>OZ017741.1:149352825-150075325 GCA_963969285.1 Odontomyia ornata | reverse complement strand
GCCGGAGGGAAGGCCCAAGACGTGCCTCCACCCAGAAAATCGCGTTTGGAGAAGTCAAAAATCAAGGCGATGCTCATTTGTTTTTACGACCTCAAGGGAATTGTCCACAAGGAGTTCATGCCAATGGGCCAAACCGTCAATGCGATTTTCTATCCTGGCGTTTTGAAGCGTTTGTTGCATCGCATTTGTCAAATTCGGCCTGAATATCACGAAGGAGGAAGCTGGCGCTTATTGCATGATAATGCACCATCTCACTGATCCACTCTTGTGACTGACTTTTTAACTAGAAATTTGCATTTTAACCATCAATCACTCACCGTATTCGCCTGAAATGGCTCCCTGTGACTTCTACCTATTCGGAAAATTGCATTTGGCCATGAAAGGAAAACACTTTGCGTCCGTAGAGGGCATCCAAAAGGCTTGTACTGACATCCTGAAGGACATTCCGGTCAATGACCTGAAACACTCTTTCGAAAAGCTTTTGGATCGTGCAAAACAGTGTATCGAGACCAGAGGAGACTGTTTTGAATAAATAAACTCGAATTTATCAGAACAAAGCCCCTGTCGTTTCTATTTTAGCTCAGTCTCGTTTATTTTGGAACACACCTTATATATATATATATATATATATATATATATATATATATATATATATATATATATATATATATATATATACTTATATATGTGTGTGTGTGCACATATACATATATCCCCAATAAATACTCGCTTAGTAAGCTTAGTAAGATTTCACCATATCAAGATATAATATATAAAGTTAGTGACGATTTGATTTAATTACAGAATTCACCATTAGAAGGCAACATCGAAGAAACGAATTGCCTTCCATAGAAGCCGGTGTTACGGAAAATGCCCAATTTTTTTTATTCTCTTCACCAAGTATATGAGTAGGTACTTACATAACCTCCGGTAATGACCTTGTGATTTATTAATTAGAAATGCAATGATTCGTTGTTACATAATTGCATTAATTTTTGCATGCAAAACTGTTCATTAATTTCTTTGTTGAGTCTAATCAATTACAATTGTCAACCCTTCTCATCGATCAAGCGAACAATAAATATCATTCAAAAATCGATGATTGATCATAGCATTTATTGAATCAATATCCAATCCTAAAAATCTTATATTAGTACATATTTACTTGCAACTATCATAAATATGATCCATGGCGTTTCGTCTTGGCTTCTTGCTTACGAGCAAAGACATTTTCCATTATCATGTTGTCATAGCAAGGATTTTCAGATAATTCAACGCATAGTGCAAATTTGGATCAGCCATTAGGGCGCCGTCGCACCATTTGACTAGTCACTTTCTACAACAAAAGATATTGCGCACCATTAACAGGGTCATACCCATATGTAGCGAGAGTTGACGTGATAAAGGTAATTTTATTGTAATGACCATGATTTACATTTAATTAAGGTTTGGTCAAATAAAATGAAAATAAATTGGTGTGTGCTCATCATAGGATGGAAAGTTGTTTTAAACTTAAAAATTCAATGGAAAAGCTTAAACGATCATTTAGTAAATACTTAAATAAAATAAATAAACAATGCTTGGAACAATATAACTGAAAGTGATCCCATATAATTGTCTTCGATGAAGAAAAACAAGGTAGTTTTTTTAGTATATTATTTTGTTTATTTTTTTAGTTTATTGAGAACTGTGGATGGAATTATAATTTAGCAAAATACGTTTTGTAAAAAAACTACATCATCAACGTTAAAGTATAATAACATAAATTTTTAAAGAGGCTGTTTAAACCATAATTTTTGCCTAATGTGGGCCTGATTACACTATATTAGGCATGCATTATACGGAAACCTAAATAGGCATGCCTAACATGAATAATTTCCAGAAATTCCGTATTTTAGCCTAAAACGGAGAGCCAAACAAATGTCATATTTAACATTTCTCAAGTCAGCCATTATTTATGATTTTGTAAAATAATTTTACAAACCCCTACTTAAATTGCAGCTTGTTTGTTCGTCCGTCTGTTTTCTCGGAAACTATAACAGACGCAGATATGAAATGAAAGCGATGATTTCTTCAAAGTTTAGGTATATAATTTTCGTATGAGGTGTTTAACGGGGGTCTCCTGATATAGGGGTTGACACTTAAATTTTTTTTTTTACCCAAAGCAACTGCACTGCGTATCAAATATAAATACACAATGAGCATTTTCGAAAAAGAAGTCTTACACTGACACTTTTTGCTTCTGCTACATAATAATTAATGTAACTTAATAGCTAGCACAACCAATAAAACAATATTAATTACACATCTAAGAAACCTACAAGCAAGTAGCGCAACCAATAAGTACACATACAACATACACAACGTATTATAATAACTAGGACCTATCTAAGAACCTAAAAATAAGTAGCATAACCATCATAATAATTAGCATAATAGATAACATAACCAGCAGCTTAATGGGCCCTTATGTTTACACGTTGCGTAGTTCAGCCAACCTATTTTTGTATACGATACACGTCTTGCGAGTGTATGTGTCAGAAGGATCATTTGATCGTTAAACGTCGTGCGGACAACATGAAAGCGAAGACAGAGAGATAAGCGATTGAGAATTGATGTTTTAGCCTTGAATTGTGCACAAGGTAATAAAAAATGGAATGAAAAATGTATTTTATGATTGTTAAAGTTTCTCGATTCAAACTTCTATTGGATTTATTAGAACCTCCGTGCTTTTCCGCTTTCTGAAAAATACATTCCAAATTTGAATATCCTTTTTACTCGCATATTTTTCTTGTTGTGTTTTCAACTGGCTTGTTATAATGTGATTCTATGAAGATTATGCGTACTGTTAATTTTCTATGGATTTACAATAGGCAATTTAATTCTATTGAAAATCTCCATATTTTAGCGCTGTAATTTAAACAAAAAGAAAAATATAATTAAAAAACCTACGCTATTTATTTGTTTTCTGACAAATATATATATTTCGGGAGTAAATGTTCTCCCTTCTTCAGTGTCTAATTTTTCTGAAGAGAAACCCTCAAGATGTACAATCTATATGCTAAAGCTAATTAGTTATTAATGACCGTACTTAACAAAAGGATGCATATCAATGAAATAACAGGTCATAAAAGTATATTTTAAATGTGGGTCAAATGAATTTTGGTGGAACTATTAATTTATTTTAAATTATTTTAAAATTTTTGTAACCTGAACTTAATTATTTAGAAGTAATTTTAAAAGAGGTGAATCTCCATTGCCAACATCATCATTCAATCGCTTTTCCATAGGTTGCCGCAGAATCCAAAGTGTCTCGTACGCATCCAGTTTCCTCAAATCTCGTATTTCTTTGATGACTTCCAACTGTTCCCAGTTGACGTTGTGTCCTTCGCAAATGTGACGGGCTACCGATGATCGAACGTCTTTTACTTTGTTTTTCGTTAGTGCCGATTGTGCTTCTCGAACATGCTCGTTGAACCGGACTTTCACGCTGCGTTTTGTCTGCCCAATATATACTTTTTCGCATTGCTGGCAGTTAATCTTGTGGATCCCTCGCTTTTCATGTTTGCTCCTTATGTCTTTGATTTTCGCTACGTTGGTTTTAAGCTGAAACGGTGAGCTTCTGGTCACCATTTGGATACCGTTTTTCCTCATCATTCTATTCAGGGCACCGCTAACCTCTGACATGATCATTACTGCTCTTTGCGTTGGTTCGTCCTTGAGTGTACTCAGTTTTGTGAGCTTGCGTCTTTGCGCTCTTTTTTCCATTTTTTCCCCATTCGTTTCACTAACATGGGGTCGTATCCATTTTTGACAGCTGTGTCCATGATGTAATCTTCCTCTTTTTTCCGGTTTTCTTTGCTTAAGGGGACGGTAATCATTCGATGTAGCCAAGTCCGGAAAGATGCCATTTTTTGCGAAAAGCTGTGATTTGACGTAGCTGGTACCGTTCTTTGTGTGCTAGTGTTTTTTCGGTGTATATCGAATTCAAAACTGCCTGTTGTCCTTGTTTTTTTCAGGTCTAGAAATGGGATAGTGCCATTTGTTTCGACTTCCATTGTGAAGGTCAAGTTTTTATGTACGGAGTTGAGTTTTTTTAATATGTTTTGGGCTTCATTCCGTTCTATAACGGCAATCACGTCATCCACATAACGATACCAAATCCTGGGCATCAAACCAGACTCTTCAATTTTGCTCTCCACCCATTCTAAAAATACTTCGCTAAGTAAAGGTGACAACGGGTTGCCCATAGGTGCGCCGGTTTTTTGCTTGAACCCTAAAGGTAAAATAATTTTCTGCCATGCAAACTGTTGCTAATTTTGTAATGGCTCTAGCTTTCTTTTTCCCGTTGATTGAAGGGTCTTTTCTTGCCAGCGAGTCTTCTAAAAGGGCCAACGCTTGCTTCACAGGAACACTAGGGAAAAGAGACTTCACGTCAAATGACACCAATTGTTCTCCTTCGTTTATCTTCTGACTGTCTGTTAGTCTTCTCACTAAATCTTCTCTATTCGTAATGGAGTACTTGCTCGAAACTACACCTAGTTTTCCATACTCCTCCAGTACCCATCTGGCAATTTTCGTTGTCGGAGCATCTGTAGATGTTATTATTTCTCGTAGTTCACTGCCTTCTTTATGGACTTTTGGAAGACATTTGATTCTCGACAAAACAGGGTTGGGAACTCGTAGTTTACTGACGTCCTCAATTATTCCTTTGCACTCCTTTAACGTTTTCTCGACCCTTTTTACTGAGTCTGAGAGTGGATCATTCCTTAGTTCGAAGAAGTCCCCATTCGTGAGTTTTTCGAACACTAAATCATCGTAGCGGTCCTTGTCCATGATGACTACTTTATTTCCTTTGTCCGCCTTTAAGAAATATACAGGTTTTTCTTTCAATTCTTTCAGGAGCTTGATTTCGTTTCTGCCGTGGTGGGTGATTTTACTTTCCCTTGATTCGATGATTTTCCTTGTTTCTTCTCTAATGTAGGGTTTTTTCCCGGTGGGCATATATTTTATGGCCGCTTCTGCATCCATCACAATATCCTCTGTGGGCAGTTTGTCACATTTGATCGCATAATTTAAGCCCATGTTTAGTAAGTGTAACTGGGATTCGGTGAAGGTTTCTGACGGTCTGTTCACGACTAAATCTGGAATTTCCGCTACTTTATTCTTAACGATGGTTTCACTCTTCTTGCCTGCTAGAAGTGCCTTCTATTTTTTCCCCAAATTTTGTCGCTTCCGATTTTTTCGCATTCGAAGGCCCTTTCTACTTTGTTCAAAACGTCTGTCATCCATCCTTTCCTGCTTTCGAAGTCATAGCATATTTTCAAATGCAAATGATAAGCTCGTACTGTGATGTCATCTAGCTTCGCGTAAAGTCGGTTGATGCTATCCTTGATGAGGTTCCTTTCCATTTCTACCTTACGTTTCTCCGCCCCTGGTAACGAAATCCTTATTTTTATGCAATGGCTCCTTGGAACTACTTTAAATGACAGGCAAAGTTTTAAAAACTTGATGTCTTCACTGATTCTACCTTGAGCTCTTTTCAGCTTCAGGAAATTGTAAAAGTTGGAGCTTGACTGAGTTGTCCGATCAAATCTATTGAAAATCTCCATATTTTAGCGCTGTAATTTAAACAAAAAGAAAAATATAAATAAAAAACTTCATTTGACGTGAAGTCTCTTTTCCCTAGTGTTCCTGTGAAGCAAGCGTTGGCCCTTATAGAAGACTCGCTGGCAAGAAAAGACCCTTCAATCAACGGGAAAAAGAAAGCTAGAGCCATTACAAAATTAGCAACAGTTTGCATGGCAGAAAATTATTTTACCTTTAGGGTTCAAGCAAAAAACCGGCGCACCTATGGGCAACCCGTTGTCACCTTTACTTAGCGAAGTATTTTTAGAATGGGTGGAGAGCAAAATTGAAGAGTCTGGTTTGATGCCCAGGATTTGGTATCGTTATGTGGATGACGTGATTGCCGTTATAGAACGGAATGAAGCCCAAAACATATTAAAAAAACTCAACTCCGTACATAAAAACTTGACCTTCACAATGGAAGTCGAAACAAATGGCAGTATCCCATTTCTAGACCTGAAAATAACAAGGACAACAGGCAGTTTTGAATTCGATATACACCGAAAAAACACTAGCACACAAAGAACGGTACCAGCTACGTCAAATCACAGCTTTTCGCAAAAAATGGCATCTTTCCGGACTTGGCTACATCGAATGATTACCGTCCCCTTAAGCAAAGAAAACCGGAAAAAAGAGGAAGATTACATCATGGACACAGCTGTCAAAAATGGATACGACCCCATGTAAGTGAAACGAATGGGGAAAAAAATGGAAAAAAGAGCGCAAAGACGCAAGCTCACAAAACTGAGTACACTCAAGGACGAACCAACGCAAAGAGCAGTAATGATCATGTCAGAGGTTAGCGGTGCCCTGAATAGAATGATGAGGAAAAACGGTATCCAAATGGTGACCAGAAGCTCACCGTTTCAGCTTAAAACCAACGTAGCGAAAATCAAAGACATAAGGAGCAAACATGAAAAGCGAGGGATCTACAAGATTAACTGCCAGCAATGCGAAAAAGTATATATTGGGCAGACAAAACGCAGCGTGAAAGTCCGGTTCAACGAGCATGTTCGAGAAGCACAATCGGCACTAACGAAAAACAAAGTAAAAGACGTTCGATCATCGGTAGCCCGTCACATTTGCGAAGGACACAACGTCAACTGGGAACAGTTGGAAGTCATCAAAGAAATACGAGATTTGAGGAAACTGGATGCGTACGAGACATTTTGGATTCTGCGGCAACCTATGGAAAAGCGATTGAATGATGATGTTGGAAATTCACCTCTTTTAAAATTACTTCTAAATAATTAAGTTCAGGTTACAAAAATTTTAAAATAATTTAAATAAATTAATAGTTCCACCAAAATTCATTTGACCCACATTTAAAATATACTTTTATGACCTGTTATTTCATTGATATGCATCCTTTTGTTAAGTACGGTCATTAATAACTAATTAGCTTTAGCATATAGATTGTACATCTTGAGGGTTTCTCTTCAGAAAAATTAGACACTGAAGAAGGGAGAACATTTACTCCCGAAATATATATATTTGTCAGAAAACAAATAAATAGCGTTGTTTTTTTAATTATATTTTTCTTTTTGTTTAGGCAATTTAACTTTATTGAAATCGTGATATTCGTCGTGTTGTTTCCTGAATGGCCTCAGCTTTTCTAAATTTATTAAATAACGCGTAGCTTCTTGCGTCCATGCATCCATTTTTACACGGAAATTAAAGAAAGGCAATCGATTCATGACGACTACCTTCTTCACCAAATGTTCAGTTCGGAATAATGACCGGCGTTTGTATAAAATTTACCCCACCAAATGATCAACAAAATGCATTTGTGTATGTGCGTTACGCTCGTTCACCCTAAAAAGTTTTGGCGTATTTTTACCATCAGGTTCCCTCAATGCCTCTCACTCTTCTTGCCCATATAACCTGTTTAACGCTCACTTTTAACGCTGCGTCTGAAAAAGCCCAATAATTAATACATTAAAGAAGTAGGATGCATTCATTTAAGTTAAAACTAGAACTAAAACAACTACAACGCCAAGTAAACATTATCTCCAACCAAACAAAATCATAACGACATCAGGTAATCTCCATCAATGGAAGTCATTTGATACTTTACAAAACATAAAAATTTACCTTCGATAACGTAAACATTTACCTCCCTCTCAACCGCCAACAAGTCCAAAGTGACTATACAAAATGCGTGAATAGCATTTTTCCACCGTTTATGGAAATGCGCAATGATTGGTGTTTTTTTTTCTTTTGCTTGGACAATTACCAATTACCATGTATTTTGACTATTTGTCGTATGCTAATTAGAATTGAAATGCCAATAGATAAAAATGTACTGATACCATTTTCTACCTTCGACACATGAATAGCGCTTTTTGGTAGTTACCCGGACGATGGAATCGGGGTGAATGCACGGAAATCGGTCCGTCAGCAATTTGTCCCTGCAACCGTACTAGGCAAGGAATATGGCAAAAGATGCCTTCTCGGCAATTATTGCCTATAAAAATCAATGAAGCGCTTGAAGAGACGAACTGCAATAGACGCATCCAAGGTAGAACTTCGGCTGTAATAGGCCTTCCAGTATCATCTATACCTCGACAGTGGAGCTTGGGCTATCTTTGCGCCTTCCAAAGTTTAGCAGCGTCAATCACGTCAACATAAGTGGAATTCAGGTTGCCTGCGCGCCTTCCAGTGTTATGAGAGCACCCAAATCCTGTTAAAGTGGAACTCGGGCTTCCAAAAGCCCTGCAACGCAGGTCTACAACGATCCTTCCTAAGTGGAATCAAGGCTGTCCCAGCCCTCCAGGAAGACCCCAACGGCACTCACCAAAGCGGCACTTCGGCTTTTAGCAGGCCCGCTGATGAACTTACTCTCCTCCAATCCCTTTATTTATTTGCAGGCTTCTACAACCAGCAGGACCCCCCAGGAGCACTTCGAGGCACCATACGCGATCCACCCCAACGCAGATCCTGGTTAACGCGTGGAGGTGAACCAGAGTGACTGCAACACTATACCCCCACCGAAATCCCCACACAACACATTCGATAGTCTCAGGGTCTACCTCATCCGAGTAATCAAGAATTCAGGGAAACGGTGGACAGTCGAGCCAAAAATCCCCAGCTCGACAACAATAAGCACTAAAGAGAGAACTAGTAAGAGGATGCCAGTTAAAGGCAGACCTCAACATAATCCAAAACGTACCAAAGAAAAAACATCTAAATCCATTTTAATAACAGCCTCTCTACTACTAGATATATGCAAAAACATACAGACTCAATTCATTATCGATGCGGGTGCGGAAACGGGCGTTAAAGAGTGACTGCCAAATGAACGAATACAATAAGCTGGGACTGGTAAGTCCCTTTAGCTCTACGCAAGGCAGTTTCCAACTCCCCATCTCCCTATCTTGTACGTCCCAAGTTGTGGATGAAACCACTGGCATGTCTTATGATGGGCTTTTGGGTAGCGATTTCCTATCCCGCAGCTGCAATGTTGAGAGTCCCAGGAGAACTTACCTGAGGCGTCGACAAACACAAGTGCGTGGTCCTCCGGATCCGGCCCAAGGTATGACGCCCCGGCAGGAAGGACTGATGTTGGGTATACCGAAGAAAATAGCGAATGTCATCAGGTGATCTGAAAGGACTGCTACCCTCCACGTGAGAATTCGTCCGGCTAGGGACTTCGGACCCGGCTTGCCCGTCGGAGACGGTCGTAAGAGACGCCCTCCGCTTATCCCCTGGTCCAAAGTAGCCGTCAAGCGAGAAACGTGGCTGCTGAACACCCCTCATACAGCTGGAAATAAGTTCTTCTATTTTTACCTAGCAAGGAAGAATTTGTCAAAGCCGGGATGACCACTCTGCACTCTTTCACCGGTATCAGTTTACCCGACGTACTCACACTGAAAACCTGAGTAAAATCCAAAACACAGCCGAGCCAGGTGCAAAACCCACCCCTGAATAAATATTTTTCCGCAAGAAAATCCACGACTTCAAATGACAAACACCATTCACAAGTTACAAAATGAATTTAAGTCAACCACCAAGAGCTCGATATAATTACAAAATGTTGCCTTACGCTTTCTTTGTGAAAATATGATATGAATTCTAGTCCTCTACCAAAAACTGGATATAAATACAAATATTTAACTTACGTCTACTGTTCCTGTTTGAGGGCCCCCAAAGTAACTCACGTCGCGAAGTTCTACTTCCAGCGTGCTACTTTTTGAACTTGTCACTGTCGCTGTTGTAAATTACCTCCTTCTGTCGCTGATGTAATTTTCTTCCTTCCTTGAACTCCAGGGTAAATTTTCTTGTTGATCGTCGCACTCGATCCTCAGCCGTCGATCCTTGTCCACCCAAAAGATAGCTGCTCTTTGTTCCCAGGTTTTTCATCGGCTCGGTTTCAACCGGAGAGCCGTTAATTTTACTTCGGATCGATTCAATGTTCAATTGCGGTGCGAACTTGCATCAGCAATCCCCCAATAGGTGTAAAATCCGAATTCCCCTTCAACTAGTATAATCGATCATCAGGTGTAATTGCCAAAGTGACTCTGTCAGTATTGTGTTTTGTTTTGATTCGGGCAATTGTTCTAAGTTCCCTTCTTTTTGCGATTCAGATTCGGTTTTTGCTGCCAAACGATCTTGGGAATATTCAAAAATAAATTTTAATCCCTTCAAACATACCCATCGTAATCTGAAATGTAAGATTTTTTTCTTACGAATTTTGATTGAATAATCTCACAGAACGAATCAAATAAACTGCAGACTGCCGGTGTGGTAAAATATTTACAACAATATAAGTCCGTATGTGAACACTTATCTGTAGAGAAATTCAATTAAGTATTATCAAATCCATTTTCGCCTGACTTCCTTTAAGAATCTTTCCATGTATCTGTGACTTTGAACTGGTGTTGGGTAGTTGTGAGGCGTTAGAATTGACATTTGGAAATGTATGCATTTAACATTCAACCGATCTCCGACTTCTCGAAGAACCTATTGTTGCGAGAGAACACATACAACATGCTCGGATATATTTCCGCTTCAGAACTGCAGTCGTAGCGAGCAAACAACACCTATGTACTCGCACTTCGCCAATTAAAATTAGCCAAAGAAACACATACGTAAGTAAATAAGTGAGCAGTAAAGTAAACGAGAAAGTTCAACCCGCAATAATATTCCCATCGTGAACGAACGGGGTGCTTCGAAGAGAGATCGTGGGAAAACAGAAAGTTCTGGCTAAAACACCCCTTCGCTCAATGTCGCCAGTTTCACCATTTCACCTCAAGAGATCGTAGGAAAGCCGAAAGCTTAAGCTTAAAGCACTCTTTCGAAGTCGGAAGCTTAAGCAAAAAACACTCTTTCGCTCAATTTCTCCAGTTTCGCATATTCACCAGCCGAGCAAGCGAGAAGAAGCGGGGTGGAAAAACATTCGTGGAACGAGAGCGCACGTGTTCGGCTACTCAGCACCTTTAAAGAGAATTTAGGTTGCAAAAGGGAGCGTGCTGCTACCCAATTACCATTTACATCATCCAAGTATTTGCGCTTAAGTTTAAGTTGAAAGTGCTGTCCAGTGTTTGACAAAATGGTGAGGGGTTAGGTGTTGGCTTGCGCCGCGATCCTCAACCGGCCCTTTGGCGTTTCACGCCGTGTGGCTACCCCGAGCCATTAATACGACAGGTTGAATCCCTCTTCAGGCTGGCTGATATTTAGAATTTTAAAATAATTTATAAATTCGATTGTAATGTAAATTTTTTTAGAAAATAATAATCATACAATAAAAGTAATGCTTTAAAGTTAACCCTCGTCTTTGGTGTTCTGGTTTTGATGGTCAGAGTAGCAGGTAAGTGGTGTTACAGCGAGTTCTCTCTCCGGGAGCCTTGATGATGTATATAGGATACACATCAAATGAGCTCCCAGTTCATACCAGTATACATAGGGTATACTGGTTATGTAACACTATTTTATTCAACTATCTATTCTATTTCACTCAACTTTTTTTCTTCTTTTTTTGTTTAATGTAATAATTTGATCATTTGTTTATTTTAACTTTAATATTTTTATTTTAACCCTCTTACCCTAAGCTCGGGCGGTATTTGAACGACCGCATGGAAGAGTGCAAAGGGCATCCATGACAAGACATCATTACGCTCCAACCACGAAGCCAAAATTTAATAAAAATGCCGATAGTGTTAAAACAGGACATGCTGTGGTACGGCATGGACATAATTGATGTCGCCCACATTGCCAACTCCATTTTAAGCCCATCAAACCCTGTGATAGGAACTCTCAACTCCAAGGAAACTATGGTCACACTAAAACAAGCGAAAAATGAAGTGACTACCTTATGCGACCCCTGAACACCAAAGAACTCAGGACAAAACATAAAAATCTCTCGAAATAAATTAGGTGCTTAAACACAACCTCAAACGAGTGAATTTCGTTCCACAAAACCAAAGAAGAATCAATCCTATACGAGCATCTAAACTCAAAAGAAAAAACCGCCATCGCCCAACTATGTGGAGAATATAATGATTTATTTTTCTTGTCCAGAGACAAACTAAGTTATACAAAAGCTGTCAGCCACAAAATACCATGCACACACTTGTCGGTGCCTTGCCTTGTACAAATAAACGATCCAGTGGTCCACTACGAAGCCGAAAGCACCCATTCGTGCAAAATCATCCAACCACATTTCTTCCCACAAATAAACCCTGAACTCCTGGAAATGGACCTAACCCAAGTAGAACCCACAAATAAAATTCCTAACATCCAAGAATCAAGCTCCCCACCTCCTAACCAACACATAAACTATCAATAATTTATCGCACGCGAAAACAGGACAACATCTACCACTTCGGTCAGAGGGGGACGGGGGCGGAAACAACATCACTGATCTCAAGTGAAATGCACTGATGAGCACTGGCTGAGTAGTCCTCTAATACTCTAAAATTGTTTATCCTCCGTACTAATAACCCCGAGGTGAATGTCACGCCCGACATGGTTCCCTCGTAGCCAATATGGCAAAGTCATCGTGTTTCCGGTGTTTAGTATGATGAGCGCCCTCCTGGCTGCCGTTTCTAGGATTCGTTTTCCCCGCGGATCTGTTTGAGGCATGCCCCATTCGATTGCTTTAGCGTTTAAATCCACCCACATGAGCACACCGCCATCTGTGTTCGAGACAGCGCCCTCCAAAGTATTAAGCTTTGCCGGGAAAGATGATATCAAGTCGTTCGGCATTAGACACACACTAAAGAAGGTGGTCCCTGAGCACTGAATCTACACGACTCTTTGCATACTTGTGGGAGGTCATTTGAAATATTGAAAGCGCGCTGCTCTTTGCCGTATCCTGCAGACAACCCACCCTATTCTTACTTTACTCTTATTCAGAAATTGTTCGGCGTCCTTTTTGGTCTTTTTGGCGTTGTCCCCTATGGTTTTCTAGTATCAGCCTCACTTTGATCCTGCCCAAGCATGGGCCATCAAAAGGGAAATTCCCTTTTGATGGCCAGGTCCGTGACGCAGTCAATTTTCTCATTTCGACCGTTGCCCCCGCTTGAGTGAGGCAATCGTTGCGCCTTCGCCGAGAAATTTTTTTGCTGCGTAGCAAAATGCTTCCTTGTTGTCTGGCCGCAGGGGGAATCCTGGCCGGCAGGAATACTCTTGGAGGCTAGCATTCTTTGGAGAGTTCCGCCCCTACGTACCCGAGGAAACCCCCACAGGGGAACGCTGGTCGACAAGAGCACTCTTGGAGAGTAGCTTTCTTTGGAGAGCGCTGCCCTCAGCGGCCCCAAGGATATGGGGGGCACCGTGAGGCCCCCTCCTGCGTTGACAGCTAACGACCCTGATCGGATCTAGACTACGCTTTGGACAACGAATTGGAATTGATGCTTTGGGCTGGCGGATATGATGGTTTGGACCTAATTGCTTTGCACAGTAGCGCCGAGGTGACACTCGTGTGTGAACGGCTCCAATTTAACTATAATACCATTTCCGTCCCGGTAAAACCTTGGCAGATCTTAGAGTATGTTCGAAGTTCGCACCATTGGATTGGTGGTGCAGGTTTGGTTGAAACGGACTCCCGATTAGCACTGGTCTGGCTCTGAGTACTTGTGCCCATAAGGGCATGTCCGACCCTCGCATGGCCTCCCTGCTCTGCAAAGATAACACTGGGACCAAAAAAGTGACTACACACATAAACGGAGATAGGGCTCTGAGAGGGGACCCAATAAAACTGGAGCAACCAAAACACTTAAAAAATCAAAAAAAAAAAAAAGAAAAAAAATAATATGATGATGATGCTGTTAACAGTACACCGAGAGCGGTACTAAGGATAACAAAAGTGACGATTAATACAATGAAAGTGGAAACGAACGAAAAACGAAGACTAGAGTAAGATTCCTGCGGCGTTCGGGGGCAGCAAAAAAATTATGCCAACGCCAGAGCGTCCTATTAAGGCAAAGCGGGAAATTCTGCAGGACGCTTCAGGTGTTCGAGCGGTGGAGGAAAATATAAAGAAGATCGAGAATTTGATGATCACTGCTGCAATCGTTACCGAAGCGACCGATACAAGGGTTGTAAATCCCGGTATAGTAGAGAACTATCCTGAAGTCAACGAGGAGATTATGGTAGGGAAAGAAACGAGTGACAAGGCAAATAAAGCGTCGTTGTGTGATTGCATCACCAAGGTCGAAAATGTGGCGAAAGTACTGTATTCGGAAACGGAAAGCGGCAACCTTACGATTGCCGCCCAGCGACATGAAGAAGAAAGGCTATTCCGAAAAGCGGGAGATGTTCTGAAAAGAATACGATTGGAAGATTGGGCTCCTTGAACTAGAGGAGGTCCTAGACTGCATAGATCGTTATCGGAGGAGCTGGCTAAAGGCCGAAGAAGAGCAGAGGGCTAAAGAAGCGCTGGGGCCGAAACCTAAAGGCCACATGCAGATAGCTTCACCATCAAAAATCAATGAAAGAATGGCGTCTAGCCCAATCGAAGGAGATCGGGACAAATGAAAGAAGGAAGCGGCACTTGATGGGCTTGGAGCACCAGATCATGGGTTCCAGACAGCACTTGCAAAAGGAGCAAAGAGAGCCGCAAAGAAACTCCTTCAAAAAGTGCCAGAAAGTAAAGTTCGCACGGACGCCCAACAAGAAAAACCTGATACAAAACAGGAGAGACAGAAGCCCTGAAGAGGACCCCGGCAGCAAGCACTACTCGTAAAACCCCAAGATGGCCGATCCTACGTGGAGGTGCTGCGGAATATAATGACACCAAAAAACCATGGGGACTAACGCGTGGCCATAGTTAACTTGACCAAAAAGGATGCCGAACAATTTCTGAATAAGGGCAAAGTACGAATAGGTTCGGTTGTCTGTAGGATACGGTGAAGAGCAACGCACCTTCAATGTTTCAAATGCCTTGGCTATGGTCACACCACACAAGTATGCAAAGGAACCGATAAGAGTTCCCAATGTTACAAATACGGTGAAATGGGACATAAAAGAAAAGTGCACTGTATTCTTTGCAACGATGCTGATCCAAGCTCTGATTTTGGATACGTCTTGGGATCAGGGAAATACCAGGTTTTCCAGGAAGCCCTAGCGAAGGCAAAATCAGAACTTAAATCACCCGCATCCTGCAGCTAAATCTCCACCATGGTTCTACCGCTCAAAATCTGCTTGAGCAGTTTGCGAGGGACATGAAAGCTGACTTCTTGCTGCTGAGTGAGTAACATCAGGATAAAGGTTTAGCATCATGGTATGCTGACGAAACTGGTACTGCCGTCATCTGGGTTCGGAACAGTGCTTTCCAGGTGGTGAGCAGTGGAAGGGGGGATGGTTTCGTGTGGGTTCGGTGTGTGTGTGTGTGCAGTGTAGTGTACACTTAACGCTGAATGAATCGATATCATCTTTCCAAGCTAAGCTTACTGCTCTGGAGGGCGCTGTCTCGAACGCAGAGGGCAAAGTGCTCATTGGGGCAGACTTCAACGCTAAAGCAATCAAATGGGGCATGCCTCAAACAAATCCGCGGGAAAAACTAATCCTAGAAATGGCGGCCAGGACCCCGACTTTTTGACGTATTGGCTGTGAAGGAACCATACCGAACGTGACATTCGCCTCGGAGTTCTTAGTACGGAGGATACACAATTGGAAAAGTATAAGAGGACTACTCAGCCAGTGATCATCAGTGCATTCTGCTTGAGATCAGTGATGTTGTCTCCCGATGCCCGTGCTCTCGGCTTTCTACAACTGAATGGAACGTCGGAATGTTCGTCGAGGTGCTCACAGCAGGTGAGCCGCTGCAGGGACTTTCGGAGAGGACGGAAGAATTGGCAGCTCAAGACGTGGTGAACTGAACTATGAGCATCATTACGACTGCTTGCTGCGCTTCTATACCTATGGGTTGATGTTCTGGATACGCTGGGACCATTTTTAAGTTCCAGAATATCTAATGCGTCTTTTGAGGGACAACCTAAAGGATCGAAGCCTGCTCTACGACACGACAGAGGGCCAACGAAGGATGGCTGTTACACCGGATGTTGCCCAGGGATCTATCGTTGGTCCGGACCTATTGAACGTGTCTTACGACGGGCTACTGAGACTTGAGATGCCAAATGAGCCTTGTTTGATCGGCTATGTGGATGATGTTGCGGCTCTGGTCGCTGGACGCACCGTTGAACAAGCGCAACTTAGGCTAGGTATGCTAATGCATCGAGTGAAAGACTGGATGACTGCTCGCGGGTTCAGCTTAGCAGTGGACAAAACCGAAATGGTCATCTTGACAAAAAAGAGAATCCCTAGAGGAAGGATAATCAATATTGGAGACACACAAATCGAATCGAAACTAGCGGTGAAGTACCTGGGGCTACTGATCGACTCAAAGATAAGTTTCTCTGAGCAAATCAAGGCAACGGCTGAGAAGGCTACTTCAGGAGTATCGGCTCTGAGTTGACTTACGGCCAACGTAGGGGGACCCAGTCCATCAAGAAGACGCCTCTTAATGAGTACTGTAGGGCCGGTGCAACTGTACGGAGCAGAGGTACGGGGCGACGCTCTCAGTCAGGAGGTATACCGAAAATGCCTGGCGTAGATACAGAGAAGAGGAGTGTTGAGGATTGCATCTTCTTTTCCGACAGTCTCTGATTCGGCGGTGAAAGTCATTATTATTTTGAAATCCAAGACCCTTGCTTTGGACGCTTCAGAAGTGATCGCAGCAGTAACCATCAAATTCTCGATGTTCTTTATATTTTCCCCCACCGCTTGAACATCTGGCGTGTCCTACAGAGTTTCTCGCTCTTCCTTTTTAGGACGCTCTGGCATTCTTATCATTTTTCAACTGCTCCCGAACGAGGCCATGCGATGGTTGGGACAGGCCCTCATAGGGTCAAGTGCTCTGAGCCAGGCCAACGCTGATCGGGAGTCCGTCTCAACCAAACCTACACCACAAACCCAATGGTGCGAACTTCGGACGTACTCTCAGCCCTGCCAAGGTTTTATTGGGACGGAGACGGTATGATAGTTGAATGGAAGCCGTTCACGCACAAGTGTCACCTTGGCGCTACCGTGCAAACCAACTAGATCCAAACCATCATATTCGCCAGTCCAAAGCATAAATTCCAGTTCGTTGTCCAAAGCGTAGTCCAGATTTAGTCAGGTACGTTACCTGTCATCTCAGGGAGGAACCTAGGGACCCTAAAGAATGCCCGCTGTTGACCGGCATTCCCCCTGCGAGAATTTCCTCGGATACGTGGGGGCGGCATTCCCCAAAGTAAGCTAGCTTCTCAGAGTATCCCTTTCGGCCAGGGCTCCCTCTGGGGAGCTGATATGTTTAAAAAGATTTTCCGTGAGCTATCATAAAACTATTTTACTTCCGGTTCACACACTTACTGGGATGACTACTTCATTCAGTTTTTTTTCCATTGGTGTTTATTCTCTTGTTACAATATAAATATTTCACTCTTTTGAATCATAAATAAGTCGAGTAGACAGAAGTACAATCCTATTAAGAGAGTCTTGTTCCGAATGTGTGATATGCAGCAACATTCACGACGTATCTAATGGAAAAACTGAAAATCTACTTCCAAGATATGCTTATTAAATAATCGTTTTAAAGAAAAACTTCCTTTAATTCTATTTAAGCGACCATGATTTTGTTACAGTGCGGCATTTACCACTCAGTGAACAGAATCTTAAAATATTTAAATGATTCATTTTTCATGAAGTTTCGAAGAAAATCCGATAAGAAATGTAGCATTGTTGTTACTGCATGAAAATTCAAAAGCCTATAACTTCGCAGAATAGGACTAACTTTTGATGAAATTTTAAGAATAAGACAACCTAACATTCATCTATCTAGGCTTAAAATTTTCTGAAATTAAAGAGTACCCATACGGATTTTGTGGGAAAATATGAAATTTATAAATCCTATTATTATTGACAAAGTTAAGAAAATGTTTGCTGCAAAGTTATTTATTGTTATTGCAGCTACAGAGAAGCGCGCCTATAATTTTATTTAAGATTTCTCGGTTGACAGGTGCAATGCAATAGGAGAAACACAAAGTTTGCATACATTTCTGCATCTGCACCGACCGTTTGATTATAGTTTCACTGTTTTAAGACCTGTTTCAAGAACTTTTGAACTATTTTTCGATTCCCAAATTTTGAAGAGGCCATCACTTTGCATCCATCTACGAAGTTTGGTGTCTGCATGTTTGATAGTCTCAGAGAAAAACTTTTATGACATACCGACGGACCGACGGTCAAACAGACGGTCTCTATTTCAACAGGGCTTTGTAAGTTAGTCCAAAACCTTAAAAATATTTTGGTTTTCTTTCTAATGTACACAAAGTAAAAGAAATGTTTTTTGGCCAACTCTTCCCTCATTTGAGTATAATTTCATAAGAAGCCTTTTCAGGAATTCTTTCCCAGTACAGCACATAGTCGAAATTCTTTCAAGAAAAATCTTCAGCTCAGTTCTCTCCGTGGCATTCCTGTCTGTTTTTCCGTCATTTTATCCCTATGGACTTCTTCATAAATGAAATTCTCTTTAAATTTTAATGTTTACGAAGCTACAAAAGTTAAGCGAAAAACCCTCATACCTACAATTATATAAGCAAAAAGTCATGGAAGCTGAAGGCACATAAATTTGTTATCTAGATGTGTTGTGGGTGCACAGAAATTTGAATTTATTGGGAAATGCTTGTATTTCTTCTGTTGCTTTGTTTCTTAACCTCAAATAATGAAAGCTTCGTTGTATCCCTAACGTAATAAATTTTGTTTTTCTTCGGAGAAATTTTATGGGAAATTCACGTGCCCAATAATATAAATTCAATGAAGACCCAATTAAAATAATTGATTTATTGTTCGCGCCCAAAGCCAATTTGTGAAAATGAGATAATCACCTCAATATAACTAATAATATATTAATTTATGCGGAAAACGAGCCCAAAAGAGAAAACAACGACAACACTGTCGATGTCTTTTTTTCTTGTAAAGGGTACTTGATTCTCACATGTCTTCTAACCGATTTCCTTAGTCTAGATTAATCTACGAAAATCTTAAACAGGAATCTCAAGCTTTTTGTTTTATCATTGATATTTCGCCTAATCAAAGCCCCGCTAGCATATGCAAACATCGTATTAGAAAGTCATTGGTCGCCGAGCTACCGCTACTTATCACTTCACGGCGGCCTTGAAATCGTCGTCTTTGCATTCGCATCGAACTATCTATCAGATATTTTGGGTAATCATGTTCGAATTTCCTTGACATAATGCGATAGCAGAAGAAAGTACCAGATCCGAGTGCAACGGCGAGATTATCGTAATTGGTGATGAATTATTCATTAGGCTGCGTTCGCCGCGCCTATTGAACTCGCGGCCATTGAAGGATGCAGCTTGGTGATAAATAGATGTGAACTTTACTGCAAGAAAAGCCAAAAGGTCGGTGGACAAATACCTGGCGAAAGAAATTGATATGCTGTGCATAAGCCTTCACGGCGTGTAGCACGCGGCGTTTTTTTTGAAGCTCTTCCTTAACTTGGATTAATATCCGATGCATACCACGGAGTAGGATGGAGTAAATTCTGCACAAGCAAGAGATTAAATCGATTTAGTAAGTCGTCCACCTTGAATAGCAACAAGAAGGTCATTCACGGATCCTCAGACGACGAAGACCAGATAGATTGTGCGTGTCTCGGGAGACTTAACGGTGACAATTTTTCTTTAAATCGATGCGATTAATTTTCATGAGACCGCAGAGTACTTCAGTTCTTACTCGCAGACAACTCCTGGGACACATTCACAAAAATTATTGTCAGAGAGGATTTTCCCGCAATTGGTACGCACAATTTTTCCACATAATGAAGGATTAGAAAATTTGTCAATGTCAATAAAGTCATAATGTCGAAAATATTCAAAGAAGATTATGTTAAGGAATTGGTTGAAAAAAAATTTTAGTAAGTATAGACTCCCCTCATGCAAATTTACATGCCTAACGATAGGATGCATAGTTTATTAAAACATTGAATCTGGGAGATTGAAAATTAAAATCATAATCATCATCGCGGCTAATTTGTTTCATTCTAACTTTGTTAACTTCCTCAATTTCAAATGCGCTTTAATTATTCAACCGTTATAAATTTTATAAAAACATAAACCAAGTTTAAAATATTATAGCATTCAATAAAAAACGTTAGGAATAAAGCCGATTTCAAAATACCCTAAAAAAGATGAAATAAATTTTATGAAAGCGGTGCCATATCAGTTTTCCCTGTTGCAAATGTAGGAAATTTTACTGCTCAAACGCGGCAATCGACTTGCCACCGCTTTCATAAAATGCATTACATCCTTGTTAGGGCATTTTGTAGTCGGATTTTCTTTCTTAAAAGTTTTTTTTTTATTACACCCTTCGTGGAGGCAAATTTTTTCATTTCAAATATTTTAAAATTCAGTTTCTTGAATTCATTGTACCATGCATGGAGCTATTCGATAATTGATGTCATTTTTCTTTTCATGTTTTTGAAAGTAAACTTATTTATATTAACACCAAAGATTTTTTTTGTAGTTGCGAGGTGAATGTCATTTACGCACAGAGTGTGGGACTCCTATGCTCGGAAGTGACTGGACTACCCGCTAAACAACTCCCCTGTCAACACGAGAATCCAGCCTGGAATCGTTTGACAAATTACTTCGGGCCAGTTCTCATTTTGTTACGCCATAAGGCGCGTTCAAGCTGGGGGAGTCCTCATGTAGCGGAAGGGAAGAGGAAAAGAGGAAACGCCTAGCAGGCAATCCCCCCAGCATCAACGTCCCCGACTGCTGTGAATCCCTTCTATATTTTAGGACTGCCTGAACATAATGTGCCACATGGTCCATTTGTCAACTGATCCAAGTAGCAACGCCACTATACTCTCCGGAGTGAGCTCTACGTCTCCCTGTAGAGGTTCCTTCGCAGCCAGTCCCAATGTATGATAGGCATTGTCTTCCTCTCCTGGGCAAAACCGACAATCGGGGGACCGTGACTTACCAATCTTGTGCAGGTAAGACTGAAAATACCCATGCCTGCTCAAAAGCTGGGTCGGATAGAAGTCAGTCTTACTATGCTTTCAATTTAACCACGGTATCACGTTCGGAATGAGGCACGCAGCCCACCTTCCTTTTGTGCCATTCATCCAAGACTGCTGCCAGTCGTTGAGAGAGCGCTGTCTCCCCTCGCGGACATTCATCTCCCTCGCTTCGACGCAGGTTAATAGCGCGGTGGTATCTAGCAAGGAGGGTAACAGGTATCACGCCTGCAATAACTCTCACCACCGAATCAGAGACTGTCGGATATGAGGATGCAATCCTCAATGCTCCTCTTCTCTGTACCGGTGCCAAATGTTTTCGGTATACCTCCTTACTGAGAGCGTTTGCCCCATATTTCTGCTTCATATATTGGCACTAACCCTACAGCACTCATCAAGAGGCGTCTTCTTGATGGGCTGACTCCCCCTACGTTGGCCATAATTCGACTCAGAGCCGATATTCCTGAGGCAGCCTTCTCAGCCGATGCCCTGATTTTCTCAGAGAAACTCATTTTCAAGTCGGTAAGTAACCCCAGGTATTTCACCGCTGGCTTCGATTTGATTCGCAAGTCACAAAAACTGTTCATCCTCACTCTAGGGATTCTCTTTTTTGTCATCATAATCACTTTGGTTTAGTTTTCTCCAGTGCTAAACTGAGCCCGCAAGCAGTCATCCAGCCTCTCATTGGTATTTTTAGTAACAGTAGCCCGTCGTATGGATACGTTTCACAGGTCGGGACCAAAGGTAGATCTTTGGGCAACACTAGATGTAACTTTCATCTTTCGTTGGCCCTGTGTCGTGTCCCAAAGCAGGCTTCGGTCCTTCAGGTAGTCCCTAAGAAGCCACATTAGATATTCTGGAAATTGAGAAGGGGTTTTCAGCGTATCCAGAATATCCAGCCATCCAGTGGAGTTGAAGGCGTTCCTAACATAGTGTGACCAATAGGATGATCCGTCGTTTGGCAAAGCTATATGCATCTGACTTTTGGACCGTGTGCACCTCCTCTTTAATCGCATCAATGGTGGAGCCGTACTGCCCAGGAGATAGGTCCCCAGCAGCACGAATTGCGTCAGTGAGTCTTCCCTTGATGAGTTTCTCTAGTCCTTTCCCAGCAGTGTCTAGCATGCATAATGGGTGATATGTAGACGGCAATCCGAGATTTCCCGTCCCCTTGCTGATCAGTACGAGCCTCACCACATTCGATCGAACCGTGAAAACCTTGTCCCGTAGGAATACGTTGAATGTGCTCAGCAACAAGTCAGGACAATGGTGATAGACAACTTCCACCACATCAGCTTTAAAACCATGTGTTTCAGGCGCCTTCCTTGATTTCAGTGAAAGGACTGCCTCTTCCAGTTCGGGTGTGTAAAGAGCGGGCACACGACTGATGTTTCACCATGGATAGCGTCAACACGAACAAGATCGGCATGGAAGAGTGCCCGAAATATCTCGTCCATCATTTCCCCATCATGTATGCAAGGTTTCTGTGGGGCACTTTGCTTCCGCAGAACTAGCTTGTAGCCAATACCCCACGGATCCTTGTTCACATTTTGCACTAAATCTTGCCAGCAGTGAACCTTGCTGTTGTTAATCAATTTGTGACGGAATTTTGTCGCCGATTTATATGCCGTTACCCAGTTGCATGCCTCATCACGGTTGCATGGCTATTGAGCCTCACGCCGAAGCTTGTGACACTCCTATTGAACTTTAATTTTAATTGACCACCAATACACTAAGGGCTTGCCGTGCCGGAGCTTCCGATGGGGAATAGCAGCGTTGCAAGCAATCATGATGATGTTCATAATCGAGTTCACTACGTCTTGAGCCGCCAGTTCTTCCGCCCCCTGCGAATCTCCCTACAGCGGAGCACCTCGAGGAATTCTCATCCTTCATTCTTCCCATGTTCCACCCAATTGTAGAAGCCCAACGCTGGATATGGCGAGACAACATCACTGATCTCAAGCAGAATGCACTGATGATCACTGGCTGAGTAGTACTCTAATAATCTCCTATTGTATATCCTCCGTACTCCGGACTCCGAGGCGAATGTCACATCTTATATGGTTCCTTCACAGCCAGTACGACTGAAAGTTGGCGTATTTCCGGTGTTTAGTGTGACAAATGGCGTTTTGGATGCCATTTCTAGGACTCGTTTTTCCCGCAGATCCATTTGAGGCATGCCCATTCGATTGCTTTAGCTTTGAAGTGTTCCCCAACGAGCACGTTGCCGTCTGCGTTTGAGGCAGCGTCCTCTAAAGAATTAAGCTTGGCTTTGAAAGATGATATCAATTCGTTCGGCGTTAGGTACACACTAAAGAAGGTGGTCCTTGAGCACCAAAGCCACACGAAGCAATCCCCCCATCCTCAACCCTATGCCTGTAAATCACTGTTCCAAAAGCCCAGATGGTGGCAGTACTATTATCATCAAGATAATACCGAACTTTTATCATAGTATTGCTCATTCAGCAGCATAAAGTTTGCTTTCATGTCCCTCACAAACTGCTCAGGCAAATTTTGGGTGGTTAAACCATGGTGTTGGCCTAGCTGCAGGATGCGGATAATTTAAGTTCTGCTTTGCCTTGGCTAGGGCTTCCTAGAAAACTTGGCATTTTCCTGACCCCAAGACGTCCCCGAAATCCGATCTTGGATCAGCATCCTTGCAAAGAATACAGTGTGCCTCCTATGTACACTGTTTCCTTTTATGTCCCATTTCACTGCATTTGAGCATAGGGAACTTCTATCAGGTCTTTTGCATAATTGTGCGTTGTGAATATAGCAAAGGCATTTAAAACATTAAGGAGGCGTTGCTCTTTGCCATATCCTGCTGATAACCCACCCTATTCTTACTTTGCCCTTATTCAGAAATTCTCCGGCATCCTTTTTGGTTAAGACAATGATGGCCATGCAGTGCCTCTATGGTTTTCTGGGGTCCGCCTCACTTTGATCCTGCTCACGCTAGGGAACTCCCTTTTGATGGCTTCTTCTACCTCGGCCAGATCCGTGACGCAGTCAATGTCTCTTATTTCGATCGTTGCCATCGGCTCGAGCAAAGCTCTAGTTGCGCTTTTACTGAGGACTTTCCTTACTGTGTCACAGAATGCTTCTTGATTGTTGACCTCTGCTCCGGATTCAACCAGTATGAGGCCCGATCGCGTTGGTCGTACTACTTTAATGGCAGTGTTGGTGTCTTTGGGCCTTACATTTTCCCTGATATCCCGCAGCACGTCCGTGTGGCATTGATCGTCTTGGGATTTTACGAGCAGTGCCTGCTGCCGCGGTCTTCGTCGTGGTTTATTCTCACCTGTTTCGTATTGGCTCTTTTTCTTGTTGGGCATCCGCGCGGATTTTATTTCCTGGCACTTTTTGAAGGAGTTTCTTGCAGCTTCTTTCACTCTTTTTGTCAGCACTATTTAGAGCCCCTGGTCTGGCGTTCCACGCCCATTAAGTGCCTCTTCTTTTCTTCTTTGACCGATCTCCTTCGATTGGGATAGACGCAATTCTTTTATTGGTGTTTGACGGTTGAACTATCGGCGCGTGCCCTTAGGCTTAGTCCTGAACGCTTGTTTGATCTTTTGCGCTTCTTCGGCCTTCAGGGCCTCTTTGGCCTTTTATCAGCTCCTCCAATAATACACCATTCGGTCCAGGAGTTCCTCTAGTTCAAGACGCCCAATCTTTACTTCTTTGCTGATTTTTGGCGAGTCGCATGAAGATTTCATTCTTGTTAGGACATCTCCCGCTTTTCGAATTAGACTTTCTTCTTTATTTCGCTGGGCCGCAATCGTTCTCTACGACCACCTTTCTTAGGAGAGGTTATCAACTTCCATTCCTGAGTACAGTACTTCCACCATATTTACGACGGTGGCGACAAAATCACACAATAAAGCTTTATTTATCTAGTCACTCCATTCCTTTCCTGCCGTAACCTCCTTGTAGGCTTCAGGATGGTTTGTGATTATATCGGGACTTATGACCCTTCCTTCGGTCACTTTGGCTGCGATCGCAGCAGTAACCATCGAAATCTCGATATTCTTTATATTTTCCTCCACCGCTTGAACATCTGGCGCGTCCTGCAGAGTTTCCCACTTTTCATTTAAACGCTCTGGCGTTCGTATCATTTTTTGTTGCGCTCGAATGCCGCAAGAATCTCAGTCTGGACAAACTGTCTTTTCATTTTCGTTTTTCTTCTGCCTTCACCGTCATTGAATTCATTGTCGGTCTTGTCATCGTTAGTACCGCTCTCGATGTGGTGTAAATATCATGGCTGCAGCCCCTGGTTACGTCGTCATTGTTTTTATTTTTACTTTCTTGTTTGGGTTTTTTGATCTTTTGATAAGGTTTTAAATTGCTCCAGTTTTATTGCGCCCCTCCTTGGAGTCGGTATATCGGTTCGTGTATTGTCGCCTTGTTGGTCCCATGTTTATCTTTGCAGAGCAGGGAGACCATGCGAGGGTCAGCACAAGCCCTAATGGGAAAACGTGGTCAGAGCCAGACTAGCGCTTATCGAGACTCCGTCTCAAACTGAACCTACACCACCAAACCAGTGGTGCGAACTTCGAGCATACTCTTAGGACTGCCAAGGTTTAACCGGGACGGAGATGATATGATAGTTGATTTGGCGGCGTTCAAGCACGAGTGTCACCACGGTGCTACCATGCAAAGAAATCAGTTCCAAACCATCATATCCTCCAGCGCAAAGTATCAATTCCAGTTCGTTGTCTAAAGCGTAGTCCATATTCAGTCAGGGTTGTTACTTGTAATCCCAGGAGGAAACCTCGTGGCCTACCCCATAACCTCGGATCTGTGGGGGGTAGTGCTTCCCAAAGAATGCTAGCCTCCAAAAGAACTCCTGTTAACCGGCGTTCCTCCTGCGGGAATTTCCTCGGTACGTGGGGGTGGCACTCCCCAAAAATACTAGCCTCCATGAATACTCCTTTCGACCAACATCGGGGGGTTTCTTGGAGACTATACCCTTGTAATCCCATCACACAGAGAGCATAATCTTCTTTTGGTGGATATTGGCTTTAGATGCCGATTATGGGGGCTCATCTCGCTTGGTCCATGACTGTTTTCGGAGCACTTTATCGTAAATAATCTATTTTTCATCACCCGTTATGATTCTTTTAAGAGATGGGTCGTTTTGGTGACGACTCAGCAAAGAGTCGCATATGTTAATGCGTTTGGTGAGGTGGATTGCCTTTGATTTGTGAGGAACCCAAACATCGAGTTAGTTTACATAACTAAGCTGATTTAAGTGCAGGTAAACGGTTGAAATCGATATGTCGAGCTTTTTTGCTATCTCTTGAGTCGCCATATGCTGGTTAGTTTAGATTAACGCCTTTATATTGTCCTCATCAGTAGTGGTTGGACGCCAAGTATGTGGTGCATCTTACAGATTAAAATTTTCAGAACGAAAATTAGCAAACCAACGCTGGTGCTTGCGCTCAATAAGGCAATCTTTACCATAAACTTCATACAATTTCTTTCGAGCTTGCATCGAATTTTTACCCCTTTGGAAGTAAAACAATAAAATATGCCGATAATGCTCTCTTTGATTATCCATTTTCAAGTTTATTTTTAACCAACTTATGTTTACTAAAAATGCTCAGTTTTTGACTCAAGATAGTCGAATGTCTAATCTTTAAAAAAATATGTAATAATATAAACCACACAATCACTACGATATGAAATATGCAGTTTACAACACTTGTACGAAAATCTGCAGCGTCCATAGGTATCGAACTTCATTCTCATACATTTTACTCTAAGATATCATCAACGCCTACCTTGATTTTAGGTTTCATAAAAATCCTATATAAACTGTAACTTTAAGAAGCTTTCGAAATTTCAACTTTGCCTAGCCGCCATTTTTATATGCTGACCTGACTCTGAAGTTTTTTATTATTCACTAGGCGTTAACGGTCTCTACCACATTACCAAGTTTCATCAACATTGGTCCAAAGGCTTGTGTTCCAAACTGCAGTAAGAAAATTTTGCACGTTTTTCGAGGTTTGAGCGGCCGCCCTTTTGTGTCAGATGGTTCGACTTCAGATTTTTTAGCCTGAGTTTTATCACACACTTGAATGAACCTTTGTCTAATTTTAGTGCAAATAGGAGCAATGCTTTGGTCAGAAGAGAAATCACGGATTTCCATCCAAAACAGCCTCCATTTTGTTTTCGCCTAGCTAATTCCGTCATCTATGGCGCGACAGCCCAAGCCGGGCCTTGGCCTCCAATCATCTAGGTTCTACGACCTTGTCCGCCAGTTATTTACTCCTTACAAGGAACTGCTGACAGCTTCTATTGTGTCTTCCCATCGAGTCCTCGGTCTACTCTCTGGACCCTTAAATTTTTTTTGGGTAGCCGGTTTTCTTCTATTGTTGCTACATGGCCCACCCATTGCAATTTGCGTAGCTTCACGCAAGAAGAAATAGGTGGATCGTCAAAAAGCTCATACAACTCATCGTTGCAACTTTGTTCCTTGTTTCAAAAATGTCCATTGCTTTTTTGGATTCGCTCGTCAGGGCTTATCTTTCTCTTCTACATAACAGCGTTTTATAAATGCGAAGCGTATTTTGCCTGGGCACCACTCTATACCTTAGGATGGGAAGTACGGAGTAATACGCTTTATTTGCGGCGCGTATGCAGTGTCCAATCTCATCCAATTCGGCGCCTCTTCTATTCATGTTGGCTCCAAGAGACACAAAATTATCCGCACTCTCCAACTTGTAATCGCTTACACTCAGGTTTTTTCGAATTAGAGTTTTCTTCCTCGTTTGAATCATGAATTCAGTTTTAGTTTCATTAATTAGTAGCCTGATTAGGTTTGCTTCAGATTCAAGACTCACAAATGCTCATTTTATTTTTTATTTGTGATTGGGGGGTGGATGCCATTTACGCACAGAGTATGGGATTCCCATACTCGCAAGAAGGTGACTGGACTACCCACCAAACACCTCCCCTGTCAACCCGAGAACCCAGCCTGGGACCGTTTGATACATTACTTCGAGCCAGTTCTCGTTATGTTACGCCGTGAGGCAACTTCAAGCTGGGGGATCCCTCTTCTAGCGGTAGGGGAAAGCAGAAGAGAAAGTGCCAGATAAGTGATTCCCCAACCCCAGCTCCCCCGGCTGCCATGACTCCTTCTTATCTTTCAGGACTGCCCGAGCATAATGTGCCACCTGGTTCCAGTTGTCAACTGATTCGAGCATCACCGATCAGGGATTCATCGCTTGATGCGACTATATGCCCTTGCCTTTTGGACTGTGCTTACCCCCTCTGCAATTGCATCAATGGTAGAATGTCCTGCTCTAAAGCTGTACTGCCGAGGAGATAGGTCCCCAGCTGCACACATCACGGTCGTGAGTCTTCCCTTGATGACTTTCTCTAGCAATTTCCCAACAGTATCTAGCATACATAACTGTCGGTATGCAGACGGTGATCAGGGATTTCCCATCCCCTTACTGATCAGCACGAGCCTCGCGACCCTCCATCGTATCGACACAACCCCGTCCCGTTGGCAAGCACTGAATGTGCTGAGCACCAAGTCAGGACAATGGTGATAGACAAGCTGCAACACCTCAGCTGGAACACCTTCTGGACTTGGATTCTTCCTCGCTATCAGCGTAAGGACTGCCTCTTCCAGTTTCGACTTTGTAAAGAGTGGACACTTGACTACTGCTTCACCATGGACAGCGTCAACACGGACGGGAGAGGCGGGGATGAGTTCCCATATTATCTCGTCCATTCTTCCCGCATCATGTATGCAAGGTTTCCGTAGGGCACGAAGCTTCCACATAACTAGCTTGTAGCCAAGGCCCCACGGATCCTTGTTCCCACTGGCTACTATTTCTTGCTAGCAGCGAGTCTTGCTGGTGTTAATTGATTTGCAAAGGCATTTCTTGGCTGACTTATATGCTGCTACCCAGTTGCATGCCTCATCACGTTTCCGTGCCCATTGAGCCTTTTGCGACACTCCCTACGCTTTTCAGAGATTTCAATTGTGTAGTGAAATGGGTAGGTAAATGTCCGTAAAGGACTGAAGCGATGGTCTGCTACCTCGGCGAAAGAGGATGGTAAGATTCGCCGAGATTGGCCTTGTCTGGGGACGCGTGAATGCGCTGGCAGGCTAGCGTTGCGGTGTTGTGGGGCGGGTTCTTTTCCCCAGCACAAGGACCCACTGCAAAAAAAATTGGCATTCTCGAATTAAAAAGGGTCGAATGCCGATTGACTGGTGCCGAGGTTACTTACTAAGGGTTGAAATTGCTTGTTCAAAGAACAAATTGGGCTAGTTCATTTTAGTGGAGGGGCCAGCCATCGTTGCGGGTCCCATTCCTAGTTAGGTTTCAGCGAAGGGAAAGACCGAGTTTGTATTTCTTTAACTAAAAATTACTTAATTTTTTTCTTTATCTTCAATTTGTCTGATTTCAAATATATCGAGTATAGAGAAATCGTATCACATCCCTAATAAACACGCTTATATATATATATATATAAAAGAACCTAACAGTCGAAGGTGCAGTGTATGCGCACCTTTTTTTTCGAATTGGTTAAAATTTAATTGATGTCGTTAAGTGTGAGCAAAACATTTTTCAGCTAAGTTATTAGGTGACCTTGATGATTTACCAACTATTGATTCTTTGAAAATTTAGAATTTTATAATTTTTTATAATAAAATAATCAAATATAAAATTTAAATACTGGTACTCACCAACATCTTCGTCGGGCGCGCACTGGTGATGTGGGTGAATTACTGGAAACTAAATGAATTAGGGAGCAAAATTCCAAATAACACTTTTGCACTGTATAAAAGTCAATTTCCTTAATCGCATACAGAGTTCTCTAGTAAGAGGTGTTATTTTGATATTAAATGAAAAGTACCATTTTTTAATATAAATGATCGGATGTTTATTTTATTATAAAGAAGAAGGTATGTCGTTAATAGTAAAAACTGACATCAGGCAAATGACCACCACGACCACGCTTACAGGACCATATCCTTGTCATGAAATTTTCCGTATCCAAATCGCTAAATGGCTGCCCTATGTCCTTGATAGCCTCGCGAATTCCATCTTTGAGGTCTTGAATCGACGTTGGGCTGTTGACGTAGACCTTCTCTTTCACGTGGTTCCAAAGGAAGAAGTCGCAAGGTGTTAAATCACAAGATCTCGGTGGCCAATTGTGATTACCTCTTCGAGAGATAACACGGCCTGGAAACTTTTCCCGTAAAAGATCAAAGGTCTCGTTGCTTGTGTGGCACGTAGCGCCATCCCGTTGAAAGTAAACGTTGTTCAGATCAATATCATCCAATTCCGGCCATAAAGAATTATTAATCATCTCTCGATAGCGCAATCGATTCACCGTAACTGTTGCTTCAGCCTCATTTTCGAAAAAGTAAGGTCCAATGACTCCGCCGGACCATGAACCGCACCAAACTGTCAGATGTTGAGGATGGAGAGGCTTTTCAACAATAACTATTGGGTTTTCCGAGCCCCAGATGCGACAATTTTGCTTGTTGACGAAGCCACCGAGGTGGAAATGGGCCTCATCACTCAAGATGATTTTTCAATGGAATTCCGGATCATTTTCATGCATTTCAAGGACCCAATCAGCAAAGACACGACATTGTTGATGATTGACCCGCTTGAGTTCTTGTGTTAACTGAACTTTATAAGCCTTAAGACCCAAATCTTTATGCAAAATACGGTGTAATGAGGTTTGTGGAATGCCTAATTCCAAAGAACGACGGGGAATGGACAAACTTGGGTTTTCTTCAACACTTTCGGCTACAGCAGCAATATTTTCGGCTGTTCTTGAAAGACGTGCACGCGTTTTATTCTTCACATCACTAAGTGGTCCCAACAACTTGAATTTTCCCACAAATTTCTGTATTGCGGTCCGACAAAGTGCTTCACGATGACCCAAACATTTTCGAGGTTTAAAAACCGTCTCTGCCAAATTTCCACCATTTTTATAGTGAATTTTAATAATTTCAATGCGTTGTTGAAGCGTGTATCGTTCCGTGATGGCGTAGTTTCTACTTGTGAAATGTCAAAAAATGACTGCTTCAACACTGACACCTGCCGAAATAGCGGGCAATTCAAAAGAACACCTCTTATTGGAAAACCCTTTAGTATGTTGAGACAAGCTGCTTTAGGTCGACTACATCAACAAGGTTTCGATATTGAGCTCCTCGCTTCGCGATTCATTGTATCTATTGGGGAGTTCTGACACGGTATAGTGACAAGTTCCACTTCAATCCAGCCATGCCGCAATAGTTGAAAGGCTACAACATTTTTTTTTCATAGGGTGTAGTATTGATGAACTCCCTGCAGATTTTTTAGTCGGATTTGAGAGTTTGAAAAATAAGCAGGCTTTATCCGATATGTCAAAACCGAGACAGGGTACTTTCAGCTATACACTTTATGCTTTTGACGACAGACTAGGATTTGTAACTAAAATGGCTAGACATGTGTTTCGGAACAAAAGGAAACTGCTAATATCATTTTATCCTTTCATTTTCCAAGGATGGAGCTCACAAGTTGCAGCCGTACAGTCGTTTTCTTTGAAAGTTTCTGCACATAATTAGTTGTAAGGCGATACGAGGACCAAACATTTTTGAACGAATCTTTCTAGCTAAGTATCTCGCCGGCAGTTCAGCACAATTTTATAATCTTCAGTCTTAGCGCTACCGAATGAAAATTTAAGGACAGCCGGTTTTACTATATAACTTCATCAGAGCCAATCCCAATCTTCCCAATCATTCGATTATTCAAATAAATTTGAGATAAGACTTTTAAGAATTTTCAGCCAATCGCACGAATCACCCACTTTTATTTTGTTGTCATCAAAGCTGCGACACACATTTATTGACACTTTTCTTTGGGTTTGCTTCTATGGGGGATTTCTTTAGCGCAAACGGCTGTTCAGATTATTGCGGTTCTCGTGACAGAGCAGATTCCCTCTTCTCTTCTATCCCTTTCCCACCTAACACGCAATCATTTTCATTCGATGTCTAAGCGTGTAGCCTGTCCAAATGCAATCACTCAATCCGTACAAGTAGTCTCGTTTTAGTAAAATTATTTATTCGATATCGTTAACAAATTTCTGAGGAAAAATCACGGCCCGAATGATGATGGCATCTCAAATGAAGCACACGTATCGTCAACATGTAAATGAGCCGATCAGAAGCAGGGTATTATAACTAAGCAACAAGTAAGCAAGCGCACACTTGAAAGAGACGAACGAACGTTCGTCATGCACTCACTTCTCGCCATATCTTTCCCTCATCTAAACACGGCCCTAAGACAATTATTTTTTGGACTATTACGGGTTCAAGCAATTCCTTTGAAAAGGAACTGCTCCTTGCAATAAACGGCTTCCAGGAGCCCGTTCCGGTCTATCCCAAATCAATTTGTTGCGAATCGAGCCACTTCCGACCCGATGTTTTGCCTGTACGAGACAAAAGTAGATTCACTCACGTATTGTTTAAAGGCGACCGTCAGGCAATATTTTATTAATGCATTAAAATTTCAAGGCCAGCCTCAAATTAGCCCTTTTTCACTGCTCGTTGAAGTTTAATTTTTCGCTTGCCGGCGCAGTTCTCGCGGCTTGCGCCCTCGCGATCCATCATACACTCCCTAAACAGGATTTACTCCCAACAAACTGATATCCTTTATATATGCTACGTTAATCACTGTACACTGCACAAAAGGATCACACACGCAATGGTCGCTTGTGGTATAAGAACACAAAGATTTGCTGACTGTGCGTACACCTTTTTCAACTCACCCAAATATATTATAGGAAAATTTAAGTAATGATAGGAAAAGGTACAACTCATAAAGGATATAACTATAACGCAAAGTCTAAATTTAATAAAGAAAAACAAAATTATCTAAAATGGATATCTCATAAAGGTAATGAGAAATCAAAAAATGTTTCAAGGTTCATAAGTATAAATTGGAATAATAAAAAAACTGGTCTTTTTCGAATCTGCAAGTAAAATTCCGGATAGGTGTTATGAAGGTTTTTGAGCAGTTTGTTAAGGCGACTGCTTGATTATTACAGTTGACCACCAGTACACTGGGGGCTCGTTATGCCGGGGTTTACGACGGGGCATAGAAGTGTTATAAGCAATCATGATGATGCTCACAGTTGTGTTCACCATGTCTGGAGCTGCCCCTTCTTTCATCCCCTGCGAATCTCCACTAAGAACTCTGAGGAGAACGTCACGTCCGGTATGGTTCCTTCGGAGCGAATACGGTGGAAAGTCAGCGTTTTCCCGGCGTTTAGTATGACAAGCGTCGTCCTGGCTGCCATTTCTAGGATTCGCTTTCCCTGCGGATCTGTTTGAGGAATGCCCCGTTCGATTGCTTTAGCGTTGAAGTCTCCCCCAACGAGCACGTTGCCATCTGCGTTCGAGACAGTGCCCTCTAAAGCATAAAGCTTGGCTAGGGAAGACGATATCGATTCGTTCGGCGTTAGGTACACACGGAAAAAGGTGATCATTGAGCATCAAGCCACAGGAAGCCATCGCCCCGTCTACAACTCTCTGCCTGAAAATCACTGTTCCAAACCTAGACCGTGAGAGTACAAGTGTCATCAGAATTCCATAATGCAGAAGTTTTATCGTGGTGTTGCTCATTCAACAGCATAAAGTTGGCGTTCCTGTCCCTCGCAAACTACTGATGTAGTGTAGGTTTAGCTGCAGGATACGGGTCATTGAAGCTCCGATTTTGCCTTCGCAAGGACTTCATGGAGAACCGGACATTTTCCTGATCCCGAAATGTGCCCAAAATCCGGTCTTGCATCAGCATTCTTGCAAAGAATACAGTGTGCCTCCTTGGGACACTCTTTTCTTTTATGTCCTATTTCACTGCATTTGTAACATAGGGAACTCCTATCTAGTCCTTTGCATACTTCTGTGGTGTGACCGTAGCCAAGGCATTTGCAACATTGAAAAGGGGCTACTCTTCACCGTATTCTGCAGACAACCCACCCTATTCTCACGTTGCCCTTATTCAGAAATTGTTCCGCGTCCTTTCCGGTCAAGTCAATTATGGCTATGCGTTGTCCCCTATGGTGTTCAGGTGTCAGCTTCGCCTTCCCACGCTAGAGAACCCCCTTTTGATGGCCTCTTCTACCTCGGCCAGATCTGTGATGTAGTCAATGTATCTTATTTCGATCATTGCCATCGTCTCAGGCGAGGCTTTAGTTGCGCTTTTGCCGAGGACTTTTATTACTGCGTCGCAGAATGCTTCTTTATTGTTGGCTTCTGCTCCGAATTACATCATTATTTGGCCCGAACGCGTTGGTCGCACTGCTTTAATGGCAGTGTTGGTGTCTTTGGGCTTAACTTTTGCCCTGATATCTCGCAGCACTTCTGCGTAGCGATGCCATCTTGGGGTTTTGCGATTAGTGCCGGGTTGAAGTTTTACGATTAGTTGCCGGGATCTTCATTGGGGCTTCTTTCTCTTCTGTTTTGCATCAGGTATTTTTATTGTTGGGTGTTTATGTGAACTTTATAACACTTTTTGAAGAAGTTTCTTTGCGTCTTTCTTCGCTTCTTTTTCAGCACTATCTGGAACCCTTGATATGGCGTTCCACGCCCATGAAGTGCATCTTCCTTCCTTCTTTTATCCCGATCTCATTTGATTGGGCTAGACGCTATTCTTTTATTGGTATTTGCTCATGTAGCTATCTGCACGTGTCCTTAAGGCTAAGCCCTCAGCACTTCTTTGGCTTTCTACTCTTATTTGACCTTCTGGTCCTCTTCGGCCTCTAACCAGCCCTCGGAGCCGCTATCTCTCGTTTGTGTGTGTAGTTGCCTTTTTAGTCCCATGGTTATCTTTGCAGGCAAGGAGGCCATGCGAGGCTTGACACAAGCCCTTATAGGGGCAAGTGCTGAGAGTCTGTTTCAACCGGACCTACACCACCAATCTGTCAAGGCTTTACGGAATTAGCGCCGTTCACCCACGAGTGTCACTTCAGCTATACTGCGCAAAGCAACTAAGTCCAAACCATCATTCCAGTTTGTTGTCTAAAGCCTAGGCCCAGATTCAGTCAGGGTCGTTACCTGTCATCTCAGGAGGGAACCTCACGGCGCCCTCCATAGCCCGGGTCTGTGGTGGTGGCGCTTCTAAAAGAATGCTGGCTCCTGTCGACCGGATTCCCTCTGCGGGAACTTCCTTGAGTGTGTAAAGGGGGAACTCCCCAAAGGATGCTAGCCTTGAAGAGTATTGCTGTCGGCCAGCGTTCTCTCTGTGGCGCTTGATATATACGTTAAAGAGGAGAGCTACGAGTAAGTGAATCACAATGAGGCGAACCATTATTTTTTAATTTTTCAGTATCAAGGTCTTTCTACTAAAGAGTTTAATTATCCAATTGATGTCTACAAGTACAGGGTGCGGCAGCATAACTTCCTTTTTTGAAATGCCCGCCCTTAAAGTGCTAACTGTTATAGCGCGGCGCTAGTAGTCTCATTCGAGAGAGGTGATTTTGAAGTTTTGCTCATCCCTTGGTTAGTCGCTATCATGCGTTGGAACAGTGCGGAGCGTGCATAAAAAACAAGTACCGCTGAAAATTTGTTTTGTTGAATTTTGAAAAAAGGAAGTTATGCTGCCGCACCCTGTAGATAGTAAGAAATCACATCTCTCTCTCACTCTATATAGATGTTAAAAATTCTCATCAAAGCCTTTCATTCGATACCCTATCCGCCTGTCTTCGGTGAAAAAAATGTTTATCCTGATGCGAGAAAAACCCCTTAAAATCCCCTGATATTTTTTCGGCTATAAAAAACTTTCATGTATGCACTACTTCTGAGCTGTTCACAAAGTTTGATGACTCTAGATTGTCTAGTTCCTGAGAAAACTTGCCGTGACGCACTGACGGACAGGCAGACATGTTCCAATTTTAATACGATATTGTAAGTTTACTTCAACAAAACACCTAATAAGCAAGAAATCACATATTCCAAATTATAAGTTTATATGCTTGCTTTACGTGTTACATTCGACTATATTCCTGAAAATTGATTCAAAATGAATGAATCAGATAATGATGACTTGCATTGAATTAAAATGAAAATATTCACTGAGCCCATTCATCAGTTACACGAAATAATACGTCGATTAAGGCATGCAAATAACGTTACCAGATTTATTTGCGGAGCCACCACAATGTGGTTTAGGAATTTCAAATGAATCGAAGGCAAACGTGACAGTGCTAATTTTCGGGCTAGAGGAAGTTATTCGTAACATTCAGATGAACGCATGTATGGATTGAACTTGAAACTAATCGTACAACCCCAACACTGATCAACTCCGAAATTCATTGCCAGCGCATTTGCATGTTAAATCCAAGAGATCGACTTATGGGCATATGTTCGCTTTTGTGCCGAGTCTGTTTCGTAAAATGTTAACAATAATGTTGATGCGAATCAGATCCATGTATTCTCATGTGGACTCCTAAGATCAAGGTTAGATGGTCGCTGTTTTCGTTAGCATTAAAATGCCAAGTTTAAAAGCTGAGCGACTTGGGCGCGTTGAATCCATAGCACCCATATCAGGACACGGCATCATTTATTTTCTCAGGGTCTGCTGGGACAATGTGTCAAATGTGACTAAAAGCCTTCCTGTACTTATCCCGTAGGCGAGTGTCATGCTGATAAACGCAGTGTGCGACAAATTGAAAATATGTTTTCAGCCAATTCATCAGTTCTTCGTGAGTTCAGAGTTTCCGGTTTTCTTGCCTCGGACTGATTTTACATTAATTGTGATTCCTATAAAAAATAGTTATCTCCGAAATTTGTCATCTATTTTATAACTTAACAGGTGGACAATATTTCACACGTATGCTTTCTTTCGAACCAAATTTTTAATTACAGTTGATCAGGTACGATATCTCCACAATCCTTCGCATCGACTCATCTTCGGAAATGACTAATTCGGTAACACCAGGAAAAATCGAGCATTGCTGAAGATGCTCTTAATGATAAAGTTTCGACGTAATTGATTGATCAGGTTTCCCATCCTACGTGTCCCATCATTAAATCTGCATCGCAAGCGTACAAGAGCCAAATTGTAGTACAAGCGATTTCGTCGCCGGGTTAAACTCGATTACGTATGAATAATTGCCGGTAACTGATCTTCAAGGTCTCTGCACGCCGGGCCCATTTATCACCCACAACGCTGGAGAGCAGCTCCAAATGTTGCCGCACGCAATTTGACTTACGAATGCGATGAGCAAAAAGAATGTGGATCTTGTCCACTTTCACTTTCTTAGCAGCGCCAAAGTCTTTACGCAGGCGAACCGTTGCGGTTTGTAGAATTTTCGAAGATCATTGTCGGCAGATTGTTACCGCATTCGAGCATCAGCAGGAACATATGACAAGCGAAATATTCCAATGTTAAATCGTGACTTTTGATAATGTTTTTCAGTTTAGTGGAGCACCTTAGCATCAGCCACACTCGTATGTTAATGTGCATATAAAAATAGTTATCTTTGAATTTATACTGTATAAATCTTCAGGTAAGTGGCAGCAAATATGCAAAATGTGTAATAAATTATATCTTTTCTTTTTAAATGCTATGAAGATGGGCAGTGGAGCGAAATAGTACATTGAGTAGGCTGCATTGTGACATTCTTGCAGTTTATTTAGTATTTAGTGTGCAGTGAAGGTTAGATTACATTTCCAGTTGGTGCTTGACCAGCTCTAAAGTAGCTTATAATGAAATATGCATGCAAGAAAAAATTGCATCTAGGCAACTTGAACCAGGATGATGCAGATGCTGTCATGATTTCGATTTAGTTGTTGTTAACGCTGGCAAAAGGCCAACTCCCTTCTTAATATGCTAAGTATTAAATCCGGTTGAGAATATTTGACTGAGAAAAATCACAATTTGAAGAATTGAAGGAAGAAAATATCAAATTCAGTCAGTACCCAGTGTACGAAATACTGATAATTGTAATCCTAAATGTAATAATTTTCTTTTCTACATTCCTCCGGCAGCATTCAAAATATGAATTTCTTGGTGTGCAAGGTGTATACCATCTCATAACTCATTGATACTGCATTTCAATGCTATACCAGTTATTTTCCTCCCATCATAGAGACATTGTCACGACTAACACCCATTTCAATGAAATCATAGTGTAGTAATCGAGCAGTCACACAAACAAACTGCTCGAAAACCTTCCTATCTCCTATACAAAATTCTAATGACAGATTCAGAAAAAAATTAATTATTTCCATTATAATCGTCATTTATAAAATAGTTTTCTTTCTTATTATTATAATTAAATGTAACTTTATATCAATTTTCCTCTATATTAAATTTAAACGTTTCCCTTTAATTATACTCTTCATGAGATTTAACTTTTATTACTATTTAGAATTTTTTTTATCGTTTTTCTTTAATTCAGTTAATTTTTCCTAAAAAACTATAAATCTGCCAATTAACATTTTGAACATGAGAACACTCATTTAGTGCACCTTAACGGCGTACTACATTACCGAAGACAAACTAACTAGGCTGAGCTCAGCTGATGCGACTTACCGTATACACGGGATGAGAAAGAGAAAAGATAGGTTTTGGGGATGGATCGTGGAGTGTTACTTGGACCGAGCCACGGGGATGACGCGAGGAGAACTGGATACTTTTCTTGGCCGCATTTAAAGTCGGGTATATTTAAGAAGAGATGAAATTACATTCCCAAATCGTTCTAAAATTTATCAAACGTACATTTAACTTTTCCCCATTGAATTTTTTCAAAAATCGCGGAGATTGTTCGTTCGGTGCCATTACGCAAGGATTCGATTCGAAAATTGTGAAAAGATCAAATGCAAAGTGTTGTGCTACTTCGACCTACTTCCACCGTTTTCGGTTAATCACGTCTCTAATACAATTTTCGTGAACGCAGAGACTCGGGGCTAACGATGAGTTCGGCTAATGAAGATTTTGCTGACTTTTTGCCCACGACATCGTATTTAGGATTGTCAGTGTATTCATTAATTGAATAATTTGATGCACAGAGTGACTCGAAGTGCACAGTGAATTTGAGCCGTTTAGAATCTCCACGATCGTGGATTACTTTTATAGTATTTCCACCAGTTCCTTCTCTTGCGCCGGGCTTGATGTCCGATCGTCTCTTCTGCCAAGGTTTTAATAACCGCTTTCACTTCCATCCAGAGCTCGTCGCTTGTCGTTAATGATGCATCTGACAAGATGAGCTAGCTGGTTGTCGAGGATCTCCGTGAAATTTTTGGCTACAGACGCCGTTTGGAGCCTTTCAATGTCAAATTTTTTTAGTGGGCTGGTCTTCGCCGAATATACCTTAAGCATACGGCATCGATACGTTAATTTGATCAAGTAATGATCTGGGTTGCAATTGGCTCCTCGGTATGAACGGACGTCAAGTATGCTCGAGGCCCAACGTTGTGTGATCAGAACATGATCGATCTGGTTTTGTGTGCTACCATCCGGTGATACCCAGGTCATTTTATGAATGCGTCGATGTGGGAAGCAAGTCGAACGTATGACTTCTTGCTTCAAGTAAAGCTAGATATATATTATATATATATATATATATATATATATATATATATATATATATATATATATATATATATATATATACACTGTTACATGTACAAATAATTCTGCGAGCCACTGTCGCAATTGTTTTCACAACCATTCAGAATCTCATGATCAACAAAATGAATTTACTCGAAACCATGAGAACCCAACAAGCATGATCAACATCTAAAAGTGACCATTCATTCATTCATTCAGTCCATTCATTGAGCTGCTCGAATAACGCAGGTACCTCTCGGCAAAACAATCGTCAATGTATGAGAAATGGATTGAACAACTAGAGACCCTATATAAAGGCGAGCTGAATGAATGGGGGGCATTATTCATTACAACCGCGATAATAAAACTGCGATAGTAAAACCGCGATAGTAAACTGCGATATAGTGGAGCGCGAAGTAAAGGCGATATTTATTGATTGTTAAGTGGACAGTTGTAATAGAAATTTATTGACAAGTGGAAGTTAAGAAATTAATATTAAAATTAATGATTGTGCATTGTTTAGTAAATAAACTCTTTTAACTTAATTTAAAAGACAGTACGTTTTCACTTTCCCGGAATATTAGAATTATCGGCCGCGAACCATAACACGCGACAGAAGTGTCGAAAAGTGAGAAAGAAAATTTTGGAAGTGAAAACGCTTAAACATTTTTAAAGTGCACAATAGTGAAACTTAACGTGGAAACTGGTGGAAAAGTAGCCGAAACATTAAAAATGCCAGGAAACCTTCATCTAAAAATTGATCAATTGACCATATCGGAGCTCAAGGAGGAGTTGAAACAGCGAAATCTGGCCACACAAGGTACAAAGGCCATACTGATTGCACGCTTGCATGGAGTGATCGAGTCGGAAGGCGTGAATCTGGATTTGGGTGAGCCCTCAGATGCGGAAAAAGGCGCAAAAGGTGAAGAAGTAGAAACACTAAAATCAAAGGAGCCGGAAAATACGCTAATGCAAATGTTAATGCTGATGTCATCCAGTCTAACTGCGAAGCTAGATGAACAATCAGCGAAGCTGGACCAACAAGCGATCGAAATCAAGGTAGAGTTGCAAAAACAGTCAACAGAAATAAAAACGGAGCTGGGTAGTCTGAACAAACAAATGAAGAAAAGGTTTACCAGGTCGAGGAGAGAATCAACCATGAGATCAGCCAGGTCGAGGAGAGAATCAACCATGATATCAGCCAGGTCGGGGAGAGAATCAACCATGAGATGGAAAACATGAAAAAGGAATTGGAAGCAGCGAAGGCAGTAGTAACCACCTCACCAGCCTCGCTTATAACCGCAGCGCAAAGCTCATCCAGGAATGTGAAAGCACCAATATTTGACGGGCAAACGGTCTGGAGCGTTTAAAACCCAGTTTGAAGCCGCCGCTAGGGCAAATCACTGGAATGAGCAAGAACGAGCAACTGCATTAATTCTTGCTCTAAGAGGCCCAGCTGCCGAGCTTTTTCAGACTATCCCCGTCGAGTTGCACTCAAACCCGGCTGCTATAATGAATGCGCTCGACATGCGTTGTGGAGACGATCATCTGAAGTAGATTTACCGGTCACAGCTACGGCATCGGATGCAGAAGTCTGGCGAAATTTTACAACAGCTAGCCCAAGACATTGAGCGACTGGCACTTTTGGCTTACCCAGCTTACGACCCAGAACATCGAGACGATGCAACAACAGAAGCATTCATCAGTGTATTAAAGGACCAGGAAACGCAACAAGCCGGGCGTCTAGCTCAAAAGCAAACGGTTAAGGATGCATTGGTTTATAGTCTGAACTTTGATCCAGCGAAAAATGTGACTCGTACCACTGCCTGGGTTCGCGAGGTAGTGGCAGATGAATGCAGGTGTGAGCGCGTGGAAATTGAGCGAGACCCGCAGGTAAATGGTGCGCCTAGATGCTGGAATTGCGGAGAGAAGGGAAGCCTGCAAAGAGACTGAAAGAAGCGAGAAACCCGAGCTATTGTCCAGGATGTGCAGCTAGGAGAAGATCTAGACCGAGTCAGGAGCCCAGAATGGAAGCCCTTCGAACTGAAGGGTCGGGAAACATGTAAGAGCCAACTTCGTGGGGCAGAGGTTGGCTAGGAGGATCGACGTCCCCAGCACCACCATCACCGTGTCAAGACTACATCGTGGAGAAGTGGACTTATGCCTTCTGGATCAAGTTGACGGAGAACTTTGCACCATAACAATCGACACTAGTGCAACCTGGTCGATTATCCGACCAGACCTAGTGAGACAACAACTACTTCACAAGGGCAGAATTTTCCCACGACGGACAGCTACGGGAGAAACTGCACCTGTTCATGGAGAGATTAATCTCCCGATACAGTTGGGAGACCTTGCGTTCCGACATAATTTTCTGGTCGCGAACATTATCGATGACTGCATTCTCGGAATGGATTTTCTGCGACCACATGGAATCACGTTGGATTTGGGCAAACGGGTATTGAAATGGCAGAATGTTGAAGTATTGATAGAGGATCCGCGCGTCCAAATTCCCAAGATGAATGTAGTAGTATTTTCCGACACTGATGTACTGAATTCTTCCGAAAGCATTGTATGGGCCAAGCTTGATGGTGATTCTGGAGACCACCGATCTTATCTGATAGAGCGAACGAAGACGTCAGCATAGCGCAGTTTGATTGTAAGACGAAGCCTTGTAAGATCTTTAAGGAACGGATACGTGCCGGTTAGAGTACTTAAAACCGCAGACTCAACCACGAGCATCAAAGCGGGAGTGGTCATCGGCAGCTGCCAGCCGGTTTCCACCATCACCTCTTTGGAAGCCACTTACGACCATTATTGGAAAAGGAGTCAAGACGTAGACAAAGCCCGGGAGTCCACGTCTGCAATATTGAAGCAGGTCAAATTACCAGTGCAGCTATTCCAGCGAGCCTCTGATCTGGTCACCAAGTACAGTGACATCTTCTCAACAAGCCCGGATGACCAAGGCCGAACGAGTCTGGTAACTCACGGCATAGATACACAGGGAGCCAAGCCGATTCGACACGCACCGAGACGCCTTCCTACAGCCAAACAAGGAGAAGTGAGCGCCACTAATCTCAGGCATGTAAAAACAAGGTATTATCGAGCCTTCTGTCAGTCCATGGGCTGCGCCAGTAGTTCTATTGAAGAAAAAGGATGGTAGCACTCGGTTCTGTGTCGACTATAGGCAGCTTAACGATGTCACTAAGAAAGGTAGTTACCCGCTTCCACGCATCGATGACATCATGGACACTTTAGTTGGTTTTCTACACTCGATCTCAAGAGTGGCTACCGGCAGGTAGAAATCGACAAGAAGGACCGCATTTTCAGTTGGGACCGGATTGTGGCAATTTTTCGTGATGCCATTCGGGCTTTGCAATGCTCCAGCCACTTTCGAACGCCTGATGGAATACGTGCTACGTAGCGTAAACTGGAAAACCTGCTTGGTGTACCTAGATGATATCACTGTTATCGGTAGAACGTTCGAAGAGCATGTGTGGAACTTAGAAGAGGTTTACTCCCGGTTTCGACCGGCGAATTTGAAACTTAGTCCCGACAAGTGTAGCCTTTTTGCAGCTTAAGTAAAATACCTGAGATACGTTGTATCAGCAGAAAGGGTCAAAACAGACCCTGAGAAAATTGAAGCCGTGAAAAGCTGGCCAACATCCAAAAACAAGCACCAACTACGAAGTTTTCTGGGTCTGGCAACCTACTATCGAAGCGACGACTGAGAGGACAAATGCAAACCTATAACGTGGGCGTTCCATTTGAAAGGATTGCAGTTGCCCTCGCAGGACCCTTTCCTGAATCGAAATGGGGAAATTGATACACGCTGGTTGTGGCGAATTGTTTCAGCAAGTGGCCCGACGTCTACCCCGTTCCCAACCAGGAAGCAACTACTGTAGCCGAACAGCTACTATTAAATTAGGTCAATAGATACGGCGTACCTTGTGAACTACATTTGGATCAAGGCCGAAACTTTGAGTCACTAGTTTTTGGCTAAATGTGCGAGCTGCTGGGAATACGGAAAACGAGAACAACACCACTGCATCCCCAATCTGATGGAATGGTCGAACGTTTCAACGGCACGCTCAATAAACACCTGGCCAAGATGGTTGATGAGAACCAAAAGGACTGGCACCGACATATCCCACTATTTATGATGGCGTACAGAGCTGCCGAACATGCATCGACGGGCCAAGCCCCAGCCAAAATCCTTTTCGTCTGCCAGCTGATATAAAGTTCGGAATACCCCCGAGAAACCCCAAACGATCTCGTAGTACGCAAGTGAGCTAAGGCAATGGTTGAACCAGATACATCGGACAGTGCGAAAACACCTTGAATCGGCTACTGACCGCATGAAGACCAGGTATGATCTAAAGGCAAATTCTACTGGCTTCCAGCAAGATGACTTGATGTGGCTATATAACCCACAAAGGCGAAAGGGTAGGTCTCCGAAGTTGCCCATAATTGGGAGGCACCATACCGAGTTACAAAGCGAATCAATGACGTCATATATCGCATACACGAACACCGTAAGCCAAGAGCCAAAATGAAAATCGTGCACCTGCATCGTCTTGCCCGATATTACATCCAGGGAGGCTTGACTACAACTGGCGACACATCTTTTCGGGGCGAAAAGAACTGAGATGGGGGCAGTGTTACATGTGCAAATAATTCTGCGAGCTACTGTCACAATTGTTTTCACAAGCATTAAGAACCTCATGATTAACAAAATGAATTTACTCGAAACCACGCAGCATGACCAACATCTGAAAGTGACGTCACTGCTCCATTCATTAAGCTGCTCGAATATACCAGGTACCGCTCGGCAGAACATTCGTCATATATATAGATATGTACATATGTAGATATATAAAAATATATATATATAGATATATATATAAATATATATATATATATATATATATATATATATATATATATATATATATATATATATATATATATATATATATATATAAAACCATAAAGTGAACTCCGCAATCAATCTCAAGAAATTTACTTAAAAAGATCACTCGTTTACGTTTATTCGGTACCCATCGCCTGCGTTTTCAGTAAAATATGGCACATAATTTTTTTGATATATTGATGAAAATGTGTTTTAACCGAAAACTCGAGTATGCATTTTCTTATTCATCTTTAAAGTTATGACCAATTATAGGAGGAAAAGTATCGTTTATTTTGAGTCACGATTCTCGCCGGTCTTTAATATAGAAATCATTAACTTTAGATTTCTGGACATATAATGCATAATATTAACTAGAAAGTAACGAATCAATTTTCAAAAGGCAATTAACTCTATAATTTGCAATCACTCAATCTTTATTATTTCTTCGGGGAGGGAGCCAAGCCGATTCGACACGCACCGAGACGCCTTCCTACAGCCAAACAAGGAGAAGTGAGCGCCACTAATCTCAGGCATGTAAAAACAAGGTATTATCGAGCCTTCTGTCAGTCCATGGGCTGCGCCAGTAGTTCTATTGAAGAAAAAGGATGGTAGCACTCGGTTCTGTGTCGACTATAGGCAGCTTAACGATGTCACTAAGAAAGGTAGTTACCCGCTTCCACGCATCGATGACATCATGGACACTTTAGTTGGTTTTCTACACTCGATCTCAAGAGTGGCTACCGGCAGGTAGAAATCGACAAGAAGGACCGCATTTTCAGTTGGAACCGGATTGTGGCAATTTTTCGTGATGCCATTCGGGCTTTGCAATGCTCCAGCCACTTTCGAACGCCTGATGGAATACGTGCTACGTAGCGTAAACTGGAAAACCTGCTTGGTGTACCTAGATGATATCACTGTTATCGGTAGAACGTTCGAAGAGCATGTGTGGAACTTAGAAGAGGTTTACTCCCGGTTTCGACCGGCGAATTTGAAACTTAGTCCCGACAAGTGTAGCCTTTTTGCAGCTGAAGTAAAATACCTGAGATACGTTGTATCAGCAGAAAGGGTCAAAACAGACCCTGAGAAAATTGAAGCCGTGAAAAGCTGGCCAACATCCAAAAACAAGCACCAACTACGAAGTTTTCTGGGTCTGGCAACCTACTATCGAAGCGACGACTGAGAGGACAAATGCAAACCTATAACGTGGGCGTGCCATTTGAAAGGATTGCAGTTGCCCTCGCAGGACCCTTTCCTGAATCGAAATGGGGAAATTGATACACGCTGGTTGTGGCGAATTGTTTCAGCAAGTGGCCCGAGGTCTACCCCGTTCCCAACCAGGAAGCAACTACTGTAGCCGAACAGCTACTATTAAATTAGGTCAATAGATACGGCGTACCTTGTGAACTACATTTGGATCAAGGCCGAAACTTTGAGTCACTAGTTTTTGGCTAAATGTGCGAGCTGCTGGGAATACGGAAAACGAGAACAACACCACTGCATCCCCAATCTGATGGAATGGTCGAACGTTTCAACGGCACGCTCAATAAACACCTGGCCAAGATGGTTGATGAGAACCAAAAGGACTGGCACCGACATATCCCACTATTTATGATGGCGTACAGAGCTGCCGAACATGCATCGACGGGCCAAGCCCCAGCCAAAATCCTTTTCGTCTGCCAGCTGATATAAAGTTCGGAATACCCCCGAGAAACCCCAAACGATCTCGTAGTACGCAAGTGAGCTAAGGCAATGGTTGAACCAGATACATCGGACAGTGCGAAAACACCTTGAATCGGCTACTGACCGCATGAAGACCAGGTATGATCTAAAGGCAAATTCTACTGGCTTCCAGCAAGATGACTTGATGTGGCTATATAACCCACAAAGGCGAAAGGGTAGGTCTCCGAAGTTGCCCATAATTGGGAGGCACCATACCGAGTTACAAAGCGAATCAATGACGTCATATATCGCATACACGAACACCGTAAGCCAAGAGCCAAAATGAAAATCGTGCACCTGCATCGTCTTGCCCGATATTACATCCAGGGAGGCTTGACTACAACTGGCGACACATCTTTTCGGGGCGAAAAGAACTGAGATGGGGGCAGTGTTACATGTGCAAATAATTCTGCGAGCTACTGTCACAATTGTTTTCACAAGCATTAAGAACCTCATGATTAACAAAATGAATTTACTCGAAACCACGCAGCATGACCAACATCTGAAAGTGACGTCACTGCTCCATTCATTAAGCTGCTCGAATATACCAGGTACCGCTCGGCAGAACATTCGTCATATATATAGATATGTACATATGTAGATATATAAAAATATATATATATAGATATATATATAAATATATATATATATATATATATATATATATATATATATATATATATATATATATATATATATATATATATATATATATATATATATATATATATATATATAAAACCATAAAGTGAACTCCGCAATCAATCTCAAGAAATTTACTTAAAAAGATCACTCGTTTACGTTTATTCGGTACCCATCGCCTGCGTTTTCAGTAAAATATGGCACATAATTTTTTTGATATATTGATGAAAATGTGTTTTAACCGAAAACTCGAGTATGCATTTTCTTATTCATCTTTAAAGTTATGACCAATTATAGGAGGAAAAGTATCGTTTATTTTGAGTCACGATTCTCGCCGGTCTTTAATATAGAAATCATTAACTTTAGATTTCTGGACATATAATGCATAATATTAACTAGAAAGTAACGAATCAATTTTCAAAAGGCAATTAACTCTATAATTTGCAATCACTCAATCTTTATTATTTCTTCGGAGAGTTTTATAAATCCAATGTGTAATGTGTAAATCTCAGGATGAAAGAAGGATTTTTTAATAAGTTCTTCATTAGGCGAAGAATCAATGCGGAAGAGAAAAGCAGCCTGAAATTTTTGGCAATGAAATTGCTCTAAATCATGTTGGAGTGTAATATATGAAATAATTTATTGGTTATTTCCGGTAGATAAAAAAGGGTACCTTCTATGCAAAAAAATTAAGGATACTGATCATTTTTATCATAAATCATCAAAGAATCAGTATCTCCATAAAATCCTTGAGGAGTGCAACATAATTAATAAAAATACAATTTCTCGACACCAATGAATCATATTGAACTGTTAATATCTTCAGATTCCTTGATAGTGTAGTAATCGCGCAGTCATACAAGCAAACTGCTCGAAAACCTTCCTACCTCCTATCCAAAATTTCAATGGGAGATATAGAAAAAATATTTAATTACTTCCATTCATTATGGTAATTTATAAAATAGTTTTCTTTCTTATTATTATTAAATGTAATTTGATATCAATTTTCATTTATATTGAATTTAAACGTTTCCCTTTAATTGTATTCTTCATGAGATTTAACTTTTATTACTATTTAAATTCTTTGTCATCTTTCTTTACTTCAGTTAATTTTTCTTGAAAAATTTTAAATCGGCCAATAAAAATTACGAACATGGGAACACTGATTTAGAGCATCCCAAAGGTGTATTACATTACTGGAGCCAAGCTAACTAGGCTGAGCGAGCAGCTGATGGATTTACCATATACACGGAATCGAAAGAAAGACAGGTTTGGGACGGATCGTGGAGTTTTACTTGGACGGTGACACGATGCGGACACGAGGAACGATTGGCATATTTTCTTGGCCGCGTTTTGAAGTCGGGAATATTTGTGTAATTAGATCAAATTAGATTCGCAAATCATTTTAAAGTTTATGAAACGTACATTTAACTTTTCCTCATTGAATTTTTGCCAAAATTGCGGAGATTGTCCGTTCGTGTCATTATGCGAGGATTCGATTTGAAAAATGGTGAAATCATATAATGCAAAGTGTTGCTCCAAGTGCTGCTTCGAAAGACTTCCACCGTTTTCGGGTAATCACGTCTCTAGTTCAATTAGTGTGAACGTAGAGACTGGGGCAAACGACGAGTTCGGCTATTGAAGATTTTGCTGAACTTTTTGGCCCACGACATTGCATTTAGGATTATCAGTGCTTTCATTAATTGAAAATTTTGATTCCTAATAGTGACCTGAAGTGAGCAGTGAATTTTAGAATCTCCACAACCGTGGATTACTTTTATAATATTTCTACCCGCTCAGTGATGAAAAGTGCAAAAGCCAAAAAGCAATCGAATCGAAATCGGAAATGTTCACAAATGTTTAATTGATCATAATTAGGTTGAGTGGTGTCAGTGCACTGTAAAATGTACGCATTGAGGGCATTACACTTTTATTCGTACATTTTTTTTATACGCGTTTCAGTTTGAATTTCCTTCGAGCTTATATTGTGCGGTTCTAATTCTAATCTCCACGCATTGAGCATATACGCGGTGGCGCTGGCTGTGCCGTTTTATATCAGTCGTCAGTTGGACGTGGTTTAGCTGGGGTTTCATTTGGAATGCATTATGAAGGCATATGAATTTGAAACGACACTCGAGTGTCGTGATAACAATGGGGTTTGATCTGGAAAAAGACCGTACTAGCGGGAAAGATGTAAAATTTGCAATTCCAAGTGCCATAAAATTTTCATCGTTGAAGATTCATGTCTTCCGTGTGCTGTGCTAGCGGGAAAAGTTCGACACTATTGGAGAGGGTTGTAATGCTGGGGTTGTGCCTGATAATGAGAGTATATAAAAGTTGAGGTTCCTTAAACGCAACGGAGGAGGGAATCGTACGGTTTCAAGACACAGAAACGAAAAATGTTTCTCGAGCGCCTTCCATAAGAGTGTGTGTCAAGGGTGACTGTCGTGCCGTCATTATTTATTGGAACTAATGAATTTGTTCAGTGAACACGGGCAGTGAATTAACAAAAAAAATCGAAGTTAATTTCTTTGTGAACTTGAAAAGTAAATTTTCTCGTTTGATGAACAGAGTGCTGTCCTGTGGTTGCTGCGATTAAGACAGGAATACCGCAATTGACGTGTCTGAGTATACAGCACTGCGGTGCAACTCATTAGAAACTTTGGACAGAACCCTATTAAGTTCCTTTATAAATAGCTCTTCAAATTCGATATGTCTTAATGTCAATGGAGACACGATGTAATGCATCGTAGTTACAGTCGCGCTTTCAACGAAAACTGGTGGGTGATCTCTTTTAATTCGATTGCGCCGTAGTATATCATTGAAAGAAGTCCTTGGCCGACAACGTCTAAAATCAAAATCGTCAATCCGGAAGCGAACTGTATTTTATTACTATCGACATGATTGGATTGTCGCGCTTGACCAACGAAATAAATCGGTATCAACGCCCCGTGGATTTTTCACATCCGGAGCCCAAACTCACTTCAGTTTCTTGCATTGCGATGAATGATTCGTATTATGGGTTCCGCTGAGGATGTGGTCTTCTCCAAATCAAGCATGGCACAGCAACGCAATTAGTGAGAATGTAATAGTCAGCCATACTGGTATAACCTTGCCAAGTGCATGTATTAGAGTGAAGTATTCGCTGGAGTTCATCACTATAACTAGCCTTCAAATTTTATTACAAAACCATTATGATTCTGGTAATGTGTGGTTACTCAGTCGTCAGATACCGGAAGCGTGTATCTGCGTATATGTAACGGGGTACGAATAGACTTATTTTTAAATTAAACTTAGTGGTGTTAAGATCACGGATTGCGAACATTTATATTTCAAATCAGTAAAAGTCAGCTCTCAGGCAGTGAATCGCTAATTATAGATTCGAATTGTATTCGTGTTTTCTTTTGTCTATCGCGGCATGAGAGGATTGAAGGCGATAAATGCTCAATTATATGGGAATCAAAATGAAACCCGCAAAGATATTACTAAAAATCATCCTGCGCCGTGTGGAAATTCTTGTTCAAGCTTCCATAAGGACTTACGTTCCTACTCTTCCTATGAAAATCATCCTCACTCAAATCTGTGCTACAATCACTTCTTGTCAACGAGATTTCATTTGGCAGAACTAAAAGCGGAGAAGTTGGAGGTTACACTGCAGCGAATTCAAGAACAACTACAATTAAATCTTTTAAAACATGCAATTTACTGCTATTAGATCTTCGTCTTCTTCGTAGCCCTACAGCCTCTATCGGGCCTTCGCTTAGGGATAGTTAGAGTACCTCATTGTCATGATCTATTGTATCGGTACTCCACAAGGTGATATGATCATTATCACGCCTTGGCCGTGTGTCCGTCCACCCAGCTGCGATACGTTCTGATTTTAAACCAGCACGAATCATAACTGAACAGGCTTATAGTCCGTCAGAAGAACCAATCGAACTAAATCTCTTTGACGCCAACGAAACTTGAACCAGAGGCCTTCGGTTTACGGGCTTAGTGCTCTGACCACTAAGCCACGCGGACTACTGCTATTAGATAATTATCCTTTTTCACCGAAAGGAAATTTACTTGATGAACGATCAAAAATCTTAAATAGAAATAATATGACAGACTAAGAAAAATCTATAAAACACGGACTATTTAAAGACATTTGTTCATATTTAAAATTTTTTTTTTATTTCGGGTTTTGTTCATAATAGCCTAGATAAGTTTCAATTTTCTTCACATTGTGATAAGTTTGCTGAGGAAAAGAAAAAAAACAGGTACGTAAAAAAACTGAGAAGCAACAACAGACAAAAAGTTATACGACGATTGGTTTGCATGATATAATAATATAGAAATCGTGATCATATTAGCTTAGCGACGCTTTTATTATATTTTTTACTATCACTATCGTGATCATTATGTTGCATAATTATTAATAAGTATTAATATATTTTTCGTACGAAAAAAAAGGAAATTATATGAGCACACTCAGCTATTTTTATAATAATTATTATTAAATCTAATGTCTTTCTTTCACCACACATACAATTTATTCGTTCGATTCTAAGATAAAGTTCATTAAATGCATAAATTACATATAAATATTTCCTTGTCGGTGAACATTGCATCTTGAATAAATGAATTGTTAAACCTACACCGTTGGTTTTTCCATTTCAATTGACCTGACCGGGTATAGGACCCGCATCGGTGGCAGGCTCCTCCACTAGAATGGGCTAGCCATCGGGCGCGCTCCTCCGTTTCTTTTGTTTAACAGGGGCTCTTGTCGGGTAGAGTGGCCTTTCGCTCCCAAGTCCCTTTATGATATAGGGTTATGTGATTCCATTGCATAACGCTATAGCATAAATCGGTTACGTCTGTATTTCTCATTTGGGGGGAAAGAGTCATACAAAGTGCTTTTGTATGATTTTTTCACTGAAATGGGAAATACATGGCCGCGTCTACGTTTGGCTCTTGGTCCGGTTGGGAGGGTGCGAGGGGGGCAACACCTCCAGCTGGATGCCCCACTCGTATTTAGGGGCCATAAGTATCGTTGGTATCGACGAAGTCCCTCTAAGTCCGTCCGTTTTCCCAAAGCCCTATTTGTCCTCTGAGTCAGCAATATCTTTTGACCCTTAGCATGTTACCTCCTTTTCGACTTCTGTCGACATTTATTTGACCCCAGAAGTTCGTGGATGCGAAGTTTTTTGTGGTGGATCCTTGTGCTGGGAAAAAGAACCCGCCCCACGAAACCGCAACGCTAGCCTGCCAGCGCATCCACGCGTCCCCAAACAAGGTCTCTTGGCGGACCTTACCATCCTCTTTCGCCGAGGCAGCAGACCATCGCTGTTGTCCTGCACCGACATTTAGCCTACCCATTTTCACGACAATGGGACTGCAATTCTGTACCGACACATCGTAGTTCAATATTTTGTCCTTCATTTGAAACCTTACATGCGTCCATCAGTTATGCTGAAAAATTGGGATGAAGTCGGAAATTTTTCAATTTTAACGGCAAAAGTCCTTTACCGTTAATTGAATTTCTTATCCTTTAAATGGAACCTTATAGGAAGAAAAAAGTATCATTTGCCGCAAACAGAACTCTTCTATCTACCTCCGTTCAAATATTATGCGTGAACATACATAAACAACAACAAAAATTTACGTGATGAATTGATAACCTTCCTTCCTTTGGAAGTCGGTTAAAAAATATGACAATACAGCGGAGGGTCTAAATGCCCTAATATACTGCATTGTCAATCCTCAGGAGTTATCATTAGTTTAAATTTTTTAGATGTTTCTTAAGTTAATTGTAGTAACGAGGGAACATTTTTTGAGAGTAATTGAGATTATTCTCCAAATGTACTTTATTAGATAGATCACTGGAGAAGAGGCTGGATAAGCTCGAAACCGATTTTTCTCACTTATTTTTTGATCCAAAACATGACATTAAAAATTATATAGAAAGTTTAAAAACTATTACATATAATTTCAATTATATTTATTATGTTCCAAGCATATAAATTATATACAATGATTAACCAATTATGACAACTTAAAGTATGGAATCGAATTTGGGGGCACAGTAGTCTTTGCACTCTTTCGCCGAATTGCATTGATGAGATTGAAATTTACTCGGAACACAAATCTGAGGCCAGATATCTGAAATACAGGGCTTTCCAATAAGAGGTATTATTTTGATATTAAACTATTTTGATATTAACCTCGCTTACAGGACCATATCCTTTTCATGAAATTTTCTGTAACCAAATCGCAAAGTGGCTGCCCTATGTCCTCGATAGCCTCACGAGTTCCATCTTTGATGTCTTGAATCGACGCTGAGCTGTTGGCGTAAACGTTCTCTTTCACGTGGCCCAAAATGAAGAAGTCGCAAGGTGCTAAATCACAAGATCTCGGTGGTCAATTATGATCACCTCTTCGAGAGATAACAGTCCGGAAACTTTTCCTGTAAAAGATCAATGATCTCGTTGCTTGTGTGGCAAGTAGCACCGTCCTGTTGAAATTAAACGTTGTCCAGATCAATACCATCCAATTCCGGCCATAGAAAATCATTAATCATCTCTCGATAGCGCAATCCAATCACCGTAACTGTTGCTCCAGCCTCATGACTCCGCCAGATCATAAACCACACACGCCAGTCACACGTTGAGAATAGAGGCTTTTCAACAATAACTCTTGAGTTTTCCGAGCCCAAGGTGCGACATTTTGCTTGTTGACCAAGCCACCGAGGTGGAAATGGGCCTCATCAGTCAAGATGATTTTTCAATGGAATTCCGGATCATTTTCATGCATTTCAAGGACTCAATCAGCAAAGACACGACGTTGTTGATGATCGACCGGCTTGAGTTCTTGTTTTAACTGGACTTTATTAACCTTAAGAATCAACCCTTTATACAAAATACGGTGTAATGACGTTTGTGAAATGCCTAATTCCAAAGAACGACGAGAAATGGACAAACCTGGGTTTTATCAACACTTTCGGCTACAGCAGCAATATTCTCGGCTGTTCTTGAGTGACGTGCACGGGTTTTATCCTTCATATTACAAAGTTGTCCCAACAGCTCGAATTTTCCCACCAATTTCTGTATTGCGGTCCGACAAGGTGCTTCACGACGACCCAAAAATGTTCGAGTTTTACGAACCATCTCTGCAAATTTTCACCATTTTTATAGTGAATTTTAATAATTTCAATGCGTTGTTGAAGCGTGTATCGTTCCATTGGTTATTAATGGCGTAGTTTTTAATTTTCAAATGTTAAAAATTTACAGCTTCAAAGGTGACATCTACCGTAATAGCGGGCTATTCAAAATAACACCTCTTATTGGAAAACCCTTTAGAAAAATCCATAAAATTCTTGCCTTCCAAAGTAAATGACGATCATACCTCGACAACACTATTATTCAACCGTGATTTGTTACTTTGCAACAGAGGCATACTATTTCATTGGAAATAAAGAAGTCTCATTACTGCGCAACTTAATAGTTTCTTGCTTCCTTTATGGTTGGGTCCTTTCAACACATCCACATCCAATGCGGATTCTCTAGCGCTTCGTCCTAGGAAATAATCCTTGGAACGCATCAAGTGTCGAACTAAATGCCCTCGCAGAACCGCTAACGTTTGGTTATCAAACTCTGGGGTGAATCCGATTCCCGTCAAAGAATCCACAAAGACAGTACAGCGGCTTAATTTGTTCTCAATACGACGAATTTCATTTTTATTTTCCCATCGGCAAGTGCCAATTATATTTCCAATGCTTCATCCTTGTGATCGAGAAAATCGTTGCCATTGAGCATTTCCTCTGCATCGGAAAAGCTGATTGTGTGAGCTTCAATAGGAATTGGTTTGACCGTCTGATCAGGCAGCAACGAATATTGTTGTGATTTAGGAGTGCCTTTGCTGTACAGGCTGGATAGAACACAGCAAGATTCTTATCGAGAAGTTCTTGGAATGTTTCGACCGAAGGATTCTCGGACTGCAAATAATTAAATTAGCAATTTAGTTTGATTGCGTGGAAGATATGATTTAACCTTACGAAATCTCAATAACCAAAAGCCCATCACATTAACCAATTAAACATATGTGTAAAGTACAATACTCACACTCTTTAACAGTTCCCAGCAACTCTTCTTTCTGTGTTGTGTAGAGTGCACGACTGTGAACGTATTACATTTTTGGGTGCTCAACTCATTGCTGCAACTGCAATTCGCGATACTGGTTCCTCAATTTTTATGGATGCATGTATCATGATTGAACTCTTGCAAGTTGACTTCACCAGCGAGTTTTTTTTTCTTCTGTGTAATTCGATGGAAATTAGGAAAAATTTGCTTGAACAATGAGTCAGTTTGCAAATTGACTGTTAGAGCTGTCAGTTTTACTATTGTATGACGTCTTGTCACAAAATTCGCAGAGCAAGAGGGCTAAGTTTAAAGAGGCAGTGCTAATGTTAAAAATAACCGCTTGCTCTAAAGTTACAAGTGATAGCTGTAAGGCCATTGCCAGGAAAATATAAACTTGAACGTTGAAGAAAACCATTTTAAACAATGGAACTCCGTTGAGAGTCACAGTAGATATGATGTTAGCAATTACAATTAATTTGGTGCAATTCCGCATTTCTAATGATTTGAAATTAAATTGGCATTAGAACGTTGCTTGTAACTTTCGCAATCACAACACTTGCGTCCTGTCAAACGAAACTGCACCAAATCAATTGCAATTACCAATACAATATCTTTTGTCACGCTTGGCGGAGTTTCACGGCTCAAGACAACTGTCCCAAGTGTAGCTGTTACTTGTAACAGATTGTTTCTAAATGGATTAGAAAAGCAATTCACAAACGAGGAGCTAAGAACTGAAATCCAAAGTCTGAACCCGCCCCGCAGGGGTAATGCCGGTCGACAAGACCACTCTTGGAGGCTAGCATTCTTTGGGGAGTTCCGCCCCCACGTACCCGAGGAAATTCCCGCAGGGGAAAAGCCGGTCGACAAGAACATTCTTGGAGGCTAGCATTCTTTGGGGAGTGCTGCCCCCACGGACCCGAGGATATGGGGGGCGCCGTGAGGTTCCCTCCTGGGATGACAGGTAACGACTCTTATTGTATCTGGACTACGCTTTGGACAACGAACTGGAATTGACGCTTTGGGCTGGCGGATGTGATGGTTTGGACCTAGTTGCTTTGCACAGTAGCGCCGAGGTGAAACTCGTGTGTGAACGGCTCCAATTCAACTATCATACCGTCTCCGTCCCGGTAAAACCTTGGCAGGCCTCGGAGTACGTTCGAAGTTCGCACCATTGGGTTGGTGGTGTAGGTTCGGTTGAGACGGACTCCCGATTAGCGCTGGTCTGGCTCTGAGCACTTGTCCCCATAAGGGCTTGTGCCAACCCTCGCATGGCCTCCCTGCTCTGCAAAGATAACCATGGGACCAAAAAGGCGACGACACACACCAACGGAGATAGCGGCTCCGAGGGGGGACCCGATAAAATGGAGCAAATAAAATCAACAGATCAAAAACATCCAGCAAATGAAACCACAAGCAAACAGGACGCTAGCACGGAGAACCCTTTCAGGCAAAAACCGCTGTTGGCAAGAACACCGATAAAACAAGTCACCGATTGCGGGGGGAGGCAGCAAACCCCAGAAACACTGTCAAAGTCAACATCACAGGTTAAATCATCGGAGACAGACCACAGACGGACTAACGAACGAAAGAAGGCAGAGTGCGTTGTGCAGCCTGGCATCATTGCGGCGTTTGGGCGCAGTAGAAGGACTATGCGCACCCCGGAGCGCCCAGTGCAAGACGTACACAATCCGGATCAAGCTGCGACACCAACAGAGGCCAGTGTAAGACTGGGGGAGGGAGAAGTTTTGCCGTTGGCCGACGCCACTTCAAACGCGACCCAAGCGATAGAAGCAAAAGGGCTAGGAAACGGGGGCCTCTCCCAAGAGGTGGCGCCAAATAATACAATCGCCCTTGACCGCGCCGAAGAGGAGCGGCTTACTCGGAAAGCGGGGAATATCGTCAAACAACTGAGGGCTGCCTGCGAAGTGCAGAAAAACATAGGCAAGAGTGTCAAGAATGGCATTCTTGAACTGGAGGAGCTTTTTGGCCGCATAACGCACTACAGGCGGAGGTGGCTTGCAACCGAAAAGCACCAAAAAGACACACTCTCCCTCGAGGCATCAGTGGGTCCTAGCAGCAGCAAAAGAATGGCCGGTAGCCCAATTGAAGGCGACCGTGAGAAAAGGAGGAAGGACGAGACCATAAACGAAGTTGACACTCCAGGCGAGGAGTTTCATGTGGTGCGAAACAAGGCAGCGAAAAAAGCGGCCAAAAAGCTACTCCTAGAAAAAACAGACAAGAGCTCAACCACGAAAAGAACAAAGAACCCCCCGATATACCGCAGAAAACAAAAAGCGAACCGCGGCGCAAACCCTTGCGAGAGGCACTGCTTATTAAACCAACTAAGGGCCGAACCTACGCAGATGTCCTCCGTGAAATTAAAGGAGCGGTCAAGCCAGACGAAACCAAAATTGCCATCAAAGCAGTTCGACCAACCCGGACCGGTGGCTTGCTGGTGGAATTCGGGCCAGAGGCCACAAACAAAGATGCATTCCATGACGCGGTTCAAAAGGTTCTTGGAGATGCGGCAACGGTTGCCTCGCTCGAACCAATGGCCACCCTGGAAATCAGGGACCTCGACTGCGTCACGGACAAAGCTGAAATAGAGGATGCCATTAGGAGGGAGTTCCCCAGCTTAAGTGAAGTCAAGGCAAGATTGACACGTGAAAACACAAGGGGGCAACGCATGGCTATTGTCAAACTAGCTGATAAAGACGCCCAGCAAATCCTGGCGAAGGGCAAAATTAAGATAGGTTGGGTGATCTGCAGGATACGGAGAAGAGCGATCCCTATCCGCTGCTTCAGATGCTTCGAATACGGACACACCGCGTATGGCTGTAGGGGACCCGAAAGGAGATCTCTGTGCTACAAATGTGGTGAAACGGGGCACAAAAGGAAGGAGTGCACGAACGAGGCAAAATGCATTCTTTGCAAGGATGCTAAGCTAGCACCCGGTGACGTCAAACATGAGCCGGGGACAGGGAGATGCTGGGTTTTCGAGGAGGCCCCAACTAAAGCCAAATCGATACTCAAATGATCCGTATCCTGCAGGTCAATTTGCACCGAAGCACAAACGCCCAGGACCTACTTGAGCAGTTTGCGAGGGATAAGAAAGCTGACCTCCTGTTGCTGAGCGAGCAACATCATAACAAGGACTCGCAAGCGTGGTACTCTGACAAATCTGGTACCTCGGCCATCTGGGTTCGAGACAGCGCCCGCCTTCAGGCGCAGGGCCATGGACGTGGGGATGGTTTTGTGTGGGTGCGGTGTTCAGGGATAACATATTTCAGTGTTTATTTGACGCCTAACGAGGCAATGCGATCTTTTCGAACCAAACTCGATGCCCTGGAGGACGCTGTCTCGAACACAGAGGGCCACATGCTGGTCGGGGGAGACTTCAACGCTAGAGCCATTGAATGGGGTATGCCACAATCCGACCTAAGGGGAAAGCAAATCTTGGACATGGCGGCCAGAACAGCGCTTTTTGTCCTAAATACTGGTAACACCCCTACTTTCCGCCGCTGGGGTTGCGTAGGAACCATACCCGATGTGACACTCGCTTCGGAGTCCCTGGTACCCAGAGTACACAACTGGTGAGTACTAGAGGACTACTCGGCTAGTGATCACCAGTATATAGCTGTTGAGATTCACGACGGTGCCACTCTGCGTGCATATGCCCAAACTTCAATCCTCGGATGGAGGACTGGGAGTTTGCTGACGAGCTTACGGCAGGCGCACCGTTGCTGGGAGCTCCGCCAGGGAGTGGAGGGCCTACAGCCAAGGACTTGGTGAACTCAACTATGAGTACCATCATAGCCGCTTGCGTGTCTTTCATGCCCCGTCGGAGACCCCGACATGGTAAGCCTCCAGTATACTGGTGGTCAAACGAGATCGCCGAACAAAGAAGCGAGTGTCACAAACTTCGGCGAGAGGCCCAGCGGGCGCGAACACGGGAGGAGGCAGACACTAGGCTAGCAGCATACAGGTCCGGCAGAAAATATCTTCGTAGGCTTATTAACAAGAGCAAGGCCCGATGCTGGCAAGACCTCGTGGACGATGTAAATAGGGATCCGTGGGGCCTTGGCTACAAGCTGGTCATAGGGAAACTTGGTGCCCTACGGAAGCCTTGTATACATGACGCAAAAAAGATGGACGCGATAGTGCGGGGACTCTTCCCCGCCCATCCCGTCCGTGTTGACACTGTCCATCGTGAAACAGCAGTCGAGTGCCCACTCTTCACACAGCTGGAACTGGAGGAGGCAGTCCTCTCCCTGAAAGCGAGGAAGGCTCCAGGTCCAGATGGTGTTCCAGCTGAGGTGTTGCGGCTCGTCTATCACCATTGTCCTGACTTGCTGCTCAGCACATTCAACGCTTGCCTACGGGACGGGGTTTTCCCGGTACGATGGAAGGTGGCGAAGCTCGTGCTGGTCAGCAAGGGGAAGGGAAATCCCGAATCGCCGTCTGCATACCGCCCGTTATGCATGCTAGACACGGCTGGGAAAGTGCTAGAGAAACTCATCAAGGGAAGACTCACTGACGCGATTCGTGCTGCTGGGGACCTATCTCCTCGGCAGTACGGCTTTAGAGCAGGACGTTCTACCATTGATGCGATTGCAGAAGTGGTGAACGCGGTCCAAAAGGCATCCGTCGCACCAAGCGACGGATCGTCCTGTTGGTGACACTCGACTTCAGGAACGCCTTCAACTCCGCTAGATGGGTGGATATTCTGGACACGCTGGAAAACTCTTTTCAAGTGAGGGAGATGGTTGTCCACGAGGAGAGACAACGCTCGCTCAACGATTGGCAGCAGTCTTGGAGGAATCGCACGAAGGAAAGGTGGACTGCGCACCTCATCCCGGATGTGAGACCGTGGCTAAATCGAAGGCATGGTGAGACTGACTTCTATCTGACCCAGCTTTTGAGCGGGCACGGGTGTTTTCAGTCTTACCTGCACAAGATCGGTAAGTCACGGTCTCCCGATTGTCGGTTTTGCCCAGGAGAGGAGGACAATGCCTGTCACACATTTTTTGCGTGTACCAAATGGGCCAGGCTGCGGAGGGAACTCTGTGGGGGGACGGGAGAGCTCACCCCGGATAATATAGTTGCGGTGATGCTCGAATCGGTTGACAAATGGAACCAGGTGGCACATTATGCTCGGGCAGTCCTAAAAGGTAAAAGGGACTCGCAGCAGCCGGAGGTGCTGGGGCTGGGGGATCGCTCTTCTGGCATTTCCTCTTCCCCTCTCCCCTCCCGCTAGGAAAGGGACTCCCCAGCTTGAAGGCGCCCCACGGCGTAACAAAACGAGACCTGGCCCGATGTAATGTGTCAAACGGTTCCAGGCTAGGTTCTCAGATTGACAGGGGAGGTGTTTAGTGGGTAGTCCAAGGGTATCCTCCATGGGAGTCCCACACTGCCAGACTCGGCGGGCGTAAATGTCTTCACCTCCCTACCACAAGAAAAAAAAAAAAAAACGTCTCGAGGTGCTTCAAATACCAAAAGGGTGTGCAAAATGTGGATCACAGCATGATACAAGAGACTGTAAAAGCTCAGCTGAAAAATGTTGTAATTGTATGCCCAGAATTAAAACGTAGGATTTCGATTGCTAAGAGAGGCATTAACTACGATGATTAATATGCCATTCAATAATACAAAGATATTTGAAGACACCCAAATTTCTATCCTCTATGCTAATATAAGAAGTTTAAGACAAAAACTTAACGAACTTCAAATTTATGTAAAGCAACATTCGAATATAGATTTAATTATACTAAATGAAGTCTGGATATATTCCGAGGAAGTGGAGTACTACAACATTCAGAGATACGATTGTGTATTTTCCTGCAAGCCCGGAAGAGGTGGAGGAACACCAACGTATATTAAAAAAACTCTTAATTTCGTGACGAGGTGAGTAATACCGGATAAATACAATATGATAGTCATCGAACTAGTATGCCCTGGAAAGAAAATAAAAATTTGCACATTTTACAACCCCACCCGACTTAACGCCAAGACCTGTGCTTGACATTAGATGAACTTTATTCTATGGAAAATAATCTGAACACAGTTGCCGATACGAATATAGATCTAATGGTTGAATCTAATAAGTCAAGGATGTACAACGACGTACTAGAAACGAACTATTGTGAACCCACTTCAACCTACTCGACCAGCATCTAATACCCGCCTGGATCACATAGTCACAAATGATAATCAAATTGCTGGGAAAATTGCTTATACTCTAGAGGACTGGCCAGAACTTGATCATCGTGTTTTGAAAGTTGTTATTCAAGGCATTAAAATAAATAAAAAGCAAAAGCCTGCTTACAATGTTTTCAAATACTTAAATAAGGACCTCTTTAGATCAAATCTTAAGGGTTTATCAATTAACCAAAAACCTTCAAGCTTAGTGGAGCTCACAAGCATCATAATGGAAGCTAAGGACACCTCGACTACGGAGAAAAAAATAAGATGTCGTCAACGTTCATGGATAACCAAAAAAGTTATTAAGGCAAGTAAGAACAAGCGGAAGGCTTATATGAACTACAAACGGAACATGAATGATCGATCGCTCAGGTTTATATACATCTAAGCCAATAAAACATCTAAACGTGTTGTGAAAGAAGCAAAACTTTTGTATTACTCCAAAAGACTAGATGCAGCGGCCGACAATGCGCATGAAATATGGGGCATATTAAATGAAGTTAAAAGAAACTCACCGCGTAACTCTACGACCCGGGATTTCACCATTGAGAACTCATCTTCAGTAAATGCATTTGAAGCTGCAAGTAACCTCAATATCTTTTTTTCAACTATAGGTGAAAAATTTGCCAATGGAATCCAGCCAGCGCCAACAAGCAATTTTACTTCTACAATTACGTCGCCCAAATATTCTTTTCACATGCATCTAACTAACAAAGTTAAAGTAATAAAAATTATTGATGATTTGAAGCAAAATACAGCACCAGGTATAGACAATATCACCATGGATGAAATAAAACTTATAAAGGAAGAGATAGCAGAATGTGTTGCAAATTGTCTAAACAAACATATTAGGAAGGGAACGTTTCCTGAGGAAGGAAAACTAGCAAAGATAGTCCCAATCTTCAAGGAAGGAGACCGTATGGATCCAAATAATTACCGCCCGATCGCGCTTTTAACAGGATTTAGTAAAATATTCGAAAAGCTAATAAACATCCGTCTATCATCATTCATTAAGTAAAATGGACTCATCATCGACCAACGATTAACGTGGCCGTCGCATATAAACAACTTGAGAAGACAATTAGCTCCTGTTATTGGATTACTGAGAAGATATGAAGGATTTCCAAGCAAGGGCGTACGCAGGATTATCATTAGGGGGGGGGGGGGGGGGGCAGAACAAACGAATGAAATTTTAGATAAATTTATCATATTTATTATATATATCATTTTTCAGTCAACATGAACACTTGCATACAATAAATTCAAATGAGTGCCAAACGGCGAGGGTCTTCAGCAAATCTCATTAAAACTTTTTCTACAATTTTTTCTTCATTTTCTTTCACTTTTTTTCTGTGAAGGCTCAGCATGCATAATCCTGGAACAAAAATCGCATTAAATACAGTTTATTTGAAAATAAATCATTCTTATTTTTTTATTTACCATTCAATCGATTTTCCACCATAGTTGAACGCAGCCAGGTTTTCACTCTTCTCAACGTGCTGAAAGTTCTTTCAATCGAGGACGTGGTACAAGGTAGAGCTAGGGCAATTTGAAGAGCGAGTTTTGTTGTAGGAAAAAAATCTTCTGTTTCTTGTACGACATCACACAGGTCCAGTTTTTGAAGATCTTCGCAGCTGATTTTTTTTTCTTTCCAGTGATTGTACCACAGTTCAGCTTCTCCACTAAAATTTTCTAAGGCGTAGAAAGTGGTGAAGTTTTCAGATTTTTTCATAAAATCTTAAATGTTCATTTTTAACATGTTCGATGGATGCAACTGAAACCATGAAAAGGCTGGCAGGTTTTCATCAGAGAATCTTCGTTCCAATGCATTGATCAAGGAACCCAAATATGGAATTAACAGAGATCTCTTCCAAAATTGAACATCATCCGATGCAGGATGATTTGAGCGATGTTGTTGACTGTTCGCTGTTCTCGGTCTTCGCAGTTCAACTAGGTTTGTTTCGGCAATCAATTTGGACTCATCGATGAGTTCTTCGATTTTGCAATCAACGTCAATTCTATGATCTTTTGCCAATTGAATTATTTTCTGGACGTGTTTCGTGCACGCAAGAAGGTCCAACTTTTGTGATTGTAAGACGTTCACGATTGGCTCAAGATAGGCAGAATATATCGCAATCAGAACAAGGCATATGATGAAAGTCGTTTGAGTGACAGCAGAATGCAGCTGAAAAGCAGTTGATCTGGTACCAGAGTTTCCTTCAACGGCCAGTTTTGCTAATCCATCGACGATGGTTTTGAAGTGCTTTTTGAAAACTGAAATGCTTTTGTATTTTTCCGACCACCGAGTTTCACAAAAAGCAGGAATATTTGGAACATACTTTCTTCTAGAAATAGAATCACGGAAAAAGTTGATGACATCTTTGATTGTTCCTACCGTATTACGGATTTCTGGAACTTGGTTCAGGTCATTTACAACCAAATTCAACTTGTGACTTGCACAATGAAAGTACAGAGCATGAGGATATTTTTTTCTTAAAATGGCCTGCACGCCGTTATCGTGCCCTGACATAGTCGAGCAACCGTCATATCCTTGCCCTTTGAATTTTTTCGGATCAAGCTCTGCATCTATGATAAATTGATCTAATGCGGAAGCAATTGTCTTTGCATCCATTGCATCCAACTCGACGAATCCTACAAACTCTTCTTGAATGACTTTTTTCTTTTGGTGGTAAAATCGGATACCAATCGATAGTTGTTCCTTTCCTGAAATGTCGCGACTTTCATCTCCCATCAGACTATAGGCCGGTGCATCTTTTGCTTCCTTGATGATTTCATCTCTTAGTACGCGGCCGCATAGATTGATTAGTTCATTTTGGATCCGCGGGGACGAGTACGTTGCATTTTTGCTTCCGTCTTCGAAATGCTGTCCGAGACTCCGATCACCAGCCACGACTTGCAGTTGAAGCAAATCGTAAAATACACCTAGGAATAAGTATTGTCTTCTAAAAAATTGTTAATTGTTGCTAATTGTTTCTAAAAATTTTATTGACTTTTTAAATTTTATGAAATAATATTATTATTCTTCAAGATCGATTGCCAAAAATTTATCTTGTTACAAAAATTGTAATAAGGCAGTTTCGAACAACTGGAACATAATTTCCTAACTTAAAAATTGCTAAATTTCATACTCTATACATCAGATGTTACGGACACAAATGAATAACTCTTTTCAAAATACAGTATTTTTTTTATCGTGTGTTCCATGACACTTACCTAATTTTGTTTAAAAAATTCGACCTAAATTACCTTCGTTTTGGACTTTTCCCCTTAGCGGCATATTATGGGTACCGCAAAATATGATGGTTGAGATGATGAATGAGATGATCTTTTTGTTCTCTTCAATCGTTTTTTGATGCCCAGACTGAATTGAAATGCTGATGGGTGTTGCATCCAAAAATTTTTTTGCAGCTTTGACTGCTCCTAAGTGCCATTGATTAGTGGAATGACTTTTGCAATATTCGTGCATATTTTTGTAACGAATAAAGGGTTTCTTGACGAATGACTCCAAAACACCCTGAACGTTTTGAGGCGGAAAAATAACACAGTATAAACAGAGCGCACCCTTTAATTTTTTGGAGTATTGAAGCCAAGGGGAGTATTGTTTTAACCACTCGAAAATGAACTTCCTGGCTGAATCTTTGGCATCGTCACTAAAATCGTGATTTTTGGGTGGTTGCCAACATCGTTTCAAGATTTCCTTTTTTCACTGGTAGACATGAGTGATGATCTCCCGACATATTCCCCCAAATCGTTCGAGGAATATTCTTCCAATCGCGATGTTTCCGAACATGAAGAAGTTGCAATTTTTTTTTGAACGTTGTCCGATAAAGTTGCAAGATTGTTTGCGGAAGTCAATGTTTCATTTTCTTCAACACCCGCTTCACTTTCATTGTCTCCATTGCTTTCAGCACGTTTTCGTTTTTGGGGAGCTGAAAAGTGGAGATTTTGAAGTAAATTTAAAAATTTCTACTAAATTTTAATGCTCTTGAATTTTTCCGAATAAAAGAAGTATAAGAAAAAAAATATATTTTATATATTTATTATATATATATTATATATATTTATTACTATATTTTATTATATATTTTATATTTTTATTATATATTCATTATTTTATATATTTATTATTACCTATATCATATATATATATATTTTTTTTATAAGAAAAATAATACAATTATTACAAATTTCCCAATACCTTGAATTTTTGAAAATTCCGAAATTCTGAATTAAGGTTTCACATTTCTCAATAATTTAAAATCGCAATTAAGCATTACACAACTATTGTGAATTAAAAAATTTTAATTTTGGGAAACAACATTAATAATTTTTCCATTGGCGCTGCTTGGAAATGCCTTAATTTTTGAATAATGAGTTAAGGAATATTCGCTGGTAACGAGATTAAAAACGTCAAATTATGCCGAATTTCACGATTCTCTTTTGCTTAATATTTCTATAAACATTATAAATTAATGATTTCATATGAAATTTGGCCTGTTGAAGCTTTCTGATGTTTTTTCGCTCGTTTATAATGTGCGACTTTGTGATGCGTATGGCGTATCACTCGAATTTTTCAAGAAATTTTTAATATTTCGTGAATTTTTTAATTTATTTAACAATTAGATTACTTCGAAATTCCTTGTAGAGTAATTTTCATCTAACCTGTTTTCTTTAGATAAGCGCAAACAAAAGCTAATAGATATCTCAGAAATTCATGAAAAATTAAGACATTTCAAAAATCGTCTACAGAATACAACTAGTTTTTATATTTTCCACTATACCGAATAAAAAAAAAAAGCAATCGACCATCCTTAGTTAAATGTAGATGAAAACTATGGAGCCTTCTTTTGTTTTTTCGCTTCTATCATTCTTTTTTTGACCATTCTTATAGTCTACATGTCGCCTTAATGCAAACAATTTAAGTTTTGTACTCACCCGTAAAAAATTTTTTAATATCCATTGAATGAAATGAAACGATTTTCCAACAACAGTCCACAATAGTAGGAAGTCAGAAGCCGCTTAGGATACAAAACAAATAAAACAATACAAAATGCAGAGGAAAATATAACGACCGATGCGCGATTAATGGTTTCTCGGTATACCTTTAGTATGAACTTTTATGAACTAGTCGCAAATCGATACTTGCCGAAGAGAATATGTATCGAAAACGATAGCGACACATGTTTTCCCGATACATCGATACTTCAAATACCTATGTTAACTGACCGATATGACATAATTGTATAAATATTTTCCCACAAGATACATTAATGTAACAAAACCAAGTATTGGCAATGAGTGGTATTGAAGTTTCTTCACCGGAAATTAAAAAAAAAAAACGCGGTCATTCAGGGGGGGCCGTCGCCAACCCCCCCCCCCCCCCCTCTCAGTGCAATAAATTTCTACATCGCATCTTAGGTCCTTTCTTGACCCTATCGTCGAGATATTATAGCAGAAAGACATTATTATGGAGAATCTTAGTCGAATAAATTTCAACATAGTATCTAAGGGCACTTTAAACCCTATCGTCGTGATGCTTGGAAAGACAGCTATCTTTATAACTCTGAGTTTTTTTCCCACGGCGTATTACAAAGTTTTTTTTTATCTCTGAGAGCTGATCACGAAATGGACAAGATGAGATTAATAGGATAGCTTCACATAATTTGTGTGCCCCTTATACCGATGATCTAATCATTGTCTGGGTGGCACACCTGAAGAAACGACGAAATGTGAAGTGCAGGTCGCACGAGCGTTGTGCGACGAAGAAAGTGTGATACAGAGAGTGGAAGCGAATGGAGAAATTTAAAAAGAAAAAAAAACTTTACAGCAAACAGTTATTTTTGATAATAACTGTTTGCTGATAATGTGGCGTTCTAAGTATCAAAATGGCGTTGACTGCAACTACATACAATCGTTTATTTTTAATGGCATTTTTAAACTCATTTCCTCGAAATGAGTAATTTAGCAGTCATCAATACAGCATTCTTTTATTTAATTTGTTCCAGATCTTCAAAAATGAATATGGCTTGCTAGAACTGATGCTCCAGCTGAGCACGAAATAGGTAAGTTCATTTATTATCCCACAATCACGGATCGTTTCGAGGCAATGCATGATCGAATTCATCATCAGCTGAATTATGATTCACCCTCAATGATTATCCAATTAATTTAAACTGCAAGTTTCAATTTTCATCGAGCTATAAAATAATTCTGACCCACAATTAACCAACTCTGCCCATCCAATAACCGTAAAATCGGAGACTCTCAGTGCCACGTTTGATTGCTTATGATCTTTTTCCATCATTAAATCATACGATTTCAGTATCAAAAACCCTTGCACCATAGATGCCAACCAAATGGCATTCAACGTTGATCTTTGCCATTCCATGAAATGCACTATTAAATTTTTATCAAAAAATCATAAAAATATCCTTTTCGCCCGCAAGTCAAATTAACATATGAGTTTTATTAGAAGATCAGCAGATTACAAGTCTATGTACGGCTAGCAATGATAGTTATGGCAATTATGGGCGGTTGTGCAACAAATTAGATGTGCTCGTACTTGATCGTCGGAATGCGGTATTGTGAGAACATTAACACCAAAATCGAATGGATATCTAATCGGAACATGAACATTTAGCGGATGAGGCGAAGAGTAGGATTTGATGTGGAATCCGATCTGCAATAAATTGGGTATGTACAAACTTGGTCTTTGTTAGCTGTTTTCATTCTCACTTTTCATAAAGCCAACACTTGAAGCAAAAATAACAGTGATCGAATGTTTGAAGGGGGTTGTGGGCTCGAGTGATTGTAGTAGTTCATTTAACAGAACTTTCAAATTTATTTCTGATTCTGGACATGGTGCAAAACTCGAATCTAGTAGTCATTGCCCCAATGAATTTTATAGTCAAAGAAAGTGTTTGTCTAGGTCGAAGACATTGACCAATACTCAAATACGTATTCAATTTAATTCAATAGAAAAAGAAAAGTTCACGCGTTCAAGCCGGATTCCCTATGAATCAAATTCAAATCTGTTCAAACGCTCAAATTCATTTAGGATTACGTTAGAGTTATTTATAATCATTGTTTGTCACTTCAGCTCACTAGTATTTAATATTATACATAATTTGCAATGGAGTGCATTTTGATACATCAAACTTTGGGTAGCTTTGTGAGACGTGATCATTATTCATGCAGTTATATGTCATTCAAATGCATTGTCATTTAACACTTTTCTATTCATTTGGAAAAGTCATCTGAAATATTTAAATTATTTTTGCTATGATTGGTAAATTCAAAAGTTTATTTTTTCACTACTTTCTAACTTGATTTGGAACTACATATGTAAAATTTAACCAAACATTTGCCAGTGAATCATTGTAATGAATAGGAGATGATTTTGAATTATTCATTTGTGATTGGCTAATGTTGAAGTTATTATTCTGGATAGTCTGATTCTAATTATTGATGATAAAATGATGAAATGATGTCTCCGAACATGCTTCTCTCAATCTTCAGATTGTCAATGGGATTCTGCGTCTAGTATTGTTGCGTACAGACGTGTTTTTAATAGATTCTACGTCTAGCACTCGTTGCGTGTAGACGTGTTTTTAATCGCTGCTGTCATTAATATTAAAAATTAATTAATTTTTCACAAAAGTCAGTTTTCAAAAAATTAAATTAAAAGTAAATTTTGATATTTATTGGAAAAAGCAGATATCGTCGAAGGAATCGACCGACGGAATCATATCGAGTATTATTTTACTTCGATAAATCAACAAAAGCAAATAAACCAAAGACTAACTCGAGACTGCTGGTATAGAGGAGCCCGACGGCCTCCCTCCATTGGAGGACCCTGGGGAGAGTAGCAATATGAAATTGGCGGCATTCGTAACTAAAAGAAGACATACGAGTAACCAGGAAAGCTCCGCAAATGGCGGGCGTAAAACTCAATTAGTCGAAAAAAACAACTAGTGATTCGACTTCTAATTGAAAATCAGGAATTGAGACTACCCTTAAAAACCCTCGAAGATATGCATAAGAAAGCGAAGAAAACTCAATATACAGAAGCGGTAAGGCAAATCAATAAGGAAACTAAGGCGAAGAAAGCTGTCAAACAAGTCATCCCAGAAGAATTACTAAGTGCTGGAGGCGGTAACCACAGCCAAAACGATTATGCACTGCTGTATGGACTCCAACAAGAAATGGACGTTGAAGAAAGTATTGAAGGTAATACTAAGCAAGATGACGATGACAATTTTATGCAGTACTTAAAAAATAAAAATGAGGCGAAGAAACCAGCTCGCAGTTCTGCTTGTCCTCAAAAAGTTTAAAAAAAAATACAGAAAAAGGAGATGCTTCGGCTAATGGCAGCCGAAAATAAATCAACAAATTTCGAGATTAAAGGAGTTAATGCCGAAAAACTGCCCGGAACTTAATCCGTTCATACTTCTGGAGTGAGGTCAGCAATAAATGGGTGGACAAATTGAGCAGTTTTAGCCCACAGGCCATAGATGGCGTTTTTGCGAAAGTGAATAGCATATTTCGTAAGAAGTCTCGAGTGAAGGTATCGAATCTGGAAATCACTAGTGATGAGATAAATCTTCTCGATAGGGCTGGTATCGAAATTGATAGTACAACTCCGGATAGAAATGGAAACAGGATTATCCGTGAGGGATTGCAGAGGCTTACCCTGATTGGAACACATTTTGAATTCGTTCATCTACCAAACCCTGAGAGAGGGAATGAAATATTTTCAGAGGTCGTTGAAGCAAAAGTTTCCAAATTCTTGATTTCAATGAAACATTAACATCTGACCTCTTACCGAGCTTGAATCTTATTGATTATTTTGTCAGCTATGAAGACTTTTGTTTCATATTTCGCAGGATGAACAATAAGAAAGCATGTGGTACTGATGCTATTCTAAATGTAGTTCTCCGACATTTGCCTGATGTTGCTATTAGGAATTATTGCATATTGTTCAACAACATGTTGAGCAATTCATATTTCCAAAATGAGTGGAAAAAGGCTAAGGTATTTCCGACCTTGAAAAAAGGAAAAGAATTTTCATGCCCTAAACGCTATCACCCAATGGGGTGCTGCCTAACATCAGCAAGGTATTTGAAGTGATACTAAACAATGGTCTACAGCAGGGAACAGTTACTACGCCTCTGCTCTTCTCAATATTCATTCGGAAGCTATTGGACGGCTTTGATTTTCACGTCTCGCCAACGCAATCATTGCCAGCGTTTGCTGATGATCTGATCATCTATACGGCAGACCGAAAAGCTACAATGGTTTAGAGCAATCTTCAAAAAATGTTCAATGTTGTGCAGCTGCACACCGACAATTGACAAATGAAAATCAATGGCCAGAAATGCGAAACAAGATTGTTCCGGGCAATGCTGCCGGGAGTCACTCAAGACCTGAAACGTAATTGGAAGGATTCCCACATCATGGCTGGCGAGTGTAGCTCAGAACGGGCTCCACATAAATCCTGTGTTCGATACCTCGGTGTTCATCTCGATGAGTTTCTGTGCTATACTGAACGTGTCAAAATTATGCTCAGTAAGGCACGAATAGAACCCATGGCCCTAAGATTACATTGATCAAAAAGTCAAAATTATCTGTTACAAGACCCTGGTTGGCCAAGTTTTGACATATGGATGTCAGATCTGGTACAACCATAGTGCTAGTACTATGGAAAAATTAAGAGTTTTCGAAAGGAAATGTCTTCGTGCATGTACTGGTTTGTACAGAAAACTTGAGATGGATTGGAAGCACTATATATCGAATAGAAGAATTTATCAAACTGCTCAAGTGACAAGAGTCGATATCTTCATATTTCTTCGGAATCATATCGCTAGATCTGTAACTGTGAGTGAAAATCCTTGGGTTTCACAGCCATTCCACCCTGCAGACGGGCACATTGCGACTTGTCTCGCTACTGGCTTCGTTCCTCCAGAAGCATTCGATATGTTTTTGATTCTGACGGCATTCCAATCATATATCACATATATACAGGTAGACGGGCCGCCAATAAGAAGATGAAATATCCTCCGAATTCGAGCTCACGAAACCAACAATTCAAAAGGAGATACTCATTTGCTAGATTCGTTGAAGCCGATAGAGCTGAGATGGAGCAATCTAGGTATTGGTGGCTGAATGACAATGTCTAAATTATGCGTATTTTTCTACAGTTTTTGTGTTTTGGGATAGGTTAGGTATATGCTGTGTTTATTATATTACGTTTAGAGATGAGGTTAAACGCGTAGGTTAGGAATATTGTGATATAATTTTTTAGTATAAGATGAAGTTTTTGATTAATTTTTATTAGAATAAGGATAGAACATATTAGGCTGTTGTGTTAAAATTATAAATAATTTTGGATTAGTGTTGGTTGGTTTTTGCTCCTTTTACCAATCAAATCATAAAATATATAATCTTAATTTATTTAAACTTGCTGTGTTTAACTGATAACGTATAAATTTAGGGAGCCATTCGGGCCATTCAGTTTTTATATTGTTATTGTTTGGAATTTGCTTAATATTCTTTTAAAATTTATAACGATGAGTATTGAGTAAGGGCTTTTGACTTTGACATATTTTTAATCGCTCTTGTCTCTAGTTATAAAATAAAACATTTTTAAAATGTAAGTCGAAAATTAATTTTTGTTAGAATTTATCGAAGCAATTCATTTCGGCAATTTGTATCGAATATTATAATTTTACTTCGATGCATAAATAATAGCAAAGTATCTCAAGACAACTTTGTGACCGCTGGCATGGAGGATTCTAACGGCGGGGAAATGTCAAAAAGTAAGCTGGTGGAATATATATATACCTGTATATATATATATATATATATATATATATATATATATATATATATATATATATACATATATATACACACACATATATATATATATATATATATATATATATATATATATATATATATATATATATATATATATATATATATGTATATATATATAAATATCCATATATATATATATATATATATATATATATATATATATATATATATATATATATATCCATATATATATATATATATATATATATATCCATACATATATATGCATATATATATACATATATATATATATATATATATATATATATATATATACATACATATATATATATATATATATATATATATATATATATATATATATATATATATATATATATATATATATATAGGTGACGTAAGATCCACCTGTAAATACTTACCGTATGCATCATTCATTATGTATTCAAAGCAAGATGCAAAATTGTATTCTTAAACTGCAACTTTGTATGCCCTTCGCAAGAAAAGAATATCATATCAAAATTATTTTGCAAACAACATCCAGCTCACTATCGCATCTTAAAAGATGACATGTTCGCTAAAGAATTTTCTTTGTAAACCGAGATTACGTTTTAAGTTGAAATGAAATTGTAAGTTAGTTCTAAGCTGAGATTTAAACAGTAAAGTTGTTCAATGCTAAAACTTAGTCGGGTTTTTATTTTTTTTTTCGAGTAACCGCTTAGGCTCAAACATAACATAACATATGTATATATATATATATATATATATATATATATATATATATATATATATATATATACAGTGAAATACTTTGATTCAATACAGGCCTGCATTATGCATGCCTAACTGAAATTGCTGCACTTGACAGTATTTAAAGCTTTGCATTCTCGCCCTCTATGTAAAATTTTAATTTATTACCAAGAAATTTTATTTTGTTTTGATTTTATATAACAAGGAATTTGCGGCTTGGGATCTTTTTAGGCGAGCCTCATCACTGCCTAAATTAGGAACTGTTTAGGCAAACCCCATCACCGCCTAAATAAGGAACTACTGTTTAGGCAAGCCCTAAACTATTTTTTTTTTTTGTAATGAATGTTCGTGAAACTATCGTTTTTGACGAATTTTCGTAAAATTATCGTTTTTCATGATTGTCCGTAAAACTATCGTTTTTGGCGAATGTTCGTAAAGCTATTATTTTTGACGAATGGTAGTAAAACTTGTGGTGAATAGGTATTTCAAAGTCCGTGAAGGACTGCAGTGATGGACTGCTGCCTCGGCAGAAGAAGATGGAGATATCCGCCGAGAATGCCCTTGTCTGGGGACGCGTGAATGCGCTGGCAGGCTAGCATTGTGGTGTTGCGGGGCGGGTTCATTCCCCAGCAGAAGGACGCACTACAAAGAATTTCGCATTCACGAATTTCTGGGGTCGAACAGAAGCAAGGCGACCGAAGTCGCAAATATTGTAGGCAACTACAACAGGGGTAAATGACGTGTTCATGGAACAAGAGAAACAAGTAAAAAGGGTGGAATTAGGGTAACTTCGTCCTTACCCGAAGAGGCAACCGGGTGGTGATGGAGCCCCCTCGCACCCGCCCAACTGGATCTAAATCCATAAATGTTGTAGTGGCCAGGTATCCCTCTTCTGAGTGGAAAACTCATACAACTTAACTTGCATGAGCCTTCACACCAGAGAAGCAGTACCCCGGTGACCACTTTATGCCATAGAATTATGCAATTCGATTACATAACCCTATGTCATAAAGAGGCGCTTTGCTCGGGCCACTCAACCCACGAAGTCACCTGAAACAAAGAGGTTATTTAATGCCCGATGGCTGGCTCATTTGTGGCGTGGCGAGCCTACCATCGTACCGGGTCCTATACCCGGTCAAAAGAGAAGTTTTCGATTCGTCGTGTTTGCTGCTGCTGCCCGTGTACGTACACAACAAATCTATCACATGTTTCGTGCGCTCGTGTGTGTCAAGCCGTTTCAATCCAGTTTAATAACTTTTCCACTTGACTTTTCATTTTGGTCCGACGTTAATTTCCGATTCGGCGTTGTACACAGTCACGCTTATAAAAATACATTCATTTTTGGGAACGGCAGAACGAATTCACGTTTTCGGAGTCTTAACTCGAATGTCGGCAGGAAGCGCGAATGTCGTTTCCCACAATGATTTACCACCGCAAAGCGATTGTTACCACCGAATCTACCAGCACTTGAATCTTAATTCCAGGAGAGCTCCAGAGCGAAACTGCAATATTGACGTTCGAGTACACTACACCGGATGAAGGACGATTCTCTTAGGAGGTTCCAGACAGAACAGCTGTGCACACGAATGTCTCGACAATGAATATTTAGAAAATTTCAGCTAAACGAAATTGCCGCTCTTGGAGGAATTGTACACCACCGACCGACTGGCTACGGCACCACAACCGCACGCTTTGATCTGATCCGGTTCGATCCACGAAGCTATTGTTCATTACCTTATAGGCAGTCACGCAACACTATGCTCAAGCTGATCGAGATACATCAAACTTTTCGAATTATATCAGTTTTACGTTTTCATTCCCAACTCGATATGTTAACGTTTGATAACAGAAAGTTAAAACTATTACTTAATATATTCGCAAAAAACTTTCTCAACTGGTTGACGAACAATATTCATGTACTTCACTGCACACATAAAATAATCACTTTTATCACTCAAAATCTGTGGTTTTGCTCTCACGTTTTTATGCGCGCCAAGTCCCCACGATGATTTCTATCGAAAATGTACTGTCTCCCCTCACTTGAACGGCTCCCCTCATTCAAACAAATTCCAAGCGACGGATCATATCGCACCCCACACCCAACACCAAATCATCCGGTTGATTTCTCATTTCCACTAAACTTCAATACGGATTCCTTGTTCTTCCGGTTTTTCCCCGCGAATAGCACACGCATTCGCGAATGTCCAGATGGTAGCAATGGGAGAGACTCTCACTGTCTCTGTGTGCATCCGCTCATGGGATCTATCGAATATCAAGTGGCGTTAAGTATATTGTTCACTCATAAGAATTGTTACTAACAGTTCTATGAGTGTAAATGTATTTTTTCTTTTTTTATATGACTAGGCCTCCGATGAGCTAAGTGAGAGAATGTGTGTTTTACATACTTTCTAGTCATAACAGGATTTTCTATATGTAAATGATTTGCTGGTTGTGTAGCGAATTAGTAGATCTGGGCTATATTATGCATGAATTTTCTTTAACCCTTTGCCGGCGTCGAATTTGAGTCGAGCATTTTTATTTATATTTAATATATAAAATATTAAATATATAAATTGGACATAAAAATAAAATTTTAAATTTTATACATAATAATTTAAATAAAAAAAAATAATAAATTTAAAAAAACTGCTCTATTACTACAAACTATCGTTTTTGATGAGTATTTCTATAGGTATTTTTTCGACGAATGTTCGTAAAATTACCGTTTTTCACGAATGTTCATAAAATGTTAAACTCCTACTAAGAAATATTAGTGTTGTTTACAATTTTCACAAAAAAAGATTTTTCTGTTTAGGAATTGTTTAGGAAAGACCACCAGTGCCTAAAGACGTTGTGTTTAGGAATTGATGGGGTAATGCGTTACATTCGGCATACGGGCATACCTTATTAGGTTTGCCTAGGTTAGGCATGCTCCATTAGGCCCGCATTAGGCATGCCCATTCGGCCCGCATTAGGCATGCCTAACCTAGGCAAGCCTCACTGTTTCTGCATTAGGCTCTAATGCCCGTTTAGGCATGCCTTAACTGATTTCTACTCGGATATTTTGCAGCGCTGTAAGCACTGGCAGAAGAAATAGAAATTGAAGAAGCTGTCGAAAGTAATTCCGATTTTTTTTAATATTTAAAACATAAAAACAAGGAGAAGAAACCAACTTGCAGTTCTGCTAGCCCCTCAGAAAAAGCCAGCAACAAGGTAGAAAAAGCCCCACCAGTAAATGTACTTGGACAAAGCGGAAAACATGATTCGACTATTAGCAGTCGAAAATAGATTAAGCGATTTTGTGATTAAAACAAGTAGCAGGAGAGTGCTCTTACCAGAAGGGTATTGTAAAACAATTAGTAAATCAAACAATATATTCTGCATATTAAAACTTGACTAATATACATATTCCATGAATTGAGTTCGAAGAATTATTATGGCTATTATATTTTTGGATTCGCCACCATTTTGTTTCAACTGTTTTGATCCCTTCGTTTAATTAGTCATGATAATACATCGATAATACAAACCATTTCTAAAATTTTTATCAAAATTCCTACATATCATATAGGGTTTTCCAATAAGAGGTGTTATTTTGAATAGATCTTGTGATTTAACACCTTGCGACTTCTTCCTTTGGGGTCACGTGAAAGAGAAGGTCTACGCCAACAGCTCAGCGTTGGTTCAAGACCTCAAAGATAGAATTCGTGAGGCTATCGAGGACATAGGGCAGCCACTTTGCGATTTGGTTATGGAAAATTTCATGAAAAGGATATGGTCCTGTAAGCGTGTCGTGGTTATCATTTGCCTAATGTTATCTTTTAATATTAACGGCATACCTTCTTCTTTATGATGAAATAAACATTCCATCATTTGTTTTAAAAAATTGAGTTTTTCTTTTAATATCAAAATAACACCTCTTATTGGAAAACCCTATATTTAAAGTGGCTAGGTCTGTTGCAAACGTATATCTCCCTCGTATCACATGTTAATGTTGTTGTAATTGTTAAATATTCAATCGGCTATAACTTAGCTGTTTATTGTTCGATTATTATGAAATTTTCAGAACACATACAAATGCTTTGCTTAAATTGTAGTTTTTGGGAAATTTAAGGGTCCCATTTTGATTTTATAAGCAAAAACGTAAAACTTATAAAATGTACTATTATTAACAAAGTTGATCGAATTTTGACTTCGAAGGTATTTGTTGCCCTTGTACTCGTAAAGGTACACCTCTGTGATTTTTTTCAAATTTTTCGGGTGGAAGGCGTCCAATCACGAGGGGGAGGACACAAAATGTTCGTACATTTCCCCCTCCACTGCACCCCTCAAAGCATTTTAAGCCATTTTAAGACCTGTTTTGAAAAGTTCTAATCAAGACCTTTCATTTGATACCCATATTGCCTACATGCGATGAAAACTTTTTTTTCAGGGGCAACTCCCCTATATGGGGAGACCCCCCTTAACGACCTTATGAATTTCTTTCCGTAGTGAAACTTTGAAGACGGCGTCACTTCGCACCTACCTACAAAATCTTATGTTTCTAGCTTATGTAGTTTGCGAGAAAAAGTGGTGTGACACACGGACGGACGGACGGACAGACAGGACGCGATTTTAGTAGGGTATTGTAAAATGATTTTACAAAACCCTAAAAAGTGAACCCAGAGAAATTTACTACTAAAACGAAATCACTGGTTGCCCAAGTCGGCCAAAGAAGCTCTGAACTCTACTGAAGCAAAAAAACAGCAGTGAGGCACTTTGAGAGTATCCTGCGGGATGTTCAGCTTCATTTTTCAAATGATTATGCAATGGTTAAAAAGTATTAGATAGATAAATGCAGGAAAAATTCAGAATTTAATGTGACAAATTCAAAAATCTAGGATGAATATAATATGACACAATTCTCAGTAAAATAGTTTTTTGGCATAATTACTATATCTAATTATTTTTGGCTCTTTCCTTTCAACGTATTGTACACGTCGGTTATCATTGTCAAAAATAAGCGGACCCCTTCAGGACATAATCTTTCAGCCTCTTCTTTAGTGAAAAATCTGTTTTCTATGAGCTACAATTGATTTGGCGCTAATACTGCTCCATTATCAATTTTAGTTAGAGTATTAGACAATAAGACGTCATGCGGCAGATTACCTGGGGAAGCTCATAAAATTTTAAAGAACGCCAAAGGGTTGTACCAGTTAATTTAGATCTAATTTGTTGCTCACTGATGGTAACTGCAATTAATCTCCGATAAGAATACTATCAAGTCCAATATATTGTCCATGATGAAACGAAATTTTTCACAAAGTATTCCTGCATTTATCTATATACTCGTACAACCTTTTTAACGTCTACATCTTCTTCTTCTCAGCACTACAGCCCCTCTCGGGTCTTCGCTTCCTGCAAACAGCGCCTCCAACTGTCTCGGTCCATTTACCGCGTCTTCCGATTCCGAAATCCGAGCAGCGATGAACTGTCTTCGTAGGCAGAGTAAGACCAGCGTTTCCTCGGTTTCCCCACTGGCCGCCGGCCTTCAGTTCTCCCAACGAATACCTTCTTGGGTATCCGTTGTTCGTCCATACGATTCATGTGTCCAGCCCATTGCAGCTTCAGCAGTCTTACGATCCTTGGGACCCCTGGCTCGTCAAAAATTTCATACAGCTCATGGTTGTATCGAATTCACCATTGGTCCTCGTCTAGCTTCGCTCAGATTATCCACCTCAGGACCCGTCGCTCAAAGGCGTTCAATCTATGTGCGGATGCTTGGGTTAGGGTCCATGTTTAACACCCATAGCATAACACAGGTCTTATCACAGATTTGTATACATGTAGCTTTGTTCTCCTGTGTATGCAGCTGGTCTTCAAGATCGTCAATACAGAATAAAATATTTTATTTGCGAGCTGTATTCCTCGGCGTATTTCGTCTCTTTCATTGCCCGTTTTCGTTATTTTGGCGCCTAAATACACAAATTCGCTAATATTCTCGATACTGTATTCGCCAAGTTTGATATTTTGTGTATTTGAGGCATTTTTTCTCGACTGCGTTATGAGCTTTGTTTTATTTTCGTTGATTTGTAGCCCTACTAGTTTTGCTTCGCTGTTGAGTTTCAGGAAAAGTTCTTTGGCAGTTGTTAATGACCGTGACAGAATGTTGATGCCGTCCGCATAGGCTACTACTTGGCTCAACTTGTATAGTAATGTACCTCGCGTATTGGTAGGTAGCTTCCGTTAACGTTTACATAACCATTTACAAAACGAAGCTAAGCTTCCCACCGGGACCTCCCAGAGTGCCTCACTGCTGTTTTGGCGTAATCTTCTTGTAGTGTAAGACGAGACGAAACAGCGTTGAAGGAGCTAAAATAACGGTGACGAGCAAAAACAGCTTTGAAGGAGCTGGGGCAGTCTTACTTCCGTTCGTTCTTTCTCGTTCGGTACGCTTTTTTGTTCGGTACGCTTTTTTTGGGGCTCACTCTTCTCGCTAACTTTTCATTAGAACCTCCGTAAAAGAAGTTAAACTTTCAAAAAATCAGACATTTATGTTGAAGAGTCTGGGCTGCGGAGAGAACACGGTCGATTTCCTCCCAGTTCTCAAAGAAGCTGCACTAGAAGCTGAATTCATTTAGTGAAAACTTTGGAAAAAGGAAATCGACCATAAAAAAAGGATTTAGCGCTTCATCTAGTACAAATTTCTAATAAAAGCAATCCAAGCGCCTTTAGCTGACAAGTTACTTGAATTTCAGAGTGAATAGCTGGGAACACTTCCAGAAAGGAGAAGTTACAAGTGTCAATGATTTGGTCATTCAGCTGCCAACTGCGCCATGAACTATTGGTGCATTAAATGCAAACAAATTAATGTCACCGATGAGTCTAAATTAGCTCAGAAGGCGCCTTAAAAAATGGTACTCGTCAAATGTGGTGTAATGCTGGCATCGTAATCAAAGATACAATTCCAGGTACAGATGATAATAGGATTGGATTGACAAAAGCTTGCTTTAGTTGGAGTTCATTTCGAGTTGGTTTATCTTACAAACTCTGAGAGAAAGAGCCAAATACTTTCAGAAGTCGTTGAAGCAAAAGTTTCCAATTTCAAAGCAATTCTGCATGGCGAATCCATTCTTCATTACAATGAAACACTGATCTCCGCCCTCATACCGAGCGGAAATCTTCTTGATGATGTTACCAGCCTTCTTCTTTTTTTCTTTTAAAAAGCCGTCGGGCCTTGCTTTGCTGTGTGACCATACGTGTTTTGACTCCTTTGCGTCATCTACAGTGTCTAAAGGATGTCTGAAAAGAAATAATTTTATACAGGTGTAGGATGGAATAAAAAAGTAGGTACTTAATTGAGCCATATAGAGGGTGCTAGGTTTTTTTCTCGAGAGAAATTTACCTTTTGCGGAGAATACCTTAATTGTATATATATATATATATATATATATATATATATATATATATATATATATATATATATATATATATATATATATATATATATATACCTTATTTGTATGTATATATATACATATATAAATATATATATATATATATATATATATATATATATATATATATATATGCATATATATATATATATATATATATATATATATATATATATATAATACATACATATATACTATATATGTATACAATGCATATATATATGTATTTATATATATATATATATATATATATATATATATATATATATATATATATATATATAATACATACATATATATTATATGTATACAATGCATATATATATATGTATATATATACATATATATATATATATATATATATATATATATATATATATATGTATATATATATATATATATATATATATATATATATATATATATATATATATGTATATATATATATATATATATATATATATATATATATACGAGGTGTGTTCAAAAAATATCGCGAATTTTGTTTTTTTCAAAAATTATTTATTTATTCATGAATATCTATTTTGTCCCCTTCAAAGTAATCCCCATGAGATATTATACACTTGTGCCAACGGTTTTTCCAATCTTCGAAGCACTTCAAAAAATCATTTTTTTTAATCTTGTTCAGCTCCTCCTTCGATGCCGTCTTTATCTCGTCAAGCGTAGCGTAACGTCGTCCTTTCATGGGCCTCTTCAGTTTAGGAAACAAGAAAAAGTCACAGGGGGCCAGATCTGGGGAATACGTTGGCTACGGCATCATTAGTATGTTGTTTTTGGCCAAAAAATCGCGCACAAGCAACGATGTGTGAGCAGGGGCGTTATCGTGGTGCAAAAGCCAATTTTTGTTCTCCCACAAATCCGGGCGTTTCTGGCGGATTGCTTCGCGCAAATTGCGCATAACTTGCAGGTAATATTCCTTATTGACCGTTCTTCCCTGTGGCAAGAACTCATGATGCACCACGCCCCTGCAATCGAAGAAAACTGTCAGCAAAACTTTCACATTCGACCGAACTTGGCGCGCTTTTTTCGGTCTTGGTTCATGCGGCAGCTTCCATTGAGATGATTGAGCTTTGGTTTCCACGTCATAACCATAAGCCCCCGATTCGTCACCAGTTATGACCCTCTGGAGCAAATTTGGTTTGTCGCGGACAGAGTTTAACATCTCATTAGCAATGTTCATGCGTTGCTGTTTTTGGTCGCAATTGAGCAATTTTGGTACGAATTTCGCGGCGACCCGTCTCATGCCCAAATCGTTGATAAAAATCGAATGGCACGAGCCAATCGATATGTTTAGGTCCTCAGCAACTTCTCTAACGGTGATTCGACGATTGGCCAATACCATTTTCTCCACTTCATTAATTTTTTCGTCTGTTGTTGAAGTGCTCGGGCGTCCGGCACGCTCTTCGTCGTTCACATCTTCTCGGCCTTCTAAAAACATTTTGTACCACCGATAAACGTTACTTCGGTCCAAGGTAGCTTCTCCGTATGCCACAGTCAACATTCAGAATGCATCCTCGCACTTAATTTCGTTTTTCACACAAAATTTGATACACGTTCTTTGATCCATTTTTTTGAATAAGTAAAAATCGAAGACGATTGAAAACACGTGCAAGTAAAGCAGCTATCACCAATTAAGTGGACATTCAAAATGGCCGAGCTTGTCGGCATAAGTGACAGACATGAGTACCAACATAACGCCACAAAAAAATCGAAATTCGAATATACGTAACCCGCGAAAATTCAAAATTCGTGATACTTTTTGAACACACCTCGTATATATATATATATATATATATATATATGTATATATATAAATAAATAAATATATATATATATATATATATATATATATATATATATATATATATATATATATATATATATATGTACATATATATATATATATATATATATATATATATATATATATATATATATATATATATATATATATATATATATATATATATATATATATATATATATATATATATATATATGGGATATAACGAAATTTGTGACCATACTAGATCAAATTTTCAGGAAACGAGTATTGTTTAAATATCTCGGTTAAATTCGTGAACCAGGTGAAAACAAAATGGCGGCCATTTTAGACGAAAAATCGTGATTCCTCTTCTGACCAAAGCATAGCTCCGATTTGGATGAAATTTAGTACAAAGTCTCACTGATGTATGTGGTGAACCTCACAATGAAAAATCCAACGTCGGCTCGTCTGAAACAAAATTAAGGCCGCTCAAAGGTCGGAAAACGTATACAATTTTGTTGCTGTAGTTGTGACCAAATTTTTCAACCGATGTCAATGAATTTTGGTAGTTTGATAAAAACTATAAGTACCTAAAGAGTTATGTAAGCAAACTGGAGGTCAGGTCACAAAAAACAAAATGGCGGCCAGTTGAAGCTCAAAACATCAAAGGCTTCTTAAAGTCGCAATTTTGATCCGATTTATGTGAAACTTGGTTTTAAGATAGAAATCAAATAGATCTAGAGACAAAGACATTTTGGTGATCATGCATGTGCAATTCCCAAAATGGCGGCTGTTAAAATATGCAATTTTTACAGGTTTTTGTGGCAAAAAGGATGACAAATAAAAAAGTCGAAAATTCACAGCTTAATATTTTTAGCAACCTTTTACAAAAAAAAAATTCAAAATGGTGGCCCCTGATGGTTCAGAAAAGAGTTCAAAATGTATATATTAATGGCAACGCAACTGCTGATTTAACTTTTATGGAAATCTTTTGAAATTAACTATTTGAGCTATTTAAGCCGACAAGTTATCACCTTTGTGTGGTAACCAGTGTGAAATATGCAAACAGCAAATGTGAGAGGCACAAAATCTGCATTTATATGTTTATAACAATTTATTATCCACTGGTTTTGAATATGTGATCCATAAGTATGCAACTCAATTTAATTAGTAAAATATTTGCGCTTCTATAAAGGGTCTCTAAATGCAAACGTTGGCCGATTCTCTTTATGCTCATAAATACCCATGTGGCGCTACGGAAATTGCAGTAAGAAGTCTTGTAGTAGGCAAGCCAAATTTTTTTTCAAAATCTTACGCTATATACGAGAAATTTACCTTTCCAACTGGTGCTGCCAACGGGGATTTTTTTAATTCCTGGGTGTCCGTTTGTTCTGGTTCATCTCGTTTCCGTTGCCGTTGGAAAGTGTGGCCTAGTACTGAGAAAATTGGGTCCGATTTTACGATAAGGTTTTTTGTTTTTTATGTTTATATATTTCAAGCCTTTGCAGAATGTCTGGTCTCAATCCTTTGCTTTATTTGTGTTACAATGTTATAGAGTTTGTCATAGCCTCAGGCTCGTGTGCGTGGTTTTGTAGGTGCGTCGCATAATTGGAGTCTGCTTTGTTGGGTTAGAAAGATCGTAAGTGCTCTTCGCATCTTGTCGTTAGTCTCCATGTTGTTGTTCCTAGGGATACCATGTCGCAGTCCTTGCATATCAGTTTGTATATGCCGCTATTCTCGTATATTCATGTGTCATTCAGTTTGGTTTCAGTTTGTTTCCAGTGTTGTTTGTTTTGAATGCAGTTTGCAGTTAATACCTGTATTTCCTAAGAAAGTTTGATAGTTTGTGTGTCTCTTTGCCTTCATATGTTAACGAAATCCACTGTTGGTCATTCTTATGAGTCTCAATCAGTTGCCGTTCCTGTTTTCGTTTGTGTTGTGCAACAAGTTTGTCAATGACACGTTGTTTTTATCCATTATTACTAACTATTCTGTAAATGTGGTTTAGTTCGTTGTAGTTAGTAGGAGTCATGGGGATGGAGTGGAGTCCCTGAATCATTTATTTGTACGGTTAGATGTTATGTGACCGGTATCTTCCGTTCAGATGCACTACACTTAAGCCAACAATTTTTCCAGTCCTCGAAGCACTTTTCATACGCACTTTTTGGGATGACCTTCAGCTGCTTCAGCGACTCTTGTTTTACATTGTGACAAAAGTTCCCGGGAATCGCAAATAACCCGCGAAATATTAAATTATTCATCAAAATCACACAGATCCAAATCTGGTGAATATGGTGGTTGATCGATGGTATTTATTGCGTTTTTGGCTTTAAATTCGGTCACAAAATCACAAAAATCACAACGCACTAGTAAGGTTTACCGACTTAAGCAGCTGCTGTAAACAAACTGATTGACAGATCGTGCTCATATTTGGCATAGTAATTAAGGACAATCCTACCAACTCAACAAAATACATTTTTTGAAATATTTACCTGGGGAATTTAAATTACAATTTCCGGGTACTTCGTTGTCCCAATGTTTATGGGTTGTTCGATAATTAATGTCGTTTTTTTATGTTTTTTAAAGTAATTTTATTTATATTAACAGCAAACTTTAATCAAAGATAAACTGACTATTTTGTTGTATGGCCTTTTTTCATCTTTCGGTAAATTGGAAAATTCCACATTTGAAGAAAGTTTGGTTTTTAGAAGCGAAGAACTGGTCCAATTCACTTTTAACAGCCTGATCAGATTCGAAAGTTTTACCATTCAAATGAGTATGAAGGGAACGAAACAAATAATAGTCCGATAGTGCTAAGTCAGGGCTACAGAGTGGATCGTGGCATGAGTTCCCAATTGAGCTACATTAATTTTTAATGTTTTATCAAAGAGGTGTGGGTTCTGGCGTTATCATGATGGAACGTCAGCTTTTGCGATTGGACAGTTCAGGGCGTTATTCATTGATTTTTTCATTCAGTTTCGATAGTTGGCGACAGTAGACATTTGAATCAATAGTTTCTTGGAAGCAGCTCAAAGTAGACTTTACTCATGTAATCCCACCACACAGAAAGCATAATCTTCTTTTGGTGAGTATAGGCTTTGGATGTCAATTGTGGCGGCTCATCTTGCTTGGTCCATGATCGTTTTTGAACTACGTTATCGTATACATCACCCGTTATGATTCTTTTTAGAAGTAGCTTGTTTTGGCTACGATTCAGCAAAGAGTCGCATATGTTAATGCGATCGGTGAGATAAATTTCCTTTAATTTGTGAGGCACTCAAACATCCAGTTTGTTTACGGAACCAAGCTATTGTAAGTGCAAGTAAATGTAGAATTTCATATTTTGAGCTTCTCTGCTATCTCTCGTTAATTTGTTGTCATCAGCAGTGGTTGGACGACTAGTATGTGGTACATCTTGCACATTAAAATTTCCAGAACGAAAGTGATCAAACCAATCCTGACACTGATGCTCAGTAGACAGTCCTCACCATAAACTTCACACAATTTCTTCCGAGCTTGCACCTTAACGATCCACCAGTATCCACTTGTATAAAGTTACGCAAGTTGCAATGGGCGGGCCATGTAGAAAGGATAGAAGAAAACTGGCTTCCAAAAAGAATATTAAAGGGTAGAGCACAGTTTAGACGTCCACTAGGTAGATTGAGGACCCGTTGAAAAGACATTATAGAAGCTAACAGCAGATCAACTGGTGAACAAGGTCATAGAACCGTAATGATTAAAAGAGATTAATTCTGGAGGCCAACTTCGCTGTAGGTGGTCCCAAGCCCATTTGCCTTGTTTCTCCAACCCACAGCTTCCATGATTCCTCATCCTAAATCTCTCGACTAAACGGTTGCAAATGGTCTCGAGGTTGCACATTTGGTTTACTCGTTCCCCAATGATGGGACATTAAATGCCGAGAAATACCAATGACTTTAAATTCACTTATAGCTCCGCTACTAAATCCTTCTTATACCTCTTTTGTGGCGACAAAAGAGGGTGCAATCGAGTTTTCTGCACCTGATAACGGAATCAAAAGTAATAACCATGCCCCGGAATGGAGGTTGGGCAATGGGCTGACTCCTTATCCAGGGAAACCCTATATTATTTCAAAATCCGCAACAGAGCCTTGAAATGGACTTGGGCATTGAATCTTAGAATGCCAGAACACTTAACTACCATGGCGATGATAAGGACCCTTGATAACAGGTCACTCTATATAAATCAAACATACTGGCAACGAACTAGACTGAAAGTGATATTTAAGATTTGAAATTTGACACAATATTCAAAAGCAGGAAGCCTGTTGGAAAGCGAGAATCGGAGTGGCTCCCATTGTGGATAGGGAGTTCAAATCACATGATATTGATTTTAAGGCAGTCAATGAACGATTGTGTGAAGTCTGTATCAAAGCGAAATTCTTCGAAACATGGCTGATCAACGTATATACCCTGACCAAAAAAGGATGAAGAAACGACGGAAAAGTTCTACAATCACCTGGAAAGACTAGTCGACTCATTGTCTACAAACGACATAAAACTAACTCTGAGTGATTCCAACGCTACGGTTGGCAATGAGCTACCTCATCCGGAAACCGCTAGAGGATATAGCCTCTACGATGAAACAAATGACAACCGCCAGCGCCTAATTGACTTTCCGTATAGCAAAAATCTAGTCGTACATTGAGCTTGCTTCCCACATTGACGCATATACAAAATGACTTTGGTATCACCGGGCAGCGACGAACAAAACCAGATTGTCCATGTTCTGATCAAAAAACGTTGGAACTCGAGCAAACTTGACTTCTATACATACGGAAGAGCCAATTGTAACTTGGATCAATACTTGATAAAACTGATCTCTCAATATCGTACTCGGGAGCCATTTACAAAAACTTGACATGAAAGGTTCCAAACGGCTTCTATGACAGAAAACTTTACGGAGACCCTCGGCAACTAGCCAGCTCCCATCGTATCAAATATATCTCTGAAAATAAGCAACGAGCTATAGGTGGAAGTGATAGTGGCTAGCAAAACCGTGGCATAATAGGCGTATGGTCATCAATCCTAGCGCAAAAAAATGATTCGTTCAATGATGAACGCCAGAACGCATTTGAGGAATAGAATCAGGCGTACAAACGATTCTTAGGCAGCAAAATCAGGATAAAGGGGGAACATTATGAAACTCTCAGAAGACTAGCAAATAAAATCATTGAAATTAAGAAAAGAAAATACTATGACTATCAATTGAGAAGCATCAATGTGAGTCTAGCCAGCAACAACATCAGACAAGCATACATAATAGTGAAAAGCCTGAAACAGATTATCAGCCCAAGACCACGCTCTTCCGTGATGACATCGGCAACATAATTGCTGATGAAAACAGAATTAAGAAAAGGTAGGTATCATACTTCAAGAGCCTCCTTAACCCCCTGTACAGCTCCAGAATATGGGAGTCTATAGATATTCCCAGAGAACTTTCATTAAACCCATCAACTGTGAATGAAGTTTGTTCCACTATCAAAGCCCAAAAGAATAATAAAGTATGGGGTTCATTATAGCTCATTTAATATGGTGACAGCAGTGTTCAGAAAGCTTTTCATGAAGTCATCCAGTACATTTGGCAAAAAGAACATATCCCAAATGAATGGAGTCAATGAAAGGTGACAAGCTACAGTGTGAAAACTATAGAGGCATAATACTACTTTGTACAGCGTATGAAATATTTTCAAAGTTCTGGGAAAATAAAATCAGATCATACGCCAACACTATTATTGGGGAGTATTAAGGTGGCTTCAAAGCAGGTAGTTCGACAATAGACCAATTCTTTACAATCAAGCAGGAACTTGAGAAATTCTGGGAGTTCAACATAGACGCACACCAAATTTTCGTTGAATTTAAGCCAACATACGACAGTATTTATTGTAACGGACTGTACCAGATATGAATGTTGGTATCCCAGCCGAATTAGCTTTTGTTGCCAAAATGAAAATGACGTTGACGACCAACCCCCCTTACCCCGCATCAATAACCAACTCATCGGTACCTAGCCCCGCCGTCATTCAATTTGGCTCTATAATATGTCAAAAATAAGCCACCTGCCGATATAAGAAGTACGTTCTATAACAAAATTTAACTCTTCGCGAATACAATATTGAAAATATGAGCAATTTTGTGCATTGAAGCACCAAAACATCTAGAACTGGTTACGGAAAAGACAAAATCTGCCGAAAAATACAGCTCACAAATAAAATATTTTCTTCACCTTTGACGATCTTGAAGACCAATTACATACACAGGAAAACAAACTTCCAATATATAAATCAGCCCTAACACAAGACAAACTAGCCCGTCTTACCAAAATGCCGTCAATGACCTCCCTAAGTCCGCATCAATAGCCAACTCACTGATGCTTTGACAAAAATATCGGACTAAAGCAGGGAGATGGGCTGGCCTCATTGCTATTCAATTTGGTTCTAGAATAAACCATAAGAAAGCTACCTGTCGATACACGAGGAACATTACTATACAGGTCAAGCCAAGTAGTAGCCTATGCAGATGACATCAATATTTTGCCAAGGTCATTAATAACCGCCAGAGAACTCTTCCCCAAACTCGAAAGTGAAACAAAGCTAGTAGGGCTACAAATCAATGAGAATAAAACAAAGTTCATGACGCAGTCAAGGAAAAATACCTCAAATACTCAGAATATCACACTTGGCGAATACAGTATCGAAAATGATGGTGAATTTGTGTATCGAACAAGGGTAATAAAAGAGACGAATACACCGAAGCATACAGCTCGCAAATAAAATATTTTATTCGGTTTTGACAGATATCGAAGACCAGCTGCATACACACGAACACAAAGCTCCAAGTATACAAATCTGTGATAAGACTTTTGTTATGCTATGGATGTGAAACATGGATCCTAACCCAAACATTCACAAATAATCGGAGCGAAGCTAGACGGGGACCAATGGCAAATTCGATACAATCATGAGTTGTATAAAATTTTTGACGAACTGGAGGTCTCAACGATTGTAAGGCTGTGGAAGCTGCAATGGGCTGGACACATGAATTGTATGGACGAACAACGGATACCCAAAAAGGTATTCGCTAGGAGAACTGAAGGCCGGAGACCAGTGAGGAAACCGAGGCAACGCTGGTCTGACTCGTTCATCGCTGCTCAGATTTCGAAATTGGAGAACGCGGTCAATGGACGTAGACAGTTGGAGACGCTCATTTCAGGAAGTGAAGGCCCGAGAGGGGCTATAGTGCTACGAAGAAGAAGAAGATAAAATTACTACCGACCGGAATCAGTTTAAACTCCCGTAATAAAAGTGCCAGCAAAGGGGTAGCAATTAGTAGCGTAGGCAAAACCAAAACTAACTTGAAACTTTCACTGTCACGTATAGTAAGCTCTAATATCCTCTATGCTGCACCATTGCTGATACCTACCTTCAGAAAAGAAATGAACTGCAGGCATCATATCCTTCGTTTACCCAAAACATGCAATTTGGGGACCATAACTTACCAGTCTGATAATGGAACGCCTGAAAATTCAAGAGCTAAGTGAGGTGGAAATCAGTTTCACCATGTCCACGATTGAGCTATAGCTTCAGTTCAAAGATGAAGTGTTCGGTCCATCTTAAATTTGGGCACACGGTTTATCTTGACTCTGTTTGTTATCATTCGTTAAGTAGTTGTTGTTTCTCTTCATCTCGTCTATTTTTTCTGACCCCTCTAGTACGAATGGCTGTGAATATAACAACTGCAATTAACTAAATTACCAACGCAGACACTGCCTCATATGCAGATGCAATTCACAGTGCTCCTCACATCTGTAAATCATCATCATCAGTAATAGTCATCTCCAAAATTCGCGGTTCTTCAACCTTGTTCGTCAATTTGAAACTTCAAGCATAGATCTGTGGTCAGTATTTACTAAGACTTCCCATGATTTTCTCGATTCTCTTCCATCCCTTTCACATGTTCTGCCTATTGCAATTCGCGCATATATATATATATATATATATATATATATATATATATATATATATATATATATATATATATATATATATTATATATATAAATCATCTTTTTAACAAAGTCTCCAATCTATTCCATTGTTCACTGGGCCGTATATCCTCCTGAGTGGTTTGGATTCTTAATCAGTCAGGGCGATTTTTAAGACTTTTGGTTTTGCATCCATAAAGCAGAAGTATACCATGTTTGCGTTTATCTTGTTCTAACTTGAGCCATCTTTTTGTTTTTTTTTTTTTGGCTCAGAACGTGAAAGCTATTTACACCCTGAGTATAGGGCTCCTAAAACTCCTGGAATATCCACTAAACACCTCCACTGCCAACCTGAGAACCTAGAATCGTTTGACTCATTATATCCGGGTAGCCCTCGTTTTTATATGCCTCAAAGCGCTATTGGGTTATAGGGATCCTCCTTCTAGTGGAACGAGAAGAAATGAGAGGGAGCGCTAGAAAAGAAACCTCAATACCCTCATCACCTTCAGGCGTTTCTTCTTGTCAATTAGAACAGCTCAAACGTAATATGCTACCTGATTCGATTTTTCAACTGATCTGAGCATTTCTCTGATTAGACTATCTAGAGAGAGCTCTCTTAATTCCTAAATATCCCATTCTTTACAAGAGGAAAATGGGTGACAAGTATCATTGGCCTCTCCAGCGCAGAAGATACAATTGATGGAGAGTGACTTGCCAATCCTGTGCAAGTAAGATTGAAAGCATTCATGTCCGCTCCAGAGCTGAGCCAGATAGCAGTCAGTCTCACCATGCCAATGTTTGAGGCATGAATTCATGTCAGGAATGATGCGCGAGGTCCATCTAACCGTCATGGCATTCACCCAGATTTTTGTCAACCATCGAGTGAGCGTTGTCTCTCTGCAAGCGCAGCTGCCTCGCTAAAGCGTAGGTTAGATGGCGCTCACTCATCAAAAAAGCGACTCAAAGGCTACCCGACATGCAGATTTTATCTTCAATACTCCTCGTCACTGCACCTGTGACAAGCAGTCATCTTTTTGTTGAGTTGGATCCCTCTGTATTGACCATTAATAGATTGAGCGCAACTACACAAAATACACCCGCTGTAGCCTTATCAAGAATTGCCTTGATCTGCTGGGGAAAACTCGTCTTTGAGTCTTTCAGTAAGCCCAGGTACTTCGTAACAAGTTTCGACTTAACTAGCACTTTCTTAATTCCAATTGTTTTAAGCGTGGAGTGGACACTATCTCCTATGTTAAGATGATCACTTTGGTTTTCTCTAGTGCCAGGATGAAGTCACTCAGCCGGCGAACTGGGGTATCTAGTCAAACTTGCACATGTTCGACTGTGAGACTGGCAATAAATCTTGGCTTTAACAGCATTTTAAACTTTAGTAGCCCTAAATGCGAGATGTTCCAGATATTAAGGCCGAGGATCGAACCCGAAGCTAACATTTCATTAATTGGTCAAATTTAGAGAAGTTTCACCCAAAAGCAAACTACTCCTACGGGATGAATTTTCTCAACCTGGAAATTTCACATATTTTGCGTAGTATGTCCTTCTTCTTTCTGATAGTGGAAGTAGAGATTCTTGGAGCTTTTGCTTGAGTATCTCTTTCTTGTTTAAATGGAAGCTACTAGGAGGAAAATAAAACGTAGCTTATGTAAATTTGCTTCAACAAGGCCTGAAAGATTCGCCTTTCGATTACTCCTCACCAGTTTAGGTTAGTAGGTGCGTATCCTTTTTTTTCAGCTAGTGAAAATTTTAGTTCTTGGTATTGTTGGTGGAGTATATCGTGAAAAAAAATTATACATGTTAAAAGCTTCCCTAACTACGAAGAGATAGTTTTGCCTAGTGAATCGAAACTTCACTCGGCTATCATGAGGTGAGTCGATGGCGCCCACGCCCACCATACAACGAGCGAACTAAGGCTAAGGCACTCCCTCTTGGTTCACCCTTGATTAGGGTTAATAAGTTTTCTAACATTTTATGTTCATCAATGTAACTGATTTTAATTTGATCAAAATTCTTTTCAATTGATTTGTCTCCAGTAATTATTATTTTAAAGTAGAATATTTCAATAATTCACATTAGGAGTCAATACAAAACACCCCTTTTAGTCTACACAGTTCCATAATTAACAATGAAATGAAAATACCCAGAACCGATAATAATGCTGATGATGTGAGCAATCTTTACAATAGATGAATTTGTTGGAAATATGATGATATCATGTAACAGAGCAACTACCCATACCGTAGTATTAAATTCTTATCTTATTGTTTGGTAAGATATTCAAATTCTTGTCTTCTTATAATCCACCAAAATATTAACTATTAATATTCTTAGGTTATTGTCTATGTATTTTCTTAATTTCTTATTTGATCTCTCAGCATAATGAACAGTAACCACGCTAAAATATCCTTACGTTGCCAGGAAAACAGGAAAATCTTTTAGAGCCACCTTTGTTGGCCAGATAACTAAGTTTGGTGCAACCAGTTAATCCTGTTTCAAAGAATTTCTTTACCGTAAGATTCAAACAAATACGAATTGAATGGAATGAATTAGGCAAAGGATTCTAGTTTCTAGAAATAAATTTAGGATTCAACACAAAACTAACAATTTATAGATTAGGTTATCGTCAATTGTGTTATTGGCAAAATTTGTGTTCCAGATCAAGTGCAAGATGCATTCAAGGTGATCAAGCGTGACGGCAACGGGACGGTTTCCTACGTATTTGCCCGATTAAATTTCAACAGGAAGTTTACACTTGTGGCGAATATATTGAGAAAGTCGGAAAACCATCAAAGAACGTTCAAGATCACAATCATTTAAATTAGTCATTTTTCATTTATTTTAAGGTTAACGCAATACGATCGAAAGAAAATCAAGTTTTTCGGCACTTATTTTGTTTCTATTCAAGTTTAAAAGCACATAAGTGTCAATTTTTTGATGGTAGGTATTGTACCTAAGTATTAAGAAATGTACGACTATAGTGTATAAATTATGGGTTGAATGGACACATTATTAATTTGAATTTTTTTTATTGTATTTATTCTTATATGACTGGTTTTGTATTTAAGATGGCTTTTGTATAAAGGTGAAGATAATATGTAAATAACATATGACATTGGTTCATACTGTTTATGATTTATAATAGAGGTGACTTAACGGGATGACGTGTGAAAATTTGGCAATACTAGTATATACAAAAATTTCATTGTAATAATGTTATTGCTTCAGATTGAAAATTTAACTCGTCAATAATTATCAAATAATATGAATCTATTTTACTCAATTTAAAACATCAAGGAACAGTGGCGGATTTACAAATTTTCAAAGTTTAGGCTTTATAGTTTTTGCCGCCCTTGCCTCTGCAATTGTCGTCTCGTACATTATTTTTACAATCCAAAAATTTCATTGAAATTAAACGTAAAATAATTTTTGGGGATATTTTTGGGCTAATCAAAGCTCATTAATGGACAAGCGGGGTAATGTGTGCTACTTACACAATAATGTACATTTGGTAAACGTGAACTTCGTGTTACTTCGTTACAATACCTTTTTGCGCGATTTTTTGTTGGCAAAGTCATCGATATTGTCGTAAGTAATTGTGTTCATTAATTCCGACTCTATGCACAAAAGTGCGTAAGCGTTTAATTTTTCTGTGCTCAATGTCGATCTCAGATAATTTCTCACTCTTTTTAAACAAGAGAAGCTTCTCTCACCCGAACAATTCGTCACTGGTGTACATAAGGCCATACGAAGGGATATGTCTAAGTTCGGATGAACGTTCTGCAGACTCTGTTTTCGCAGAAACGAAGATAGACTCTCTAATGATGAAGAAGCTGGTTTTACCAAAATGCTTTGCGAACATAGATAAAATGTATGCATTCTTGAACAAACTCAGTCTCTAAATCATTAGGTATACTTCTTCTAAGGACAGAAACAATTCGCTCATTTTGGTCAGAAATGAAAATTTTTCATTGAAATTGTCGTAAGCTTTCTTCCTTTTTAGGGTTTTGCAAAATAATTTTACAAAACCCTAGTAAAATTGCGACCTGTCTGTCCGTCCATCCGTCCGTGTGTCACAGCAGTTTTTCTCGCAAAGTACATACTTAAGCTAGAAACACCAAATTTTATATGTAAGTGTAAAGTAGTGCTCTCTTGAAAGTTCAATTACAAAAAAAATTTTATGATGTATTTAAGGGGGTCTCCTCATATAGGGAATGACCCCAAAACAAAAAAAATCATCAAAGGTAGTCAATATGGGTATCATATGAAGGCCGTTAATGAGAACCTTTCAAAACCGGTCTTAAACTGACAGTTTTTGCTTCAGGGGGCGCACACGAAGGGGAAATACACGAAAATAACAAATACCTTAGAAGTCGTAGCTCACTCAGCTTTGTTAATAATAGTATGATCTTCAAATTTCACATTTTCCCCAATAAAATCGTATACGTACCCTTAAACTCAACAAATTCGATATTTAAGTAGTTACACAAAAGGACGTAATACTCTGCAAGTTTGATGAAAATCGAATCATATTAGCGGAAGTTATAGCCATTGGAAATTTCTGTAATTACGACAACAATAACACACGGTTTTGGAATTTTATGGACTTCCCATCGGTTCAAGCACTGCGATTTTGATTTGATCTTCTTAAAATTTCCAGATAAGATTTATAACAATACATATTTTTTGAAATTCATGATTTGAGTGATTTTTGTTAGTTTGGAACAAAATGGCGACCGTTGAAAATGGAGAAACAATGGATTTTCTTTTAAACGTGCACATCTCTTTGACAGAAGAAGAAGTTGGGAACAAAACTCTTCTGACATGAGCGTAGGTCTGTCTACCCAACTTGTTTCTAGTCTGTCAATGATGACGAGAAATGTATTAACCCTGAAAGTATCACTCGCGGTCATACTTATTTCTTCATCGGGTGTTTCATCATCAAATTTTTTCTTTTTGGTTGTATTTTCCCCAGTTCTTTTGTATACTCCTTCGACGCAATTAATTCCATTGCCATTTCTTCGAAATATAGGGTTATACATGTTATGCTTGGGGAAACAAAATTTTTTATTCAGTATAAAGATTGAACCTTGCCATTATACGTAAAATACAACATTATTCAAATGTCTTCCACGGGACCCTTACGGGCCTCAATCCTATTGAGGCAGTTTTCAATGACTTTTCGGCACATTTCCGGCAATATCTCAGCCATGACTTCAATTGCTCAAGATTCTGAGGATTGTTTGCGTAAATAAGTTCTTTCGCATTGCCCCATAAAAAGAAATCCAAAGGTGTTAGGTCGCAGGATCTTGCGGGTCAATTGACATCACTCAATCTCGAAATTACGCGTCCAGGAAATTTCTCTTGCAAAAGTGCTCGATTAGCCTGTGTTGTGTGGCTTGTGGCTCCATCCTATTGGAACTACATGTTCTCCAGATCATAATCTTTAATTTCTCTCCAAAAATAATCGGTTAACATCCGTCCATAGCAGTCAGAATTGACTGTAATGGCTCTTCCTTGATCGTTTTCAAGAAAACACGTGCCAATAACACCACCAGACCATAATGCTTACCAAACGGTCACTTTTTCCGGATGCAAAGGCCTTTTGCGATCACCCGAGGATTTTGATAGCCCAATATGCGGCGATTCTGTTTATTTACGCAACCACTTTAGCGAAAAATGAGCCTCATCACTAAAGCAAATTTTGTTCGAAAAATCGTAATCAATGGCTTGTTGTTCAATCATCCAATTCCCATACATTCTGCGTTTTGTATGTTCTTGAGGTTTAAGTGTTTGAGTGAGTTGGATTTTGTACGGATGGAGATGCAAATCCAAATGCAAAATCTGCCACAATGAGCCGTAAAACAAGCCCAAATGTTGCGGACGTCGAGGAATTGCCAAATTCGGGTCCTCCTCCACACTTTGAGCAATGACAGCGATATTTTCAGCAGAACGAATGTTGCGATGATGCACAGGCCTTGCAATATCAATAACCGATCCAGTCTCTTCAAATTTTCTCACAGTGTTCGAAATTGTTTGCTGTGTAGGTCGATTATGTCGACCGTAATCGGCTCGTAAAGCCCTAAATGTTGATACAGCAGAATCACCAATTTTATGATAAAATTTAATAATTTTAACGCGTTTTTTGACTATTAAACGATCCATATTTCTACATAGCAAACCTTCAACTAAAAAAAACACGCTTTGGATGACATTTTATTTTGACAGGTGTCAAATGGCAGGGTTATACTTTTCCAACCACGAAATGGATAACCCTGTACCTAAAGTTTTATCGTTGATCTACGAAGAAGTTGCGAAGGAATTCATAAAGATCGGCTACGGTAATCAAATCTACAGTGAAAGCCTGGATTTCAACATTTACTTTGTTTATTCTTTCCAAAAAAAACATTCCACACAACTATCAACAACGCCGTTTCCAGTTTTTTTTTTAATTTTGAAAGAATTCCTGTTGCTTCGTTTCGTGTAACAGGCTTTTCGGTGAAATCATTCCTGATTGTTTCCAAAGCTCTCATAACTTCGTGTCACGAATGTCTCAAACTTTTGCATGCATCCTCTCTAGCTGACCAACGTGTGAGGTTCACTCTCTTGACTGTTTCGCCTTCTCCAACTTCAGTCATCAATATCTTCCAGCGTTGTGTTTACGGTCATGTCAGAAGGGTTTTGTACTCAACTTACAAAATGCAATCACCAGCAACGAATAATATCAAGAAATATGTCAAAGAGATTTGCTCGTTTAAAAGAAAATCCATTGTTTCTCCATTTTCAACTAACAAAAACCACTCAAATCATGAAATCCCAAAAGCATTTATGTCATCGATCTTACCTGAAAATTTTAAGAAGATCAAATCAAAACTGCAGTGTCTGGTTTGATGGAAAGTCCTTAAAATACCAAAATAGTGTATTATTGTTGTTTTGATTGGAGCAATTTCAAATGGATATAACTTCCGCGAATATGATATGAATTTTATCAAACTTACAGAGTATTAGGACCTTGTGTAAGGTTGGGTTTAAAGGCATACGTACGATTTTATTGGAGAAAATGTGAAATTTGTGGATCATACTTTTATTGACAAAGTTGAACGAATTTTGACTTCTGGGGTATTTGTTAGTGTTGTATTCATAAATATCTGCCTTGATATTTTTTTTCAGATTTTTTAGATCACAGATGTCCTATCGCGAGGGGGGAACCACATTTTTCGTGCCCCCAATGAAGCAAAAACGTCAGTTTAAGAACTGTTGTGAAAAGCTCTCATAAAGACTTTTCATTTGACACTCATATCGGCTACCTTTGATGAAATTTTTTTTCAGGGGCCATTCCCCTTGCTGTAATCATCGATCCATGGCATTAGAATTTTTTGTTCGAACCCTAGAGTAGTACCAAAGCCCTTCTGTTAGGAGATCTCTCCTGCCTTCTTGACTTGTTTCACCTATGAGTATTAACTGTAAGTACTCATCTTCGGTCATTCATTAAATTGAATCAGTATGTACCTTAAACGTTGAAGTGGGGGAAAAATAACTCAAAATTATTCAATCTTCGCATTTAAAATAGCCCCTATTTTGTTTTACGATTACTGATACCACTAGCTGAACCAATTCTCAAAGATCTTCATGATACCTATCATTCCTGAAACTTTCATGCAAACTCTAGCCAACCTGTAGTGTCCGAGTCGGTTAAAAGCGCATATTGTTCCATACCATGTGTTTCCATAGTAATACAGCGCATATTGCTCCATTGTGATACAGGAAAATTCAAGCTGCTGTAACTTTGTTAAATACAATTCCATCTTTATGAAATTTGCATGACAGATCAATCTTGAATATAGTCAGTTGTATACTAAATTTGGTTGAATTTAAGGGTACCGTTAAAATTTTATTCAAGAAAATGTAAAATCGATAAATCATACTATTACTAATTCGAGCGAATTCCGACTTCTCACGTATATGTTGTTATTGTACTAATAAAGGCCTACGTTCATGATTTTTTTCTGATTTTTCGGATGAAAGATGTCCAATCGCGGGGGGGGGGGGGTACGCAAAAAGTTAGTACATTTCGCCTTCCCCTGCCCCTCATGGTGCTGATACGGCAATTTTAAGACTTGTTTTGAATAGATCTCATTCCAACGACACCCTACTCGACTACCAACGGTGAAAAATATTTTTTGAAGGGTCACCTCCCTATACGGGGAGACCCCTCTTAAACCCCTTTGAAAAACTTTTTCACCCAAAAGCTTTCAAGAAATCGCCACTTCTGACCTTGCCACAAAGTTTTATGCCTGTAGCTTCTATAGTTTCGGAGAAAAAATGCTGTGACCTACAGACAGACGGACGGACGGGCAGACGGACACAGGTCATGATTGCAAAAGTGTTTTATATTTGAGTACAAAGCCCCTTAGCAACATGAAGAATCGACAAGCTTCTGTGCAAGATTCAGTTGCCACTAAATTTAAAGATTGGGCAGAGCAAGGAACGAAAAAAGCAAACGGTGCTTGACTTTGAATTTTAGCCTGTAAACCATTGTATATGGCAGATATATTTGCGGCATTGTCATACTACTGCCCACGGCTGTCTTCAATATTCAAACCCAACGTTTTCAGTTCCGAAGTAATGGCAGCAAACATTTCTTCAGCTTTATGTCCCACTAAGGGCAAAGCTTGAGCAATCTTTTACAGGGTTCTCCTGTTTCTAAAACGTATCGAATTACGAAAGTGAGCTGGTCCACATGTGCTATATCCGGTGTCAAATCGATGATTAAGGAAAAGTATTTCGCCCTTCTTATCTCATCTCTAATTTGCTTCAAGACTTTATAGCCCATCAAGAGTATAAACTCATCACAAACGGTCTTCGATAAGTAACTGGTATTTCCGGGCCCTTGATTCCCAAACCGTTCAATATGACTGGCTAAGAAGCGATCAAACTCAGCTAACAGTTCCAGAATAATAAAATAATTTCTGTTGTGTAGATTACCGAACTTTTCACTTTTTCCTCTAAAAACAAGACCCCTTGAACACATCCGCTTCTCTACAGCAACAACCCTTTTAAGGACATGTCTCCAATAATTAATTTCTTCGCCAATTTACAAATGCAGTAAATTGTCGACTCGACCATCAATCGCACTTCTAGCTTTCAGGCTAAGCATACTGGATTTATGACGTGCAGAGTTTTCATGCTGAGCTACTTGGTGTTCTGCATTTTTCTAGTCATTAAAACCTTCGTTTTCGAACTAAGTTTTATTCTCTAATGGACCGAATGCCAAACACTGTCCGTTATATACGGAATCCTTACTTTCAGAGTAAACTAGCCAATTTCTGTCCTTCACTTTATTATTTTTCATTTTTCTTTGGAAGATACTCACTGGCAAGAAACGATTTGATCAGCATATAGTTTTTTTGCTTTTAGAGAAGTCAGAAGACTTATTTTGATCGAAGCCGCATCTCGCGATAATATCCCTTAAAGTGTCGTTAATTTCCCATAAAGCTGCATCTTAGTTTTGATCAACAGTCGTTCCCATTCAATCATCATTTAATGACTCGGTCTAAGAGCCATCTTCGATTTTGGAGCACTCGTCATCCTGAACATAATTAGCAGTTTTTTCTTGAGTCGATAGTTCTACAGATGACAGTTGGGCAACAGATTTCAAGTCGGTTTTATCTTTTCCAGATTGCATTGTTGAAGTTCCCGATTTTTCGACACGATTTTCATTTTTAAAAAAACTGTCAATTTTTATGGCTTTTCATATGATTTGCTCTTGTTCTTCTGATCTTGTTTTTGCTTTCTTTATGTACTCCGCTCCACTAATTCGCTTTCTCCCATCACTCATTTTCACATTTTGTTTTCAATTTTTCAATTTTTTTATTCAGCAATTGAAATAGAAAGGATGAAATTAAGAAGTTGATTTCTCGTCCGCAAGCAGCGGTATCCTTCGTTCAGAATTCACACAATAAATAGTTAACGTAAAAACGTAATTGTTTTCTATGCTATCACGAAAAAATCAAAACTTCTTTGCATAGTTTCCGATGAATTATTTGTTCTGAATTATTTATTTCTATTTTTTATGTTTGCTTCATTGAACAAGACAAAATCATAAAATAACTATGAGCAATCTTTCAGAATACTATTTATAGTTGATATGAAAATGTTCAAAAATTTAACATGACCATGCTGCAAGCTTCGAAATGACAAATATTTTTGCAAGGTTTTTTCAATAAATAGATTCGTTACAGATGCTATATTATAATTGATTATGATTATAAAAGCTTTTACTTACCGATGCTATGAAAATATTCATACAATCCACGAAACACTTCGAAAAATAACAGCACACACCCACGTAAAAATATCAATTCGTTTTATGCAATTATAGCAGGACGCTAACAACCGCGGCCTTGTCTTTTAAAATTTGCGACTGCACAGTTTGTCTTTGTTGCAGCTGTATTTTGGAGGAGCCGGTAAAAATCACGACACTCCAACTCAAAATTTTAATATGGCGAGTTCGATTATAACGATACTTATGTATGTTTCGTAAATTTGGGTTCGCATTTACTGACCCCATACAAAATAGAATAGAATACGTCTCGAATCACGATGCAGTGTTTTTTGCAAGCATAAAGCTCGTGGCTTTGCAGTTTCGTGCCTTATTTTCTTTTGAGTCGATGTTGTTTTCGTTTTTCGCCTTGATTTGTTCGGGAAAATGGGCCTCGCTGCGTGCACGTGCAATATTGACATCATAGATAACATTGTAGCGTTAAAAAAGACCGTATTTGGGGAAAAAATATTTTTTGACTTAAGACTATCCTGACTATTTGACTATCACTGTTTAAGGTATTTCAAGCTTTTTTAGAAATTTTTTTTAAGTTAATGCATGTTCAACACATAATAATCGATACGTGAGATTAAAATCGGTAAAATAATTCACTAGATTATTTACTACATTTAAATTAAAATCACAAAATTATATACGAACCATTCAGTTCGCAGCCTCCAACCAGTAGTAGGACTGGCATGTATGGGTTGATAGTGGGAAGCGGGAAAAACATAAAATACATTTTCTACAATTTCGATCTTTTCACTCATACAAAATGTGGGCAGAGGGTGCAGAAGCCGATTACTGGTTGGGGGGCACCCGGGCGGCGAACTAGCTGTTTTACAAAATATGAAAGTTTGGTATTCTCGGAATGTGCAAGACAAGTGAAAGAGGAAAGTCATCAGCAAAATTTGTTCCAGACTTCTATCTGTGAGACATCAGAAAACCATCATGCAAAAATCTTTTTGATTTCTATAAAGTAGCAAAAAAAAATCGGTCCCCAAATTTACCGCCCCAAAAATCAGCCGCCCTAGGCTCAAGCCTACTCAGCCTGCTGGTAAATCCGCCACTGCCAAGGAACTTAGATTCTGTGAAGATTATGTTTTAGGTCCTTATTGAAACTTATTCTTCAATTTATGTGAATCACTCACAATATAAACAGCCAATAGAACACTACTGAATTCAAACTTTCAAACTTTTGATAGCAATTAACCGAGTTAATACCAAGAGAAAATATTTTCCAGTACTTTGAGGCCTTTACGGAGAAACTATTACATTTGGTCTTATAATAATTGATAGTAAATTCGAAACGTTATTATTCGCAATTGTTATAAAACTGATATACAATACTTTACATTTACTAAAAGCGTATTATTTAATATTAGTATGGACCAGATCAAACACAAGGTGATACATTGTTAGTTTTTAAAAATACCACTTTACTGCTATCGTCTTTTTTATCTTTTGTTCTGGGATATTCACCGTTTTTTCAGGGCGCCAAAATATGGCAACAATATTTTTAAAATTTTTAATAAATAGCTCATTCAATGCAATAAGCAGCGAGCCAATAGTGTATCACGTTCCACATTCGAGGGTGCTCTTGCTGGGACCTGCGGTCCCTGTAGCAACGCAGGTTTGCCGGATTGCACTTTCCCTGCACTTAAACTGACCATCGAATTCTCGATGCTCTTTATATTTTCCTAGACTGCTCAAACACCTGACGCGTCCTGCAGAGGCTTCCGCTTTTCCTTTTTAGGATGCTCGGCGTTCGCATCATGTTTTTGCTGCACCCGAACGCCGCAGGAATCTCAGTCTGGACAAGACTGTCTGTTAATCGCTGTTTAACGTCCATCTTTGCTCCCATTGTATTCATCGTCATTTTTGTCATCGTAAGTACTTCTCCCGATGTGTTGTTAACATCGTGGCTGCAAATGCCTGTTGCGTGGTCGTTGATGTTATTTAGCTTTCTTTTTTGGGTTTTTTTTTATCTCTTTTTAAGGTTTTGGTTGCTCCAGTTTTATTGGGTCCCCCCGCGGAGCCGCTTTTTCCATTGTAGTCGTGTTTTTGGTCCCGTGGTTATCTATGCAGAGCAGGGAGGCCTTGCGAAAACACACAAGCACAAGCCCTTATGAGGGCAAGTGCTCAGAGCCATACCAGCGCGAATCGGGGCTCTGTCTCAACCGAACCTGCACCACCAACCCAATGGTGGGAACTTCGAACGTATTCCAAGGCCTGCTAAAATTTAACCGGAACGGAGACGGTATGATAGTTGAATTGGAGCTGTTCGCACACGGTTGTCACCTCGGCAGTACCGTGCAAAGCAACCAGGTCCAAACCATTATATCCGCCAGCCCAAAGCATAAATTCCAGTTCGTTGCCCAAAGCTTAGTCCAGATTCAGTCACGGTCGTTGCCTTTCATCCCAGGAGGGAACCTCACGACACCCCCCCCCCCCCCCCCACACATCCTAGGGTCCGTGGGGGCGGCGCTCCCCAAAGAATGCTTGCCCCCAAGAGTGCTCCTGTCGCTCAGCATTCCCCTCCGTGTTATATTGGAAGATTGTTTGTGGCTAGAATTCTTTGAACTTGACATCAACGATACTTGGTTTCAACCAAACGGCGCCACTAGCCACACAGCATGCCTCACAATCGATTTACTGAAATTTATTGTTATGTCCTTAATGGAAAACCCTATATTAGAAACGTATACCACATAGCGTGGAAGATTTTTTTTCAACGGTCGATCTCCTTGTTACATAATTCTTTACTGAAATAAATTCAATAGCTGGTGCAGCTTCTTTGAACATTTGAAGGAGATTAGCTTTATCCTTTTCACAATCCAGACCCTTCAACAGAAATGGTCTTCACTTTTCGAGGCACATGTGAAGTGCGGACCCTCGCCTGAATTCAAAGCCTTTGGCTAACTTGGAATCAACCAGTGATTTCCTTTTTATTGTTATTTTATTCAGCGTTTATTCTTTTAGTTTCAAAGTTATTGATCATATACTGCATTCAAAGTTATTGAGCATACACTGCAATGCCCCAACACGTTAATTTCTTGAGTTAGGTTCTAATTTCGAGGTGCTGGAAAAAACTGAAAATCTTTGCGTTCCAACGTTACGAATTTCATTCACATGACGACTTGACGGCTGTAGCCATCATTTGTCTATGAGTTGCCCTCAACTCGACGGCAATAACCATTATTTTCATGAACTTATTAAATATTTTTTTTTTGCTTTTTACATTGACTTTTTAAATAAAAGGTTGATGTGAAAAAGATTTTCATTGAATATATATATATATATATATATATATATATATATATATATATATATATATATATATGTAGGGATCCGAATGGAAGGAGCAAATAAAGAAATGCTCCACTTGTAGGTTTTAAACGTTTTATTAAAACAAATAGGCAGAAACTTCAAGGAATAATTTAAACATATTTTCCGTGACGCGCATCAGCGAGAGACTCCCGTCAAGTCACTTCCCTCCCAAGTACATTTCCAACAGAAAGTAGGTCCATTATGAAACGTCATTGCTAATACAGTCAATCACAAAAATATTCAAATGTTTTATCCGATATCGTTCCTACAGATCGGCCGTCCTGACCTATGCATCGCCCTCGATGCTGCTGTCTTCGAATCCGCGAAACCCGTCAGCAATGGAATCGATCGACGTCGGATAGGGCTTTAGGTTGTCAGCTGAGGTCCCCGTCTCATTCGGCCTTTCGTGCTCGCCGACCTTTTTCACCCAATAACGATCTTTCTTTAGAACGGCGGTTACTTTGTATGGTCCGAGAAACTTGGAATGCACCTTCAAACCAGCTCCGAATTGAGTTCTTCGTATGGCTACTAAGTCTCCGTCTTTATACTTTCGTGCCGCCTTACGCCTCTGGTTGTAATTACGCCTGTTTTCCTGTTGGATTTTCGAAATGTTTTGAAGCGCTTCTTGCCGGAGAGCCGATCGATGGTCCTGGAAACAGTTCATGATTTCCTCGTCAATAGCAGCTCGTAGTTCATCGTTGTTACTTAGATGCATTGTCTGTCCAAACATTACTTCAAAAGGACTCATACCAATACTTCTACTGTAGGCCGCGTTGATCTGCTGCTGAACTTTTTCTACATGTTTATACCATGTCGCAGGATTATCAATGGATAATTTCGTAAGAATCGGTATTACAATTCGATTGATTCGCTCAATCTGACCGTTTCCGCGAGGAACTCCCGTTGTCGTTCGCACATGGTGAATTCCCTCTTGGCGACAGTATTCATCGAACGCTTTTGATGTGAAAGATGCTCCTCGATCGGAAATTATTCGTCTAGGATTTCCAAAAATAGTGGATTGCCTCTGCAACCTACCAATTACTTCATCGGCGGTAGTTGATTTGGTCGGATACAGCCAAACAAATTTGGAGAAAGCATCAACGATTACAAACAAATGGTTATAGCTCTTGTTCGTCGACGGCATTGGTCCTAGATGGTCAATATGGTATGTCTGCAGCGGTTTATCGCCTTTGTCGATGGTGTTCAAAAATCCTTCCGTCTTGCCTTGCTTTCGTTCCGCAAGAATACAGTTTACGCAGTTTGTTATAAACTTCTCGATTTTTTTGCGCATCTGAGGGAACCAATATTCTTGTAGCACTATATACTCGGTTTTCTTCCAACCAAAATGTCCTTGTTCGTGGCAACGCCTGATAATGTCGTGCTGCATCGTATTTGGTACAACTAACAGAGTCTTTCCGTCCATCTCACGATATAAAACATTCCCTTTCAACGTGAATTCGAGCGTCTTCTTGTTATTGCCATCTTGCAATATTTTAATCAGCTGTTCGTCGTTACGTTGCTCATTTTTAATCTGTTCCAGAATGATGTTGTCCATTCGCTGAAGAACACATACGTCTGCAGGATATCTGCTTAATGCATCTACATACTTCATTAATGATCCCGACCGATGCTCCACAATGTAGTCGAACTCTTCCAATAACATTGCCCAACGTGAAACTCGAAGACACAAATCTTTTTTCGCCATCGTTCTTGCGAATGCTTGACAATCCGTCACTATTTTAAATTGTGCGCTCAGCAGATATACACGGAATTTCTTCAATGCTTGCACTATTGCCAGAATTTCCAATTCGTAGCTAGTATATCTTGATTGAGTTGGGGTCGTCTTCCAGCTGGCATAATGAATAGGATGCATCATTCCATCTTCCGAATCTTTCTGCATAAGAATCGCACCTAATCCGTCCTTAGATGCGTCGGTGTGTAGTTCTGTTGGTGCTCCCGTCTTATACAACCTCAAAACTGGGTTTGTTATCAGTGCAGTTTTCAACTGCTCGAACGCGTTCTTTTGCTCCACGCCAAACTCGAAAGAGACTCCATCTTTCAATAAATTGGATATAGGTCGCGCAATTACTGCATAGTTGGCTATGAATTTGCGGAATGCACCCGTCAAACCTTAAAAGCTTCGAACGTCCTTAACGGTTTTAGGCGTTGGGAACATCGAGACTGCTGTCGTCTTCTTCGGTGATGGTTTGATTGTACCATTTTCAAGGATGTACCCTGAGTATTCGACTCGTTTGGCCATGAAATCACACTTACTCCAGTTTATCATGACGCCGAAATCACTCGAGATTTCTAAAACTTTTCTCAGTTTTTCTAGACACTCTGCTTCACTCCGTGCCGGGATAATAATGTCATCCAAGTAGGTCAAAACGACGCCTTTCGCAATCAATTCCCGATAAATAGTTTTAACATGCCTTTGGAAAAGAGCTGGTGAATTACTCAGACCAAAAGGTACTCGAAGAAATTCAAATTGTCCGTCAGGTGTCACAAAGGCTGTGTATTTCTCACTCTCCTTCTCTACAGGTACGTGGAAAAATGCGTTTTTCAAATCGAGCGTGGTGAAAACCGTCGAGTCTTGTAATCGGTCTAGCTGGTCTTCTATTAGCGGAAGCGGATATGGGTCGCGAATAATTTTCTTGTTCAGCATTCTGTAATCCACGCATAATTTGGCGTCTCCGTTCTTCTTCTCAACCAACACGATGGGAGATGCATATGGCGGAGAGCTGTATCGCACGATACCCTCTCTCATCCAATCATTGACTATGTCTGCTACAACCTTCCGTTGTTTGTCCGACAGTCGGCGCGGAACTTGGTAAATCGGAACTTCGTCGTTAAGAACCAAGCGCATCTCGATTCCTGTCTCTTTTATTTTGTTTGGTATATACGCTTCGATGAGATTTTTGACTTCCGCTTTTATAGATGAGTCATTGATATGGCACAGGTCAACTTCACACTCGTCTGGATCTGGGCTGACACTTAAAGTTTTCAAGTGATCGTAAACGCTTTCGTCATTCGCTCCTTGTTGACTGATGACTTCTTCCGGTTGCTGATTGGCGTTGTCGATTATTATATCCTTCTCATTCCTTGTTGATTGTTGAGCTGCTTCGGAGTTATTTTCGCCTACAATTCTTACAGTAGCACTCCGATTTTTTATTGTTATTTCTACGAACTCCGATAATTCACCACCAAGCAACAAGTTATATGGGAAAGTCGCATCCGGCACTACATGAATCGTAAGGGTTAAACGAACACCGTCTATTGTAACCGTCGTGGTAAAATGACCAAGAGTTTGCTGACTGCCAGAGCCAATGCCACTAAATCTAACATAATTTTTCTCAAGACATGGAGCGTCTAGTCCGTCATAGATACTACGTTTTATTAAATGGAGATCACTACCCGAATCAAAAACTGCACGAATTGTTCTTTTGCATATTTGTATGTCTTTATAAGTCTTCATATCCGCTAATTTTAACGCATCACATCTAACCTTCGGGATGTTCACTCGCGGGGTTGGGCACTTGCTTGCAACATGGCCAAAATCACCACATGCGAAGCACTTTGTTCCCTTCCTTTTATCAGGACAGTCTTTACCGAGATGATTGAAATTTCCACAGTTAAAACAGCGTTTGCCAGACTTAGTATCCGGTGTATTTTTTTCACGTAACGGATACTTTGATTTTATTTGCGATTTTATAGCCTCGTATTGAATTAATTTTTGTCGTAATTCCTTTATCGAGCTCGCACCATATAAAATTGTTTTATTACGCTCACCGTCTGGAATACCGTCAATGATGTATTGTATCTTGGCCTCCAACTTGATCTCGGCGTGACTCGCGATATCTAAGACACGATAAACATATTCGTTCGAACTTTCACTCGGCAACTTTCGAATTTCAGTCAATTGTTTGTGAATGTCTTTGCTATTAGCTATCTGTCCGAATTCTACACACAGCGAGCTACGTAATTGATCCCATGATTTTGCGGAGCACTCAAAACCGACAAACAATTTCGCTGATCCACGTAACAATTTCTTCGCGTACACTACTCGTTGCATATCATTCCACCCACACATTTCCGCGGTTTCTTGAAAGTTTTTTAACCATCTTTCAATATTTTGGTATTTATCGCCACTAAATGTTTCCAGCGAGTCTTCAACATCGCGATATGACAACATTGTTTGCCTAAAAGACACCACCCTACATTCAGAGGGCGTTCGGTCAATTTCACTTGCAGCCACTTCCTCTTCCTCGTCGTCCTCGTTCTCTGACATCGTCGCAGCACGCAATCGTTCACGTAAAACTGCCTTTTTTCCGCTGACTGGCAACTCCAAAGTACGCAATCGTTCCCTGATTTCTTCCACAGTCAACGAATCAATATCCATCTTAGCAACGGCCACTGAGCTCCTCAGTCGTTCGCGTAGCACCGCTTTACTTCCCGTTGGTACTTCGCTTTCTTCATCCGGCATATTAAATAATAATCTTCCGAACAATTTACTCTTTGTTTTTGTCTTGATCGCGTCGTCGTCAACCGAACACGTATAGACACGGAATCTTCTTGCACCAAAACCATCTACTTGTCCTTGAACGCGTCGCCGTCTATCGAACACGTATGGACACGAAATCTTCTTGCAGCAAAACCGTCTATTTGTCCTTGAACGCGTCGCCGTCTATCGAACACGTATGGACACGAAATCTTCTTGCAGCAAAACCGTCTATTTGTCCTTGAACGCGTCGCCGTCTATCGAACACGTATGGACACGAAATCTTCTTGCACCAAAACCGTCTATTTGTCCTTGAACGCGTCGCCGTCTATCGAACACGTATGGACACGAAATCTTTCACCGTCTAGAACTTTCGTCTACTTTTACTTCTATTTTCATTTCAATAGTTACTCCATTTTTTGGCGAATCCCGGTTGAGCCCCCACTTGTAGGGATCCGAATGGAAGGAGCAAATAAAGAAATGCGCCACTTGTAGGTTTTAAACGTTTTATTAAAACAAATAGGCAGAAACTTCAAGGAATAATTTAAACATATTTTCCGTGACGCGCATCAGCGAGAGACTCCCGTCAAGTCACTTCCCTCCCAAGTACATTTCCAACAGAAAGTAGGTCCATTATGAAACGTCATTGCTAATACAGTCAATCACAAAAATAATCAAATGTTTTATCCGATATCGTTCCTACATATATATATATATATATATATATATATATATATATATATATATATATATATATATATATATATATATATATATATATATATATAGATATATATATATAGATATAAATATATATATATATATATAAATATATATATATATATATATATATATATAGATATATATATATATATATATATATATATATATATATATATATATATATATATATATATATATATATATATTGGGTCTATAACTTAATTCGTGCGGCTTTTTTCAAAATTTGAACGTTTATTTAAGAAAAATGCACAATAATATTATTCAAAGTATTGCCCATCTGAAGCGATGACCTTTTCCCATCTTCCTGGCAACTTGTGGATCCCATTCCAAAAGAACTGCGCCGGCTTGGCAGCCAAGAATGAATCAAGCCCATTTTTGATATCCTGCTCTGATGTGAACCGTATTCCAGTGAGGGCGTTCTGCATCGATCGGAACAAATGGTAGTCAGAAGAGGCAAAGTCTGGACTATAAGGCGGGTGGGGTAGAACTTCACATCCACTGTTTTCCAAATAGTTCTTAACCGGAAAAGCAACGTGGCGCCGAGCATTGTCATGATGGAAAATTATTGCCTCGTATCTGGTCGCATATTCCGGGCGTTTTTCGGCTACTGCTCTCTTCAAACGGATTAATTGTGTTCGATAGCGTGCTCCATTGATGGTTTCACCCGGTTTTAGCAGCTCATAGTACAGCACACCCTTCTGGTCCCACCAAATACAGAGCATTACGTTCGCGCCATGGATATTCGGCTTTGCCGTTGATTTGGCTGGTTGGCCGGATTTCACATATGATTTTTTGCGCTTGGGGTTGTCGTGATGGATCCATTTTTCATCACCAGTAACAATCCGATGCAAAAATGACTTCCTTTTGTTGCGTTCCAGCAGCATTTCGGACATGCAAAACCGCCTTTCGACGTCTCTCGGCTTGAGTTCATGTGGAATCCAATTTCCTTGCTTTTGAATATATCCAGCTGCTTTTAAACGTTTTGGAATGGCTGCTTGAGTGACACCCAAAGATTCTGCGAGCTCTTCTTGTGTTTGGAAACAATCTTCATCGGGTAATACTTCCAGTACTTCATCTTCAAACTTTTTTGGCTGCCCTGGACGTTCATCGTCTTCCAAGCTAAAATCACCACTTTTAAATCGTGCAAACCACTTTTGGCAGGTTCACTCAGCTAGAGCATGCTCACCATAAACTTCCACCAAAATATGATGACTTTCGGCAGCAGTTTTCTCCATATTAAAGTAATGAAGAAGAATTCCCCGCAAAAACACTTTTTCATAAACAAAGTTCGACATATTTGAGTGAAAAAAAAATTATTGTTGTTAACGCTTCAAATGAATGGCATACACTGAAAAGACGTACAATTACAGTAGCTTTCCAACGCAGGTTCGGAATATTGGAACGATGTAATATTATACAAGTTACGCCATCTCTCAGCAAACCGCACGAATTAAGTTATAGACCCTATATATTTATATATATATATATATATACATATATATATATATATATATATATATATATATATATATATATATATATATATATAAATATATATATATATATATATATATATATATATATATATATATATATATATATATATATATATATATATATATATATATATATATATATAGTTTTCTTACTTCTTTATGTTTTGTACTCTTTAATTGATATATTTTGCATCCAATACAAGAAATATTTTGTGCACGTCTTGGAAACAAAGTAAAGAATGATACCTTCCTAGAAGGTATCATTCTCACTCACTCACTCATCTCATTTGTTTTTTTTTTTGCACGAGCCACTAGTAATTACAAGTATTACATACATATGAATATAAAAATCTGCGTCAGTCATTCATACAAGGATAGAATAGAATCTCTGGTTAACGTGGGCCTATCACTCTCCGAAGCTCATACGAACAGAGAAAATTGCATATGTACGAGTAGTGTGGTGGTTTTTCATGCGTAAATGCTGTTGTCACATATGTAGATCGAATTTCGTTAGCCTCAAGGGCCCCACATGATTAGTATTCCTATGTATGAATAACTCAACATATGCAAAGAACTGCACAAAATGTGGACTAGAATTTAATTCGGCCTCACCTCTTGACATTGTTTGCTAAAACAACAACAATGTGTGCAACATGCATCAAATGATTCAACGAATTTCAAGCATCAAGCCAACAAGACAGCAAGAAACATGAATGGAATATGTAGTAACTTCAATGGGAATTGCGGTAGGGGAAAAAAAATTAGATTTTAAAAATAAAATATTTCAAACAAGTATAAGTGTGGCATCTTTTTAACAAAGTTTAATCTAAAGTAAATTGACACCAACATCATTTTAAATTTGATGCCAAAAGATGATCTAAAACTTCCTAGAATATTGCGAAATCATTTTCAACGTTCATGATATATGTAGATATGAAATTTAATCGACAATATCACCAAGCAACATCGAAAAAGCATAGACATAGGTGACAATAGAATTCTGTTAGCATATTCAATAAGCTTAACACATTAGTGCATAAAAACAATATTCTTATGTAAATTTCAGATTGTCCTTGGCATTCGGAAGATTCATAGGTGAAAATTAACAGCAATATTTTTGTCAAGCTTATATCCGGCACTGAATGAAAACGAAGCTTAATGTATAGATTTGGAAAATCTCTTACGTTGGACAAGTTTTTCAGTTTTTAAGATACATGTTCTCTTATCTACGAGTATGCATGCATTAACTATGACTTGACCGTTTGGATAGTACTATAAAAACTTTTAATAATTAAAGACAACATAGGCATGTTTTAAGTTCAGGAAAAAGTATAATAAAAATTTGTAGAAACTTTCTACTATTTCCTATTTAATGCATCTTTTTTGCAAGCACTACAGTGTTTCTCTGGAATGTGCGATGATGATGGATGAGTGGTAAATGAAGAAAAAACGCCTGAAAAGTGGAGATTCCAATATTCTTAAAAATGAATACTTTGTACATTAATGTTCAATTTCATGACGTTTTGGTGAATGCAATGAAAAATAATTTGAAGTTATAGGAACTCAAAGTCAAAAGCGCTTTATTCAATACTATTCGTTGTAAATTTTAAAAGAATATAGAGCAAATTCCAAACAATAATAGTACTAAAGCTTTATGGCCGAAATGACTCTAAATTTATGTGCTATCAGTTGAACAAATTTGATAAAAAAAATAGCAAATTCAAATTATTGCATATTTTATGATTCGATTGGAAAAAGGAGAAAAAACCAACCAAGACTATTTAAAAATTACTAAAAATTTTAACACAACAGCGAACTTTAATCCTACACCTAATATAAACCTAATTCTAATGAAATTCAATCAAAACTTTATCTTATACTAAAAAATGCTATCACAATATTCCTAACCTACGCGTTTAACATTATCTCTAAACCTCATATCATAAACATAACATATACCTAACCTATCCCTAATTTTTAACACAAACAACAACAATAAATGTAGCAATAATGAGCTGAAACTCAAAAACTAAGTAACGAAAAACACACAACACGAGTAATTTAAACATTGTCATTCAGCCACCAATACCTAGATTTCTCCATCTCAGCTCGACCAGCTTCAACGAATCTAGCAAATGAGTATCTCCATTGGAATTGTTGGGCTCGTGAACTCAAATTCGGAGGAGATTTTATCGGTAGCCTGTCTATAGATGTGATATATGATTGGTACACCGTCAGAACCAAAAACATATTGACTCAAGTCCAAATACTCGAATACTTCAGGAGGAACAAAGCCAGTAGCGAGGCAAGTCGCAAAATACCCGTCTGTAGGGTGATACGACTGTGAAATTCAACGGTTTTCACTCACAGTTGCAGCTCTTGCGATATGATTCCGAAGAAATTTCAATATGAAAATATCGACTCTTGTCACTTTAGCAGTTTGATAAATTCTTCTATTCGATATATTGTACTGATTTTCAATGTCTAAGTCCGAACGAGGAACCGACCTCTCATCGGTTCTAGACGTTAAGTTTGAGTAGTGCCAACGGATGGTACCAACCGGTCAACCAATCCGTGCACCGTAATCCATTTTCGCGGTGGCTGCTTGTCGGCCAGCTAGATCGGATTTCGGTCGCGGGTCTCCAAATGGATTACGCTCATTTACAATTTTTCAGCCACCATTAAACGCCCGTTTCAAACGCGTCAAACACAATCATACGGAGAAGAAACCTACTTTACGTTACTCCGTATTTCTTCATCAATCCAGTAAAGTACAAAAATCTAATTTCCGTTTCGCGTTCCCGAATTTTACCGACGCGGTACCGGAAAATATACTACGTTAACGTAAATCCGAAAAAAAACTATGCTAAAGAAAAACCAAAATCAACAAAGGTACCGCGTACCGCGCGCGACGCGAAACCGGCTTCAGCGGATTTTCTCAAACCCTACCCTCGCGACGGCATATTTACCATGCACTCTACTTCCCGCTGAAAGAAAGGACCACTGGAAAAGAAAGTCGTTTTTAAGTTTAGCAATACATGTTATTTATAAAATTCCTTGTTTCTTTAAAATATAATTACAATATTTTTTTAAAAATCATGTTCATTCGTTCCATCAACTTGTTTCTATTTTTTTCCATCTCCCAAAATCTACATATAGAGTTAAAGTGTAGTAGCAAATAATGTTAAAACTAGTTAGAAAAAGGAGAAAGTTGCTTTCATGCAATTAAGACGTAGTGTTGGTTTTTTGTATTTCCTATCGTAAACTACTCTTACAATAATCATGTTCGCATAAAATATATACTGCGCGAATCAGTAGGAATAAAAAAAAAACAAAGACAAAAATATAACGTTAGCGCTATATCTGTAGAATGTTTTAATATTAATAAAATTATGCAAAATAAAACAACTAATTATGTATATATGAATTCGCTTGTATCTTGCTTTTGTCCCTCCGTAGACTCTAAATATTTCTATATATATCGCAAAAATAGTATAATATATTAACAATATTTCTCCTTTCTCTAAGCAAGATTTTTTTTCTTGGTTTCGATTAAACAAACAGCTTGTTGACTCATTTGTCCACAAAAGAGTTCAGTGCAGCTCACACCATGTAAACGGTCCTATCTGGATTTGTATTCTATGTTACATAAATCTACTTTACTTCTTGCTAGAGGCCCTTTGTATTTTCATGTCAGGTCGCAGGACCTGGACTAAATTTTGCATATTTTTACAACACCCATGCTATAAAATGACTTTAATTCTCTTATCGCCGCCCGCATCATTTTTTCTTCTATCTTTGTCAAAGAGTTTGTATGGGGTCAGCAATGTCTGTTTTTAAATTTTTACTTTTGTTTTCTTATAGTTCTTTTTTACAAACTATCAACTACACATCATTTTTTTTTTTGTATCTCCGCTTACTTTCAATATAATTACATTCTACTCGAAATTGTTGATTAGACATGACAACTACCTTAGATTTTTACTCTCTCATTTTCAAGAACCCTTTTGTTTTTTTTTTTTGTTTATCCGTAAAATAAATTAATAATTACAAATCAGAACTATGATTATATGATTTTAGTATGTATCTAAATTTTTAAGAGTTTATTCTACATTACGATTTAACCCCAATTAATAAAAAAATATTGAAAATACAACCCTTAAGCGAGGATGGAAAACACACTAAAACATCGAATCAGTCAGGCGTACTCCTTAGCATGTAAACTGTGGTAATAGTTCACCGATAACAAGCAGATCATACAAGTATGACGCACATATTCGTACGCCGCGAAGTGGGAAAACGAGCTGCCGCCATTCTACGACAATTGCCACAATCTTATAGAGATTTCACCAAGCTTATGAAGTTCCCCACACCCACTATACAGAAAGAGTCTGTCTTAATTTCCGGCGATCTCTCTTTAAACTGCAAGCCTTCTTGTATACTCCGTGCTCACAATTCTAGTTATATTAGTTCCACCCGAACTTTCGAGTTTTGCGTTCTCTACAGATATAATAGCATGACCTACTTTTTGATACAATTCGAGACTGGAACGAAATAGAATGTATCCACCACAAGTCTTTGCTCCTAATGTTGACTCCTCAAGGACATCACCCCTTTTGTATTTAGTACAATGCGCCCTTTTTGTATGTATATAATCGTCATTCCATCTCTAAGCAATAGAATTATTTTAATCAATTTTACAGTTACCCTTGCTCTCATTTTTAATTACTTTCAATTCCGTATATCTCGAAGTATTTTCTCGCACAACCCTCCTCTCGCTCTCTCAAATTATTATTTAATCAATATTTCACTTAGCTTTTTGTTTCGTTTCTTTCCTGTTTTTTCAATTAGAATGGGGCCATTGGACGACAAACAAATTCGTAAGATGCTTCCAGACTTTTCCGCTCCACGACAGCCTTTAACACGGCAAAAACTCTCCTCAATTTGCTCCGATTGATTCGGGTGAGGACCTGGAAATTTCATGTTGCATCGAATTCAAATTCATATATGCAGGATTTTTAGATAATAAGTTAGTACACTCGCCTGTCATGAATTAAGGCACCCACAATTCCAATTTTGTCTAATGATCTTTGGGTGGGTTATTGTTCAACTGGGATTTAATTAGGTATAATATTTGCAACACAAAACAAACGAAAAACAGTTCAATTGAACACGAAATTTAGACGCGATACGAACAGCACGCCGATTGTCAACAGTTTTTTGGTAGCGGCCACTACTCCTACACTCTCTTCCCAAGTGGCTGTCAATTCACTTTGACATCGCACGGCAAAATTGACGTGGGATGTTAACCCGTCACAACCAACATGAGATGACAAGCCACATAGCAGTAAGGTGTGTTGGTAGTGGTCGCCAGCGGCGTCGCATGATTCATTACAATATGTTATAGTGCTTCCAGCTTGTCCCAGGCTTTCTGTACAAACCAGTACATGCACGAAGACATTTCCTTTCCAAAACTCTTAATTTTTCCATAGTACTAGCACTCTGGTTGTACCAGATCTGACATCGAAATGTCAAAACTGGTCTGAGCAAGGTTTTGTAACAGATAGTTTTGATCTTTTGATCAATGAATCTGGAATGAAAGAGTCTTCGTAGGGCCATGACTACTTTTAGTGCCTTACTGAGCATGATTTTGACATGTTCAGTATAGTACAGATACTGATCGAGGTGAACACCGAGGTATCGAACACAGGATTTATGTGAAGCCCGTTCTGGACTACCCTCGCCAGCCATGATGTGGAAATCCTTCCAATTACGTTTCAGGTCTTGACTGCCCTCCTGCAGCGTTGTCCGAAAAAAAATTGTTGCGCACTTTTGTGCATTGATTTTCATTCGCTAATTGTCAGTGTACAGCTGCACATCATTGAACATTTTTTGGAGACTGCTCTGAACTATTCTAGCATTTCGGTCTGCAGTATAGATGATCAGATCATCAGGAAATGCTACCTATGATCGCGTTGGCGAGACTTTAAAATCAAAGCCGTTTAACAGCTTGCGAATGAATATTGAGAAAAGCAGGGGTGCAGTAACTGTTCCCTGCTATAGACTATTCAAGACCTTGAAGTCATGCATTGTCGTCAGGTTTCCATCAGTAACAACAAATGATTTCCCGTATAACATATTGAATATCATAGCGACAAGGAGTCTGGGAAATCTGTCCTGAAGAAGTTTAAAAATAGTCCATCTAACCACACCGTATCGAAGGCTTTCTCCATATCAATGAGATACGCTCGAACACATTCTCTGTTGTTCAGTTTCCAACAGATATCTGAGGTTACTTTCGTTATTGCATGTATGGTCGAATGCATGGCACGAAAACCAAATTGGCAATTCGGCATCAACTCATACTTCTCAATGTGGGCGTTTAATGCTCTGTTGAGTATCACTTCAAACACCTTGCTGATGTTAGGCAGCAAGCTGATTGGGCGATAGCTTTTAGGACTGGAACTTTCTTTTTATTTCAAGATCGGAAATACCTTGGCATTTTTTCACTCATTTGGGAAATATGAATTGCTCAACAAGTTGTTGAACAATATGCAATAATTTCTCACTCCTGAAGTATGAACGGATTAAGTTCTGGACATTCTTCGGGTGTAATAGTCCAAAAGTTGCTGATAAATGTTGTTGACGCGTGTGAGAAGAAGGCTCTTCAATTTTTTCAACTTTGTGATTATTGGTGTTTCATATCCTTCCATATAGTTTCGATGTTTAATCTTGGGAACTAATTTCTCAATCGTTTCCAATGTCAGCTCCTCTAATTTCGACAAATAGAGATCTATTTCATCGTTGGTTAGATTCCTGTCATTAAAAACCATTGAAACAGATTTCTCGTCATCCTAAGGAGGAGATTGCTTCTATTAATCCCGATTAAACTTCTATCGAAATTTTCACCTGTCTATTTTTTTGAAATTCAACGGGTAATTTTTATTTTGAACTGGAATGAGAAAGACATCATCCTTTTGGTGATTGATTTCCATCACGATTGCATTACGGTCGCTATCGTAAGGAAGCACCTGCAGTTTCTGTTGAGGAATATTAAAGCTGAAGTCTTGCGTCAGCAATGCAGAGGTCCAAAAATAAATTTGTCCTAGGTTACGTTGAGAAATTGAGCTCCTCCTTGAACTTTAGAACATTTCGACCAGTTGCGTAGGTGGAGATAACGAAGAGGTTATCCCCACCTAGTAGTGAAATCTTGAAAATGGACACTTCAAGAGATTCAAAGTTTTTAAATTCGACATTAACTATATTTTGAAAAAAATAGGATCTTCTCACCAATATTCCGGTGCCACCTACCCCATAACCCATCATCCTATCGTTTCTTATGAATTCGAAATCCTTGAATGCCATGGAGTACCATGAATTGAGGTGGGTTTCAGTGAGAAGGATGATGTCAGGCTTTTGCTTGAGAATGTTACCAAGAGACAGTCACATCGGTGTTGACTCACAATGGAGTTGACGTTGATCGACATGAGACAAATCTTATCCATGGGAATGTGACTGAATGACAAATTATTTTGAGGAATGTTAAAGCCCTAAACGCTGAAAAACAAAGTTAATTTTTGAAGCCTGTTCATCGATTCTTTCCAATCAAGAATTTAACTGCTGATAAATTTTAAGAAGCAGCTCATTGTCCGCTGATCCTCTAGCAGCAAGTGTAAATGACACCCCGGGCTTGACGAAGTTGGTGGGTATCACACTGCGGTGTAGTTGACTGTGTTTTGGAGTAAATTTTACCATTGCATCTTAGTACCGGATGCATCCTCGATATGACGCTGGATGATCAAAGACACCGCATATCACACAATATAGTTTTTCTTTTGGCTCCGCCCGAGCAAATTTGCACTCGCCGGGGCACAATCGGCAGCCAAATGACCGAATCTTTGACACCTGTAGTACTGGCTGACCTCGCTCTTCTGGAGGCGTTGCCACTTCACCACTTAAAAGTTCAAGTACCTGTTTTTTTCCAGGGCACTTGGACTGCTTTTACTCGAAATCTGGACTAAGTAATAAGACGAATTGCAGTGTCTAGCATGCTTAACGGGTGGTATGCAGATGGCGATCCAGAATTTCACTTCCCCTTGCCGATCAGCACGAGCCTCACCAACTTTTATCGAACCGGAATATCCCATCCTGTAAGCAGGCATTGAATGTGCTGAGCAGCAAGTCAGAACTATTGTAATAGACACGTTGTAGCACCTTAGTTGGGACACCATCTGGTACTGCTTTCAATGATTGGACTGCCTCTTCCAGTTCCGGCAGTGTAAAGAATGGCCACTTGATTGTTGTTTCACTGTGAATAACGTCAACGCGTGCTATGAACAAGCAAGTGCACCACCTCATGGCTTACGCCAGCCAATGACATCAATGCTCAAAGGTATGAGCGGACAATCATGATGCTTTCCACTTTGAATTCATTTGCATGATAAGTTTTGCGATCAAGCCGTGGCTTCTCATATAGAAGGTATACGATGCAGGTAAAGAGACGGCAGCGGAATGTGCCTCATGAGCAAGTACAAGTCAGCCAGCAGAAAGCAATAAAGCAATAAAGCAATAACGAGTGTGCAGAGAACATGGAAGGAACAACAGCAAAACCTATCTCGCGAGCGAGGTGAAAACTACAGAGAGGAGAATGCTGCACACGACAATCATTTCAAAAGCTCTACCCGCTCTTCTGTTGTCCCTAATTGCGCTTAGAAAATATCGCTCTTTGGCTTTCTCTATTTATATGCAAACAAGAGGAAGAGCTTTTGTGGAATGGGAATAGCAGTTTTCAGGAAAAATTGAAGTGAAATCTCACTGTGCGACCAGATATAAATACTTGTTTAAGTACTTGGAGCTCAGTAGTAGTTCAACTTTACTAGGAAGTGATTTTGCTGTTAAATATCAGATTTACTCCTAGTACGCAATCTATTTAATTTAATTTAATCTTTGAATTCAGACCGAGGAGTGCAGTTCAACTAAATGATGAGGGATGAGGTTTAAGCTTGAACCGAGAATCCCTTACCAGCCTTTTCGTGCTGCACGCCATGTGGCTGCCTAGTATTAACCATTCTATTTTTGCAGGCTGAACAGCGGGTGCCAAAGGCAACTAGCCCCGCTACCCAACAAGCACTTTGGCCAGCTGTGCATCAGATCATGAAGTCTAGATCCTCTTGTAACTGCGTACTAGCGTTTTCGTTGTCAACTGGTAGGGCCAGAGGACTCAAGCCAACAAATTGCGCCATCCTGGTCCTACAAGGAAGTCTGAAGCAGGCACTACAGGTGGAGCCCAGAGTAGGGCCCCGGCCAATTACCAGGGAAGAATACTTCATCAGGTTAAAGGATTCCCTGGACTCCAAAGAACGCGCAGCTGAGCGTTTTCAGTGTACCTCCTTACTGAAAGCATCACCCCGTATTCCTGCTCCGTACAGTAGCACTGACCCCACTGCACACATCATGTGGCGTCTTCTTGGTGGGTTTGGTTCCCTTACGTTGTTCATAAGTTGACTCAAAGGCAATACTCCCGAAGCAGCCTTCTCAGCCATTGCCCTGATTTGCTCAGAGAAGCGCATCTTCGAGTCGATCACTAGCCCCAGGATCTTCACCGCTGGCTTCGATTCGACTAGTACGTCTCCAATGCTGATCATCCATACTCTGGGGTTCCTCTTTTTTGTCAAATTGACCACTTAAGTTTTCTCCAGTGCTAAACTGAACACGTGAGCAGTCATCCAGTCTCTCACTCGGCGTATTCTGATTCTCATCATCGAACCAATCATTCCTCTTCTTGATGTCCAATTAGCTCTTCTGCCACTGTCTCAATTGCTGCTTTCACTTCGATCCAGAGCTCGTTGCTTGACTTTAACGATACATCTGATGAAATGGGAGCCAGATGGTTATCGAGGGTCTCCGTGAAATTTTTGCCAACAGACGCCGTTCGGAGCCTTTTGATGCCAAATTTTTGTAGCGGGCTGATCTTCCCCGAATATACCTTTTATAAACGACATCAATAGGCCAATTTGATCAACTAAAGATCTGAGTTACAATTGGCTCCTCAATATGAACAAATTCCAAGTATGCTCGAGGTCCAACTCTTTTGGATCAAAACATGGTCAATCTGGTTTTTTGTGTTGCCATCCGGTGCTACCCAAGTTATTTTATGAATACTTCGATGTTGGAAGCAAATCGAACGTATGACTAGATTTCTGTTACATGCAAAGTCAATCAGGCGCTGGCCTTTGTCATTTGTTTCATCGTGGAGGCTATATCCTCCAGTCGTTCTCCGATGAGATATCTCATCGCCAGCCTTAGCGTTGAAATCACCTAGAATTATTTTTGTGTCGTTTGTAAATAAGTCGACAAGTCTTCCGTGTGACTGTAGAACGTTTCCCTCATTTCTTCCTCCTTTTCTTTGGAAGGGGCGTGTGTTGATCAGCCAGATTTTGGGGAATTTCGCTTTTATAACCGTTCATTAATTAGCTTAAAATCAATCAGATGCGATTTGAAATCCCTATCCACAATGAAGGCCACTCCGAATTTTCGTTTTCATCACGCATCTCACTTTTGAATATTGTGTGCGATTTCATATCTTGAATATCACTTCCAGTCCAGTTTGGATTGCCAGTATTTTTAATTTATATTTACTGGCTTGTTGCGAAAGGTTCTTACCAACGCCAGGGTAATCAAGTGATCTGACATTCCAAGATCCAATGACATAGTCCTTTTTTCAATTGCGAGGTCGTTGCTATCGGTAAAATCCATTCCGTGGCTCTTCCGCAGTTTTGAAACAGTGTTAGGTTTATCCTGTTGCCCAAGCCTCCATTCTGACGGCATGGTTGTTACTTCGATTCCATTATCAGGCGCGGAAGACTTGCCTCCACTCTCTTACGTCCCCACAAAGGAAGTGTAAGGGGGACTTAGTAGTAAACTGTAGATGTATTTTCAGTCATAAGTATTATTCTGCAATTAAAGTCGCATTATTGGAGAACTAGTAAACCGAATGCGCGACCCTGAAAATTTTTACTACCATTTAATCGTAGGGTTTAGGACGACGAATCATAAAAGCTACGGGTAGGGGAACCAAGGGGCTCGCTCCTCCTTTCACATATGAGCTTGAGATCGTCTACGGCAGAGTCCCCCCAAACGCGCAGGTTGCCATATGCATTGGAGACAGCGTCCTCCAAAGCATTTAGCTTAGCTTGGAAAGATGATTCCTGCTCGTTCGGTGTTAGTGACACACTAAAGAAGGCGGTCCCTGAGCACCGAACCCACACAAAACCATCCCTTCCTCCACGGGTCTCCTCCTGGAAATCAAAGTTCCGAATCCAAATGGTGGCAGTACCAGTTTCATCAGGGTACTCGTGCCATGACGCAGCGCTTTTATCGTGATATTGCTCACTCAGCAGCAAAAGTCGGCTTTCATGTCCTTCGCAAGCTGTTCAAACAGGTTTTGGCCAGTTGAACTGGGATACCGGTTCTCCTGCAGGATACGGTTCAACGAAATCCTCATCTTGTCTTAGCCAGGGCTCGCTGGAAACCCCACCATTTTTTTGATCTGTAGACATACTCAAGACCCGGTCTTAGATCAGCATCCTTGCTAAGGGTATAGTGTGCGTACTTTGCACACTCTTTTTTTTATGTTTTATTTCACCACATTTGTAACATAGGGAGCTCCTATCGGGTTCTTTGCATGCTTACAATGTGTGGTCGTAGCCAAGGTATTTGTAGCATTGAAGAGGCGCTGCTCTTTGCCGTATTCTTTAGACAATCTACTCTATTCTTACTGAGGTAGAAGAGACCATCAAAAGGGAGTTCCTTAGCGTGCGGAGTACTAAAGCGAGGCTGACATCAGAAAACCACACGGAAGAACGCATGGCTATCGTCGACTTGACCAAAAAATACGTTGAACAATTTCTGAATTAGGGTAATTCAGAAATTGTTCAACGTATTTTTTGGTCAAGTCGACGATAGCCATGCGTTCTCCCGTGTGGTTTTCTGATGTCAGCCTCGCTTTAGTACTCTGCACGCTAAGGAACTCCCTTTTGATGGTCTCTTTTACCTCAGCCAAGTTGGCAATGCAGTCCACGTCTGTTGCTATCAGCTTAAATGAGGCTATAGTTGCGCATTTGCCTATTACTTTCTTTACTGAATGCTCCTTTATTGTCGGCTTCTGCTCCGAGTTCAACAAGTATATGTCCCAGCCACGTTGGTCATACTGCTTTAATCGCAGTGTTGGTGTCTTTGGGCCTTACATTTCCCCTAATATCCCGCAAACTTCTGCATGGGATCGGCCATGTTGGGTTTTACGAACATTGCCTTCTGGCGGAGTCTTGATGTGGCTTTTCCTCTTTTGTTTCGCATCAGGTCTTTATTCTTGCAGCTTTCTTCGCTGCTTTTGTCAGCACTATCTGACATGACCCGATTTAGCGTTCCTTCTTCCATCTTATATTCCGATCTCCTTTGATTGGGCTGGACTTTTATTTATGTTTGATGGTGGAGCTATCTGCGTGTGCTCACTAGGCTTAGTTTTCAGGACTTCTTTAGCCTCCTGTTCATCTTCAGCTTCCTGGTCCTCTTAAACCTTTAACCCACTCTTCTGGTAACGCCCTATGCGAAGAGCTCCCCTAGTTCAAGGACCCCATTCTTTACACCTTTACTAATTTTTGTTGAGCAGATTTTTCCTTTTAAGAATGTCTCCTGCTTTTTGGATTAGCCTTTTTTCTTCATATCGCTGGATGGCGATTTTATTTTGTGATCTCGTTTCTTGGGAGAGGTTGTTGGCTCCCATTTCTGAGTGCAGTACTCCAGCCCCATTTTGACGGTGGAGATAAAATCACACAATGGCGATTTATTTGTCTGGTTCCTCCTATTTTTTTCCGGTCGTGATCGCTTAGTGGGCTTCAGGGTGGTTCATCATTATTTCGGGACTTAAGACCCTTCTTCGGTCGCTTCGGCAGCGATCACAGGAGTAACCATCGAATTTTCTATGTTCTTTTTATTTTCCCCCTCCACGCAAACATCTTGCGAATCTTCTAGAATTTCTCGCCCTTCTTTTTTAGGACGCTCTGACGTTTCCATCATTTTTCGCTGCGTCCGAACGCAGCAGAAATCTCAGTCTGGACAAGCCTGTCTCAAAATCTCCATTTTTCGTCTATTTTTACTTTGATTTTCTTCGTCGTCATTTTTGCCATCGTTGGTACCATTCTAAGTGTTGTCACAGACAAATTTCTACCAGACCTTAGCACTTGCCTCTACAATAAGTTCACAAGTTGTACGGAAAATGATAGAATCACCCGAGCCAGGTTACTATTGGAAACTAAAAAAAAATAAAAATATGTTGTAATCATTAATAACATTAATAGTAAACATAGGACGATAGTTGAACAAGAAATGCTCGGAATAATAGCTCTGCGAAAGCGCGCCTCCGAAGACACACCGTTGAAAAATGCACGAATCGTTGGCGGTTCACACATCAATGCACATACTGCAGTTTTAATCGAGACTTTGGTTGAATTAGGTGCAACGATTCGATGGACGGCCTGTAATATATACTCGTCACAGAATGAAGTTGCTGCGGCATTGGCTGAAGCAGATTATCCGAGTTTCGCATGGCGTGGTGGGACCGAAGGAGATTTTTGGTGTAGCAACGATAAATGTGTAGATGCTGAAAATTGGCAACCAAATATGATTTTGGATGATGAAGGCGATGCAACAGAGTTAATGTTGAAGTAATATCCAGCCATGTTTAAAATGGTTAAAAGCATGATAGAGGAAAGTGTCACTGGGGTACAAAGACTGTACCAGCTATCAGAATCTGAGAAGCTAACAGTCCCAGTAATGAATATATTGGATTCCGTCACTAAAACAAAATTTGTTAATTTGTATAGCTGCAAAGAGTCTATTATTGACATGTGAAAGCGTTCAACAGACGTTATGGTTGGCAAGAAGTCATTTGCGGATATGGTAGAGTTGGAAAAAGATGCGCACAAGCATTGGAAGGATTGAGATGCACCGTGTATATTACTGGAATTGACCCTACCTGCGCTCTTCAAGCCAGCATGGACGGTTTTCGTGTAGCGAAACTTAATGAAGTTATTCGAAATGTAGACGTTGTTGTTACCGCCACCGGTAATAAAAATGTTGGAATTCGTGATCATATGGACAAATCAAGAATGGGTGTATAATCGGCAACATGGGGCACTCGAATGCCGAAATCGATGTGAATAGTTTACGGACTTCAGTTCGATCGCAAATAGACCAAATTGGTTGGCCAGATGGTAAAGGAATCACATTGTTGGCTGAAGGAAGATTGGTGAATTTATCGTGCTCAAGTATCCCATCGTTCGTAGTTTCGGAAACATCTACTACACAGGCTCTGGCATTTATAGTATCATTCAATGGATAGAACTATTCAATGCATGGACATTTACATAGCAAGCTTACATCTTCCCACATTCGATATCATCAACTGCTGGAGAAAATAAACATAAACAAACGGAAGACACTTGACGTCTCAATCAGGCACGGCTACCAACATCGAAAATATGAACAACTAAATAAAAAAACACAGATAATAAGCATGCTGCAAAGAAGGTTGCAGCCATGGATATCTGGAGATCCGAATGGTGGTACTAGAATCCACGAGTTTAAGAAGTCGCGGCCAACTTCACCGAAGAGTGTTTTTTTTAACGGGCCAAGTTTTTGCCGGGACGGGGACGGTATGATATTTGAATTGGAGCCGTTCACGCACAAGTGTCACCTTGATGTTACCGTGCAAACCATCATATCCGCCAGCCCAAAGCATCAATTCTAGTTTGATGTCCAAAACGTAGCCTAGATTCAGCCAGGGTCGTTACCTGTCATCCTAGGAGAAACCATACGGTAACCTCCATATCCTCGGCTCCGTGGTGTTGGCACTCACCAAAGAATGCTAGCCTCCAAGAGTGTTCCCGTCGACCGGCTCCCTCTGTGATATTAGTATGCTATAAAAAGAGCAAAAGTGTTTAAGAGCTAGGCAGATTAGTTTCTTACACTGCAAGTAGGTTGAACTTATATTATTTCATCTCACCCAGTAGTAGTTTCAGTATTCCTCCCGTTATACAGAACGTACGTTCCATGTTCTGATAAAAAGTCCGATTTTTATGCAAATGTGGCTGCCGTGTATGTGATCCAAACAGATGCTGATTACTGGTTGCATAACAAGAGAATATTGAATGGAGCGTTATCAGCGCTTTGACTCAGACGATTTTGGTCTACCGGAGGTTTTTCATTTCCCAGCTACCCGCCGGCCTAGCAGATTTGGGCATTCTTCTATGCGGCATCAGAGGGCGCGTCCGATGTGGGACCGAAAATACCGCATAGAAGTGAGTTGCTTGGGAACAACGATTATAGTTAAAGGAGTTTTAGCAAACCCTCCCCCTTTCTCAATGGACTTAGAGCCATCTACGGCGAAGTTGAATATGGATTGAAAGGGTGGCTCATTTATAGAAGCGAAAAACTTCAAATGGCAACACTATTCTCGGGACTATTGAGGTTAGTTCTTTTTGACAGTTCATCATGAATAGACTCACGTCGCAGCAACGTTAGCACTTTGTTCAAGCTCAAAGAGTGCTATTGATACACAATTTCATTTAAAAATTTTGTTCAGTGATGAGCCACACTTTTGATTCAATGGCTACGTCAATAAACAGAATTGCGTTTTATGGGCCGACAAGATAATTGGTCAATATGGCTTCAAAAATAATGATAGTCACATTGTTGCAATCAACGGTGAGCGGGATAAAGACATGATTACTAACTTTTTGGAACCTCAATTAAAAGGAATTAATGTTGCTGACATGTGGTTTCAGCAACAAGGTACCACATGTAACGCAGCTTACGATACAATTAATTTACTGAAAGACGCATTTCGCGAACGACTAATTTCACGAAACGGCACTATTAACTGGCCACAGCGTTCATGTGATTTGACACCGTTTGATTACTTTGTTTGGCGATATGTAAGATCAAATGTCTACGCCGATAATCCAGGGATAAATGATCACTTGGAAGCCGGGATTTGACGGAAAATACAGCCCGATTTATTTCGAGGGGTGTGGGACAGTTGGATCTCTAGATTACGCCACGTACGCGCCAGCCTCGCTCGCCACATGCCCAAAACTATCTTTAAATATTAATGACAAAGAAATGTCTTTCAAAAAATTTCAACTTCATCGGTATCAAAAACATTTTGCTTTGTTTTATTTCAATTTCTCTGCCTCTTAAATAACACCCTTTAGTTTCACTTTATAATGGATTGTAATCGTTCCGTTAATGAGGATCAAAATTGATGAAATACTTCCTAACTTTGTTGATTCATTCATTCCAAATAATTTAACGTCCATTATATTATGCCAAATCAAATAAAATGCAACACCAAAATTGTTGTAGAAGCGGATGCACTTTCTGCATAAATTGGGATGGAAACCAGCATTTATTAACTTAATTATAAACCAGCGATGATTATAACCTTTTTCGCTGCTTTTAACAAAAAATAGCCAAATTTGTCGTCTTTATTTTAAACTCGTATTTATTCACTTTTCAGATTTAGTTTCATATGAATGCACAAAATTAAGATTATCTGAAAAGGTGTCAATTTACGGATTTTCAATCGATTAGTTTGAATCCAATTATAGGAATGCGACTCTACTATATTCTCTTTGTGTCAGTTGCATCAAACCAGAAAAGGCTGTTCTATCTAAGCTAAATCGAAAAATAATCAGCCAAAAACGATGTAGGAGTTAATTTCAGAAAATGCAAATTATGCATTTAATTAATCGCGATTCGGTCAGCTTATTCATCGAGAAAGTGTAAATTAGAACTAAAAAGAGTATGTCAGCGCCGGGCCATCTAGGGACATTGCATGTGATTAGATCGAAACATTACACGCATTTTATTGATTTGCTTTAAATATAAACAACAACCATTACGTTCATGTAAAGATGTATAAACTTATCTTATCTTTGCATCCATTCCGGAATTTAATGTTATTCACAATTTTCATCAACTTCATTTTTTATTCGCGCGAATCCTAAATTACTTTTCATCCATTACTGAAGCGTAGGCTATGAATTTATACAGCGTTCATTAGCACGATAAGCCGGATTAGTACATCCCTACACTGAATACTTTGTTGGGCTAGAATTACTGCATTTTTCAGAAGAGATCGTGAGTCGTCGAGTAATGAAACAAGTGATGCAGAAAACCGTCTCATCGCTATAGCAAGCACTATCAGGTTCGCCATTATTATGCACCGGACACAGAACCAATGAACTCTGCAACCAGTCGCTTAATCAGATTGGATTTCCTTGCGTTCTTGACAAAATAAACAAAAGAATCGCACGTATGGAAATTTCCAGCAAACATCCTATCAATTTACATTGACCAGAAACAAGTACAGCATCCACAGGTTCGCCACCTCAACCGAAAGAAACCTAGCAATTAACAAGGAGATGAAGCATCTGCTTGGCGAGGAAGCGCTAACCTGCATCGCGTCCTATGCAGTAGAAGCTGGAAACAGTGTTTTCCGGTTCGGAAAGCAATTGAAGTTGAACAAGAGTTGAACAAGTAGCATCACGATGGGTTGAATTTCAAAATAAGTCCAATCCAATAGTTAATAATAATTACTTCTACATTGAAATGATGTATGGCTATGATTCAAACATGCAGTACAGGAATATATTTCCATAACAAAAAATTATCCGCTCAGAACCTTGAGACGTTGCCATAGTTTTTTCTACTTACCGGAGCTCCTCACAAAGAATCCGTGGTCAGATTTCTACTTACCAAGAAGACCTCAATTCAATTATCGCGGGATACCTCATAAAGTGATCAGCGTGAAAGATAAGCTGGATACACTCATGGTTGTATATTCATTGGTTGGAGTTGTTCAGAATGGTTCCATGGAAGTCCCCATCACTTGATGATAAGAAAGGCTCTTATTTGAAGTGTTTATATTAATAATAAAATTAAATAAATGTTCTTTTAAGACATTATCAACATGTAAAATTACTTGATTTGGTTAAATTATGTTCCGGAGGCTCTTCCCACGTAGTTAGCGTTACACAAAGCCTAGCAATTACAATAAAGCAAATATTTAGTTTCGGATTATACCTTTTTCATGTTCCTTGCATCGCTGGCGTTACGGAGCTTTTACTGAATTAAAGCATAATTAACGTGATTTGCGATATACTGGTTTTACGCGGTGATCCTCTTAGGGTTTTGTTTTTGTGGTAGAGGGGTGAATGCCATTTATGCGCAGAGTGTGGGACTCCCATGCTCGCAAGAAGGCGACTGGACTACACCTCCCCTGTCAACCTGAGAACCCAGTCTGGAACCGTTTGACACATTACTTCGGGCCTGGTCTCGTTTTGTTACGCCGTGAGGCGCCTTCAAGCTGGGGGATCGCTTCCCTAGCGGGAGGAGAGAGGGGAAGAGGAAGTGCCAGGAAAGCGATCCTTTTATATTTTAGGACTACCCGAGCATAATGTGCTACCTGGTTCCAATTGTCAACCGATTCGAGCATCACCGCAACTATATTATCCGGGGTGAGCTCTCCCGTCTCCCTGTAGAGTTCCCTTCGCAGCCTAACCCATTTAGTACACGCAAAAAATGTATGGGGCAAAACCGACAATCGGGGGCCAGTGACTTACCAATTATGTGCAGGTAAGACTGAAAACACACATGCCCGCTCAAAAGCTGGGTCACACAAAAGTCAGTCTCACCATGCCTTCCATTTAGCCACGGTCTCACATCCGGGATGAGGCGCGCAGTCTACCTTCCCTTCGTGCAATTGACCCAAGACTGCTGCCAATCGTTGACCGAGCGCTGTCTCTCCTCGCAGACAACCATCTCTCTCGCATCCTCGTTTCGGCGCAGGTAAATAGCGTGGCGCTCTCTAGCAAGGAGGGCGACAGGTATCACGCCTGCAATTACTCTCACCGCCGGATCAGAGACTGTCGGATTCAAAGATGCGATTCTCAGTGCTCCTCTTCTCTGTACCTGTGCCAAACGTTTTCGGTATACCTCTTTTCTGAGAGCGTCGCCTCATACTTCTGCTCCATACAGTAGCACTGACCCTACAGCACTCATCAAGAGGCGTCTTCTTGTCGGGCTGGGTCCCCCTACGTTGGCCATAACTCGACTCAGAGCCGATATTCCCGAAGCAGCCTTCTCAGCCGTTGCCCTGATTCGCTCAGAGAAACTCATCTTCGAGTCGATAAATAGCCTCAGGTACTTCACCGATGGCTTCAATTCGATTCGTAAGTCTCTAAACTGATCATCCTTACTCTAAGGATTGGATTCTCTTTTTTGTCAAGATGACCACTTCGGTTTTCTCCAGTGCTAAACTGAGCCCGCGAGCAGTCATCCAGTCCCTCACTCGGCGCATTAGCAAAGCTAGCCTAAGTTGCGCCTGTTCAACGGTGCGTCCAGCGACCAGCTATGCAACCTCATCCGCATAGCCGACCAAGCGCGACTCATCTGGCATCTCCTTTAGGTAGTTCCCTAAAAGCCGCATTAGGTATTCTGGAACTTTTTTTTTTACATACCTCCATTCCCTACCACTCTCTCCATCACTCTTTCTTCGTCGCATAACGCTCGTGCGATCTGCATTCACATTACGTCGCTTGGTCCTTTGTGCCACCCAGACAATGTTTAGCACATCGATATAAGGGGGCACACAATATAATGTGAACTAGTCCTTTTCATGAACATCTAGTCCAAAAAAAAATCATGATCAGCTCTCAGAGATAAAAAAAATTCAATATAATACGACGCATTCAAAAAAAAACTCTTGAGTAACTGTCACTTCAGTATCTCGCCGATAGGGTCAAAAAAGAACGCCCTAAGATGCTGGGCTCATAAAAGGATTACAGGTCCATTCTTCAATCAGTGGTCATTAAATGCTTCCTTCGTCTTTTCTTAAATACCATAAGTGAGTTTGCTTCCTTAACAATCTCTGGTAGATTGTTATATATACGCAGAGCATCATTCGTTGCATCGTTCTTTAGACGATCCGTTCTGGCAAAAGGTATTACGAATTGATCTGCATTCCTCGCATTATATGGGTTAATCTGTGATACCTTAATTAATAGCGCTCGTTCCGATCCATTAGTTTTTGAATTTCTGTAGATAAACTTCGCTTTCTCCATAATAATAATTTGACTAAAGGTTAATGATTTAGCCAATTGGTAAACCAAACTAGTTTGAGTAAGCATTGGCAGCTTCAGAATGTTTTTATACGCTTTGGTCAGCAGCCTGGATATACTGTTTAAATGTTGCTTTGCTGATTGACTCCAAATAAGTACTCCATAATGCAATTTCGCCAGGACAAACGCATTTAGAACAAGTTTCTTGATGTGCATTGGAAAATCCTCATATCTTCTTAACAATCCTATTATTGGGGCTAATTGCCTCCTTAAGCTATTTATGTGTGGCAACCAGGTCATACGATGGTCTATGATAAGACCAAGATATTTCATTTCTAGCAGTCTTTGCAATTTTTCGCCATTAATATTTAGGTCGACATCTATGTCTCCTTTGTTCTTTTGCTTAAAAACAATATATTTTGTCTTTGAAGTGTTCAATACTAGTTTGTTTTTCGATTAACCACTGATGGAATTTTCCTAGATCGTCGTTGATAGTGTTCTCAATGGCAGTTTTGTCTCGTCCTGAATAAAGTAGAACTGTGTCATCAGCATATAATGTGTGATATCCCGTCAGCCCACATGTATTTAGATTATTTGTGTATAGCAGGAACAAAGTTGGGCCCAGTATTGAACCTTGGGGAACTCCTGTTTCCGTAGGTTCATGATCGCTCAGGACATTGTTGATTAAAGTTCTCTGCGATCTTCCCTCCAAATAACTCTTAAACAACTGCTTAGGGCTACCCTGAATACCGTACGATTCAAGTTTACGAAGCAAGAGGTCATGATCAGCTGTATCAAATGCTTTTTTCAAATCCACAAAAATTGCGATGACATAATCAATCCTGTCAAGTCCTATATTGATGAAACGTGTGACAGAATGTAGGGCATCCAAAGTACTCTTGTTCTTTTGAAAACCAAACTGATGTTGGCTTATGATAGAGTTTTCAACTAAGAATGATGTTAATCGATTGTTTAGTATTTTTTCAAATATCTTACTAAATCCCGTCAGCAGCGCAATCGGGCGATAGTTATTCGGGTCGAGATGATCACCACCCTTAAATATAGGAACTATTTTTGCAAGTTTTTCTTATTCCCGAAGAGTCCCATTCCTAATATGCACGTTTAAAAAATTTGCCATAATCTGGGCAATGTCCTCCTTTATTATACTCATCTCATTCATCGTGATGCTATCGATGCTTGGTGCCGTATTCTTTTTCAATCCATTAATTATATTTAAAACTTCCCTTTTATTTGTTTGATGAATGTGAAGGATGGAATTCAATGTGATATTAAAATTGCTTGCTGAACTGGCAACGATTTCTTTATAGTTATTTAATGAGTTCGCCGCATTACGTGGACACGATGTATTACAGGGCCCATTAGGATTCAGTTGAAAGTTTTGTAATATACCCTGGGTTGAAGAGTTATCCTTTACCTTATTTATTATTTTCCATATTTCACGGGAGTTGTCAGCCGCTGTTTCCATTCTTCTTGAGAAATATGAGAATTTAGCCTCTTTCACCAGTCGTTTCGATTCTTTTTTCGCTTGCATATATACAAACTTGAAAGCCTGTAATCCATGTATGCCTTCCTTTTTAGGGTTTTGTACTAAAATACAAAACGCTATTGCAATCACGACCTGTGTCCGTCTGTCCGTCCGTCCGTCCGTCCGTCTGTATGTCACAGCACTTTTTCTCCGAAACTATAGAAGCTACAGCCATGAAACTTTGTGGAAAGGTCAGAAGTGATGACCTCTTGAAAGTTCAAGGGTGGAAAAATTTTTCAAAGGGGTTTAAGGGGGCTCTCCCCATATAGGGAGTTGACCCCTCAAAAAAAAATGTTCACCATTGGTAGTCGAGTAGGGTGTCATTGGAAAGGTCTCAATGAGATCTTTTCAAAACAGGTCTTAAAATTGCCTTATGAGTACCGAGGGGGGCAGGGGAAGGGGAAATGTACGAACTTTTCGCGTACCCCCCCCCCTCGCGATTGGACACCTTCCATCCGAAAAATCTGAAAAAAAACATGAATGTAGGCCTTAATGAGTACAACAACAACAAATACATGAGAAGTCGAAATTCACTCAACTTTGTTAGTAATAGTATGATTTATCGATTTTATGTTTTCTCGAATAAAATCTAAATGGTACCCTTAAATTCAATAAAATTTAGCAAAAAGATGACTATTTATAAGATTGATCTTTTCTGAAAGTTTCATAAAGATCGAATAGTATTTAACGAAGTTATAGCGATTTGAATTTTCCCGTATTACTATGGAACAATGTGCCCTGTATTACTATGGAAACATATGGCTATGGAGCCATATGCGCTTTTTACCGACTTAGACACTACAGCTTTGCTAGGATTTGCATGAAAATTTCAGAAATGATAGGTATCATGAGGATGAGTACATACAATTGAAACAAGTCGAAGAGGCAGGAGAGAGCTCCTAGCAATAGGGCTTTGTAGCCATTCTACGATTCGAAAAAATAGGCCATGAATCGATGCTTACAGTACAGAGGAGTGGCCCCTGAAAAAAATTTCATGAAAGGTAGCCGATATGAGTATCAAATGAAAGTTCTCTATGAGAGCTTTTCAAAACAGTTCTTAAATTGACAGTTTTTGCTTCAGTGGGGGCACAGGCGGGGGGGGGGATATACATGAAAAATGTGTTTTCTCCCTCGCGAATGGACACCCGTGATCTAAAAAAATCTGAAAAAATTATCAAGCCAGATATTTATGGGTATAACTTTAACAAATACCTCAGAAGTCAAAATTCTTTCAACTTACATAGTTAATAATAGTATGATCCTCGAACATGACGTGTTTCTCAATTTTATTCGTTGCTGGTTACGGCATTTTGTAAATTGAGTACAAAACCCTTCTGACATGAGCATAGGTCTGTCTACCCAACTTGTTTAATACTTGCATGAATTACTTTTTTCGTTATTCAAGTCCGTTGCCGACAGCTGATTTTTTTCTCAATTGTAGAGCTTTGCTTAGCAGATATGATATTTTTGAGTTCAATAATACTATTTGGTTTCCGCTTTTCCAGTAACTCTCGTATGTTTGATTTAAAGAGCTCCTTGTCTAGAAATCTGAACGTTTTGTAGGTCGGCTTCTGTTTGTTCAGGGTTTGGTCTTGAATAGCCATTTTTAACACACGATGATCCAGTTCCGGCCAGTCCTCAAATATGTATGTCATGCTTTCCGCGACTTTTAAATCATTGGTTACTTTATGATACAGACAGGTATTTGACACTGGGCGAGTAATTTGGTTGCTGTTTATGTTTACCATTCCATTCGTTTCTAGCGTATCCTTATAAATCCGTGTTTCTCGTGATTCCGTTAGTACATCAATGTTTGTGTCCACTACTGTGATTAAATTTTTTTCAGTTGAGAATAATGTATCTATTACTGTGCAAAAATCTTGCGCATTCATGCGATTAGGATTGTAGTACGTCCCTAATTTTATTTTTTTACCTGCATGGCATACTTCAATTATTATAACGTTATACTTATCAGACGTCACTCTCTTGGTAATTAAATTGATTGTATTTTTTACGTACATTGCTGTACCTCCACCTCTTCCAGGTCTGCAGGAGAATACTGTATTATATTCTTCAATATTGTAAAACCGTGCTTCTTCTGGGTAAATCCAGATTTCATTGAGAATAATCAAATCTATGTCAGGATTTTGCTGCAGGTAAATCTGTATATCACTTAGCTTATGTCTTAAGCTTCTTATATTAGCATACATAAGTGTTAAATTTGTTCCACTTGATTGATTAGAAAGATTAGCAATCATCAAAGTTGTAGTCGGTGCTCTTCCTGGCGATCAATATTCTGCGTTGAAACTCCGGACACTCTACAGAGTCAGCTCTGTGAGAATGATCAGCATTATTATTGTTACCAATACAGTTCGAGCACTTCTCAATCGTGCTTTCGCAGTCCTTTAGGTCATGCTTTCCTCCACATTTTACACATATTTGCTCCCCTTCACATTTTGATGTTTTGTGGTTGTATTTTTGACACTTATAACACCTCGCTGCGTTGAAGTCCTCCCTCACAAAATACGATCCATAATCTATATTAATGTATCTATTCGCAAGCCTCTTATACATGCTCCCATTTACCTGGATGATGTGCAACCACCTTCCATTTCTTGTCCGCCTAGCATGTACAAGATCCATAGAATCACTTGAAAAGAGTTTTCCAGCGTATCCGGAATATCCACCCATCTAGCAGAGTTGAAGGCGTTCCTGACGTCTAGTGTCACCAATAGGACGATCCGTCACTTGGTGCCACTGTATGCCTCTGCCTTTTGCACCGCATTCACCACATCTGCAATCGCATCAATGGTAGAACGTCCTGCTATAAAGCCGTACTGCCGAGGAGATAGGTCCCCAGCAGCTCGAATCGCGTCAGTGAGTCTTCCCTTGATGAGTTCCTCTCGCACTTTCCCAGCCGTGTCTAGCATGCATAACGGGCAGTATACAGAAGGCGATTCGGGATTGCCCTTCCCCTTGCTGATCAGCACGAGCCTCGCCACCTTCTATCGTACCGGGAAAACCCCGTCTCGTAGGCAAGCGTTGAATATGCTGAGCAGCAAGTCAGGACAATAGTGATAGACGAGCCGCAACACCGCAGCCGGAACACCGTTGAAATCACCCAGTCTTTCTAGGTGATCGTAGAAGGTTTCCTTCGTTTCTTCGTCCTTTTTTTCGGTCGGGCCGTGAATATTAATCAGCCAGATTTTAAAGGATTTCGCTTTTATACGGATCGCGCACAACCGTTCGTTTATTGCCTTCAAATCAATAACGTGCAATTTGAACTCCCTATCCACAATGAAGGCCACTCTGAATTCTCGTTTTCCAGTAGGCTTCCCACTTTTGAATATTGTGTGCGATCTCACGTCTTGAATGTCCTTTCCAGTCCAATTCGTTTCCTGGATTACCAGTATTTTTAATTGATATTGACAGGCCTGTTGTAAAAGGTCCGCAACAGCGCCAGGGTAATTGAGTGATCTGACATTCCAGCATCCAATGCCATAGTCCTTTTTTTGTTAGCGAGGTCGTTGCCGTGAGTCCAATCCATTCTGAGGCCCATCTGCAGGTTTCGAAACATTTAAAGGTTTTCCAGGGACGGGGAGTTAGCAAGTCGCCCAACCTCCATTCCGGCGGGATGGTTATTACATCGATTCCGATATCAGGTGCGGAAGATTCGCCTTCATTCTCTTACACCCTCACAAAGGAAGTGTAAGAACGATTTAGTAGCAGAGCTGTAGATGTATTTACAGTTATTAGCATTTCTCGGCATTTAATGTCACATTATTGGGGAGCCTGTCAACCCCCGAGAGCATTGACTACCATTTACTTGGGAGGTTTGGAATGAAGAACCATGGAAGCTATGGATTGGGAATACTGAATTTGCGTTATTCGTTTGCTGCGCTTGCTGCTGACGAAGATGTAATTGTTTAGTTGAGTTCCTTTTATATTCTTCATTCCATTGACTTCTGGCGGCTCCTATATAGTTATTCCTAAAATCATCTTAAATGCGTTTTAATTCTTTTTAAATTAGTTTTACTTCTTTTTTAATTCATTTTATCTATCAAGTTGAAAAATAATATTTATAAGATTAAATTTTTATTTAATACATAGTTAACATTTTATTCAATTGACTTGGGAGACTCAACTAGTTAAAGGTTTCCGAAAACAATTCGATTTGACGGTGGTTAGAGGAGTGTCCCTTTCCGCTATCGCGTCTACTCAACATTTCCCTTTAGCGTAGCACATCGTTGATCTGGTTTTGTATGTTGCCATTCGGTGCTACCTAGGCCATTTTATGAATCGATGAAGGAAGCTAGTTGAACGTATGAGTAGATTTTTGCTACATGCAAGGTCAATCAGGCGCTGTCCGTTTTCATTTGATTCATTGCGGAAACGATATCCTCCAGTCGTTCCCCGATGAGATAGCTCATTGCCAGTCTTAGTCTAACAATAACTGTTGTGTCATTTATAGGCAACGAGTCGAATTCTTTGATTGTAGATTCCTTGATTGTAGAACGTTTCCTTCGTTTTTTCATCACTTTCTTCGGTCGGGGCATTTACTTTGATCAGCCAGATTTTAAATGATTTCGCTTTTATACGGATCGCCCATAACCGTTCATTTACTGCCTTACAATCAATAAAGTCTGGTTTGAACTCCCTGTTCAAAATAAAGGCCACTCCGAAGTCTCGTTCTTCAGTGGGCTTCCCAATTTTGAGCATAGTGTACTACCTCATGTCTTGAATATGATTACTAGTCCATCTCGTTTCCTGGATTGCCAGTATTTTTAATTAATATTGACTGGCCTGTTGTAAAAGGCCCTAAATAGCGCCAGGGCAATTGAGTGAGCTAACATTCCAGGGTCCGATGCCATAGTCTTTTTTACCGTTTGCGAGGTCGTTGCCATGAGTCCAATCCATTCCAAGACCCTTCTGCAGGTTTCAAAGCATTGAAGGGCTTCCCCGGAATGGGCCGCTGGTCCGTTATCCAGGCTCTATTCTGGTGGCACGATTATTACTTTGATTCTTTTATCAGGCGCGGAACCAGTAAGCCCAATACGCAACCCCGAGAACATTTACTACAATTTTTTTTTTTTGTAGTCGGCAGGTGAATACCATTTACGCACAGAGTGTAGAACTCCCATGCTCGCAAGCAGGCGACTGGACTTCCCACTAAACACCTTCCCTTTTAACCCGAGAACTCGGCCTGGGACCGTTTGGCACATGTATTACTTCAGGCAAGGTCTCGTTTTGTTACGCCATCAGGGGTCTTCAAGATGGGGGATCCCTCTTCCATTGGGAGCGGTGGAGGAAGAGGAAGTGCCAGACAAGCGATTCCCCAGCACCAATGTCCCCGGCTGCTGCGAGTCCCTTTTATCCTTTAGGACTGCCCCAACATAATGTGCCATCTGATTCCATTTATCAACTGATGAGCATCACCGCGACAATATTATCCGAGATGAGCCCTCCCGTCTCCTTGTAGAGGAGCGCTGTCTCTCCTCGTGGACAACCATCACCCTCCCATCCTCGTTTCGACGCAGGTAATTAGCGTGGCGCTCTCTAGTAAGGATGGTAACAAGTATCACGCCTGCAATAACTCTAACCGATAAATCAGAGACTGTCAGATACGAAGATGCAATCCTCAGTGTTCCTCTTCTCTATTACTGTGCCAAGCGTTTTCGGTATACTTCCTTACTGAGAGCGTTGCCCCATATTTCTGCTCCGTACAGAAGCACTGACCCTACAGCCCTCATCAAGAGGCTAAGTCTTGATGGACTGGGTCACCCCACATTCGCCGTAAGTTGACTCAAACTAATACTCCCAAAGCACCCTTCTCAGCCGTTGCCCTGATTTGCTCAGAGAAACTCATCTTCGAGTCGATCAGCAGCCCCAGTTATGTCTAAACACTGATTATCCTTACTCTAGGGATTCTCTTTTTTGCCAAGATGACCACTTCTGATTTCCCGCGAGCAATCACCCAGTCTCTTAGTTGGTGCATTGGCATGCCTAGCCTAAGTTGTGCCTGTGCAATGGTGCGTCTAGCGAGCAGAGCCGCAACATCATCTGCATAGCCAATCAAGCGCAACTCATCTGGCATTTCCAGTCTCAGCAGCCCATCGGAAGGCACGTCCCACACGCTCATAGATACCTGAGCAACACCCGTTGGCCCTGTGTCGTGTCGTAGCGCAGGCTCCGCTCCTTCAAGTAGTCCCTCAAAAGCCATATTAGATATTCTGAAACTTGAACAGAGTTTTCCAACGTATCCGGAATATCCACCACTCTATCGGAGTTGAAGGCGTTCCTGACGTCAAGTGTCACGAACAGGACGTTCCGTCACTTAGTGCGGCTATATGCCTCTGCCTTTTGTACCGCGCTTACCACCTCTGCAATCGCATCAACGATGGAGCGTCCTGCTCTAATTTCGTACTGCCGAGGAGATAGGTCCTCAGCAGCACGAATCGCGTTAGTAAGTCTTCCCTTGATGAGTTTCTCTAGTACTTTCCCAGCAGTGTCTAGCATGCATACCGGGCGTTATGCAGACGGCGATCTGGGATTTCCCTTCTCCTTACTGATCAGCACGAGCCTCGTCACCTTCCATCGTACCGTGAAAATCCTGTCCCCTAGGCGAGTGTGAAATGTTCTGAGCAGCAAGTCTGGACAATGGTGATAGACAAGCTGCATCACCTCAGCAGGAACACCATCTGGGCCTTGAGTCTTCCTCGCTTTCAGTGAAAGGTCAACCTTTTCCAGTTCTAGCTGTGTGAAGAGTGGACACTTGACTGCTGTTTCACCATGGACAGTGTCAACACGGATGGGAGAGGCGGGGAAGAGTGATGGCACTCTTTGGTCCATTTTTCCGGCAGCATGTATACAAGGTTTCCCTAGGGCACCAAGCTTCCACATAACCAGCTTGTAGCCAAGGCCCCACGGATCCTTGTTCACATTGTCCACTAGATCTTGCCAGTAGTCAGCCTTACTGCTATTAATCAATTACCGAAGGCATTTCCTGGCTGGCTTGTATGCTGCTACCCGAGTGCATGCCTCGTCACGGTTTCATGCCCGTTGAACTTCACGCCGAAGCTTGTGACACTCCTTTTACTTCTCAGTGATTTCAGTTGACCACCAGTACACTGGTGGCTTACCATGCCGGGATTTTTGTCGGGCTTAGAAGCACTGCAAGCAGTCAGAATGATGCTCATAGTTGAGTTTACCCCATCTTGCGCTGCTAGTTCTTCTGTCGTCTGCGAATCTCCTTGCTGCGGGGTATCTGCAGTGAGCCCCTCGATGAACCTCTTTCGTCCAATCATAGAAAGCCGAGAACATGGATATCGGGAGGCAACACCACTGATCTCAAGCAGAATGCTCTGATGATCACTGGCTGAGTAGTCCTCTAATACTCGCCAATTGTGTATCCTTCGTACTAAGGACTCCGAGGTGAATGTCACGTCTGGTATGGTTCCTTCATAGCCAATATGGCGAAAAGTCAGCGTATTTCCGGTGTTTAGTATAGCGAGCGCCGTCCTGGCCACCTTTTCTAGGCTTGAGGCATGCCCCATTCGATTGCTTTAGCGTTGAAGTCTCCCCCAAAGAGCACATTCCCCTCTGCGTTGGAGACAGCGCCTTCCAAAGCATTAAACTTAGCATGGGAAGATGACATCGGTTCGTTTGGCGTTAGGTAACCATTAAATAAGGTGGTCCCTAAACACCGAACCCACATAAAATCCTCCCCCCGTCCGCAGCTCTCCAGCTGGAAATCACCATTTCAAGCCCAGATGGTGGCAGTACCAGATTCATCAGGATACCATGATGCAGAATTTTTATCGTGGTGTTGTTCACTCAGCAGCAAAAAGTCAGCTTTCATGTCCCGCGCAAACTGCTCAAACAGATTTTATGCATTCGAATTGCGGTGTAGGTTTAGCTGCAGGATGTGGGTCAGTAAAGTTCTGATTTTGCCTTGGCTAGGGCTTCCTGGAAAACCCAACATTTTGCTTATCGCAAGACGTGACCAAGACCCAGTCTTAGATCAGCATCCCTGCAAAAAATACAATGTGCCTCCTCCGTACACTCTGTCCCATTACACCGCGTTTTCAACATAGGGGACTCCTATCGGGTCCTTTACATACTTGTGTGATATCACCATAGCCAAGGTATTTGAAACATTACCGTATCCTACAGACAATCCACCCTTTTCTTACTTTACCCTTATTCAGAAATTGTTTGGCATCCATTTCGGTCAAGTCGATGGGCATGCGTTATCCCCTATGGTTTTCTGGTGTCGCCCTCTGTTTAATCCTACCCACGCTTGGGAACCCCTTTTGATGGCCTCTTCTACCTCGGCCAGGTCCGTGATGCAGTTAATCTCCATTTTGCTCGTTGCCATCAGCTTGGACGAGACTATAGTTGCGCTTTTGCTGAGAATGCTTCCCTATTGTTGGCGTCTGCCACGAAGTATGTGGCCAAACTGCGTTGGGTGTACTGCTTTAAATATGGGTGTCTTTGGGTAAGGTAAAGACTTTTCCTACTACGCTGAAGACGGTCCCAAGCCCGTTTGAGAAAGGATTAGGAAATCCCTTGTCTCTCAAACCCATAGCTTCCATGATTCCTCATCCAAAACCCCCCAATCAAATGGTAGTAACTGCTCTCGAGGTCGCACATTAGGTTTACTGGTTGCCCAATAATGGGATCTTAAATGCCGAGAAATTCTAATAACTATAAATACATCTACAGCTCTGCTACTAAATCCTACTTACACCTCCTTTGTGGGGACGTAAGAGGGTGAAGGTGAATCTTCCGCGCCTGGTGATGGGATCGACGTAATAACCACGCCGCCGGAATGGATGCTTCGAAACCTGCAGATGGGCCTCGGAATGGATTGGACTCACGGCAACGACCTCGCAAATGAAAAAAGGACTATGGCATTGGATACTGGAATGTCAGATCACTCAATTACTCTGGTGCTGTTACGGACCTTTTACAACAGGCCTGTCAGTATCAATTAAAAATACTGGTAATCCAGGACACGAATTTGACTGAAAACATTCAAGACATGAGATCGCACACAATATTCAAAAGCAGGAAGCCTACTGGAAAACGAGAATTCGAAGTGCCCTTCATTGTGGATAGGGAGTTCAAATCGCACGTTATTGATCTAAAGGCAGCCAATGAATAGTTGTGTGAGATCCGTATAAAAGCGAAATTCTTCAAAATTTAGCTAATTAATGTTCACGCCCGACCGAAGAAAGGCACGAAGAAACGAAGGAAACGTTCTACAATCAGTTAAAAAGATTGGTCGAATCATTGCCTACAAACGAAACAAAAATAATTCTGTGTGATTTCAACGCTAAGTTTGGAAATGAGCTATCTCATCGGGGAACGACTCGAGGACATAGCCTCCATTATGAAACAAATGATAACGGGCAGCGCCTGATTGACTTTGCATGTAGCAGAAATCTAGTCATAACTTCGACTTGCTTCCCACATTGACGCATTCATTAAATGACCTAGGTATCGCCGGATGGCAACACACAGAACCAGATCGATCATGTTCTGATCCAACAACGATGGGCCTCGAGCATACTTGACGTCCGTACATACCGAGGAGCCAATTGTAACTCAGATCATTACTTGATCAAACTAACCTATCGATGTTGTATGTCAAAGGCATTTTCGCTGAAGACCAGCCCACTAAAAAAATTTGACATCGAAAGGCTCCATACGGCGTCTGTTGCCAAAAATTTCACGGAGACGCTCGACAACCAGCTAGTTCCCATCTTATCAGACGCATCGTTAAAGACGTGCAACGAACTCTGGATGGAAGTGAAAGAACAGACGATCAGACATCAAGCCCGGCGCAAGGGGAATGATGGGTTCGATGATGAGTGCCAGAATGCGTTAGTTAAAAAGAATTAGATGTACAAAGAATACATAGGTAGGAACACCAAGACGAAGAGAGAACACTATGAATATCTCAGAAGAGTAGCGAATAAGATAATTGGGATTAATAAAAGAAAATACTATGACAACCAATTGAGAAGTATAGATGTCAGTTTAGCGAGCAACAACACAAGAGAAGCATACAAAGGGGTGAAAAGCCTGAAATGTAGTTATCAGCCCAAAACCATACTATTTTGTGAAGACATCGGTAATATCATCGCTGATGAAACCAAGATTAAGGAAAGATGAGCATCATATCTTAAGAACCTTCTTAATTCTCCACACAGCTCCAGAACATCGGGGCCTATAAATGTCTGTGGAGAGCAGAAGCCAATAGAAATTGGCCCCACCAACTCTGGATGAAATTTGTTCCATCATCAAAGCCCAAAAGAATAATAAAGCGCCGGGTATCGATGAGATTTCAGTGGAGCTGATCAAATACGGTGGCAGTACTGTTCACAAAGCCATTCACTAAGTCATCCAGCACATTTGGCAACAAGCACATATGCCGGAAGGATGGAGCCAATCAATTATATTCCCTATCCACAAAAAAATATGACAAGCTACACTGCGAAAATTATAGAGGCATATCACTACTTTGTACGGCGTACAAAATATTTTCTAAAATTATAGAAAATAAAATCGGATCATACGCCAACAGTGTTATTGGGGAGTATCAAGGTGGTCTAAGAGCAGGCAGATCAACAATAGACCAATTGTTCACAGTCAAGCAGGTACTTGGAAAATGCTGGAAGTTAACATAGACATACTGCAAATTTTAGTTGACTTTAAGCAAGCATACAAAAGTATTGATCGTAACGTACTGTACAAAATAATGCTTTGCTTTGGCATCCCAGCCAACTCACCGATGCCTTTGACACAAGTATCGGACTAAAGCAGGGAGATGGGCTGGCCCCATTGCTATTCAATTTCGCTCTGGAGTACGTCATAAGGAAGCTACCTATCGATACGCGGTGATATTACTATACAAGTTGGGCCAAGTAGTAACCTATGCAGACAACATCAACTTTTTGTCGCGGTCATTAACAACTGCCAAGGAACTCTTCCTGAAACTCGACAGTGAAGAAAAACTATTAGGGCTACAAATCAATTAAAATAAAACAAAGCTCATGACGCGGTCGAGGAAAAATACCTCAAATACACAAAATATCACACTTAGCGAATACAGTATCAAAAATCTGAGCGAATTTGTGTATTTAGGCGCCAAAACAACGAAACGGGTAATGGAAGCTCGCAAATAAAATATTTTATTCCATTTTGACGATCTCGAAGACCAGCTGCATACACGAGAGAAGAAAGCTCCAAGGATACAAATCTGTGATAAGACTTGTGTTACGCTAACAACATGGAAGCTAACCCAAGCATCCGCAAATATATTGAACGCCTTTGAGCGTCGGGTCCTGAGGCGAATATTCGGAGCGAAGCTAGGTGGGGACCAATGGCAAATTCGATACAACCATGAGCTGTATGAAATTTTTGAGGAGCCTGAGGTCTCAACGATTGTAAGGCTGCGGAAGCTGCAATGGGCTGGACACATGAATCGTATGGACGAACATACCCAAAAAGTTATTCGTTGGGAGAACTGAAGGCTGGAGACCAGTGGGGAAACCTAGGAAACGCTGGTCTGAATCGGTTGATGAAGACAGTTAATCGCTGCTCGGATTTTGGAATTGGAGGACGCGGTCAATGGACCGAGACAGTTGGAGGCGCTATTTGCAGGAAGCGAAGGCCCGAGAGGGGCTGTAGTTCTAAGAAGAAGAAGGATCTTTCTCTGAATGTTCCGCAGCACTTCTGCATTTGATCGGCCATCTTGGAGTTTTACGAGCAGTGCCTTTTCCCGGAGGACTTAATCGAGGGTTTTTTCTCTCTTGTTTCGCATCGGGTCTTTTTTCTTGTTGAGTGTCGTGGACACTTTATTTTCTGGAACTTTTTGAAGGAGTTTCTTTGTGGTTTTCTTCGCTCCTTTTATCAGCACTGTCTGGAACCTGTGGTCTAGCGTTCCACGCCATCAACTGCCTCTTTCATCCTATTTTTATCCCGATCTCCTTCAATATTACCAGACGCTATTCTTTTAGTAATGTTTCATAGTGGAACTGTCTGCGCGTGCCCTTTAGACGTAATCCTCTTCTTCAGTCTTCTGCTCTTCTTCGGCCTTTAACCAGGTCCTTCGTAATGCCTTATGCGGTCTTTGAGCTCCTTTAGTTCCAAGAGCCCACTTTTTAAACCTTTGCTGGTTTTTGGCGAACCGCATGCAGAGTTTATTCTTATTAGAAAATCTCCCAAATTTTAGATTAGCTTCTTGATATCGCTGTACGGCAATTGTAATTTGGGACCTCCTTTCTTGGGAGAGATTACCGGCTTCCGTTTCCAAGTACAGTACTTTCGCCATATTTTCGACGTTGGAGGTGAAATTACACAACGGCGCTTTATTTGTCTGGTCACTCCTTTTTCTTCCTTTCGAAACATCTTTGTGGACTTCACGATGGATCGTTATTATTTCAGGATCTAAGACCCTTACTTCGGTAGCTACAGTAGTAGTCTCAGCAGTAACCATCGAATTCTCGATATATTTTAGGGTTTTGTAAAATAGTTTTACAAAAGCCTACTAAAATCACGTCCTGTTTGTCCGTCTGTCTGTGTGTCACAGCACTTTTTCTCGCAAACTAATAGGGGTACGGGTTAATTCGTACGGTTTTCTAACAGATGGTGTAACTTGATTTTTATTCCAGTGATTCACCTTTCCAAATATGTGTTGGAAAGCTACTGTCATATAGTTTCAGAATCAGTTTGTGTCATTTAGCTGGAGTGTAAACAACAATATTTTTTTTACTCTGAAAATGTCCAATTTTGTGCCGAATAAAGTGTTTTTGCGGGGAGTACTTCTTCATTGAAGAAAAAGGCTGCCGAAAGTCATCGTATTTTGGTCGAAGTGTATGGTGTGCATGCTTTAGCTGAGCGTCTGTGCCAGAAGTGGTTCGCACGGTTTCAAAGTGGCAATTTCGACTTGGAGGACGATGAACGGCTCGGACAGCCAAAAAAGTTTGAAGATCACGAATTTCATTTCATGTTTTGCGCAATCAAATCGTATGGGTGCCCTTAAGTAGTCGTATGGGTACCTTTAAAGTAGTCCTACAGAAGGTCCTTAAACTTTGTAAGTTTGACCTGAATCGAATGATATACACGGAAGTTATAGCCATTTCAAATTTCTCCAATTGCACCAACAATAACACATGATTTTGGTATTTTATGGACTTTCCATCGAATCGGTCACTGCAGTTTTGAGTTGATCTTCTTAAAATTTTCAGATAAGGTCAACAACATTAATATTTTTGGGAATTTATGATTTGGGTGATTTTTGTTGGTTTGCAATAAAATGGCGACCGTTGAAAATAGAAAAACAATGGATATTCTTTCAAACTTGCACATCCCTTTGACAAATTTCTTGATTTTATTCGTTGCTGATGACTGCATTTCTGAGAAGTTGAGTGCAAAACCCTTTTGACATGAGCGTAGGTCTCCCTACCTAACTTGTTATATTTTCCCCCATCACCCGAACATCTGGCGCGTCCTGCAGAGTTTCCCGCTTTTTCTTTTTAGGACGTTCTGGTGTTCGCATCATTTTTTTCCTGCACCCGTACGCCGGAAGAATCTCAGTCGGGACAAGACTGTCCGCTAATCGAAGTTTTTCATCCGTCTTTACTGTCATTGTAGTCATCGTCGTTTTTGTCATCGTTAGTACCGCTCCCGATGTGATTTTGGTTGCAGCTGCTTATTGCATCGTCGTTATTGTTATTTTTACTTGCTTTTTTTTAGATTTTTTAATCTAGTTTTTATAGTTTTTAGCTAAAACTTAAAAAAAAGATAAATTGACGAGTTGTTTCCTAGTAAAATCTTTCAACTAACCTCGAAATTTCTAACATTTTACTCTCTAAAGATAAATTAGTAAAACTAGATATAAAGGTAGAGAAAATTTAATCTGCTACAGCTGACCTTCCGGTAAAATCGATAGAAAAATAGTTACAAGAACACGATTCGCCAAAACAAGATACACTTCAATTTTTCAACAATTTTACCATTTTTGTCGGCTCATATCTCGAAGATGGTGTAATGATTTTCTGTCTTAACTCCGTACGAACGAATCGGAACCGACCTCTCATCGATTCTAGACGTGAAGTCTGAGTCGTGCCAACGAATGGTACCAACGGGTCAACCAGTCCGTGCACCGTAACCCATTTCGCGGTGGCTGCTTGTCGGCCAGCTAGATCGGAGAGGATTTCGGTCGCGAGTCTTAAATGGATTACGCTCAATTACATATTTCAGCCACCATTAAATGCCCGTTTTAAACGTGTCGAAAACACAAACATACGAAAGAGAAACCTACTTTACTTTATTCCGTATTTCTTCATTATTCCAGTCAATCAAAAAAAAACAACATTCTTTTTCGCTTCCAGAATTTCACCGACGCGGTACCGAAAAATAAACTACGTTAATTCGAACCCGAAGAATGCTGCTCTAAGGAAAAACCACAAGGCCAACAAAGGTACCGCGTACCGCACGCGACGGGAAACCGGCCTCCACAGATTTTTCGAAACCCTACCCTCTTCCCGGCATACTTACCATGCACTCCCACTGCCTCTGAAAAAGAAGGGCCACTGGAAAGGAAATTCGTGTTTAATTTAGCAATTCATGTTGTTTTATTACTTAAAATAGCAAAGGAAGCTAACATATTTCAAAATGAATATAAATATAGACACGAATATGTGTGTATGTACAAATAAACAATGTTTCTGGTAGAAATAAAGTACATAGGAGTATCAGAATGTTATGCACATGCAATTCGGGATATACTATGTTTCATCATTTGGGTCTAATATTCTGATTTTGAAAATGGTTCCGTTATTTTATATTTCTTCGTTCCAAATTTTGTTTATAGACAGCCGATCAATTTCAATTGTTCTTTTTCAATCGATGCGTTTTTGGAGACGGTAAAGTATTAATGGCGAACAAATTTGAATGCAACAGATTTGCTTGAAATTTATATCGACTAATCAAATTTGAAACTATAAAATTTTTTTGGAAGGAAAATTACAATTTCGATTAATTTATGCCTCAAATATGCTAAAATCTAAATTTTATTAATTGTTTATTGAATACTATCACGTATGATTTGTTCTCAAATATGAATATTTACAGGAAATTTGTTTTTACAGTTTTTTTCTTAAAAGGGTAAAATAATTAGAATTTTCCATTTTTATTTTCAATTATCATTTTTCAAGTTACATTTTCTACGAGCTGGCCAATGTAATTGTGTAATCATAACAAAGTTTTAGAATCGAAAGTAGGAAATTATGCAAGAATTCAGATAATTTGCAAATTTATCAAAGGGATTAGGTATGCATAGAAATTGCATATGAATTAATATAAATTTTTTTTTCATAAAGTATGTAATAAATATTCATGCATAATATATAAATTTTTTTTTCCAGAAATTCTACTTGTTATATATTTTTGATGGAAATATTCAAAGAAGTAAAAAATTTAACAAACTTATTTTAATGTAATAACTAAACTAAAGCTAAACATGTTTTACACGATTTATTGTAGCTACACAATTTTTTTCTTTACCTTTTTCATTCTATTTTTATTTGCATATCATCGCATGTTTTGTTTTTTAGGGCTATGTAAAATTTTTTTTTACAAAGACCTACTAGTTTCGCGACTTGTCTGTCCGTCTGTCCGTCTGCCCGTCCGTCCGTCTGCCCGTCCGTCCGTCTGCCCGTGCGTCACAGCTAATTTCCTCAGAAACTATAGAAGCTAGAATGCTCAAACTTTGTGAAAAGGTCAGAAGTGATGGTCTCTCAAAATTTAAGGCCTTAACGAAAATTTAAAAATTTTTTAAGGGGGGTCCCCCCTAATAACGAATTGGCCGTTGAAAATTTTTTTTAATCAAAGGTAGTCGAAGTATCAAATGAAAGGTCTTGATTAGAACTTTTAGAATCTGAAATAAAAAAATCATTTTATGAATTTGGGGGTCCAGGGGAAGGCAAAATGTACCCAAAATTTGTGTCCCCCCTCCCCTCGCGATTGGACACCTTTCAGCCGAAAAATCTGAAAATAATCACGAACGTGGGTCTTTATGAGTACAAGGGCAACAAATACCTTAGAAATCGAAATTCGCTCAACTTTGTTAATAATAGTATGATTTGTAGATTTTACATTTTTGCCTATAAAATCAAAACAGTACCTTTAAACTTCTTGAAATTTTGCAATTATATAGACTGACATATGATATATATGTTCACAAAATTTAGTTGAGGTCGAATCATAATCAAGTGATTTATAGCCATTTCAATTATATGGAATTACAACAACAATAACACGTGTTTATGGTTGATATAGGGTTTTCCAATAAGAGGTGTTATATTAATATTAAAAGAAAAATGCCATTTTTGAATTTAAATGATCGCATGTTTATTTCATTATAAAGAAGAAGATATGTTGTTAACGGCAAAAATTTAACATCAGGCGAATAACTACTATCGCAAAGTGGCTGCCCTATGTCCTCGATAGCCTCACGAATTTCATCTTTGAGATCTTGAATCGACGCTGGGCTATTGGCGTAGGCCTTCTCTAACACGTGGCTCCAAAGAAAGAAGTCGCAAGGTGTTAAATCACAAGATCTATTCAAAATAACACCTCTTATTGAAAAACCCTATATATATTTAAAATTGACTAAGGCACTTTTATTTTCTTTCAATTTTCATGAAAATTTAAGGAATAGTGTTTAACTTGAACATGTTCAATCGGCCGAACATTCAGAAAAATCACTTAAGCTAGATTAAAATGGCGGCTGCACTGTGCTTATGAGAGAAATTGTGCATCTTTTGTATAAATTTGAACGATTTCATATCCAAGTATTGGAAGAATAATTCAAGTTGTCGATTCACGCCATTAGAAAACTTGTTTCTAACCCTAAGATGTTTACAAAGACCTTCTGGTAGGAGCACTCTCCTGCTTACTCAACTTGTTTTTTTTGTTTTGTTAATTTCAAGTTATTTTAATTACATTTTCCTTATATAATTATATAAAGATGGAATTCAAATGCCAGACATTTATATTTAACTCATATATGGTTTGGTTTGGCCTAAATTTATTCTACAATGTGTAAAATATTTTCATTATTATTATGATCTGTTTTGTCTCAATTGTTAGTGTGGTTTTATTTTGTAGTTACTTTTAATTGGAATTATATTCTTAAATATACATATGTGCCTATTTATTGATTTTGTATAGCGTAGCTCGATTTGATTATGATTTCCACGATGTACAGGAAATTAAATAGAAACTGAAACTGTCTAGAGTTTAAGATGGAGCAGATCTTAGAAAGTAATCTATTTTTTTTTAATTTGAATTTGTCAATTAATTACGTCAAATTTCGATTGCGCAGAGTAAACCAGTTCCAAATTTTTCAATCTTTCTTGGTCTACTAACACAAAGATCGTTATAGCCGTAGAAGTATAGCGAGGCTCGAAATAAGAGCGTAGAGATTGATTAGAGCGAGCTGGAAGAGCCGAGCTCGCCGACAGCTGACTAGTGCCTTTGACAGAGAGTAGGTTGCCAAGAACCATTTGAAAAATTCAAGTCGGGACTTGAGTTACGTAGGAACGTTTCCCTTATAGTAAATGCTGGGCTTGAGTCTCGGGCGACCAGGTGTATTTTATTTAGTTAATATGGATTAAATGTTCAAGCTTGATTGTTTCCACTATTTATCCGAACGTCCGTTTAAAATCCATCAAACCCCTTGAAAGGACATCATTATTGACCTGTCCACGCCCGGAAGGAAGGACACCGAAGTGACAATTTTAGTAAAGCCTTGTAAAATTATTTTACAATATCCCAAAAACACGGGTCATGGTTTGGACCGCTTTGTGACAAAGACACTAAACAATTGCAAAAGGAATAAAAACTGAACGCGTGATGCACTTTTATCGAACTTACCTGCGCACTTCCTGCCCTGAGAAGACCTCGAAACTTTCATCCGCTTCTTCATCTCCCTATGCAATCTGGTGCAGCGCCCTTTCAGGTGGCCACCTCCCTGACTACAAGAACGTAATTAAACCTTTAATTAAACTCCACTCCACCATTAATTTAACTTCACTTTTCGCTTTTCGACACACACCCGCCATGTGGCTGTGTCAATTCGACTTTTGACATCCCACGACAAAACTGACGTGGGATGGGAAGCCATCACAACGGACACGAGATGGAAAGCCACATGGCAGCAAGGTGCATTGGTAGTGGTCGCCAGCGGCGTCCACTGATTCATTGCAATGGTAAGATGTACGAATAAAGATGTGGATATTATTTTGAAGCGAATTTAGTTGGCTCGCATTTTAAATTTTTATATGTGACGTGCCGTTTTCGAGATATGCCGCAAAAACTGAGCAATAGGACCTTTGAACTTCCCCTCTACCCCCATGACTCCAGAAACTGAGATATTACTCAGGGGCCCTCCCCTAGACATTGGGAAAATATTTTGAGCTGCATGATTTTTACAGCAAAAATTCTAGTTTGACTGGTTTATTAGAGGTAAATGAGAGACATTATTTTGAAGGAAAGCCCTAAAGAAATTTTCTTTGAAATTTTCTAGTTAAAAGGCTATAACTGAAAATACAGACCACACGGCCTCACAAGTTCTGCGCAAAGTTGCACAAACAAAGCATTTTCACGGGCTGGTATCACAAGGATGGTGAGACTTACATAAATTTAAATGTGAGATATCGTTTTGCGAGAAGCTTGAAAACATTGAATCTTTAGGCCTTACAGTTTCCTCTGCGTCTCGATGCTTTTGAGGTTTGTACTCAAAAAATGAATAAGACATCTTTCTTTTGTTTCGAGTGCTAGCACATAAGGATACATATGGATGCATCATTAGGGAAACGACGAATACGAAAATGGCGATAATCACCAAAAGAAAGCATTACGAAGAAAACTCCGCAGATGTAGGGCGCAAGCTGCAAATAATAGCGGACAATCAAAAAATGGCCAAATTGCAGAAAGAAAATGATGAACTAAGGCAAGAGATACAGTCTCTCAAGGATCTTTTCAAAAATAAGGAGAAAAAACCAGCCCGCAGTTCTGCTGGTTCCTCTGAAAAAGCTTCGAACAAGACAGAAAAAGTTCCGCCAATCAACGTGTTCGGACAAACCGGGAAAGATATGGTTCGGCTTTTGGCAGCCGAAAATAAACTGGCCAATTTCGAAATCAAAAGAGTTAATGCCGTAAAATTAACTATAAAGACGAAATCACTGGTTGATTTCAAGTCAGCCGGAGATGCGCTGATTTCTGAGGAGGTTCCACACTTCACCTATACACCAAAAAGTGAAAAGAATCAGACCTTCTTGTTGAAGGGTTTGGACAGCGGAGAGGATACGGTCGATCTTCTTCAGGTGCTCAAGGAGGCTGCACCAGATATTGATTTTGTTTCAGTCAAAGCCTTTGCGACAAGAAGGTCGACCATAGAAAGGAAGAATTTACCACTTTATCTGATACAAATTGCAAATAAGAGCAGTCCAAGTGCCCTTCAACAAATAAGGTACCTGAATTACAGAGTGGTGAGGTGGGAACGCCTCCAGAAAAGAGAAGTCAACCAGTGTTACCGGTGTCAAAGATTTGGACATTCGGCTGCCAATTGTGCCATGCACTATCGTTGCGTTAAATGCAAAGACGTTCATGCTCCCGGTGAGTGCAAATTGGCTCAGACAGAGCCTAAAGAAAAATTATACTGCGTTAACTGCGGTGTTTTTGGTCACCCAGCATCATATCGAGGATGCTCCCGATATCAAGATGCAAAAGTTAAATTTGCTTCAAAGCAAACACAATTACACCGTAATATCATACCTTCCAACTTCGTCAAGCCCGGAGTATCATTTGCACTCGCCGCTAGAGGACCAGCAGAAAATGCTGGAAATAATGTAAATAATGTAAGTGGCAATAATGAGCTGCTTCTCAAAATTTACCAGCAACTTAATTCTTTATCGGAGAGAATCGACAAACAAGATTCAAAAATTAACTTTGCTTTTCAGCGTTTAGGTCTTTCAAATGCCTATTAACAACTTGTCATCCAGTCATATTCCCATGGATAGGCTTCGCCTCATATCGATCAACGTCAATTCTATCGTTGCTATACATCGACGTGATTATCTCCTTGAATTCATTGTCAAGCAAAAGCCTGACATCATACTTCTCACTGAAACCCACCTCAATTCATGGCATTCCATGGAATTCAAAGATTTCGCATTCGCAAGAAACGATAGGGTAATAGGTGATGGGGGAGGTGGCACCGGGATATTGGTTAGAAGACCCTATTGTTTCCAAAATATTGAAAAAGTCGAATTCAAAAACTTTGAATTTCTTCAAGTGTCCGTCATCAAAATTTCACTACCACGTGGGGATAACCTCTTCGTTATCTCTGCCTATGCAACTGGTCAAAATGTTCTCAAGTTCAAGAAGAATTCCTTGTTTGAAATACTCAAATTTTTGCCGGTGACCTGAATGCCAAGCATACATCATGGCTAAACGCCACCAATAATCCAAGAGGTTTATTCCTGAAATCATGGATAACAGAGAACCAAATTGAATACAGGTGCAATCTATATGGGTCGGAGTTCCCAACATACCCTAGGACAAATTCATATTTGGACCTCTGCATTGCTGAGACTTGAATTCAGCTTTAATAGTCCTCATCAAAAACTGCAGGTGCTTCCTTACGATAGCGACCATAACGCAATCGTAATGGAAATCAATCATCAAAGGGATGATTTCTTCCTCATTCCAGTTCAACATGAAAACCTTCGGTTGAATTTCAAAAAACAGACTGGGGAAAGTTTCAAAAGAAGTTTAATCGGGAGTGCCAAAAGCAATGTCCCTCTTCTGATGATGGCAACGCTTGCTCAATGGTTTCTAATAACAGAAATCTAACTGACGATGAAATAGATCTCTATTTGTCGAAGTTAGAGAAGCTGACGTTGGAAACGATTGAGAAAGTTGTTCTCAAGATTAAACATCGAAACAATATGGAAGGATTTGAAACACCAACCATCGCAAGGTTGAAAAGATTGAAAAGCCTTCTTCTCACCCGCGTCAACAATATTTATCGACCATTTTTGGACTACAACCATCCCTCGTTGGCTTTGTTGAAATTACACCTGAAGAATGTCCGGAACTTAATCCGTTCATACTTCAGGAGTGAGGTCCGCAATCAATGGGCGGAAATACTGAGGGGTATTAGCCCACAGGACCCAGATGGCGTTTTCGCGAAAGTGAATAGCTTATTCCGCAGGAAGCGTCGAGTGAAGGTATCGAATCTTGAAGTCGCAAGTGATGAGACAAATCTTCTCGATAGAGCTGGTATCGAAATTGATAGTACGACTCCGGATAGAAATGGAAACAGGATTATATGTGATGGATTGCAGAAACTTGCCCTGATTGGAACACATTCTGAATTGGTTCATCTGCCAAACCCAGAGAGAAGGAATGAAATATTTTTGGAGGTCTTTGAAGCAAAAGTTTCCGACTTCAAATCAAGCCTGAACGGCCAATCAATTCTTCATTTCGATGAAACATTAACATCTGACCTCATACCGACCTTGAATTTTATTGATTATTTTGTCAGCTATGAAGACTTGTGTTTCATATTTCGCAGAATAAACAACAAAAAATCATGTGGTACTGACGGTATTCCAAATATAGTTCTCCGACATTTGCCTGAGGTTGCTATTAGGAATTATTGCATATTGTTCAACAGCATGTTGAACAATTCATATTTCCCAAATGAGTGGAAAAATGCTAAGGTATTTCCGATTTTGAAGAAAGGAAAAGAATATTCATGCCCTAAAAGCTAGCGCCCAATCGGCTTGCTGCCTAACATCAGCAAGGTGTTTGAAGTGATACTCAACAGAGCATTAAACGCCCACATTGAGAAATATGAGTTGATGCCGAATTGCCAATTTGGTTTTCGTGCCAGGCATTCGACCATACATGCAATAACGAAAGTAAACTCAGACATCTGTTGGAAACTAAATGATAGACAATGCGTTGGAGCATGTCTCATTGATATGTAGAAAGCCTTCGATACGGTGTGGCTAGATGGACTAGTTTTTAAACTCCTTCAGGACAACTTCCCCAGACACCTTGTCGCCATGATGTGTAATATGTACGGGAAATCGTTTGTTGTAACTGATGGAAATCTGACAACAATGCGCGAGTTCAAGGTCTTGAATGGTCTACAGCAGGGAACAGTTACTGCGCCTCTGCTCTTTTCAATCTTCATTCGCAAGCTATTGAACGGCTTTGATTTTAACGTCTCGCCAACGCGATCATAGGTAGCGTTTGCTGATGATCTGATCATCTATGCGGCAGACCGAAAAGCTACAATAGTTCAGAGCAATCTTCAAAAAATGTTTAATGATGTGCAGCTCTACACCGACAATTGGCGAATGAAAATCAATGCGCAGAAGTGTGAAACAATTTTGTTTCGGACAACGCTGCAGGGGGGCAGTTAAGACCTGAAACGTAATTGGAAGGATTCCCACATTATGGCTGGTGAGGGTAGTTTAGAACGGGTTCCACATAAATCCTGTGTTCGATACCTCGGTGTTCATCTCGATTAGTATCTGTACTATACTGAACATGTAAAAATCATGCTCAGTAAAGCACTAAAAGTAGTCATGGCCCTTCGGCGACTCTTTCATTCCAGATACATTGATCAAAAAGTCAAAGTTATTTGTTACAAGACCCTGGTTAGGCCAGTTTTGACATACGTATGCCAGATCTGGTACAACCAGAGTGCTAGTACAATGGAAATATTAAGAGTTTTCGAAAGGAAATGTCTTCGTGCATGTACTGGTTTGTACAGAAAGCCTGAGACGGATTGGAAGCACTATATATCGAATAGAAAAATTTATCAAACCGCTCAAGTGACAAGAGTCGATATCTTCATATTGAAACTTCTTCGGAATCATATCGCAAGATCTGTAACTGTGAGTGAAAACCCTTGGATTTCACCGCCGTTCCACCCTACAGACGGGTATATTGTGACTTGCCTCACTACTGGCTTCGTTCCTCCAGAAGCATTCGTGTATTTGGACATGAATGTTTTTGATTCTGACGGCGTCCCAATCATATATCACATATATCAACGGGCCACCGATAAGAAGATAAAATATCCTCCGAATCTGAGTTCACAAGACCAACAATCCCAATGGAGATACTCATTTGCTAGATTCGTTAAGGCTGGTCGAGCTGAGATGGAACAATCTAGGTATTGGTGGCTGAATGACAATGTCTAAATTATTCGTGTTTATTTTCTGTTTTTGTGCTTTTTCTCGATACTTAATTTTTTAGATTCATCTCATTATTGCTACATCTAGTATTGTCGTTTATTTGTATTATAAATTAGGTATAGGTTTCAATATAAGGTAACGTTTTTTTTTTTTTTTTGATTGAACTTATTTAGAATTAGGGTGTAACATATTAGGTATAGGATATAAGTTCATTGTTGTGTTAGTAGTATAAGTAATTTTTGAATATTGCTGGTTGGTTTTTTCTCCTTTTTCCAATTGAATCAAAAAATATCTAATAATCTTAATTAATTTAAATTCGGAAGTGTATTTTTTTCATTAAATGTGTTTAACTTATAACGTATAAATTTAGAGAGCCATTCGGGCCATTAAGTTTTTTTTATAGTTTTATTGTTTGGAATTTGCTTTATGTTCTTTTAAAAATTTATAACGATTGGTATTAAATAAAGCGCTTTTGAATTTGAATTTGAATATGGATGCATTATTTTGCAGTGACTTTTAGAGTTTCATTTTCGTCGTTTTGAAATTTTGGCAGAATTTGCCATTTTTGAAACTTACGGCGAAATAGGAGAAACTGTTAAACTGACCGAATTTTGCATTTTCGTGGATTCATATCTTTGAAAGTCAACAGGGAAGGGTGAATCTGGAGATACTTTCATGCAGGGAGTTCAGTAAACTTAGATTTTGTTTTTCATCGATTTTTGTCAATGTAATATTATTTCAATATTTTTCGAGCGTAACATTCTACTTGGCTAAGTTTTTAATTTGAGCATTTTCAATTCTACGTCCTTCATTCATCCTAGTAAGTACATTTACAAGCAGAACAATATGATCTGTTTGTCAAGTGCCTGTTTATTGAAGGCAAAAGTATTCCTGGAGCTTCACTCTCGTACCTAAAACTAAAAGTCTTTATTCAGCAACATTGCTGAAAGGTGTTGCGACGGCATTAAAAAATTCTGAGAAGGTTCTAAAAATATATGCAAATTAAGCTCTTAAAAGATCTTCCATTAGAAGCGACCCGATTTAAAATTAATCACGTCCTTGTTCGGTTTCTGATAACTCGTCAAGAAGGCCTGCAAGTTTTTGTTTGATATTGTATACGAGTACGTATAAAAAGCTATTCAATTTACACGTGGAATAAATCTAAATTTTGTGACATCGGAAATACTTCAACTTGAGTTGTTTTCAAGTAGCGTTGGTTGCGGGCTAGAGTTAAATAATCAAGGAATCGAATTGTTGTATCGGCAAGCTAAAAACTGATCAAGGTAATGAGCTTTGATGTATACAAGACAAGATGGAATACAAGATGGAATTTTAGCTATTACTACAGAACCGTTAATTTAATACACCTGAACAATACAAGTGCTTTCTTTGAAAGTAGTTATGTAAATGCCACAAACGGTTATAGGTATATGCGCAAAAAATTAATCATATCTGTTCAGAATATTTTTCCAAATGCTTGCTCTGGCTGTAAACAAATGAACTCATGCATTTCTTGTATGCGTTAATTTATTTGTGGATAAATTGCCCTCCAACTCCAATCATTATGCTTTCGATAATTCAAGCAATTAGCAGGTACATTTGCATCAGGCAAATATGTACAATAAATTAGTGTAACGAAAAAGGAACTCAAACACTTTTGATACGTTTTCTGATTTACTTTAGGAATTCTTCGAATGGCAAACCGAACTTACGTAACCGTTATTGATCTGCATGCTTTGGCTTGCGCAAACTTAAATATTGTTGTAGCGTCGAACCAGGAATCACATTTTTCAAGGCCAGTCCAATTATTGAAGAACTCGGTTTAAAATCGTTTAATTGTGCAAACAAACGCCTCACGAAGATATTCGGGGCTCGAACGCCTGCATAATTGTGTTTATGTCAAACAAAACGGATTGTTCCAAACATCTTATTCACGACTAATTAATCCAGCATGAAATCAAGAAGAGAAGATTTTCTTGAACTTTTTATGATGGTCATGGTCAAATGCTTTTGCATGTGATGTTTGCCTAGCACACTTTTGATTCCATAGTCTCGCACACAATGCGAGCTTTCAGGTGCCTTGGACCGCAAACAGCTAATAATACCATTAAAATATCATATTACATTTCACAAGTGGATTTATCTTTCGATTCCACGATGTCGGAAACGAACTGAAGACGCCTACCAGGAGGTTTGAAACATCAGCAAGCTGGTATAGAGTCACGAGCAAACAATCGAATCACGAGTACACATATGAATCCAGTCTAACAATTGCCAGAATTTGGGGAATTTGCCAGTAGGTTGGTGTTAGACGTTGTAACGTGTGTTAGAGACCACTCATTAGAATTCAGTTCACCTGAGAGGCTCCTGCATGCGGACCACGTAGACGTAGTCGACAGTTGAATAATGTCTTATTTCAAGCGTTGTTTGAGTCACAACGTTAATATTTATGAGAGAATTTCATGAAAAAGTAGTAAAAGTAAGAGTAAAAGAAGTTTTTGCTGACCACATTAGGTATCGAGAACATCATGCATCACATATTTACAGTTCTTAAATGACTTTAAACGCAATAAAAACTAATTTTCGTGTATGGAGTAGGCAGCCATACCTTCTGAAATAAGAAAGAATTCTGTTGGCAATAACCTACAATGAGGCATTAAACTTACGAGTATTTTGATTTTTGATGTCTGCAGACCAATTCTCATTAAACTTAGTTTAAAACGGGCAAATCCGTGGGCGTTTCTTTAGTCATCATTGAAGGAATTCTCGAAAAATAAAATCTTCGTTCTGAGTACCCAGTAAATTATCATCGCGATTTGCATGTTTACTCGTTTGGTTATAAAAACCAAGGAACTGTTCAGGATGAATTATCACTCAAATAGAGAATCTCCTGCCTTGGGAAGACAAATGTTGAAGGATGGTCAACCTCTCTAACATTTTTTATAGTGTTCCACCTGAGGTGTTATAGCTAATCTACTGAATGAGGAACTGGATCACCGCTCATGGCTTCAACTTCGTACGTTCTCACCTGGTGTTTGTTGAATTGTGTATAACTTTTATTTGGAGAACAAACGTTCTTTTTCAGAGTACAAAACGGATTGATTAGACAAATTGTGTTACAAAGAATTACAGTGGTAGTTACATGAAGTTTGACACATTCGCAACATATCCCCTCAATATTTATGTTTACTAACTTTAAATTGCAAGTACTGCATTATTTTTCTTCATTTTATTCAGAAATGATAGTGATATAGGCAGATAAAGTGTCCGTAAAGGACTACAGCGATGGTCTACTACCTCGGTAAAAGAGGATGGTGAGATCCGCGAGATTGACCTTGTCTGAGGACGCGTGAATACGCTGGCAGGCTAGCGTTTTGTGTCGTGGGGCGGGTTCTTTCCCCAGCATAAGCATCCACTACAAAAACATTTCGCATTCACGAATTAAAAGGGTCGACGTTCGATCGACTGGTTTCGAAGCCGGGGTAACCTACTAAGGGTTGGAATTGCTTGTTCAAAGTAGAAATTGGGCCTGGAGAAAATGGACGGATTTAAGAGACTTCGTCGTTACCGACGATACTGATGGCCCACAAATAAGAGTGGGGCATCCAGGTGAAAGCGGTGCCCCCTCGCACCCTCCCAACCAAATTAGAAATATAAACGTCGCATAACACTATACCATAAAAGGGCAAGCGAGCGGAAAGCCACTCCACCCGACAAGAGTCCCTATAACCCAAAAAGAAAAAGAGGAGCGCGCCCGATGACTAGCACATTCAAGTGGAGGCGTCGGCCATTGTTGCGGGTCCCATACCCGGTCAGGATCGAGTGAAAGGAAAGACTAAGTTTATCTCCACATTATTATTTCCGTATCTTTAATTTATTTCATTACAACTAAAAACTAATTAACTTAAGCAATTAGTTTGGTTTTTTTCTCTCCTGTTTTCATCCTTACCATGTAACTATTCTCATTTAAATATACATACTATCAATGTGGAAAGAATAAAACAAAAAAAACTGAAAAATAACTAAAATGGTATAAATGCCAATTCTTTTCTACTACAGAATAGTTTGCTATTTTTTTTTTTTGTTTTTGTTCTATCTTTACAACATTTCTCTTAATTATAACGCATTAATTTCTTAGCTATCAATGCCTAGTTTATATTTTTGTCTTTTTTTTCACGTCTGCCTTTCGCTTTCAAAGAGTGGAGGTTTAGATGGAGACTTGTTGCAATTGTAGTTAGTGCAAGAATGAAATCGGGAAGGAAAATTTATTTTGCTTCATATTTTCTTCATTTTGGTGGTAGAGCTAAACACTTAAATATGATTCTTGTTGTGTTCATTGAAAATAGTGAAGAAATTTAAGTTAAACTTTGAACAGTCAAAGGCATCCAACAGAACGTGGTCAAATCCTTCTCTATTTCACAATCTGAATTTCCAGATCAACTACGGAATAAATGCGACATTTTTCTCAATAAATAAAAAGTCCCACATGTTCACATGTGAATTAAAGTTAGCGAACGTTATTACTCTACTAAGGCAACGGCTAACATTAATAATTGATTTGGTTATCGATTTATCGATAGTGCCCTCAGACCGGGGAACCAAACGCGTCCCCAGGGTTGCGGATAGGGGAAGACCTTTCTCGAAAGGTTTGCTGCGAATAACCAATAAGCAGCCGCGGACAATGGTCGGCAGTGAAGGGAGAGTCTCAGGACAAATACCTGAGTGTCAATGATCTTCACTGTGACATGACGAAAGATATGGCGTCATCAATTATCCATATATCCTGGCAGTAGGTAAAATGCTATGGGAGCGGAAACCCAGACAGAAAACCAAATCATGCAGGTCCACAAGGGGAACCAAATTACGGTGCAGGGGGTTGGATCCCCAGTACCGGCGGCAGAGGGTAGTGAGCGAGCAGGCTCCCGGCCGTCGTCATCCAGCGACTGCAATGTTATAGAAGTGGTGAACTTGGCTTCTGTAACAGATATAACTACAAGCAAACAGGACGCTAGCACGGAGAACCCTTTCAGGAAATAACCGCTGTTGGCAAGAACACCGATAAAGCAAGTCACCGATTGGGGGGGAGGCAGCAAACCCCAGAAACACTATCAAAGTCAACATCACAGGTTAAATCATCGGAGACAGACCACAGACGGACTAACGAACGAAAGAAGGCAGAGTGCGTTGTGCAGCCTGGCATCATTGCGGCGTTTGGGCGCAGTAGAAGGACTATGCGCACCCCGGAGCGCCCAGTGCAAGACGTACACAATCCGGATCAAGCTGCGACACCAACAGAGGCCAGTGTAAGACTGGGGGAGGGAGAAGTTTTGCCGTTGGCCGACGCCACTTCAAACGCGACCCAAGCGATAGAAGCAAAAGGGCTAGGAAACGGGGGCCTCTCCCAAGAGGTGGCGCCAAATAATACAATCGCCCTTGACCGCGCCGAAGAGGAGCGGCTTACTCGGAAAGCGGGGAATATCGTCAAACAACTGAGGGCTGCCTGCGAAGTGCAGAAAAACATAGGCAAGAGTGTCAAGAATGGCATTCTTGAACTGGAGGAGCTTTTTGGCCGCATAACGCACTACAGGCGGAGGTGGCTTGCAACCGAAAAGCACCAAAAAGACACACTCTCCCTCGAGGCATCAGTGGGTCCTAGCAGCAGCAAAAGAATGGCCGGTAGCCCAATTGAAGGTGACCGTGAGAAAAGGAGGAAGGACGAGACCATAAACGAAGTTGACACTCCAGGCGAGGAGTTTCATGTGGTGCGAAACAAGGCAGCGAAAAAAGCGGCCAAAAAGCTACTCCTAGAAAAAACAGACAAAGAGCTCAACCACGAAAAGAACAAAGAACCCCCCGATATACCGCAGAAAACAAGAAGCGAGCCGCGGTGCAAACCCTTGCGAGAGGCACTGCTTATTAAACCCACTAAGGGCCGAACCTACGCAGATGTCCTCCGTGAAATTAAAGGAGCGGTCAAGCCAGACGACACCAAAACTGACATCAAAGCAGTTCGACCAACCCGGACCGGTGGCCTGCTGGTGGAATTCGGGCCAGAGGCCACAAACAAAGATGCATTCCGTGACGCGGTTCAAAAGGTTCTTGGAGATGCGGCAACGGTTGCCTCACTCGAACCAATGGCCACCCTGGAAATCAGGGTCCTCGACTGCGTCACGGACAAAGCTGAAATAGAGGATGCCATCAGGAGGGAGTTCCCCAGCTTAAGAGAAGTCAAGGCAAGATTAACACGTGAAAACACAAGGGGGCAACGCATGGCTATTGTCGAACTAGCTGATAAAGACGCCCAGCAAATCCTGGCGAAGGGCAAAATTAAGATAGGTTGGATGATCTGCAGGATACGGAGAAGAGCGATCCCTATCCGCTGCTTCAGATGCTTCGAATACGGACACACCGCGTATGGCTGTAGGGGACCCGACAGGAGATCTCTGTGCTACGAATGTGGTGAAACGGGGCACGAAAGGAAGGAGTGCACGAACGAGGCAAAATGCATTCTTTGCAAGGATGCTAAGCTAGCACCCGGCGACCTCAAACATGAGCCGGGGACAGGGAGATGCTGGGTTTTCAAGGAGGCCCTAACTAAAGCCAAATCGATACTCAAGTGATCCGTATCCTGCAGGTCAATTTGCACCGAAGCACAAACGCCCAGGACCTACTTGAGCAGTTTGCGAGGGATAAGAAAGCTGACCTCCTGTTGCTGAGTGAGCAACATCATAACAAGGACTCGCAAGCGTGGTACCCTGACAAATCTGGTACCTCGGCCATCTGGGTTCGAGACAGCGCCCGCCTTCAGGTGCAGGGCCATGGACGCGGGGATGGTTTTGTGTGGGTGCGGTGTTCAGGGATAACATATTTCAGTGTTTATCTGACGCCTAACGAGGCAATGCGATCTTTTCGAACCAAACTCGATGCCCTGGAGGACGCTGTCTCGAACACAGAGGGCCACATGCTGGTCGGGGGAGACTTCAACGCTAGAGCCATTGAATGGGGTATGCCACAATCCGACCCAAGGGGAAAGCAAATCTTGGACATGGCGGCCAGAACAGCGCTTTTTGTCCTAAATACTGGTAACACCCCTACTTTCCGCCGCTGGGGTTGCGTAGGAACCATACCCGATGTGACACTCGCTTCGGAGTCCCTGGTACCTAGAGTACACAACTGGCGAGTACTAGAGGACTACTCGGCTAGGGATCACCAGTATATAAAGGTTGAGATTCACGACGGTGCCACTCTGCGTGCATATGCCCAAACTTCAATCCTCGGATGGAGGACTGGGAGGATGGACGTTGAGAGGTTCGCTGACGCGCTTACGGCAGGCGCACCGTTGCTGGGAGCTCCGCCAGGGAGTGGAGGGCCCACAGCCAAGGACTTGGTGAACTCAACTATGGGAGCCATCATAGCTGCTTGCGAGTCTTCCATGCCCCGTCGGAGACCCCGACACGGTAAGCCTCCAGTATACTGGTGGTCAAACGAGATCGCCGAACAAAGAAGCGAGTGTCACAAACTTCGGCGAGAGGCACAGCGGGCGCGAATACGGGAGGAGGCAGACACTAGGCTAGCAGCATACAGGTCCGGCAGGAAATATCTTCGCAGGGTTATTAACAAGAGCAAGGCCCGATGCTGGCAAGACCTCGTGGATGATGTAAATAGGGATGCGTGGGGCCTTGGCTACAAGCTGGTCATGGGGAAACTTGGTGCCCTACGGAAGCCTTGTATACATGACGCGGAAAAGATGGACGCGATAGTGCGGGGACTCTTCCCCGCCCACCCCGTCCGTGTTGACGCTGTCCGTGGTGGAACAGCGGTCGAGTGCCCACTCTTCACACAGCTGGAACTGGAGGAGGAAGTCCTCTCCCTGAAAGCGAGGAAGGCTCCAGGTCCAGATGGTGTTCCAGCTGAGGTTTTGCAGCTCGTCTATCACCATTGTCCTGACTTGCTGCTCAGCACATTCAACGCTTGCCTACGGGACGGGGTTTTCCCGGTACGATGGAAGGTGGCGAGGCTCGTGCTGATCAGCAAGGGGAAGGGAAATCCCGAGTCGCCGCCTGCATGCCGCCCGTTATGCATGCTAGACACGGCTGGGAAAGTGCTAGAGAAACTCATCAAGGGAAGACTCACTGACGCGATTCGTGCTGCTGGGGACCTATCTCCTCGGCAGTACGGCTTTCGAGCAGGACGTTCTACCATTGATGCGATTGCAGAGGTGGTGAACGCGGTCCAAAAGGCAGAGGCATGTAGTCGCACCAAGCGACGGATCGTCCTGTTGGTGACACTCGACGTCAGGAATGCCTTCAACTCCGCTAGATGGGTGGATATTCTGGACACGCTGGAAAACTCTTTTCAAGTTCCAGAATATCTAATGCGGCTTTTGAGGAACTACCTAAAAGACCGAAGCCTGCTCTACGACACGACACAGGGCCAACGAAGGATGGAAATTACATCGGGTGTTGCCCAGGGATCTATCCTTGGTCCGGACCTGTGGAACGTGTCTTACGACGGGCTACTGAGACTTGAGATGCCAGATGAGTCGCGCTTGGTCGGCTATGCGGATGATGTTGCGGCTCTGGTCGCCGGACGCACCGTTGAACAAGCGCAACTTAGGCTAGGTATGCTAATGCGCCGAGGGAGGGACTGGATGACTGCTCGTGGGATCAGTTTAGCACTGGAGAAAACCGAAGTGGTCATCTTGACAAAAAAGAGAATCCCTAGAGTAAGGATGATCAGTATTGGAGATATACAGGTCGAATCGAAGCCAGCGATGAAGTACCTGGGGCTACTGATTGACTCGAAGATGAGTTTCTCTGAGCAAATCAGGGCAACGGCTGAGAAGGCTGCTTCGGGAATATCGGCCCTGAGTCGACTTATGGCCAACGTTGGGGGACCCAGCCCATCAAGAAGACGCCTCTTGATGAGTGCTGTAGGGTCAGTGCTACTGTATGGAGCAGAGGTATGGGGCGACGCTCTCAGCAAGGAGGTATACCGAAAACGATTGGCACAGGTACAGAGAAGAGGAGCACTGAGAATTGCATCTTCGTATCCAACAGTCTCCGTCTCGGCGGTGAGAGTGATTGCAGGCGTGATACCTGTTTCCCTCTTCGCTAGAGAGCGCCACGCTATTTACCTGCGCCGAAACGAGGATGCGAGGGAGATGGTTGTCCGCGAGGAGAGACAACACTCGCTCAACGATTGGCAGCAGTCTTGGAGGAATTGCACGAAGGGAAGGTGGACTGCGCGCCTCATCCCGGATGTGAGACCGTGGCTAAATCGAAGGCATGGTGAGACTGACTTCTATCTGACCCAGATTTTGAGCGGGCACGGGTGTTTTCAGTCTTACCTGCACAAGATCGGTAAGTCACGGTCTCCCGATTGTCGGTTTTGCCCAGGAGAGGAGGACAATGCCTGTCACACATTTTTTGCGTGTACCAAATGGGCCAGGTTGCGAAGGGAACTCTACAGGGAGACGGGAGAGCTCAGCCCGGATAATATAGTTGCGGTGATGCTCGAATCGGTTGACAAATGGAACCAGGTGGCACATTATGCTCGGGCAGTCCTAAAAGATAAAAGGGACTCACAGCAGCCGGAGGTGCTGGGGCTGGGGGATCGCTCTTCTGGCATTACCTCTTCCCCTCTCCCCTCCCGCTAGGAAAGGGACTCCCCAGCTTGAAGGTGCCCCACGGCGTAACAAAACGAGACCTGACCCGAAGTAATGTGTCAAACGGTTCCAGGCTAGGTTCTCAGATTGACAGGGGTGGTGTTTAGTGGGTAGTCCAAGGGTATCCTCCATGGGAGTCCCACACTGCCAGACTCGGTGGGCGTAAATGCCTTCACCTCCCTACCACAAAAAAAAACATTAATAATTGATTGTTCAAATATTAGCTCCAAATGAAAAAACTAGTTAAAAAAAAAACTCGAAATGAAAAATAAGATAGGAAAAAAATACACGACGCATTTCGATGTACGAGTACAAATAGTCACGCTTCTACTACCAGTTATACATATTCCGTTATTTTTATTCTAAATGTTTTTTTTTTTGTTAGTTTAATTAGCACTCGTATCTGTAGAAATTGTTTGTAACATTTCAATTCAGTTGTTTCACATAATGTATTTACGTTTTTTTTTTTCATAATTTATCAATTTATTTCTCCTTGCATATTTATGGCTCAAAGATCGAAAAGCTATCATCGAATCAGTTTCTTCATATAATTGCTTATCTTAATTATTTTTTCCTTTACATTTATTTAATTACGATTTTTTTTTGTCTAGTACTCGCTGTTAAATTCTCATACACGGTTCCTTCGAATGCGTCCCGTTTTCCTGGCAGAAGTTTAAAGCAATACTCACTTCATGGCGAACACGACAGCTTGCAATACCTTCAAATATCCTGGTGCTCTGACCTTCCTCTGATCAGCACCACGCCATTCACAACACCGCCCTATTTTAAAAATACCACTTCCATATGAATTGTAAAGCTGTCCAAGTCGAGAGAGAAATTATTCGTTCCAGTATTGGTTAGCGGCACTTTACCGTTGTGAGATGGGCGCGATTTAATCATCACGGGTGCGCAATCATAATCGCTATTGATCACACTCCGCATTTACGCACGAGCAAGAGATGCAATTTCACCGCTACCGTACCAAGTCGATCACAATACTCATGACACTCAAGTATGCTATTTAAAATCGCCACCAAAACAAGCCGCAGAACAATGGAAATATCGCGAGAAAAGATATCTGCACTGCACTTCGCACTCGGGATTAACGCGCGAATTTTCTCCGCCACAGCAATGCCTAACCGTCGCCGTGATCTCGGAATTCTGTAGTCCGCGGTAGCGAGCAAACACTCACCTCCAATTGAGTACGTACGATTTCACCATGCAATCTCAACCTAATATCGACGTGCTGACTTTATCAACCAAACGCCGTGGGACCACACTCCTGCAATTGATATATTTGGATTCGTCGTTCCGCAATCGCTTATAATTCTGACGACCGATAAATTTCACAATTCGAATCACACCGCTTCGCGTTCGCACTAAATTGCCTTCGATTTACGGACTCAAATACGATTGAAAACGATGATGATGGCAGCGGCGGCGATAAAAGTTTTCATTGCTGCCGAAAATACTATTTCATAAGTGCACTTTGCTATTGGAAAACCTTCAAATGGTGCACGAAATCTAGCTGTCGTCGGTGCTCCGGTTAGGAAAGCTTTTTGACTGCTCTTGGCTCGGCTTTGAGGTTGATGTATGTTGGTCGGGAAAAAGATTCTTCGCTCTGAGCGCAAGTGGAGTGGGGTGACTGTTAAGTAATCACTTTGTTTCGATTCGATGTCGTCTCCGCTAACGTGACACCTATCCCGCTCGACCTTTTTCATGAGACCTCTCTGATCGCTGTCTCAATTCCAAGCAGACTCCCCTTTGTTGCTCGTTTTCACCTTGCGGGACCACTTGCAACGGCAGTTGACGAGCCTTCCACTCATTCCGCTGCACACTTGCCTTTGCCCATGCAATAAGTGCATGTGCAGCGGGAAAATATGTTGCCATATCTGCATTTTAATTGGTTTTTTAATTTTTTTTTTTAAATACGAAAAACAAAATTATAGAAAATTTTAAGTAAGAACAGAAAAATGCAAAACTCATCAACAATATAACTATAACGCAAAGTCTAAATTTAATGTAGAAAAACAAAATTACCTTGAATTTATATTTAATAACAATAAAGAGAAATCATAAATTTTTTATGATTTATAAGTATAAATTGAAATAACTAAAAAAAATGCCTTGTTCAAATCTGCAATCAGAATTTTCGGATAGGTGTTATGGAGGTTTTCGAACAGTTTACTTAGGCGACTGCTCGATTACTACAAAGTATATCATACAAAAGTTTAATACTTTACTTTAATCATTTTCAACAAAAAATCTATGTTTTTCTCATTTATTCATCCCTTAGCCTAAAAAACATTCGTTGTGTTTTGGTGCTGGCAAGCCGTTTGTTAATGCGTCTGCTTTCTGCTAGAATATGTTTCATCACAAATGCTTTATTTTCTACTAGCTTGCGGTCGAAATGTTGGCGAATGTCAATGTGCTTCGTTCTATTGGGTAAGAGCGGATTTCAAGTCAGTTTTTCGACATCTTGGCTATAGTTTTTTTGTTGTTGGAAGATGAGTGCTTCCATGCTTGCAAGTGGTTGAACTAACGTTCATTCTGGAAGCGTTTGACACATTACTTCGGGCCAGGTTTCGTTTTGTTATACCATGAAGTGCCATCAAGCTGGAGTACTCCTCCTCTAGCGAGAGAGGACAGGGGAAGAGGAGTTTTACCGACAAACGATCCCACAGCCCCGACGTATCCGGCTGGTGTGAGTCCCTTTTATCTTTTAGGCTCCATTTGTCAACCAATCCAAGCAGTACCGCAACTATATTATCCAGGCTGAGCTCTCCCGTCTCCATGTAGAAGTCCCGTCGTAGCCTGTCCCGTTTTATGTACGCAGAAAATAAGTGACAGGGTTCATCTTCCTGTCCTGGGCAAAATCGACAATCGAGGGCCCGTGACTTACCAATCTTGTACAAGTAAGACTGAAAACACCTATACCCGCTCAAACGCTAGGTCAGTGAGAAGCCAATCTCAGCATGCCGTCGATTTAGCTACGGTCTCACATCCGGGATGAGGCGTGCAGTCCATCCTCCCTTCGAGCAATTTACTCAAGACTGCTGCAAATCGTTGAGTGAGTGCAGTCTCTTCTCGCGGGGAACCATCTCCCTCGCGTCCTCGCTTCAAGGCAAGTGAATAGTGCGGCGCTCTCCAGTAAGGGGGGCAACAGGTATTACACCTGCAAGAACTCACCGCCAAATCAGAGACTGTCGGGTGCGAAGAGGTAATCCTCAGTGCTCCTCTTCTCTGTACCTGTGCGAAGTGTTTCCGGTACACCTTCTTACTGAGAGCGCTCAATATTTCTGCTCCATGCAGTAGCACTGACTCTACAATACTCATCAAGAGGCGTTTTCTTGATGGGCTGGGTCCCCCTACGTTGGCCATAAGTCAACTCAGTGCCGATACTCATGAAGCAGCCTTCTCAACCGTTCGTTACGGAAACCCTTGACACTCTCCCATGCGGTCGTTAGGACGCCACCCAAGCCAAGGTAATTGATGTTAAAGTGAAACTGTTAAAGTAAAAAACAAAAAATCAAATGAATGCATTAAACAAAAAAGATACTTAAATAAAATTGATTAATAAAGTAGAAAAAAAAAAGAGTAGAACCTGCACGGTTAAATTTGAATTCAAAGTCAAATAAAAATGATGGTGAAGCAAAACAGAAGAGTACTAATGGAATGCGATCCTGCAATGAAACAGTTTCTGCTCTGCCTCGATAAGTCACTCGTTTTCATTTCTCCCGATGTAGTGGACACTCGTCAAGGACGCATGGAGGACTTAATGGACAAAGTTATTTTCTCATTCTACGAAAAGGGAAGTTACGGGACGATATTGATTCGTTAAATAAACTTTGCCGCGACAAAACCAATTTAGACATGGTAAATCGGATTAATCAACAAAATCCAAGATTCCGAGAAATATGGCAGGAAAATCGCGGATTGAAGGCATCACTAGAAGATTATCAACGAGCATTAGAACTTATTATGCATAAATATTGCGAGTATATTCATCATAAAATTTTAAATAGTACGGCCAATCTCAAGGATACATACTCGTACGACGCAAAACTGTCTGAAGTGATACGAAAAATCAATGAAATGGCAGAGGTAATGCAAAAAGTGGCTGGAAACGATGATGAAGGAATGAATCACAAATTGGTAGTTATGCAATGCCTTCGCATCGGGAATGAAGAATTACGAGAAATGTCACTAACGACCAGTGACAGACAGAAGCCGTGGAAATTTGTTTCGAGTTGTGTGTGAATAATCATTGGAATTCTGGTGAAAATTGGTTGAATTCTCGCGTTGTGACAGAGTGAATGAACAATAAGGACAACCAACACCGCAATTAGATGGGCGTCAACCAGCCCAACGGATAATAATGGAAAGGAGCAATCGAAGCAAATCTCAGAAAGGACAATCGAAAGCTTTGAATGAATGCGTACAAGTTGTGGTACAATGTCGCCTGATTAGGAAGAAAGACAAAGATATTGACGGTGCCGCGCAAGTTTTCGCCACATATCCGCGGCGCAGTGTGGTCGAAATACAGAATCCAAATGAAGCAAACAAGGAAAAACAAAAAACGTTCACCTACGATGCAGTCTATGATCCAACAGAAAAGTATTTACGATGAAATTCTACGCCCACTCGTTTCCACAGTTCTGGAAGGATTCAACTGTTGCATGTTCACATACGGTCAAACAGGCACGGGTAAAAGTCACACAATGGAAGGCATCCGAGGCAACGAGGAACAAAAAGGAATAATACCACGAACATTCGAACAAATTTGGTCTCACCAAATTGACACATTTTTGGTATCCGTTTCCTATTTAGAAATTTATATAGAAGAGCTACGTGACTTACTACAATCCAACTGCAAAACATTAGAGTTTAGAGAACGCGAAAAGACTGGAGTTTATGTGCCCAACATGCATTCGGTCACATGTAAAAGTGTCGGGGATATGATTACGGTAATGGATTAGGGCAGTAAAAATCGAACAGTTGGTTTCACAAACATTAATGAGCACAGTTCACGATCACATGCAACTTTTATGATTAAAATTGAAATGAGTCAAACCTATTTAAATACAGTCAAGGTGGATAAATTGAATCTAATCGATTTAGTGGGTAGCGAACGGCAATTGAAAACCGGAGCGATAGCTGAACGTCTTAAAGAAGCGAGCAAAATATTTTTTGCCCTACCGTCATTGGGCAATGTGATATCTGCACTTGCCGAAGATTCCCCGAGCATTCCGTATCTTAATTTAAAACTGATTCGATTACTTCAGGACTCACTCGGTGGCAACTCAAAAACAGCAATGATAGCAAATATCAGTCCATCAAGTATTAATTATAACGAACTTCTAACAACTCTACGCTACGCCAGTCGAGCTGAAACCATTCAGAATAAGCCTATTAAGAATAACGATCCACAGGATGCTCAGTTGAGACGGTATCAAGAAGAGATAGCCAGATTGAAGAAATTAATGGCAGAAAGGTTGCAGGCAGAATGCATAGAATCGCGAAAGAAAACAAAATCTGCTGTGAAAAAGGCTGTTAAATCGCCAGAAGAGCCAGTCTCGGATGAAAATGAAGAGATTGGTAATAATGAAATGAGTGCAATGATTACAAATTATGCTGAATCCAAAGCCGCGTTAGAGCGAGAACGATATGAAAACAACAAAACTTTTAAAATGCTACAATAAATACATGGCGCTACAACAAGAACTAGTCAATATCCTAGAATAAGCTTGTTTTGATTGCGCGAATTGACATTTGCGGATGACAATCCATCCGACAACCAAACATGGTGAAACCCGATGGAGCAAATGTGGAACGTAGAAGCGTACCCAATGAACGCCAGTTGGGGGGTCGCTGATACAAGCCAGCACCGCAATTGAAAGTTGAATTGCCTCGAAGAAAAATTAACGGCTCGCCGGTTGAAACCGAGCTGATGAGGAACCTGCGGAAAAAGTACGGGTCTCTTTGGGTGGACGAGGATCGACAGTGCGACGAGATAACAAAGAAGTGTATCCAGGTATTTCGATGTAGATGTATTTGCTTATTTCACCGTTCAGATATACACTAATGAAGCCGAGTTGATGACTCTCCATTTTCAATTCTACAGATATAAACATGGGCATCCCAATCGAGCTTATACGTGATACATATGCAAATGATTCGGTGTAACTTATTCCTGGCATCGGAGAAAAATCTTTTGCCGTATGCCTTGCGTTTCAACTTTCGATTGATCACTTTTTCTTGATAGCCCAGTCATATTAGGTAAAAAAAGGGGTCAACCTCGGAATGAAAGATAATAAGCTGCAAATTGGTATGAACCTTTGTTTTGTCATTCTAAATGTTGTCTCAAAAGTCACAATCGTTATCGTGTCCGCGTCTCAAGATATTCAAGGTCAAAGGTCACAAAAATCGGTTTTTCGCGAATATCTGGCTTCCTATCGGTTAAATGAGATTTGCATTTATTATAAAAGTTGTAGGCTATAAAATTCCCTACAACTTTTGTTTAAACTTTTTTTTCATACGACCAACCGTTTTGAAGGTAGAGCGCGAAGAGTGCACATCGTACAGTCATATACGGCCTAATGCAAGGTCAAGCGTGAGTTATGGTTATCAGTACGTTATAAAGTCAATTATTTACTTGGAAATTATAATTATTAAACAATGCCTATTATTTATGTACTAACTATTAATTATTTATATTTAATTAAAGTAAGTAACTTGATTTGCAACGGTACAATTTCAAACTAACGAATAATCTTGACTCATACAAAGTGGAGAGAGTGGCCTTGAATACTATAGAACATCTGTCCCGGCAATGAATAGAAAAGGGCATAGGGTAGGGACAAGTATTTCCAGGTATATAAGTATTGAGAAATTTACGCGTTTTAAAGAAAAGATATATAATGTCGTGTTAACTTAAAATAAAACTAAAATATATAATCCAGAATTAATAATATTTTATACTTAAATAGTTAAATATTAATAATTATATATATTATTTATGTACTAACTATTAATTAATTAATTAAAGTAAGTAACTTGATTATTTATATATAATTATTCATATTTAACCATTTAAGTGTAAAATATTATTAATTCTGGATTATATATTTTAGTTTTATTTTAAGTTAATACGACATTATATATCTTTTCTTTAAAACGCGTAAATTTCTCAATACTTATATACCTGGAAATACTTGTCCCTACCCTATGCCCTTTTCTATTCATTGCCGGGACAGATGTTCTATAGTATTCAAGGCCACTCTCTCCACTTTGTATGAGTCAAGATTATTCGTTAGTTTGAAATTGTACCGTTGCAAATCAAGTTACTTACTTTAATTAAATATAAATAATTAATAGTTAGTACATAAATAATAGGCATTGTTTAATAATTATAATTTCCAAGTAAATAATTGACTTTATAACGTACTGATAACCATAACTCACGCTTGACCTTGCATTAGGCCGTATATGACTGTACGATGTGCACTCTTCGCGCTCTACCTTCAAAACGGTTGGTCGTATGAAAAAAAAGTTTAAACAAAAGTTGTAGGGAATTTTATAGCCTACAACTTTTATAATAAATGCAAATCTCATTTAACCGATAGGAAGCCAGATATTCGCGAAAAACCGATTTTTGTGACCTTTGACCTTGAATATCTTGAGACGCGGACACGATAACGATTGTGACTTTTGAGACAACATTTAGAATGACAAAACAAAGGTTCATACCAATTTGCAGCTTATTATCTTTCATTCCGAGGTGAAAGCCCTAATATGACTGGGCTATGATGACTTGCGTATTTGGCAATCCATCAACTAGAACCCACGCGTTATTTTTCTGAGCACTCTATATTCTTGTAACATTGAAATCTTCCATTCTTCCCGTTTGGGACAATTGAGTGCAACCTCAGCTTTTTGTGGATCATATTGTTCATCATTTATTCGACGAGTTTTGAGGTGCCTCAATTCTTTTTGCTTAGGGTTTTAGTAGTCTCAGTGATTTTCTTGAACGTCACCTCAACATCCTCTTGTTTAACGATATCTATTGGTGATTCTCTTTTTGTCAATTTATTTAGAAGTTGAATCTCTATTGCGTTACTGAACTTTTAGAAGATCTTCTCACCTGCAACGTCTTTTATCTGGTCATTATGCTAGAGTTCTTCCCTATTGGCGGTAATTTTAGCTTACAGGTATTTACCATTTGCCAGCTTTAATGTTTGCAAACATCGTTTTTAAGTTCTAAAAGTTTTGCTTTCTGAGAACACATGTCCGACGTGGCGTTTTTGTTTTGTTTTCGGATTTTGATCTACACTCTTTCGATTTATATCCGATTTTCCTGCAATTATGAAATGCAAACATGAACTTCTCACTTTGATTATTTTGGCTTCTTTTGTAATGTTTTTGTGTGTACATCGCGTTTCCATTCTTTTTACTGTTTTTTTGTTCGCACTGCGTATTCTCCGACTAGTTTAGTTGTTAACGATTTCTCGTTTTGGTAATTTATCTTGCGTTTCGATCGCTATCCTGAATTGTTTGTACTCTTTCGACACACTGTATAACATCAAAATTGTGATGAGGGCGTCCATGTACTCGTACATCTCGTGAATCTTGTCGAGGATAGCAAAAACATTTGCAAAAAACTGTGCATGTCATCTCCACTTTACATTTTTAGCAGTATCAGCGATTGAAGTCTATATGCGTTACGCGCGGGGTCTTGAACATGAATACACTTCAAACTTATCCCATAAATCTTCTGTGGTCACACAATGTTTTACTTGTCTAAGTTCCGACGTTATTATTGACAAAATAAGATCTAATTTTGCTTTGAAATCATTTGATTCTCACTCAACCACTTCTTCAGGCGTACTCGCATGGGGTTTAACACATTTTCCATTGGGTCAGGCTAGACATAGTCGAAAACAGAATTGTGACTTATTTCAAAATTGGCGGTGTTGACGACCACGGGCCCCCTTCTTGCTAGAGAGTGCAGATATATTGACCTGCACTAAAACGAGGGTGACAGGGAGGTGCATGTCTAGGAGCAGACACAACGCTCTCTCAATAATTTGCAAAATTTCTTCGAGAGTGAACCAAGGGGAAGATTGATCGCGCTCCTGATCCCTGACTTGACGCCGTGATTTAATCTAAGGCTCGATGAGACTAACTTCTACCTGGCCAAGCTGTAAATTACATTATCATTTTTAATTTGACAATTTGTATTCTGTAGTAATCGAGCAGTCGCCTACGCAAACTGCTGGAAAACGTCCGTAACACTGATCCGAAATTTTAATTGCAGATCTTAAAAATTTAATTATTTTAATTTATAGTTTATAAATTATAAACTATTTTTTTTCTAAATATAAATTTTATGTTATCTTTTTCCTCTCTACATCAAATTTCAATTTTTCTTTATAATTATATTCTTCATATTTATCTTTTATTATTATTAAAATTTCTTTCATTATTATCTTCTATTAATTTAAAAATTCAAATCTGCAGCACTAAGATAACACAGCCCATCCGCATATTGCATTGCCGAATGCAATCTACAGTGACTGAGCTAGAGGCACCGATACGGCGTGACGATACGGTAGACGACGGACAAGCAAGAGGAAAATCTGCTTAGGCGCGGAAAAACTACCGTTGCGGCACAAAGATTGTGCTGAGATTTGAACAGATCGGGGAGTCCACTTGAGATCGCCAACCTGGGAGGTCGAGTGAATCGCGCGGGGCGTGAGATGTGAATTGCACACGGCAAACCTATCATGTTAAATGAGTGTATAGATTATCGGAGAAAGTTATGGTTCAAATAGTGAACACTTCCTTAGTCGTGCGGTTATTCTTTAGCTCCCAGAAATAATCAGGTCCCCAAAGGAGACACAATGATGTCGACTTGTATTTTACTCCTATGATTAAAGCGGATTCGTTCTGTCAAAGTGATTTGGCGCGAAAACATGAGTTTACGATAAACGAAGATGATTTGCCGTTAATATCACAATTTACTGCTACAGATTCAATTGAACTTTCAACAGCCACGGCACTGATTTATCCGCATGTGGAGGGAATAGACTTAAATTGCGGATGCCCACAGTGCTGGGCAATCACTGCAGGCTATGGTGGTGCGGTTTTAAAACAGCCAGCTCTACGATATGATTTGGATGGTTAAGCGTAACCTTAATTCACAATTGACCATATCTATTACACTAAGATTGCTGCAGAAAGATGTTGGTTACTAATCAACAGTGGATTAATGTCGAACCATAGAGAACTGTGGTGCCTCCTTTATATCCGTGCATGGTCGAACTTCGTGGGAAAAAACTTGCGAGCCTGTCGAAATAGAAGCTTTCAAGCATAATAATCAATCTGTACAAATTCCGGTGATTGCTAATGGTGATGTGCGCACGGTAGATGATACAGAAAATATTTTTTCACCAACAGAATGCTTAGGAATAATGGCTGCACGAGCTTGCGCAAATAGCCGGTGATCAACTAACATTTCAAAGCTTTCATTTTCACCCAACTTTTATGACCGAAAAATTGATGTGGCGCTAACAGCGCGTAGCATTTTATAATCTGACTCGAAAAGAAAACCTAATAAAAAAGAAATAGTGTTAAATGTTAGCAGAATTAATGTGTTTATATTTTAATTCGATAAAAAAAAAATTTTAGTTAGTAGCAATAGAGGAATCAGACAAAGCATCATCCACATTTTCAGCGGGCGCCCGGTGAAGATGTTGGGTGAGTACCCTTTCATTTTATTTACATTTATGTAAAAAATTTTTTAAAAAATTTTAAATTATATAAATAACTAGGAGTTTTGCATTGAGAAAGCGTTGATCATCTTTGTTGATACTAGTTCTAGTCGTTTCTTTAATGCATGTGTTGCTACATTTCATGATACTACTAAAGCCAAATGACGATATTTTAATTAAAAATGAAAAAATTTCTAACACGTTGAATCGATTTATGGATGTGAGCACAATTTTTAATGGATTTTAAGTTAAGTTAATTCGGATTGTATATATATTTATTGAATTAAAATAAAAAGGGCATACGCCTAGCAAAATGCAAAGAATAGAGATATTGATTGCAAATAAGCTATTTATAAAAAATTTACGAAATGAAATAACGTATAACCCAGTGTACAGGTATGAAAGAATAAAGCTTCATGGTAAAACTCGAGAGATTTGATTGAAGGAAAAAAATGAATGATTAAACTAAAAAAAATTCGGTGCTTCCTTTTTTATCTGAACCTGACCGGGTTTGGGACCCGCCACATTGGCTGGCCCCTCCACTATATTGAGCTAGCCATTGGGTGAGCTGACCCCTTTCTATGTCTTGGAGGGTAAGGTGGTCTTCCGCTCCTGTGCCTATTTATGGCATAGAGTTATGTGATTCCTTCACATAATTCTATGACATAAATTTGCCACGTTTATATTGCGGAGAGTATCATATATATATATATATATATATATATATATATATATATATATATATATATATATATATATATATATATATATATATATATATATTGTTACCTGTACAAATAATTACATGTACAAATAATTCTGCAAGCTACTGTCGCAATTGTTTTCACAATCATTAAGAACGTCAACAAATGAATTTACTCGAACCCACGAGAGCCCAACAAGCATTATCAACATCTGAAAGTGAGTCACTGCCCATTCATGCTAGAATGTTCCCGCTTATTCACCAATGTACGAGAACTGAGTTGAATGATTAGAGACCCTATATAAAGGCGAGCTGAATGAATGGTGGGATTCATTCGACCGCGATAAAAACTTGCGATAGTGTGTGGAAAGCGAATTGAAAAGCGATCAAGTAATAGTGAGGTGATTTTGAGAGGACAATTGCGATAAGAAATTTATGGACAAGTGTTAGAATTTTAATAGTGAAAATTAAAATGAGTGAAAGTGTTAAATTGATCATTGTGCACTTTTGTAATTAAATAAACTCTTTTAACTTAAATTAAAAGACATTGCGTTTTCACTTTCCCGGAACATTAAAATTATGATTGGCCGCGAACCAAAACACGCGACTTTATATATATATATATATATATATATATATATATATATATATATATATATATATATATATATATATATATATATATATATATATATATATATATATATATAATATATATATATATATATATATATTTATTTATATATATATATATATATATATATATATGTATATATATTTATTTATATATATATATATATATATATATATATATATATATATATATATATATATATATAGATATATATATGGGATATGACGAAATTTGTGACCACGCTAGAGGCTGCAATTTTGCTCCGATTTTCACCAAATTTTCAGGAAAGGTGTATTGGTTTAATATCTCGGTTAAATTCGTGAACCAGCTATATCGGCCGGGCAAAAACGAAATGGCGTCCATTTTAGACTAAAAATCGTGATTTCTGTTCTGACCAAAGTATAGCTCTGATTTGGATGAAATTCGGTACAAAGGTTCACTGATGTATGTAATGAATCTCACAATAAAAAATCCAAAGTCGGTACGGCAGAAACAAAATGGCGGCCGCTCAAAGGTCGAAAAACGTACAAAATTTTGTTGTTGTAATAGTGGTCAAAGCTTTCAACAGATTGTCATGAAATTCGGCAGTTGAATAGAAATTATAAATATCTAAAGAATTACGTGAAAAAACTGGAGGTCAGGTCACAAACAACAAAATGGCGGCCAGTTAAAACTCAAAACTTCAAAGACTTCTAAAAGTCGCAATTTTGATTCGACATATATTAAACTTGGTTTCAAGATAGGCATTACTTAGACCTACAGACTTTGATATTTTGGTGGTCATGCATGTGCGAATTTCAAAATGGCGGCGGTTTAAATATGCGTTTTTTTCAGGTTTTTGTGGCGCTCTATTTTGATGACACTTAAGACTATGGATCTCTGTACTATGTTCCTGTACTATGCAGAAAATTAATAAAATTGAATGAAAAATAAAAAAGTCGAAAATTTAAAACCCAAAATTTTTAGCTGCCATTTTCACTGAAAATTGCATTATTTTGCCCTGTCTAGAGTGAAACTCCGATTTGAACGAGATTTGGCACATTGATTGATGAGGTCCTAGCCCACAAAGGTTTAAAATAGTCCAAAATCAAATGCATGCATTCAAAATGGGGGCCCCTAAAGGTCAGGAGGCAAGCGCAATTCGCTATTTTAGTAGCAACTGAAATAATGAATTTTTTTCATGGAAACGTTTTAAATGACTTATCTTGAACGTATTTATACATCAGAATATTTTTTAAATATTGTAAAATATTTTTAACAATACCCTAAAAAATTATAAAATTGCAACTTGTCTGTCTGTCCGTTCGTTTGTTCGTGCGTCACAAGTTTTCTCGCAAACCACATAAGCTAGAATGAGGAAATTTTCTACGTAGGTCAAAAGTGGTGCCTCTTGAAATTTGCAGCGTAAGAAAATATTTTAAAGTGTTTAAGGGGGTCTCCCCATATAGGGGGGGTGACATAAACATTTTTTTATTTCTGTAGCCCTCTAGCAGCCAAGTTTCTCAACAGATTCCGATAAAACTTGAAATTATAAGTTATTAAGGCAAGTTAATTTAATTTAATTATGCAAATCGGATGACAAATAAAAAATTCGAAAATAACAGCTTAATATTTTTAGCAGCCGTTTTCAATAAAAATTCAAAATGACGGCCCCTGGTGGTTTAGAAAAGAATCGAAAATGTATATATTAATGGCAATGCAAGTGCTGATTAAACTTTTATGGAAATCTTTTGAAATCAACTATTTGAGCTATTTAAGCCGACAAGTTATCACCTTTGTGTGTTAACCACTGTGAAATGTATAAACAGCAAATGTGAGAAGAGTAAAACGAGTATAAAGATGTTTATAACAATTTGTTACCCGCCAATTTTCAATATGTGATTCAAATGTGTGCAACTCAATTTAATTAGCAAAATATTTGCGCCTCTATGAAGGGTCTCCAGATACGAACGGCGGCAGATCCTTTCTGTTAATAAATACCCATGTAGTGCTACAAAAATTGCAGTCAGAAGTCCAGTAGTAGGCAAGCCAAATTATTTTTCGAAACCTTACGCTACATACGAGAAATTTACCTTTCCGGCTGGTGCTGCCAACGGGGATTTTTTCATTTGAAGGAATAATTCATGCATATTATATTTGTATGAGTTTTCACTTAAATGGAAGATATATGGCCGCCCTTTCATTTGGATCTTGATCCGGTTGGGAGGTTGCGAGAGGGCACCGCTTCCATCTGGATGCCCCATTCTTATTTGGGGGCCATAAGTATCGTCGGTAACGACGAAGCCCGCTTAAGTACGTCTATTTTCTTCAGGCTCAGTTTGCTACTGGCTTTAAGCAGTTTCACCCCTTAGTAGGTTACCTCGGCCTCGACACCAGTCGATCCGCATTATACCTCTTTTAACGTGGGTGCGAAATTTTTTTTGTAGTGGGTCTTGTGCTGGGGAAAAGAACCCGCCCCACGACACCGCAGTGCTTGCCTGCCAGCGCATTCATGCGTCCTCAGACAAGGCCAATCTTAGCGTAACCCACCATCCTCTTTCGCCGAGGCAGCATTCATTCACTCCATTTCACTACAATACTTACTATTTTTAAGAAGAATAAAAACGAGGTAAAATCCCTAAATCATATAAACAAAAATATTAATAAAATTCAGGAGAATTTTAATGTAAATCGGGGAAAAGTCATGCATACGGTCACAAATAATTCTCACAAAACTATTGAAGAATTTTTGCAGACGTTGCATTCACCTAATTATGGAAAATGAAACGAGATGGTTTCTCAAACGACACATGTCTAATCCAGACATAGTGTCAGCAAAATTAGACCTTTCTTTTTTTAAGGTCTTTGTAAAAAAAAAATTTTTACAAAGACCTACTAGTTTCGCGACCTGTCTGTCCGTCCGTCTGTCCACGCGTCACAGCTAGTTTTCTCAGAAACTATTGAAGCTACAATGCTCAAACTTCGTGAAAAGGTCAGCAGTACAATGTATTCAAGAAACTGAGTTTTGAATTGTTTGAAATGATAAAAATTCCCACTAAAAAGGGTGAAATAAAAACTTTTAGAAAAAAAAGAGAACCGACATCAGAATGCCCTAAAAAGGATGAAATAAATTTTATGGAAGCGGTGCCAAATGAATTTCCCCATTTCAACATAAATACTTCCAACATCTGCATCATACAACAAAATAATCGGGGAAAAAGTGATATGGCACCACTTCCATAAAATTTATTTCGTCCTTTTTAGGGCATTCCGAAGTTGGTTCTCTTTTTTTTCTAAAAGTTTTTTTTGCATAACTTTGAACGATTTCACATCCAAGTATTGGATGAATAGTCCAAGTTATCGATTCACGCTATTAGAAAACTTGTTTCTCACCCTAGGATGTTTACAAAGACCTTCTGGTAGGAGCACTCTCCTGCTTACTCAACTATGCCATAAACTACGCTAAAACTACCTCGGTGTCCGCTTGGATAAGAAACTTGGGTTTAATTTACACTATGATGCAAGGCGAATAAAGTTTTTGGCGTGCTAAGGAATTTAGTAATATCTGGGTAGCAAAAATACTATACACCTCATTCGTACGGCCAATTATAAAGTATGCGTGTATTGTTTGGAATCGTATCTTCGATGTTCATTAGTCCATTCAGAGACAGTTTTTGTTATTGGCTTTGCGATCTCTATATGAAAGAAGAAATGTTCAGAGCTTGCCATGATATGAATACCGGCTATCTATTCTAAATATGACATCCCTAGACTTCCGTAGAACTATTTAATGCTGAAAATAGAAAAAACAGCTTCCTTTTAATTTTGTGTATTTTATTTTTTATTTTTCTTCTCGAAATCGATTTTCGACCCTAATCATTCGGTCTTCTTCAGCAGTAAATTTATTTTCACTTACATTCCTGCTTATATACTAGCTATGTTGAAGGAAATTTACTTTAGATCATTAAAAGGTAATTAGGGAAATTTGCTTAAGCTAATAAAAGGTAGGAAAGATAATTTATAATTTTTATAAAAATATAGTTTTCAAAAAATTCAGAAAAGATATTATTATTTAATTAATTTGAATACCCATGATCTGCAGTTTCCGTCGTCCTGATTCATCAACTTTTTCCTTTCCCGGGTAATTGCTAGGCTTTCCATCTAGCTTCCTTAATGACTACAGCGTCCTCTATTGTTATCTTGTGTCCCTTCATGATCATATGTTCCGCTACCGCTGACTTGAAATTCGAAGTTCTTTCTTTCTTTCTTGCTGCTGCTGCTTCGCTTAGATGCTCCTTGATTTGCGTGCCGACGAGTCTCCTCGTTTGACCTATGTACACTTCTTCACAAGTGGGACATTCGATGCGATAGATACCAGATTTTCCGTGTGGTTCGCGTTTGTCTTTCGTTGATCCAAGAACGTTTTTGATTTGGTTCTTGCTGCTTAATTCGATTAACCGTACAGAATTGAGCTGATTTATTCGCCTCTTGATCCGATTGCTGATGCCTTCGTGATAAGTTAAAGCCTTCCAGCACGTTCTTTCGGTATTCGCATTCGATAATGTTGATTGCCCCTGTCACTGTCCATTTATCTGGTTCTTCTATGCCATTCTCCTAACTGTCGAACCCTTGAAGCCGTTTAGTCTAGCTGTATCAACAATGTACCTCATCCCCCTTTTCCTTAGCTTCTTTGCTTAGCGGCAAATCGAGCATCCTGGGGATCAAGGCTCTGTACGAAGAAACCTTGATTTGCTGCGAATGATTTGGTGTATTTGGAATCGTTCTATGTGTGTGAGTTGCTCTCCGGTATACATTGAAAGTTATATTTGTTTGTGTTCTCCTTACTACTGTATCTAGGAACGATAGTTTATCGTCTTTCTCTTCCTCCATCGTGTATACTATATTCTTGTGGGCTCCATTCATGTCGGCAAGCACCTTCTCCACGTCACTCCTTTTTACATACGCAAACAAATCGTCCACATATCGTCTAATTTTGTCATAAATATCTCGCCGAAGAATGGTGAAAGTGGATTTCCCATCGCTACTCCGCCTTTCGTCTTATAAAATTTCCCCCGAAAGGTGAATTGATTTTCGGTCATGCAATGTCTAAGTTGGATATACTGCCTAGTTTTTATTTTCCAACATAATGAATTTTCTTGGTGAGAAAGCCATTCTTCTATGTATCTCAGTGTCTCCATGACCGGAATACTCGGGAATAAAGCTTTCACGTCGAAAGACACCATAATTTCGTCTTGCCCTGGTGGGCCAAACTTTAGGATTTTTTCAGAGAATACTTTGCTGTTTTTTACAGATCTACCATTCATTTGAGTCATCCCCTTAAATTCATTCACCAACCATATTGCCAGTTTTTGAGTCGGCACATTCACGGCCGAAGTAATCTCACGCATTTCGTTCCCCTCTTTGTGTATTTTTGGCAAACACTTTGTCCTAGGCAAAGTAGGGTTGCTCACTCTAACCTTCGTCAACTCGCCAATTAATGACTCACAACTTTTAATTGTCCTTTCGAATCTTTTCATGGTTTCCTCTAACGGGCTCCGGCGTAGCTCGAAGAAATTACCGCTGCTTAGCTTTTGTATGACCGCCTCATCATACTTGCTTTTGTCCATTACTACCATTGTATTTCCTTTATCTGAATTTTGTAAAAACAATATTTTTATAACTACCCTTTTGTAAATTACCTTTCCTACCTTGTATGACCTTAAGCAAATTTCCCTAATTACCTTTTAATGATCTAAAGTAAATTTCCTTCAACATAAAATGAATTCGATTAAAAATATTTAATGCTTCTGTTTTGCATTTTATGTCTTCAGCGGTAGAATCCAATACCTGACTGACAGTATAATCTTGAATGACCCAGTGAGTTTTACCAGGCTGCTGGTTGAAAGTCAACATCCTCGCAGATATGGCAACAAGGAATTTATAAATAAGTGTTACAAAATCTTGAATAGCTTTAGCCATTTTTTCACCAACCATGACCAGATCCCGACTCAAAGCCAATTTACGCAAGTTTTTTCTGTTCCTAATCCTTTTGTTTTTCCTTTATATTACATAAACGAGTATATTTATTAATTGTATTTTCTTTAAATGTACACCTTGATTGGGTTAGTAAATAAATAAATTGAATTTACTTAATACGTTCTACATCATTTAAAACCCTTTCAATGAGGCGGTTTTCATCATGCAAGTGGAAGCCTCCAATTAAATTTCACTCAACTTCCGTCCGTACAATTTTAGTCGTGTATGTGCAAATCTTCGCTAATTTTTCTTTCTTACTCATGAAGTTGAAGGCTCTTGTATAATAGTATCTTCGATGCAATTCACAAGGAATAAGTTGACAACAAACATTGATATGGTACACAGACTCAGATTTCACAGTCTAGCCCCAATATTTTTCATGAAAATGAATTTCCCAGTAGTGGTACAATGTTGTAACACTCAAGATCACTTGAGTCCTTCTGAGACCTTCAAACAAGGCTAAATTGTCGCCCGTAGTACCAAGTAAACAACCAATTATATCCAACTCTCCCTAAAAGGAGCAACCACAAGCAACTTACCAAGTGGATACGACGCTTCGAAATTTCAATGACCCTTGTAGTGTTGAGAAGAACAAATTAAGCAATAAGGTGAAGTATTGTCTTATGTAAAGTGTCTCCATGAGACAGTTGAAGAGATTGGAATAATTTGAAGCTGAAGTCAATCAACGATAAAATGTTGCCATAGTGTAAACTTGGAACATCAATTTGCGTATGTCTATGGTGTTCATTGCTTAAATGTTAATAATAACCTGAATCATATTATACTTGTACACTCAGTTTTTGATATCGACAAAACTAAGAATGACACATTTTAAACTTTCCAAATGAGCTACACTTCAAATGCGTTATTCACGCAACTCATAATTCACGCAACAGAAGATATATACGTAATATTCTTACACACCGCAAGCTATGTACTCGTATGTGTGCAAATAACATCTGTCAGAGTTCATTTTAATTGAAGTTTGTTTCCAAACTTTGAAGGACTTCTACCTGACAAATTTCGGTCAAGCATTTTGATTGGATGGAAATTATCAAAACAGAAATTTCTCTACATTTTCAATTTAAACCAAAAAGTTTTTCTATTAAATTTCCTTAATTTAATGGACATAAAAGATCCAACTAGAACAAGAATATTTATGACTACGTCTTAAGGAAAGTTTGCGTTTCGCTTGAGCACAATTACATCTGCAAGATTTAGTGCGGAATAACTAGAGCAAAGCAATTCGAATTAAAACTGTCTGTGAATGGTTTCATTTTTCCTTATTTACATTGAAAAGTACTTGAATTCAAACATTCACAAGGGGTGTCAGGCGTTCTTTATGATTTGTAATAGATATTCACGTTGCTTCTAAATATAGTTCTGCTTCTTTAAATAATTTTTCTCGAAATGTAAATTTGCTGGAGCTTTCTTCAACTAAAGGGGTTAATCGGTACATTTGAGATGAACGATTGTATTCCTTAGTTGCTGCTTACTAATTACATGCTTTAATTACTATGATCTGAAGTACGCGAGAACGGCTCTAAATCATTGAGTTATTGTCCAAGCCTTAATATTGTATTACAATTATTTCTCAAAGCTTAGGGAGCCAATTCAATTAGCTGAAACCTATTTTAAGAAAATAAGGAAGTAAATATCATGGATCCGTCACCAAATCAGTTTTTCCCCCCGGTTTAATGATTGTAATTAGCATGTCTTGGTCATACATTATGTTGAAACGCGGAAATAAATTTAGCACCGCTTCTTCCTTCTTAGAGCATTTGGCACTCAGCTTTCTTATATTTCTAAAATTTTTGAAATAAAACTTCTACAGGCACTTTGGTGATTTTTGTATGAGTAAAATCTTATGAATTCAGGCAAGTGGCATATATTGGCGATTGACAGATAGCGGATTATTTTGGATGGCGAATAATGGCAGAGGATAGTGGATGGCGGATCATGACAGGTGGTAGATGACAGATCCAGTAATGTGGAGATCGCAGATGATACTGGACAACGGATAATTGGAAATGGCAGATTGTAGTAATAGAGCAGTTAAAGGGTTAAAGAAAAACTCAAACATAAAATGCCCCAGATCAATTGAAACGATCGAACCGGTACGATTGCAGATTGAATTGGAACAATTTCCGATTGAACTAGAACAATTTGCGATCGAACTGGTACGATTTGAGATTGATCTGGTACGATGAAATACTTTTGACAGGGCAGTTGTCATTGAGTGAAGGAGACTTGAGAGGTAACCACGTTTGGGAATTAGTGCCGGTGCTGGTGATAATTCAGGTAATGATTTCCATAATTTACATTACACTAACGCTCACATCTACTGCAACACCCAGGACAGGAACATAATCGGAGCAGTTCGGACCCGATAACGCGCTACAGTCATCTCAAGGAAGCTAACCCCAACCGTCTCCTTCTGAAGAACCATTACAGAAACAGCAATAGTCCCGCAATTTCTCTCTCAAGGCACGCAGTAGTAGTAGCAGTAGAAGCAAGTACCGTAAAATAGAGCACGGTCCCTTGACTGCACTCGGCCAGAAGCTTTGCAAAGTAAATGGACAGGAGTTTCCTTCCGGACGGAAATTAGGTGGAAATTCAAGAGGAAGTGGAAAGTTCTTGCACTGTTTATTTCGATAAAGGTGTGAGTAGTGGCGGAAGGTGTAGAAGAACTTCTCAGTGTCTTTTTAATTCACTCAGCGCGCTGCTGGGGGTGAGCGTAGCGTCCACCGTAAAATATTGTGCAAAACGTCACAAACGAGTCGTCCGCTCGATCGTGTGGAAAGCGCTGAAGAAAATCGCCAGTGAGTGTTTAGTTGGTGCGCGACTTCGGTCAGGATTTCGCACAACAGTTTCGACTTGGACTTGAATGGAATTTCAGCGCTGTCTGGTTTGTATTGGCGAAAGTGTCGCAAAGTGTCTTCTGAACGACTCACTGCAGAGTCAGGCGAATCAATCGCACGACACGCGTGGAAGCGGTTCTTTGAACGGGATTAAAATCAGTTTGACCAACATTCATCGCCGTAAAACGGAGTTTAATCGCCAATTGAGTGCCCCGATTGGCTCGACTGCGTCTCCGCGGCAACGCCCCAACAGCAATAGTCCCACAAACACACTGCATCACCAAAATTGCTCGTCGTCAAAACAATCCGCCTCGTCGTCGTGTTGCTTCTCATATAATAATAGGAAACGGCACCAGTTAGCGTTTGGACAGAAAGGGTTTTTGGTGACATGTAATTTCAAAGAAAAAGAGTGCATCCGTGAATCTTACAACATTCTAAATGGACAATTGGCGTAAGCATGTTAACCAGCTACAGAACCTATGATATCTGAAATGGACATTACCGACTGCCTGAGACGAGAGATAGACCTAGAGCTATTGAAAAAGCATAGCATTACAAACTTTCAGGCTGCGGATACAGGAGTGAAAAATTGTATATTTATCTAAACCGCATTTGAAGATCCGATTGAGATTGGAGTTGAGCTTATTAAAAGGATTTATCAAGAAAATTCTCCTGCCACTAGATACGTACTCAGGTTTATACAGTACCAATCGCTTGCCGCGCTAACTTTGTGGACATAGTTTTTGCTTGCAGTTCTTTAATCGATAAATATTTTGTTTCTAGTGCTGGAAGCTTTTCGATTGTTATCAACAAGCGATTCAACAATAAAGTTGATCGAGACTTGTTAATAGGAAAAATAGCTGAGTTAGTTACTGCTATAAATTCTGCCTATAAGGTTGATTTGAAAAATCCGGATTTGTGTATTCTAGTAGAAGTGATAAAAGGAATTTGTTGCCTCAGTGTTTTACCAGACTACTACAAGTATAAGAAGTACAATTTGATGGAAGTAATAGCTTCTAAAATAGATGTTACAGAATCGAAATTACAGGACCATCTGCATCGTCGTCGAGCGCTCGGAGGACCATGCGGGTGAGTACCCTTTTATTGTGTTATCAATATATATATATTTTTCGCATGTTTTTTCCATTAAAAAAAAATGAAATTCATATAAATAAATAGAAAGAAGTAAATGACACATTTTAGCTATTTTTACAATTTAAAAATAAGTATATATTCGTTTTGCAATCAAAATTTGAGTTAATTCCAAAGCAATTATTTTGTTTTCTTCTCCATTACATCTTTAATTTCTTTTGTTAAATTATAAAACAGTAGAATCTAAGTAAAGCTTTTTATTGTTGAACTAATTGTAGCAAAAATGTTCTCTGTTTGCTTATGAAAAGTCATTACTTTTCTTGAAAGCTGTGGATTTTTATATGTTACAAAAATTTAAAAATATTCAACTAATCAAGTTGGGAGCATAATTAAAATTTTAATGCATGTCAAAAAAAAACTAATTTAAATTTCCAGTTTAGTAGAAAAGCAATTTTATGAGCGTTCAAAGTTGTAATCAATGGTTTATTTGATTACTCTTTTGGTTGAATTCATTTTTTTATGATTAGTAATTCCAACTTGAAACTCGGTGACCATTCTTGGTTTATCATTGAAAATTAATGAAAGGAATATTTCGCGAGTTTTGTCACACGTCCACACATGATTACATTCTCTACGTATTGCACCTAGTCTGTTCTAAATTATAGATAATTAATTTGTTGGAAATATTTCAAAGCTAAATACTATATATATATATATATATATATATATATATATATATATATATATATATATATATATATATATATATATATATATATATTACATTTACGACTTGCAAATCTATCTACATTCGTAAATCGGGAAAGTATTCTAAATGAAAATGTTTATAGCTGTATGGGAATAAAATGATTAATATAATGAAGTGCTAATTTTCCCACAAAATCGGTCTTTCCTTTCTCCCGACTCTAACCGGGTATAGGACCCGGTACGGTGGCAGGCTTCCACCTCAAGACATGAGCCAGCCGCCGGGTACTTAAACAATACTTCTCGTTTCAGGTGACGTCGCGGGTTGAGTGGCCCAAGCAGAGTGCCTCTTTATGGCATAGAGTTATGCAATCAAATTGTATAATTCTCTGGCATAAATTGGTCACCGGGGTACTCCCCTTCTGATGGGAAAGTTCATGCAATTCAAGTTGTATGAGTTTTCCACTCAGAAGAGGAATACCTGGCCACTGCAACAAAATATGGATTTATTCCGGTTGGGTGGGTGCGAAGGGGCTCCACCACCACCCGATTGCCCCTCTTTCATTTGTGGGCCATGAGCCTCGTCGGGTAATGACGAGGTTACCCCAAGTCCGCCTTTCTTTTCAGGTTCCAATTGTTCTCGCAACAAGTTCTATCTCCCTCGGTGTAGTTATCTACAATTTTTGCGACTTCGGTCGCCTCTTGATCTCCAACCAAATTCGTGAGTGCGAAATTTTTTTGTAGTGGGTCCTCGTGCTGGGGAAATGAACCCGCCCCACGACACCGCAATGCTAGCCTGCCAGCGCATTCACGCGTCTCCAGACGAGGGCATTCTCGGCAGATACCGACACCTTCTTCAGCCGAGGCAGCAGAACATCGCTGCAGTCCTTCACGGACAGTATTGAAACTCTATTAATCACTACAAGATGTTCCGAATGGTGTGTTACAATACCAGAATACCCTATGTCCACTGGCACGAACTGGAAGCTTGATATGATGTGTAATCTGTATACACATCAAGGCTCCTGGGGGGGAGATGTCTCACTGCATAAAACTTACCTTCCCGCAGGGGGAGTGCCAGCCGACAGGAATGCTCTTGGAGGCTAGCATTTTTTGGGGAGCGCCACCTCCGCGTATCCGAAGAAATTCCCGCAAGGAAATGCCGGTCGACAGTAGTACTTTTGGAGGCTAGCATTCTTTGGGGAGCGCCAGCCCCACGGACCCGAGGATATGGGGGACACCGTGAGGCTCCCTCCAGGGATGACAGGTAACGACTCTGAATGTGGACTTTGCTTTGGACAACGAAGTGAAATTTATCCTTTGGACTGTGGGACATGATGGTTTGGACCTAGTTGCTTTGCACGGTAGCACCGAGGTGACACTCATGCCTGAATGGCTCTAATTCAACTATCATACCATCTCCGTTCCGGTAAAACCTTGGCAGCCCTCAAAGTGCGTTTGAAGTTCGCACCATTGGGTTGGTGGTGTAGATTCAGTTGAGACGGACTCCCGAATAGCGCTGGTCTGGCTCTGAGCACTTGGCCCCATAAGGGCTTGTGCCAACCCTCGCATGGACTTCCTGCTCTGTTAAGATACCGATGGGACTAAAAAGGCAACTATACACACGAACGGAGATAGCGGCTTCAATTGGGACCCAATAAAACCAGAGGAACTAAAAACATTAAAAAAAAATTATGCTAAAATAACAACAGCAACGACGAAACCCGCGACTGCAGTCACTCTGTTCACAGTATATCAGGAACGGTATCAAAGATGACAAAAACAACGATCAATACAAGGACAGTGAAGACGGACGAACAACGGAGAGTAACAGACAGTTTTGTCTAGACTGAGATTTCTGCGGCGTTTAGCCACAGCAAAAAAATGATGCAAATGCCAGAGCGTCCCAAAAGGAAAGAGCAGGAAACTCTTCAGGACGCGCTAGATGTTCTAGCGGTGAAGAAAAATATAAAGAACATCAAGAGCTCGATAGTTACTGCTACGATCGCTACCAAAGCGACCGAAGTGAGGGTCGCATATCCCGAAATAATAACGAACCATCCTGAACTCCACAAAGGCTAATGGCAGTGACCAGACAAATAACATAAAGTGCCATTGTGTGATCGTATCGCCACCATCGAAAATGTCGTGGAAGCGCTGTACTTGGAAACTATCCAGAAACGTTGTTGCAAAGTACAAATACCGCCCAGCGACATGAAGAAAAAAAGCTAATCTGAAAAGCGGGAGATGTTTTAAAAAGAACAGATTGGGCTCCTTGAACTAGAGGAGCTCCGAGAGCACTTAGGGCATTACCGGAGCAGCTGGCTTAAGGGCAAAGAGGGCCAGAAGAGGAGCAGAAGATTAAAGAAGCGCTGAAGACTAAGCCTAAAGAGGACGTGCAGATATCTCCACCATCAAACATCAACAAAAATGGCGTCTCGCCCAATCAAATGTGATCGGGATGAAAGAAGGAAGGAAGAGGCACTTGATGGACATGGAACGCCAGGTCAAAGGTTTGAGACAGTGCTGACAAAAGGAGTGAAGAAAACTACATAGAAACTCCTTGAAAATGTCGCACGGATACCCAACAAAAAAAGATCTGATGCAAAATAGTAGGAAAACAAGCCTCGACAAAGACTCCAGCAGCAGGCACTGGTCGTAAAACCCTAAGTTGGTAAAGCCTATGCAGAAGTGCCGTGAAATATCAGGGGAAATGTGAAACCTGAAGACACCAACACTTCCATTACAGCAGTACGACTAATGTGGTTGAGCCACATACTTGTCGTATTTGGAGCAGAGGCCGACAATAAAGAAGCATTCTGAGACGCAGTAAATAAAATCTTCGGCAAAAGCGCAACTACAGCCTCGCTTGAACTGATGACAATGATAGAAATAAGAGACCATCCAGAGGGAGTTCTCTACCATGTGCAGGATCAAAGCGAGTTTGACACCAGAAAACCATAGGGGACAACGCATTGCCATCATTAACGACCGAAAAGGATGTCGAACAATTTCTGAATAGGGGCAAAGTAAGAATAGAGTGGGTTGTCTGCAGGATACGGCAAAGAGTAGTGCCTCTTCAATGTTTCAAATACCTTGGCTATGGTCACACTAAACAAGTATGGAAAGGAGCCGATAGGAGTTCCCTATGTTACAAATGCATTGAAATTGGACATAAACAAAAAAAGTGTACAAAGGAAGCACACTGTATTCTTTGCAAGGATGCTGACCCAAGACCGGATCTTGGGCACATCTTGGGATCAAGAAAATGTTGGGTTTTCCAGGAAGCCCTAGCCAAGGCAAAACCAGAACTTTGATGACAAGAAATGGCAGCCAGGGCGGCACTCGTCGTACTTAATACCGGAAATACGCTGAGTTTCCGCCGTATTTGCTTTGAAGGAACCATACCGGATGTAACATTCGCCTCGAAGTCCTTAATACGGAGCATACACAATTGGAGAGTATTAGAGGACTACATCATCAGTGCATTCTGCTTGATATCATCATCAGTGCGTTCTGCTTGGTATCAGTGATGTTATCTCCCGACGTCCGTGCTCTCGGCTTTCTATAATTGGATGAAACTTCGGAAATATGGACGTCGAAAGGTTTGTCGAGGTGCTCACAACAGGTGCTCCGCTCAAGGGAGACTCGCAGGGGACGGAAGAACTGGCAGCTCAAGACGTGGTGCATTCAACTATGAGCATCATCGTGACTGCTTGCAACGCTTCTACGTCTCGTCAAAAACCCCGGCATGGCAAGCCCCCAGTGTACTGGTGGTCGATTGAGATTGCTGAAAAGCAAAGGGACTGTCACAAACTTCATCCTAGGCTAAATGGGCGCGGAACCATAATGATGCATGCAACCGGATACCAGCATAAAAGTCGGCCAGGAAATGTCCTCGCGAATTGCTTGAAAACAGTAAAGCTTGCTGCTAGCGAGATTTAGTGAGCAATGGGAACCAGGATCCCTGGGGCGTTGACTACAAGCTAGTTATGCTGTAGCACTGAAGCCTTACATACATGATGCGGAAAAGATGAACGAAATAGTGTGAGCACTCTTCTCCGCCCGTCCCGTGAGTGTTAACGCTGCCCACGGTGAAACAGCAATCGAGTGTCCACTCCTCACACAGCGGGAACTGGAAGAGGCAGTCCTTTCACAGAAAGTGAGGAAGGCTTCAGGCCCAAAAGAATTCCAGCCTCCTGCTCAGCACATTCAACGCTCGCGTGTGGGGCGGCGTTTTCCCGGTTCGATGAAAGGTGGTGAGGCTAGTGCTGAAATCTCGCACCGCCGATCTGCATATCACCAGTTATGCATGCTGGACATGGCTGGGAAAGTGCTAAAGAAACTCATCAAGGGAAGACTGTTGCAACCACGGAAGTCACCGCATTTGCAGACATTAAATGGTAACATAGGGGTTTGTAGCCCGCGGTGGCATTCTGAGGCCAGCTAGCGCTCAGTTGTGTTGTGGGTTTTCCGAGGCACTCTTTGCTTGTGCTGAGCCACCCTATACATTAAAATTAACTCACAAGGAATGGACAGGAGAGGAGGCGGTCATCTTGAGAAATGAAAAATTATGGGTTTTAGTGTTTTATGGCCGTGTGTTTTAAAAAAAAAACTTAAATTCAACACATCAATTTACCAAGGACAAGTAAGTTACAAAAATTCAAATTCTATTAAGCCCCCTTTTAAAGCAAAATTTTAACCAAATTCTCAATAAAAAAATATTATTAAATTGAAAATTGATATCCAATTAAATATGTCGCAAATAATTTACTTATTGTAAAACAGAAAAAAAACAATTAAAAATTACTCACTCTTTATACGGCTGTGGAGCGCTCTGCAACAGGGCAGCTGCTAAAATTTAAATATTGTTTTCAAACTGTAACTACTTAATTAATTTATTTTTAATCCGGAACCGATGATAAATTAAACTGCTACAAAAATGTTGTCTACTGTTAGTCCACTGTTGTTTGTAATAGTTGTGGGTAAGTTTTTCAATCCTTTACTGCACCTCACAGACAAACCACTCAGTTTAAGCAATGGAGGTTGTTTTTCACCCCTATTCTGTGTTCCTTTTAGATTTCTTAGACCTCGTTTATTCACCAATGCTGCCCAATCCGGCACACAAAATTTCAACTAAGGAAATTTTCTTCACTGAGCCATTATATCGTCCGTTTATAATTTCTATTAGCATTCACAAGACATCTATCATAACAGATACGTTTATCAATGTCGGCTCATGAGTTTTCGACTACAATTTTAGTCACGATTGACTTTTCGTGAATTAATTTTTTTTATTGAAAATCACAAGCATAAGATCATTTGGTTCCCTTTCCCACTGTTTTAACGTCATTTCATTCTTTCAGAAAAAAACTAATAACGACCTTTTCCACTTTAATTACACCGCACAATCTCACTTTCTGCCAATCTGCATTCAACGGGCCGCCAAAACCTCTTCTCAGTTTTCAATCTTATCAATTTGAATGTCCCGACCAGACTAACTACCTCTAAACCAAGAATTTTTCTCTCTAAAAAAACCAATCCCGCAATCCGTTCTTTTACACTTCGATTCCGTTACCCACACATCTTTCCATATCGACAAATGCTACAATTTCCATTTTGCATATATGGCGATCTGCATAACCATGATAGCGTTTGGTTATATGCAAATAGTCATACACACATAAATAGTTGCTTTTGCCGGTATCCCAAAAAGAGTGTTCCTGCGTTCGGGGGAACTTGAACCCAGGGTCCCAGTGGATCCCACCGGTTGAGAGTCCATGACACTACTACCGGAGCTACCTTATGATGATCTCCCATTCATCCAATTTGCAACTTCAACAGTACAACTTTCTCAATGGGCATTGGTATGAAATTTGTTAGTGGGAGATAATGAATAGAATTAGTTAGTATGAAGAAAGGAATTAGATTTGTTAGGGAAAAGGTATGGAATGAAATTTTGTTAATGAGAAGTAATGAATGAAATGTTGTTAGTTGGCAAGATAAGATTATTATTATTATTTTAATTTATTTTTTTTTTTGCAGAAAAGAGTAAAAAAATAAAAATAAAGGTTGAGTGTTAAAAAATATATACAAAGGAAAACGTATGTGTGCCCAAAAAAAAAATTAGGATGATACGGAGGCAACTTGAAGTTGCGAATGGAAGAATGCCGGTAGGGCCGGAATTCGCAACAAAACTTACTAACGCAATTCCTGCTGCTAGAAAGCTATATCTTCGAGAGTACATTCTATCATTGATGCAATTGCAGAGGTAATGAGTGTGGTCCAAAAGGCAAAGGCATATAGCCCCACTAATCGACGGATCATTCTGTTGGTAACACTAAACGTTAGGAACGCCTTCAACTCTGGTAGATGGGTGGATATTCTGGATACACTGGAAAACTTTTCAAGACACGACGCAGGGCCAACGAATGATGGAAGTTACATCGGGTATTACCCAGGGATCTTTTCTTGGTTTAGACCAGTGCAACGTATTTTGCGAGGGGCTATTGAGACTGAACATGCCAGACAAGTCACGCTTGATCGGCTATGTGGATAATTTTGAAACTCTAGTCACTGGATGCACCGTTCAATAAGCGCAACTTAGAGAGAGACTGAATGGTTGCTCTTGAGTTCAGTCTAGCACTCGAGAAAATCAAAGTGGTAATGTTGACAAAAAGGGAATCCCTAGAGTAAGGATGAACAGTATTGGAGACCTACTAATCGAATCGAAGCCAGCGGTGAAGTACCTGGGGCTACTGATTGACTCGAGGATGAGTTTCTCTCAGCTAACCAGGCCAACGGCTGGGAAGGTGGCTTCGGGATTATTGGCTCTGAGTTGACTTAATACCAATGTAAGGGGACCTAGCCCATCAAGGAAATGCCTCTTGATGAGTGCTGCAGATTCAGTGCTACTGTAAGGAGCAAAAATATGGGGCGACACTCTCAGTAAGGAGGTGTAACAAATCGCTTGACACAGGTTCAGAGTAGAGGAACACTGAGGATTAAATCTTCATATCCAACATTCTCTGATTCGGCGGTAAGAGTTATTGCAGGCGTGATACCTGTTGCGTTCCTTGCAGGGGAACATCGCGCTGTCTACTTACATCAAACCGAAGTAATTTGAACCTACACTCCCAACAGAACCCCAGATTGGCGGCCCAACCCGCTAGTACCTACTCTCCCATGCATCCAATACTCAATTTAAATTGAGCAAAGCATTAGAACGCTTGCATCAATATTTTCGTTCTGGGTAAGTTTGTACGGGAATTAAGAGGTGTAATTATTTTATGGTTGTTGTCCAACTGCAATGAATACTTTTACATGAGAACAAAAAGATCAAACAAAAATACAGTTTAGTAAGTGGGAAATGTAAAATAAGATTATTTATTGTTGAAGATAATAGAAAGGTAAGACTAGGAAAGAAAATAGCAATTACATATTTATTGGGGAAGGGAAAATCGAATGTCTTCATGATAGCCTGAAAAAAATCAAAATTAGTGGTAGTAGAGGATTAAAGGAAAGAAAAATTGAGGAAGTAGTTGTAACGATTTAATGATCTGGTCCGCACACTTCGAGAATTCCTGAAGATATGAAAATAATGTCTCTGCGCGACAACTTTTTCGGTGGGCCGGTTTTAATGGAACCACTGTTTCCAAAGTTTTTGATGCATACAAGTTCGTTGAAGTTTCAGTAATTTCGCGATTTCCGAGCACAAATTATTGTCTTTTTTATACTGTACTACCAAATTTCGGATATCATTAGAATTTCTTTTTGCGATAACACCTCGCGGTCCTTACAGCTAGAAACTAGCAATAAAACTTAAACAGAATCGCAGCAGCACATATACGGAATGACAATAAGAGCAAATAAACAAATATTGATGACATTCTGATACGTTTAGTTAGAATTTTTTGTGTATAGCTGAATCAGCACTGACTGTCGAAGACTTTTGTGCATTCAATTTTTTATGTTTTTATGAATTTCTCCTTAATTCTGGCATCAAAATTGTTTATCTTTATTTTTTTATAAATAAATTTACGTTACTTAAAAAAATGTGCGTCAATGGATTTTTGATTAAAGCTTCCAATTAACCGGTATCTCAATATAACGAATTGTCCGTCACTGTCTAATTTTTCGTTTCAACTGGTTTGCCAAGTTATACACATAAAATAGCAATAATTTTTATAAAAACTTCTTATTCCTTATTTTAATTTTGTTGGCATTGTTTTCTTTGCCAAGTAGCAAAGTAGCAAAAACAAAAGAATTAGGGCTGCTATTATTAATGCCTTTCAAGTATACATTACAATCTGAGCGTTCGTGTGTTTGCCATCTAAATATAAAATTAGCCTTATGAAAATGATTCCAAATGATGTAATTATTCGTTTCAACTGATTTTCCAGGTTATACACACAAAACAGCAATAATTTTTATAAAATGCTTCTTATTCCGATCAACCTGTGTGGTTTCCTTCATTTCTTTTACATCCCATTTATTTATTTTTTTCCTACTTTTATGCTACTGTGGATGCATTATTTGCTTAAATGTTATTGCTTCTTTAAGGATGGCAGCTAAGCTTATGGTCTATTGTAATGTTTTGAATAAAATCCTGTTGATTTGTCGTTTTGCCAAGGTAAGTAATATTTTTTTTGTTTTTGTACTTTTAATGTCTGGGGGATTTGTTTTAGAAATACCTTATAGATTTTTTTTCAAGCTTTTTTTGGGTTGTCTTATTGTATTTATTTTAATGTTGGTCATTATCTTAAGTAATGGCAAGTTGTATTGATGCAGACACAAGAAAGAAGAAGCAAATTTAAGAGATAACAACTCTTGACCACCTCTTTTACATGATCACTATTGTTAATAAGATGAAGATTCGGAATAGTCAATTTGCGTAAACTGCAAAATTTCGATAATTTGGTCAATATGTCGGTTTGAGCTTCTTTTTCGTAACAGACTAGGTTTTTCAAGGATTTCAAGATCATTCCGATCATGATGCACTAACTCATCAAGTAAGTTTAATAGCGCAGTATTTTTTTGCTACATTCCCAAATTTCTATTTTCTTTCCCACGGCACAAGGACCTACTACAAAAAAAAATTTCGCATCCACAAATTTCGAGGGTCAAAGAAATATCGACCCGAGTCGAGGCCGAGGTAACCTACTAAGGATCAAAAATTACTGACTTTAAGGACAAACCAGGCCTGGTGAAATCAGACAGACTTAAGAGGACTTCGTCGCTGCCGACGATACTTATGGCCCCCAAATAAGATGGGGCATCCAGGTGGAAGCGGTGCCCCCTCGCACCCTCCCAACCGGATCAAGATCCAAAATATATTTTCTATTTAAGTGAAAAACTCATAAAAACATGATTTGAATGAATTTTTCCTTTAAATGAAAAGTATAAACGTGGCAAATTAGTGTCATAGTATTATGTGTGGGAATCAAATAACACTATGCCATAAATAGGCACGCGAGCGGAAGGCCACCTTACCGGGGCAAGAGCACCTGAAACGCATAAAAAACGGGTGAGCTCACCCGATGACTGTGAGGGGCCGGCCAACGTTGCGGGTCCCACACCCTGTCAGGTTCAAGCGAAAAGAAAAACCAGGTTTTCGGTTTTAACTCATTTTGTTGGTTATTGTTAACGGTAACCTATATAAAATCTTATCTATCGCATTTAAAAAATTATTCTTCATTATCGTTTAATGTATGCTGCTTGTTTTTTTTCTATGATTTGGGTGTTCACCGTGTTTTGTTTGTCTTTTTCTTCTATTATTATTTCAATGTTCTTCAGCTTGAACATGTTTTAATTCAAATCTTCTATATTTTGCTGTTGACTAAATTATTGGAATAAATCGAAAAGCTACCTTACTGTTTGTTTTTTCTATCAGGCATCTTAGTATACATTTTTTAAAAAAAAAAACCATAGACCGTTTTTAATGGTGTTTTAATTTTTGCATAAGTTATATTAAAATCAATTTCCTTTTAACTATGAATGAATGTGATAATTTGTGGAGGAATAAATATCAATTAAATTATATTAAAATGAATGCATGCTATATCGTTAATAATAATATAATATAATATAGAAAATATAGCAACCAATAGGGTACTCACCATCATCCTCGCCGGGCACCCACTGTTGGTGTGGTGTGGTTATGTTAGCAAACTCCTCACCTCTTTTTCCATTCAATTAAAATGAGGAGGAAAATTCCAAATAACACTTTTGCACTGTATATAAATTAACTTCCTTAATCATATATGATGTCGAACAAGGCTGCTTTGGGTCAATAACGTTAACACGTGGTTAAGTTATAGCTACTTTTCGAATACAATCCATATCAAAAAACAAAAAAAAACATCGCTCCGCCAATTAATTTTTCCCCTCCTTATCCTTACGATCTTCAATTGCAGTCATGAACAAAGTCCCATGATTTAGAAACATCACCCCGTTTCCCTTTAGCCACGTATCTCTTGCGAATACACCATATCCAACATTGATTCGTAAAATAAACAGTATCCCATTCATTGAGATATTATAACAACTTCTCAGTCCCATCCATCCGATAGGTTCTCAGGCTCCAAAGTGATTCAAGTTACCCGTGCACAATCTTCCACTGGCACTAGCGCTGGCGATAGTACTCAGTCGGGTTTTCCCTGTACTCCACTGAGCCAGTCGCCTGTACACTCACGCTCGGTGACACACCGAAAATCCTTTCACAACTTTCCACTAATTTCGTACAAATTTTCACTTCTTCCTGCTTTTCCGGCGCACACACTTCAGCAACAACGCACCAGCGAGTTTTTCCGCAAGCGCCAACACTTCGCAGAAACCACACGGCGAACGCGCAAAGAGAACTCTGAATTTTCACAGCTTATCATCAATTTCGGATTTTTCTTTTTCACTTGGCTATAACTCGAACTACTACTGGAAAACTCTTCCTTTCGGCTCTATTCAGCGATTAATAGTTGTTTCGAACGTTTCACTTATACATATCTTGTACCACATGCGCTTCCAACGCCGTCTCTTTCTCTACCGCGACCGAAACTGAATTGGGTCGCCCCGCCGCTTTTGCAAAGCAACTCTTCCTTTTTAGGGTTTTGTAAAATAATTTTACAAAACCCTACTAAAATTGCGTCTTGTCTGTCCGTCCGTGTGTCAGCACTTTTTCTCGCAAACTACTTAAGCTAGAAACATCAAACTTTATATGCAGGTGTAAAGCGGTGCTCTCTTCAAAGTTCAACTAGAAAAAATTTGTATAAGGTATTTAAGGGGGACTCCCCATGTTGGGGAGTGATCTCCCAAAAAAAAATTTGATCAAAGGTAGCCGATATGATTATTGATGAGAACTTTGCAAAACAGGTCTTAGGTTGACACTTCGCTTCGAGCGGCGCACAGGGAGGGGCAATACACGAAAAATGTGTGCCCTCCCCCTTGCAATTGGACACCTGTGATCTGAAAAATCTGAAAAAAATTATGGATATGTGTGTTTGTGAGTACAACAACAACAAATACCTTAGAAGTCAAAATTCGCTCAACTTTATTAATAATAGTATGATCTTCGGATTACACATTTTCCCCAATAAAATCGTATAGGTACCATTAAACCAAACGAAATTTGATATTTAAGTAGTCCAACAAAAGTCCCTTAAACTTTATAAGTTTTATGAAAATCGAATGATATACACGGAAATTATAGCCATTTGTAAGTTCTCCAATTAGAATAACAATAACACACGAATTTGGTATTTTATGAACTTTCCATCGAATCAGTCACTGCAGTTTTGATTTGATCTTGTTGAAATTTTCAAGCAAGGTCAATAACATTAATATATTTAGGAATTCATAATTTGAGTGATTTTTATAGGTTTGCAACAAAATGGCGACCGTTGAAAACAGAAAAACAATGGATTTTCTTTTAAACGCGCACATCTCTTTGACATATGTCTTGACTTTATTCGTTACTGGTGACTGCATTTTGGAGCAGTTGGGTACAAAAACCTTCTGTCATGAGCGTAGATCTGTCTACCCAACTTGTTTTTTATATATTTTTACGAGGCACGCCCAGAAAGTAAGTGTACTGGTACACTCACAGATGTAGGGAATACTTTTTCGACATGTTGGCAACACTGCCGCGTAGCCTGACCCCTCCCCTTCAAAACGAGACCAATCCAAGGTTAGTGTGCTGAAAACTCTTGACGCAGTAGCATCTCTCGCGAAAAATGTCGATCGTATCTCCCGCCAAGCGCGAAATTCGCGCCGTCATTCGCTACCTCGTTGCAAAGAGAAAAGCTCCGGTTGAAATTTATAATGAGGTGAAAACTGTTTACGGTAATAAGGCTATGAATCGTACGAGTGTGTGCAAGTGGTGTTGCGAGATTAAAAATGACCGTACTTCCATGCATAATGATCAGAGGAGCAAAAGACCTTCAATTGTGACTGACGAACTTTTGGAAAAAATCGAGACTGCGGTCCGTGACGACCGCAGATTGATGTTAGATGAACTATCTGCGATGTTTCCGCAAATCTCCAGATCCCTGATACACGAAACAATCACAGAAACTCTCGGATATCGGAAATTGTCTGCGAGGTGGGTCCCAAAACAGCTGACAGAACAGCACAAGTTGAATCGAGTGCAGAACTCCAAAGAGTTTTTGGAACGCTGACGCTGAACCCTGACTTGGCCCCTTCAGATTTCCATCTCTTCACTTCCCTTAAGGTGCACATGGGTGGGAACAAGTTTTCAACGGACGAGGGGTTGAAGGGGGAGGAGGAGAAGTGAGCGAAAGGACTGGCGGGAGACTTCTTCGAGGCAGGCATTTAAAAATTGATCCCGCGGCTCACCACTTGCATCGAGAGGGATGGTGACTACGTCGAAAAATAACTGACATATGTACAAGTGTAACCAAGTATGTTTTTGTTTAATTAAATTTTTTTTGAACCCTACATAAATTGAGTACACTTAATTTCTGGACGTGCCTCATATATGATCATTTTTTCATTAATGTAATCGTTTTATAATTGTTCTTTATGTTTAACTTTTCCGACACGGTTATCGCTGTACCGAAATTACTTTTCACCTCACTGACACGCATGTGAATGCCTCTATTATTTTGTCCAATACCGAAATAGAAATTTTTATTATCGACTTTCATATGACGCTCTTCGGGTAGCCCGCCTTTAAATCCGCCTTCCGTTGTTCTGAATTCTTTTAAGAAAAATCCGTAAGAGCGTCCCGCAATTCTATCATGCCCTGAGCTGGTATGGCAATTTGTGATCTAGTCCCACCTCGTTTGATTGTTTGAGATACTCTTAAAAATATTCCCGGGGCGTTCTCCTTCGAATCTATTTAATATCTTCGATTCTCCTTCCTTATTTACTCTGACTTCAGTTTACCGTCTTCTCAGAATTTGGTGGACGTGTACAACGGCGTACTTTAGCTCATGTAAACTGTATGGACTCCCATCACACTTCACAAAAGCTCCGAATGAATAATAAGGAAATTTTATTCTAGTTCCACACGATTTTCATTTTCTCACTTAGAACGTCCTCCCAGCCCACGAACGAGTAATTTCACGGAACATTTAGGTAGGAAAAAGATGTTCGCGGCTATGGAAATTTAAATAAAACTAATCTGAGGTTCGCGATTCTAGCAACAGTTCATAATGTGAAAACTAGCTTGGATCATCTTAGATTTTATTCATTTCTTAAACAGCATAATTATTGAACGCAAATTTCCCACTCCGTTTAGTTTCTACCGTTTCGATGCATTTTTACGGAATTTATATGATGAAACAGAACAGTTAAAGAATTCTAATGTTTAGCTAGGAGATCGTTTTGTCTAATTTTCACGGATAGAGGAGTTTTCATGGAAAAACTGCTCGCATAGAAATAGCAAATCAAATAAAGCATAGCTCCAACGACGACGATACACACGGACTCCTGATGCAACACCGAAAACCGACCCATACGTGGTGCCTTTAAGTGAAATTTACGCTCCCTGACTATGCAAGGCGCGCGGCAAAAATGATAAAACAGAACACCTCGACAGGGCCGTTGAGAGATAGAAGACTATGCGGGACTTAACTTTTGCGGGCCCCCTCCCCCTAAAGCCTGTTTTCATAAAAATTTCCATTTAACTTGAATAGAGCCCAAACAATTTTGATTATAGTTCACAAATAATTTTATTTATACATTTATGATGAAATTCATAACAGTAAAAAAATGTAATATTGAAATGAGTACAAATAATATAAAATCATAAAATTCTGGATTTGACACATAAATTCAAATTGTTTTATTCTCATATTCTTCTTTTTGGTAAAATTATTTTTGCATAAAATTATTCTAAAAATGCCTTTCTGGCTTTTTTATTCGCGAAACTATTTATAATTTCATCAAAATCCAGCTGCCTTGCTAGCGATGGCTCTATTCCCAAAGTACCTACATGTGTTAGGCGGTCCTGGCACATGGTGGAACGCAGCTCATTTTTTATACGTGCAAAAGCATTAAACGATCGTTCTCCTTCAGCTACACTCATGGGGATTGTGCTATAAATGCGCAATGCCACAACAACATTTGGAAAGAGAACTTCGAGCCTCAATTCAACAAGCTTATAAAGCAGTTCCAAGGGTAGTAGAAAGTCATCCCTTAAGTTTGACTTATGTATTGTTTTTAGAGGAAGCATTTCTTCAATGGTTTGCTGCGAAGACACATCCGTATCGTAAAATTTGCAAAAATGGCTAACTTTTAACCGAATACCATCATCTGTAAGGGTAACATATTGCCATAAAAAACTAAATTTATCGTTTATCCTTCTCATTGCTTCAGAACGGGATGTAATATTGCCAATCAAACTGTCAAATATGACGTAATATACACTTTGCTTGAACTGCGACTTAATTCTGCCACATCATCTGCAGATTCATCGAAGAACCTCTTTCTCGTTTTCTTTCTTTTCTCGGGAAAATTTACTGGAATATCTAGATTTTGAGCTACTAGCGTACACTCACTGAAAATATTATCCCAACAATCATGTAATTTTTTTAGTTGGTCAACTAAATTATCGATGTTTTTGATTTCTTCACCTAACGTAGAATGTCTGGCTTTTAATATCAAATTGCAATGGTTAATAGCAGTTAATGCTTTGATCCAAGTAGATGCTAATATTATGCATTCAAATGAATTTATATACTTTTGAATGCCATTTACATCTACTCTTATTTCTGCTGAAAGGTCTAAAGTCTCTGATTCATTTAATGCATTTTTCAAGCCAGGAATGTGAGCAGCAAATGGTTTAACTGCTTCTACTCGAGCTGACCAGCGAGTTTCGGACAAACTATGTAAGGAGCTGCCAATATTTTTTTTCAGAATTTCCCACCTCTGTGGGCTTGAACTAAAAACGAGTATATTATAAAGCTTCTGCACTGTTCCGAAAAAAGTAGTGACTTGCGAACAACTTTCGACAGCTTGTTCTCCACAAAGGTTTAGGGTATGGCCTCCGCATGGTGAAAATATAGCCAGTAAATTTTGCTGAATTATGCGGCTTTGCGCACCTTTGTATTTGCCACTCATATTATTGCCGTTGTCATATCCTTGAGCACGACATAATGAAAGTGGAATAGCATGCTTTTTTAAAGTGTCTGTAATCAATCTAGCAATATCTTCACCAGTTTTTTTACTACAGTCAACGAATTCCAAAAAACGTTCATGAATTTTTTATTTATTTATCGCAGGGTCCAACAGTACATAGCGCAAGATGAAAACTGGTTGCTCAATATGGGCTGCATCTGGTGTAACATCAACTATTATTGCATAATATTTGGCAGATTCTCTCTCTTTTTTAATAGTAGAGACAATGAGTTTTGCACAGCTTTCAATAAACTCATTTTGTGACGTTGGCGATAAGTAGTGAGCTTGCATTCGAGTTTTCGAAGTTTGAGATTCTTTAATTTTGCATAAATGATCTTTTAATATAGGATCATAATGTGAAATCAATTCAAGAATCCCAAGAAAATTTCCATTGTCGACTTCACCAACCTTAGTGCCCGATCCCCTGAAAGCTAATCAGAAAGGAATAATGTTGTATCCAAAATTATTTTAAGTATGTGCTTCCAATGCTGGACTTCGTTTTTGACGCTTTCAGAAAGTAATTTGTCAATTGTGGTATCATTTTTTAATCGAGTTTCAAAAGTACTCCACTCAATATAACATATTTTATGAATATTGCTATTTTCATGTTCTGGTATGCGTTCATACAATTTTTTCCAGCTTTTATCTATCGAATACCCAGAAGGTAAAATCAAAGCAGATCTTTTGGACTCAGGGAACTTACAGAACACGCGACAAGGGTAACAAAACAGAGCTTTCTTTATTCGAAGCCAAATCAGCCAATCTCTTTTTATCCTCTCTCCGTTTTTTAACATTATTTCGAATATTCTAGTCGGAAATTTACCACCTTTTACATCTTTGGGGAAAACGGAAGGAAAATTTTGAGGACCTCTGTGAACAATTTCATCTATTTGAGCGGGTATAATATGTATAGCCTCTATAACACCAATATCAAAGTCATAAAGTTTCTTTTGTGTAAAGTTTGTCACTCTGTTTCCATATGGATCTACTTCAGTAATAGTGCTAGTCGTTTTCTCTTCAGCACTCGATGGATGCAAAACAGCTAAATCAGAAGTACTAGAACTATTAACTAATAATTGTTTATCAAGTCCTATGCAAGTTTGCAGTTGTCGGTTTTTATCTAAGTCTATTGTTTGAATATCGGTTTCAAGACTACTTTTATCGATATTAAGTGAGTCATCGTCGTTAATTTTATTTCTAGCGATTTGAATCTCATCTTCTTGAGGAATATTGTTAATATCATCAACATTATTTGCTAAGGTTGGCTTTTTAAAAAAACTCATCGCATCTAGTTTCGTCTGATTTTTATTTTGCTCAATCTTTTCCCTTCGTTTTTGAGCACCGGATTTATGCTTATGGTCTTTTACACCCGACATTATTTTTGATTCAGTTTTAATTGTTTTGTATCTGAATACTGGATGCACGTATATTTTAACAATCTATTAAAAAAAAAATTTTTAAAGCGTAGCAAATATACACATAAAAGTTTTTAAATTCTATTGCTGTTCTCTTTACTCAACTCAATTTGTATGGAATGGAATAAATTAGTGCTGTGCTCGATATACATATACCACCAATTACAAAAAATGTTGAGATAGTTGAAATACGGACATTACTGTAAATGATAGGTATTGCACTGCCTAGAAAGTTATTAAAAGAACTTAAACTTAGTCTTACACGTTACCCTTAATTTCTTATGCAAAAGCTTATTTTAATTTACTGACAAGAGCACAAACATATTTTAGACATATATTTGATATTTGTACAAAATTATTACAAAAATCACAATTCTAATGAAAAAGTTTAGGCACTTTTTTCTAACCTTTAGCATAAAAATATTGGTTAGTTAAATGTGTGCAAAAATTTAACTATTTGATAACTAACATACTCTTCGCATTCTTCCATTGAACAAGCGTGATATGCCAACTATGCATCAATTTATGTAAAAAAAAAAAGAAAACGATTTGTCTTTAAAATCGTTGCTAAGCACCAATTTATTTTATCAGAATTGCATTTCAAAAACAAACACCACGAGCGAAATACTCACGTATATATATTTCATCAATTAAAATTTTATTGTAAGGATAGCGCATTCTTACCTTTGGATCTTTTGCGAAATAGCAAAGAAACGGTTTGCAGGTTCTTCAATGTAAAACACATCGATATAACTTTTTCAGGAACTTATCCAATTTTGCGTATAATCTCTTTTGAAACAAAGCGACAATATGCTTTGCCAGAGCTAATAACCAAGTGGCGAATATTCTTGAAATTCAATCAATCACCACATATGCATTTGTGTAGTTTTTTGTTGCACCCCAATAGGAAAATTTGGTAGTGCTTCCAGTGGCAGTGAGCAAGAAAGCGCTTTATGCTTCTGTCTAAATGTAGGAATAACGAAGTGCATAAACAGCAGCGAGCAGAATGCAGTTTGGATGCACTGAGGTATCATAATTTCATCCGCGACTCCAGGAAATTTCTTGAATGTTTATTTTCGTTAGTTCCAGTGACTCATACACATTCGGTTGGTTGAAAGTTGACTGAATTGTAACTTCTGAGGTATTTGTTGCCCATGCAGTTATTAAGGCCTACTTCCAAAATTTTTTTAAAGTTTTTCGGCTCAAAGATGTCCAATCACGAAGGGGGAAAACCAAATTGTCCCCTGCACTCCCCTATACTCTTATCAAACTTTTTGCACCTGATTTCAAAAGTTCTCATTAATATCTTTCTTTTGATACCCGTATCGGTTATATTTAACAAAAAAAAATTTCAACTGTCGCCTCTATGTATGGGGGGCCCCCGTTGAAACCTTTAAAGAAAATTTATACATGGACTTTAGAGAGCTATCATTTCTGACCTGTGCACAAAATTTCATGATTGTAGCTTTTGTAGTTTCTGAGAAAACTTTCTGTGATGCACGGACTAACAGACGGACAGATAGGTCGTGAAACTAGTAGGATTTTGTAATTTTTTTATACAAAATCTAATATATGAACCCCGAAAGGAGACAGAAGCGCTTCCCATTCACTTCAACTTGGACGCTGAAAAAGCGCTTCAAAAGTAACATTTGCAAAGTGCTTTTTTAGCGTACATACAATGCTAAAAGATATAAGAAACCAGAAAGGAGACAGAACTGCTTCATTACTTCCAAAGAAGCGCTTCGAAATTAATGCCGCAGTGCTTCTTTTCCTATTGGGACACGTCCAGTCCTTTTCGACTGAATGTTTACTGAAATGAAATCAATTTATTAATTACTGTTTGTAGAGTACATAGCTTCATCAACTGCTGGAATTATATTTGTTTTTATTAATTTTTAAACTTTGGATCAATTTAATACTTTTCTCAATGCAGAATTCTGCACATTAGATGCTATAAATATTTTATTCTTATTTTGTTAAATGTACAGCAATAAAAGTTCTAATAATGTATTTCGCTACGATCTGGGCCCCTCGCCCTACCCCGGGCCCCGGGGAAATTACCCCGGCTACCCCCCCCCCTCTCGACGGCCTTGCACCTCGATCCCGATAGTGGTTTCGACAAGAATTAAGCAAGTCGGATACTACTTGGGCTTCGCGACGTGTTTGCTGTGACGATTAATAACAGACTCCCCTTTTGGTTGTCAATCGTCCACTTGGTACATGTCCAACGGGACTCAATGAGCCTCTCACACTTACCTTTGCCAATGCAATACGTACATGTGCAGCGGGAAAAGGTGTTGCCATGTCCGCATTTGGATTGCGGCTTTGAATTATAAAATTAATGAAAAGTAATAATATTGAAAAATTTAAATGATAATAGAAAACGATAAATATCATAAAGAATATAATTATAAAGAAAAGTTTAAATTTAATATAGAAAAAAAAATAATATAAAATTTCTATTTAATTATAAAGAAGAATATAAATTTAATATAGAGAAAAAAGATGATATAAAATTTATATTTACAATGCAAAAAAAAAATTTATAATTTATAAACTATAAATTAGAATAATTAAATTTTCAAATCAGCAATCAAGATTCGGATCATGTTATGAAGGTTTTCGAGCAGTTTGCTTAGGCAACTGCTCGATTACTACACTGTTTTACAGCATTCTAAGCTAAGCTCTACTAAATTTACCAAATTCATTATATCACAATCTAATAGTCCTAAGGATCTTAGTGAATGCGCATGATGAAACAAATCATCCCGATTGTCATCCAGCTCGCCCGAAAGGTTTTTGTAAACAACAACTTTTCGAATCGATAAATATCCTATTGATCATTCGTGCTCATTCAAAACGAAACGTTACCAGATGTGACGTTTTTAATTTTTAAAATTGTAGTAGTATTTTGTTTATTGGTTTAAATCACCTGTCGAATTTGGTAAGGTTCATTTTCACCTGCAAGCCACACCAATGTTAAGAAAGAAGTTCAGTCACAGGTCACAAGCCCGATCACACAACATCGGTCACTGCTCCAGCAGCCGTGCTCGTTCTACCTCCCGCATCCAAACAACAAACAGGAACTTGAACGAAGAGAACAAAGTGAGGTTAGATTCTTGCAGAACGATATGGCACCATAAATGAACTATACTCGTACCTGCACAATAGCTCCACTTGCTACCGTTTCATAAGGATGGTAAAACCGTGGAGGCATATAAGCCTGCTATGCCCATAGTCCGCAATATTATTGTGCCGTAATATACGCTCTTGGCCGCTACACATGGCTTGGCCTCCCTCAACGTTGTGGCGGTAATTTGACAGCGATCTGTCATCACTGGTAAGCAAACCGTGTAAGAATGACAGATCTCTATTGGGTATCGCTCTGAAGTATAGGAGGTTCTTACATAGATTACGAGATATATACGCCCAATAGAAATGATTGATCATTTAAATTAATGAAGAGGAGAATGCTGGCACACCAGAATTCAGAACAATACTAATGTATTGTTCTGAATCCCCATTCTTTTCAAAATCTATCGAAACAAAAATTTCTCCTTTTCATGCATTCCATAATATAAGAACATATATTCATTATTAAATCAATAATATTACATCCAGTATGGCTCAGACACAGTGCTAGGATACGCTTTCCTCATAGATCTAGTTAAGGCATGCCCGCTTCAATATTTTCAGCATTGATCATTTATTTACATAATCAGCTTTTGCAAAATGTACTTAGCAAATTAAATCGTCATATAATTTAAATTATGATGTAATGTGAAATCTGTATGATAATTTTTACTAATCACACCCTTTTTAAAAAAAACAATACAGTAAAAACCTATTGATTATCTGTTGCAAACATTTACAGCTACAATAAATCAATAAATATAATATGCATGTCACCATCATTACTGTATCTAATGGATTTATTATAAATTTAATTCCATATCATTAAAAACACAAAATGTTCGAGGAGACAAAATTCAATGCTATTAATTTAGAGGTCAACGAATGAATACATAACAAACTTTCGCACTCTTGCCGAAGAAATCCCAAGCTAACAGTCTTTGAGAGCAAGGTCACATCTTTGTATCGCGAACAGTATTCATATACCATTATTAATACCAGATAGTACGCGTTGAGTGTATCAAAAGTTGAAATGCACTTCAAAACGCCATTCAAAAAGCAAATCATCAACCATTAAAGTGAAAATTGTGTATTTTCTTCTCTCGCGGAACATCAGTGACGCTAATTTGTTAACGGAATTTATGAGAAAATTTCAATATCAACAGGTATTTCATGCATACGCGCCGGACTTTTGTCGCCAGTCTGCATACAATGCAATAATTTTTTGTTAGGTGTAACCTATTGTCACAATTGGGTACATCAAGTTTTGAAAAATGTTGCATAATTTGCCGAACATAAATACTGCACTCAATTTATTAGAAGATTATACAGACTGATTAAACATATCATCCAACATTTGAACGCCCTTTGAACCGCGTCATTTGCCCAATGAATTCTTTCAAAAATTTACTAGATGATCCAGGAAAGATTTCGCACATTAAAACAAAATGTTTGAATAATAAAAACAAATCATTCAAGTACAAGTGATATTTACTCAACTGGTTTAATCTAATTTCGCAACGTGATATTTGAAAAAAAAACTTATTCACGTGAAGTTCCATTAAGGGTACATATTAGGCAAATATGACGGCATTCATCGGTATAAAAAGTATTCAAAATTATTTATAGACTACCTAATTACTCATATAAAGGTCACCCACTTAAGTTCAGTCCAAACCACCAAAAACAATTTTTCATCTTCAAATGTAATCTGACTGTTCGCATTAAAATGGAGTCTGTATCTATGTATCTTCATTAAATGTAAAGATTATCGGATACGTTCACTGTCTGTGCAAATAAATACAATTTTCGCCTCCAACCTTGTGTTTAAGTAATAAAAAATCATTAATGCGAAAATTAAGATGAAACAGTATAAACAGATCGTCACTTCTTAATCGAGATTAAAATGCTGATCACATATAAAATTTGCTAAGATAAATTAATCTCATACTCATATTTTAGTTGGAACGATAAGATCAAGGACGATGTTCATGTATGCGAAAGTGATTTTGAAAAAAAAAATAAGACAAAAACCATGGGAATCAGAATCAGTTCGAGAATGACTTCAGAAAATTTTTAAGGTAAACTATTCAAGAAAGGTCAAAAATGATTTATATTGCTACGATTAATTCAAAAGTACAGCTACTACAATCATAATGCGCATTATATTTTATTGAATTGTACGGGCTATATGCAACCACGGATGTCGCCACAGTTGCAGGCATTAATTTCTACTGAAAAATGTTATCTTTTGTTTAATACGGTCCTTTTACAAAGAGAAAGATAATTTATTTCTTTAACCGTATAATTTTTATTCTCGATGTATATACGTATTTCGAGGCTCACTCAGCCTCTTCCTCAGTACAAATAATGGAAGAAGAATCGCTGGTATAATTTGACGTTGTCGCACATTTTCCGAACACCCCAGTCAAGCAGGCAATATGCCATATGAGGAATGGCTGAAAAAATTCAACACGACTCCGAATTGGGGAAAAAAGTAAGGCAATTTGTAAAACTCGCCTGGCTCTGTATGAGTGAAAATTATTGCACATTCCGGAATAAATTCTACATTACAACGAAGGAAGTTGCTATGGGAAATCCACTATTGCCGATGCTCACCGAAATGTTTATGAACCACATCGAGGATAAAATAGCCAGGAAGGGAATAATGCCCAAAGCTTGGTACCGCTACGTTGATGACATTATAGCAATAGTTCAAACATACCAAATCGAAGAAATATTAAAGGAAATTAACAAGATAAACTACAACGTGAAATTTACGGTAGAAGGGGAAACCGATGGACTCATACCATTCCTGGACGTACCCGCAAGTAATAAGCGCGTAGGAGATCGGTTAGCTTTCGCAGTGTACAGGAAGCCAGCAGCAACACAAAGAACTATAACAAGCGACTCGAATCATACTTACGCCCAGAAAATGGCTGCTTACTACAGTAGGCTCATAAATGTCCCAATGTCACGCGAAGACTACCAAAAAGAACAGCATTATATAGAAGAAACGGCGACAAAAACTGGCATCAGGAAGGCAGATATAGTGCGCTTGATCAACAAAAAGATCAAACGGAAACAGCTCGAAGAAAAATCGACATTGTTCAAGCAGGAGGATGCGATCAAAAAAGTGACAACCAAGCGAATCAGTACCCCAAGCTCGAATTTATGTTATTTGCGGAAATCTAGAAAACGCTACCGAAATATGACATTAAGGTATGTAGTAAAAAAATAACGGTGAAAAACTGGATTATTAGCGAGAAGGACAAAAAGACGATCGACAAAGTTAATGGGATTTACAAAATTATGTGCCCAGTGTGCAATAAAATTTATGTCGGACAAACAAAAAGAATTGTAGGTGCTAGATTTAAGGAACATAAAAACGAAGTTAACAGTTACGTAGCAAAAAATAAAAGCATTGCTCCGAATTATAATTTTAAATTTTGTGCAGCTAAACATACTATATAATTAAGAATTTTTTTTTTTGTGGTAGGGAGGTGAAGGCATTTACGCCCACCGAGTCTGGCAGTGTGGGACTCTCATGGAGGATATAATATATAATTATATATAATTAAGAATAAACATGTAATCGAATTTAATTATCTAGCAGTCATAAAAATAGAAAATAAGTTCAATAAACTAAATATAATTGAGAGTCTGAAAATAAACGAAATCCCCTTAGAATTAAGAATGAATAGCGGCACAGGTAATTGTAATAGTATCCTCTTTAAACATTTAACTAACCCGAACCCATAAACCTTTTTTTTTGTGGTAGGGAGGTGAATGCCATTTATGCACAGAGTGTGGGACTCCAATGCGCGACTGGACTACCCACTAAACACCTCCCCTGTCAACATGAGAACCCAGCCTGGAACCGTTTGACACATTACTTCAGGCCAGGTCTCGTTTTGTTACGCCGTGGGGCGCCTTCAGGCTGAGGAGTCCCTTATCTAGCGGGAGGGGAGAGGGGAAGAGGAAATGCCAGAAGAGCGATCTCCCAGCCCCAGCGCCCCCGGCTGCTGTGAGTCCCTTTTATATTTTAGGACTGCCCGAACATAATGTGCCACCTGGTTCCATTTGTCGACCGATTCGAGTATCACCGCAACTATATTATGCGGGGTGAGCTCTCCCGTCTCCCTGTAGAGTTCCCTTCGCAGCCAGACCCATTTTGTACACAAATGTGTGACAGGCATTGTCCTCCTCTCCTGGGCAAAACCGACAATCGGGAGACCGTGACTTACCGATCTTGTGCAGGTAAGACTGAAAACACCCGTGCCCGTTCAAAAGCTGGGTCAGATAGAAGTCAGTCTCACCATGCCTTCGATTTAGCCACGGTCTCACATCCGGGATGAGGCGCGCAGTTCACCTTCCCTGCGTGCAATTCACCCAAAACTGCTGCCAATCGTTGAGCGAGCGTTGTGTCTCCTCGCGGATAACTATCTCCCTCGCATCCTCGTTTCGGCGCAGGTAAATAGCATGGTGCTCTCTAGCAAGGAGGGCAACAGGTATCACGCCTGCAATCACTCTCACCGCCGAGTCGGAGACTGTTGGATACAAAGATGCAGTTCTCAGTGCTCCTCTTCTCTATACCTGTGCCTAACGGTTTCGGTAAATCTCCTTGCTGAGAGTGTCGCCCCATATCTCTGCTCCGTACAGTAGCACTGACCCTACAACATTCATCAAGAGGCGTCTTCTTGGTGGGCTGGGTCCCCCTAAGTTGGCCATAAGTTGACTCAGATCCGATATTCCCGAGGCAGCCTTCTCAGCCGTTGCCCTGAGTTGCTCAGAGAAACTCATCCTCGAGTCGATCAGTAGCCCCAGGTACTTCACCGCTGGCTTCGATTCGATTTGTATGTCTCCAATACTGATCATCCTTACACTAAGGATTCTTTTTTTGTCAAGATGACCACTTCAGTTTTCTCCAGTGCTAAACTGAGCCCACGAGCATTCATCCAGTCCCTCACTCGGCACATTAGCATACCTAGCCTAAGTTGCGCTTGTTCAACGGTGCGTCCAGCGACCAGAGCCGCAACATCATAAGCATAGCCGACCAAGCGCGACTCATCTGGCATCTCAAGTCTCAGTAGCCCGTCGTAAGACTGGGCCAAGAATAGATCCCTGGGCAACACCCGATGTAATTTCCATCCTTCGTTGGCCCTGTGTCGTGTCGGAGAGCAGGCTTCAGTCTTTAAGGTAGTTCCTCAAAAGCCGCATTAGATATTCTGGAACTTGAAAAGAGTTTTCCAGCGTGTCCAAGGCATTCCTGACGTCGAGTGTCACCAACAGGACGATCCGTCACTTGGTGCGACTATATGCCTCTGCCTTTTGGACCGCGTTCACCACCTCTGCAATCGCATCAATGGTAGAACGTCCTGCTTTAAAGCCGTACTGCCGAGGAGATAGGACCCCAGCAGCACGAATCGCGTCAGTGAGTCTTCCCTTGATGAGTTTCTCTAGCACTTTCCCAGCTGACTTATATGCTGCCACTGGTTGCATGCGTCGTCACGGTTCCGCGCCCGTTGAGCCTCACGCCGAAGCTTGTGACACTCCCTCCGCTTTTCAGCGATTTCAGTAGACCACCAGTACACTGGGGGCTTGCTGCGCCGGGGTCTTCGACGGGGCATAGAAGCGCAGCAAGCAGTCGTGATTATGCTCATAGTAGAGTTCACCACGTCTTGAGCTGCCAGTTCTTCCGCCCCCTCCGGAGCTCCCTGCAGCGGCTCACCTGCTGTGAGAACCTTGACAAACCTCTCGACGTCCATTCTTCCGATGTTCCATCCAGTTGTAGAAGGCCGAGAGCACGGGCGTCGGGAGACAGCATCACTTATCTCTAGCAGAATGCACTGATGATCACTGGCTGAGCAGTCCTCTAATACTTTCCAGCTGTGTATCCTCCGTACTAATGTCACATCCGGTATGGTTCCCTCACAGCCAATACGGCGGAAAGTCGGCGTTTTTCCGGAGTTTAGTACGACGAGGGCCGTCCTGGCCGCCATTTCCAGGATTCTTTTTCCCCGCGAATCCGTCCGAGGCATGCCCCATTCGATTGCTTTAGCGTTGAAGTCGCCCCCAATGAGCACTTTGCCCTCTGCGTTCGAGACCGCGCCCTCCAAAGCTTGGCTTGGAAAGATGATATCGATTCGTTAGGCGTTAGGTACACTAAAGAAGGTGATCCCTGAGCACCGAACCCACTCGAAACCACCCCCCGTCCACTACTCGCCGCTTGAAAGTCACTGTTCTGAACCCAGGTGGCGGCAGTACCAGTTTCATCAGAATACCATAATGCAGGACTTTTATTATGGTGTTGCTCACTCAGCAGCAAGAAGTCGGCTTTCCTGTCCCTCGCAAACTGCTCAAGCAGATTTTGGGCGGTTGAACTGCGGTGTAGGTCAAAGCTCTGATTTCGCCTTGGCTAGGGCTTCCTGGAACACCCGGCATTTTCCTGATCCCAAGACGTGTCCAAAATCAGGTTTTGGATCAGCATCCTTGCAAAGAATTCAGTGTGCCTCCTTCGTACACTCTTTTCTTTTATGTCCCATTTCGCCGCATTTGTAACATAGGGAACTCCTATCGGGGCCTTTGCATACTTGTGTGGTGTGACCATAACCAAGGCATTTGAAACATTGAAGAGGCGTTGCTCTTCGCCGTATCCTACAGACAACCCACCCAAATTGGTACTTTGCCCTTGTTCAGGAATCGTTCGGCGTCCTTTTCGGTCAAGTCGACTATGGCCATGCGTTGTCCCCTGTTGTTTTCTGGTGTCAGTCTCGCTTCGATCCTTCCCACGCTAGGGAACTCCCTTTTGATGGCCTCTTCTACCTCGGCCAGATCCGTCACGCAGTCAATGTCTCGTATTTCGATCGTTGCCATCGGCTCGAGCGGGGCTATAGTTGCGCTTTTGCCGAGGACTTTCTTTACTCCGTCACAGAATGCTTCTTTATTGCCGGCCTCTGCTCCGAATTCCACCAGTATGTGGCCCGACCGCGTTGGTCGTACTACTTTAATGGTAGTGTTGGTGTCTTCGGGCCTTACATTTCCCCTGATGTTCCGCTGTACCTCCTCGTAGGATCGGCCATCTTGGGGTTTTACGGGCAGTGCCTGCTGCCGGGGTCTTCGTTGGGGCTTCTGCCTCTCCTGAACCCATAAACCTTTAGCATACAAGTATAAGCAGGTAGGTGTAGAATAGGTGATCTTTCGTAATAGCGTTTTTTAAAACCCGTAATTATCCCGAATCTTTAGCATATAAATAAAAAGAAGTAGAATAAGTAAGTCAGTCGTACTGAGGAAGAGGCTGAGTGAGCCTCGAAATACGTATATAAATCGAGGATCAAAATTATACGGTGAAGGAAACAAATTATCTATCTCTTTATTAATTTCTAGCAGAGGGGTGCATAGCGCCGGGTGGCATACTGAGGCTGGCTAGCGCTCAATCTTGTCGCGGGTCGGCCAGGACATCCCTATGCTGAGCCAAAGTCAAAGTCAAAGTCAAAAGCGCTTTATTTAATACTCATCGTTATAAATTTTAAAAGAATATAAAGCAAATTCCAAATAATAACAATCAAAAAACTTAATGGCCCAAATGGCTCTCTAAATTTGTACGTTATCATAAACTCATTTCATCAAAAAAAAAACTATAGCAAATGCAATTAATTACGATTATTACATATTTTTACAATTCAATTGTAAAAAGGAGAAAAAACCAACCAACACTATCCAAAAATTATTTATAATTAATACACAACAGTGAAACTTTGATCCTACACCTAATATGTTGTAACTTATTTCTAATAAAATACAATCAAAAAAACTTTATCTTATACTAAAAATACTATAACAATGTTCCTAACCTAAGTGTTTAATCTTATCTCTAACGGAATATAGTCAAGTCAAGTCAAGTCAAAAGCGCTTTATTTAATACTCATCGTTATAAATTTTAAAAGAATATAAAGCAAATTCCAAATAATAACAATCAAAAAACTTAATGGCCCAAATGGCTCTCTAAATTTGTACGTTATCATAAACTCATTTCATCAAAAAAAAAAAACTATAGCAAATGCAATTAATTACAATTATTACATATTTTTACAATTCAATTGGAAAAAGGAGAAAAAACCAACCAACACTATCCAAAAATTATTTATAATTAATACACAACAGTGAAACTTTGATCCTACACCTAATATGTTGTAACTTATTTCTAATAAAATACAATCAAAAAAACTTTATCTTATACTAAAAATACTATAACAATGTTCCTAACCTAAGTGTTTAATCTTATCTCTAACGGAATATAGTAAACATTACATATACCTAACCTATACCTGATTTTAACAAAAATATATAACAATACTAAATGTAGCAATAATGAGCTGAAACTCAAAAACTAAATAACGAAAAAACACCAAAACTGAAAACAAACACGAAAAATTTAGACATTGTCATTCAGCCACCAATACCTGGATTGCGCCGTCTCAACTCGATCAGCTTCAACGAATCTAGCAAATGAGTATCTCCATTGAAATCGTTGGTCTCGTGAACTCAAATTCGGAGGATATTTTATCTTCTTATCGGTGGCCCGTCGATATATGTGATATATGACTGGGACGCCGTCAGAATCAAAAACATATCCATTCATGTCCAAATACACGAATGCTTCTGGAGGAATGAAGCCAGTAGCGAGGCAAGTCGCTATATACCCGTCTGTAGGGTGGAACGGCTGTGAAATCCAAGGGTTTTCACTCACAGTCACAGATCTTGCGATATGATTCCGAAGAAGCTTCAATATGAAGATATCGACTCTAGTCACTTCAGCAGTTTGATAAATTCTTCTATTCGATATATATTGTTTCCAATCCGTCTCAGGCTTTCTGTACAAACCAGTACATGCACGAAGACATTTCCTTTCGAAAACTCTTAATTTTTCCATAGTACTAGCACTCTGGTTGTACCAGATCTGACATCCATAGGTCAAAACTGGTCTAACCAGTGTCTTGTAACAGATAATTTTGACCTTTTGATCAATGTATCTGGAATGAAAGAGTTTTCGAAGGGCCATGACTACTTTAAGTGCTTTACTGAGCATGATTTTCACATGTTCAGTATAGTACAGATACTGATCGAGATAAACACCGAGGTATCGAACACAGGATTTATGTGGAATTCGTTCTGAACTACCCTCGCCAGCCATGATGTGGAAATCTTTCCAATTACGTTTCAGGTCTTGACTGACCCCCTGCAGCGTTGTCCGAAACAAGATTGTTTCACACTTCTGCGCATTGATTTTCATTCGCCAATTGTCAGTGTACAGCTGTACATCATTGAACATTTTTTGGAGATTGCTCTGAACTATTGTAGCTTTTCGGTCAGCCGTGTAGATGATCAGATCATCAGCAAACGCTACCAATGATCGCTTTGGCGAGACGTTAAAATCAAAGCCGTTCAATAGCTTGCGAATAAAGATTGAGAAGAGCAGAGGCGCAGTAACTGTTCCCTGCTGTAGACCATTCAAGACCTTGAACTCGCGCATTGTTGTCAGATTTCCATCGGTTACAACAAACGATTTCCCGTATAACATATTACACATCATGGCGACAAGGTGTCTGGGGAACTTGTCCTGAAGAAGTTTAAAAATAAGTCCATCTAACCATACCGTATCAAAGGCTTTCTCCATATCAATGAGACATGCTCCAACACATTGTCTATCATTTAGTTTCCAACAGATGTCTGAGGTTACTTTCGTTATTGCATGTGTGGTCGAATGCCTGGCACGAAAACCAAATTGGCAATTCGGCATCAACTCATTTTCCTCAATGTGGGCGTTTAATGCTCTGTTGAGTATCACTTCAAACACCTTACTGATGTTAGGCAGCAAGCTGATTGGGCGATAGCTTTTCGGGCATGAAGATTCTTTTCCTTTCTTCAAGATCGGAAATACCTTAGCCTTTTCCCACTCATTTGGGAAATATGAATTGCTCAACATGTTGTTGAACAATATGCAATAGTTCCTAATAGCAACCTCAGGCAAATGTCGGAGAACTACATTTGGAATACCATCATTACCACATGATTTCTTGTTGTTTATCTTGCGAAATATGAAACACAAGTCTTCATAGCTGACAAAATAATCAATTAGATTCAAGCTCGGTATGAGGTCAGATGTTAATGTTTCATTGAAATGAAGAATTGATTGGCCGTTCAGGCTTGATTTGAAGTCGGAAACTTTTGCTTCAACGACCTCTGAAAAAATTTCGTTCCCTCTCTCAGGGTTTGGTAGATGAACCAATTCAAAATGTGTTCCAATCAGGGCAAGTTTATCCAATCCTTCACAAATAATCCTGTTTCCATTTCTATCCGGAGTCTTAGTATCAATTTCGATACCAGCCCTATCGAGAAGATTTATCTCATCACTAGTGACTTCAAGATTCGATACCTTCACTCGAGACTTCTTGCGGAATATGCTATTCACTTTCGCGAACACGCCGTCTGGGTCCTGTGGGCTAATACCCCTCAATTTTTCCGCCCATTGATTGCTGACCTCACTCCTGAAGTATGACCGGATTAAGTTCCGGACATTCTTCAGATGTAATTTCAACAAAGACAACGAGGGATGGTTGTAGTCCAAAAATCGTCGATAAATATTGTTGACGCGTGTGAGAAGGAGGCTTTTCAATCTTTTCAACCTTGCGATGGTTGGTGTTTCATATCCTTCCATATTGTTTCGATGTTTAATCTTGGGAACTACTTTCTCAATCGTTTCCAACGTCAGCTTCTCTAACTTCGACAAATAGACATCTATTTCATCGTTAGTTAGATTTCTGTCATTAGGAACCATTGAGCAATAGTTGCCGCCATCAGAAGGGGGACATTGCTTCTGGTACTCCCGATTAAACTTCTTTTGAAACTTTCCCCAGTCTGTTTTTTTGAAATTCAACCGATGATTTTCATGTTGAACTGGAATGAGGAAGAAATCATCCCTGTGATGATTGATTTCCATTACGATTGCGTTATGGTCGCTATCATAAGGAAGCACCTGCAGTTTCCGTTGAGGACTATTAAAGCTGAATTCAAGTCTTGCGTCAGCAATGCAAAGGTCCAAATATGAATTTGTCCTAGGGTATGTTGGGAACTCCGACCCATATAGATTGCACCTGTATTCAATTTGGTTCTCTGTTATCCACGATTTCAGGAATACACCTCTTGGATTATTGGTGGCGTTCAGCCATGATGTATGCTTGGCGTTCAGGTCACCAGCAAGAATATAATAGTTATGCAGCCTGTTCAATTCGAGTATTTCAAACAAGGAATTGAGTTCCTCCTTGAGCTTGAGAACAGTTCCACCAGTTGCATAGGCAGAGATAACGAAGAGGTTATCCCCACCTGGCAGTGAGATTTTGATAACGGACACTTCAAGAGATTCAAAGCTTTTGAATTCGACTTTTTCAATATTTTGGAAGCGATAGGGTCTTCGAACCAATATCCCGGTGCCACCTCCCCCATCACCTGTTACCCTATCGTTTCTTACGAACTCAAAATCCTTGAATCCCATGGAGTGCCATGAACTGAGGTGGGTTTCGGTGAGAAGCAGGATGTCAGGCTTTTGTCTGGCAATGAATTCAAGGAGATAATCACGCCGATGTAAAGTAACAATGGAGTTGACGTTGATCGAGATGAGACGAATCCTATCCATGGTAATGTGGCTGGATGACAACTTATTTGGAGGCATTTGAAAGCCCTAAACGCTGAAAAACAATGTTAATTTTCGAATCTTGTTTATCGATTCGCTCCGATAAGGAATTTAGTTGTTGATAAATTTTAAGGAGCAGCTCATTATTGCTACTTACATTATTTATTTTATTTACATTGTCTGCTGGTCCTCGCGCAGCAAGTGCAAATGACACCCCGGGCTTGACGAAGTTGGTAGGTATCGAACTGCGGTGTGCTTGAATTTGTTTTGATGTGACTTTAACCTTTGCATCTTGATACCGGGGGCATCCTCGATATGATGCTGGATGACCAAAGGCACCGCAGTTCACACAATATAGTTTTTCTTTTGGCTCCGCCTGAGCCAATTTGCACTCGCCGGGAACATGGATGTCTTTGCATTTCACACACCTATATTTCATGGCGCAATTGGCAGCCGAATGCCCGAATCTTTGACACCTGTAGCACTGGTTGACCTCACTTTTCTGGAGGCGTTCCCACCTCACCACGCGGAAGTTCAAGTACCGTATTTTCTGCAGCGCACTCGAACTACTTTTGCTGGAAATTTGGACTAAGTAGTGAGGCAAGTTTTTGCGCTCCACAATCGATCTTCTCGTTGCAAAATTTTTAACTGAAATAAACTGTATTTCTGGTGCAGCTTCTTGCAGCACCTGAAGGAGATCGATTGTGTCCTCACCACAGTCCAGACCCTTCAATAAAAAGGTTTGGTTCTTCTCGCTTTTCGGGGTGTACGTGAAATGTGGAACATCTCCAGAATTTAAGGCACTTTTTGTTGCCTCAAAATCAACCAGCGACTTTGTCCTTATTGTCAACTTATCGGCATTGACTCTTTTTATCTGAAAATCTTTTAGTTTATTTTCGGCTGCCAGAAGCCGAACCATATCTTTTCCCGTTTGTCCAAACACATTGATTGGTGGGACTTTCTCTTTTTTTCATTAATGTTAACGGACGGACCAGCAGACAAACCTTTTGGTTTTTTCTCCCGGTTTTTAACTCTAAGATATTCAATGAAATCACTATCTAATTTTGACTTTTTACCTGTATCCTCTTCAACGTCCATTGTTTCTTCCAGACCAGCTAGCGCTGCATAATAATTCTTGCTTTCGTTTGGGCCTCCTGCGCTGAGGACATCCTCTTGATGAGCTTCCTGTGGCTTCTTAATTTTCTTTTCTTCGGTTTTTGGGTTTGTTTGTCGGCCTTTCTTGCTTTCGTTATCCTTGTTGAACGTTAACGTTCCAACAAGTGCTTCCAAAGATTTAACTCGCAGCTTGAGTTCTTCATTTTCTTTTTCGATTTTTTCAGCTCTATCTTTTTCGTGGATAAGCTGTTCGATTTCCGTAACCGATAGGATTGTCGGTTTTTCTGCTTTATTCTCGTGACTTCTTTTTAGTTTTTTTTCGCCCATCATCATTGGCAGTGGGCATGATCCTGATTGATGGCTGAAGCCATCGGGCTCCTCCATCTCGTCGCTTTCGCAGCGAGACTGGAGGGAATGTTCTCAGACCGGGACTTCCCTTGAACGTATTTCCACTTTTGATATTTCTTCAGGAAATGAATTTCAGGTATTCGATAAATGCTCGAATAATATCGACGGTGATAGTTTTCCCAATAAAATCAAAATTTGCTTTTGACTGGCTCGTAAAAAAATATTGCAATTGTTTGAAACTGACTTTTGCAAAAAATTAATTAATTTTTAAAATTAATGACAGGAGCGATTAAAAACACGTCTACACGCTACGAGTGCTAGACGTAGAATCCCGAATGTAGTCGATATGGGTATCAAATGATGATCTTGATGAGAACTTTTCCAAACAGGTCTTAAATTGACATTTTTTGCATTGAAGGGCGCAAAGGGGGAAAATACACGAAAAATTTGTGTCCCCCCTCGCGATTGGACTTCTGTGATCCGAAAAATCTGGAAAAAATGATGGGATCAGGTGTTTATAAGTTAACCAGCAACAAATGCCTTAGAAGTCAGAGTTCACTCAGCTTGTTAAATAATAGTATAATCTTCGAATTTTACATTTTCCCTAATAAAATCGAAATTCAACATTTAAATAGTCTTACAAAATATCGTAGTGTTCTGTAAGTTTGATGAAAATCGAATCATATCCACGGAAGTTATAGCCATTTGCAATTTCTCCAATTACAACAACAATAACATACAATTTCCATCGAATCAGACACTGCAGTCTTGATTTGATCCTCTTGAAATTTTCAAATAAGATCGATAATATGCATATTTTTGGGGAATTCATGATTTGAGTGATTTTCGTCCGTTTGCGACAAAATGGTGACGTTTGAAACTGGAGAAACAATGGATTTTCTTTTAAACGTGCACAATTCTCTGACATATTTCTTAACGTTGTTCGTTGCTGGAGACTGCATTTCGTAAGTTGAGTACAAAACCCTCCTGACATGAGCGTAGGTCGATCCACCCAACTTGTTTTCTAATATGAACTGAACACCTGAATTATTTTGAAAATTATTTGGCTTATAATATTTGATTTGATATTAATTCCGATTTGATATGACCATTTTTGAATTTAATTAAATTTTTTAAAGGGAGCGTTAATTAGTTAAATTTCTTATCTTTAATTTCTTTGTTGAATTGTTGTTGTGTCAATATAACGGCCATGAATTGTGCGAAATAATTACTTTTCATTTCTTGAAATGACCCCCCTCCTCTCCCGCCCTTTTCTCTTTGTGGTGTTTTATGTGTAGGGTGGCTCAGCATAGGATTCTACGTCTAGCACTCGTTGCGTGTAGACGTGTTTTTAATCGCTCCTGTCATTAATTTTAAAAATTAATTAATTTTTTGCAAAAGTCAGTTTCAAACAATTGCAATATTTTTTTACGAGCCAGTCAAAAGCAAATTTTGATTTTATTGGAAAAACTATCACCGTCGATATTATTCGAGCATTTATCGAATACCTGAAATTCATTTCCTGAAGAAATATCAAAAGTGGAAATACGTTCAAGGGAAGTCCCGGTCTGAGAACATTCCCTCCAGTCTCGCTGCGAAAGCGACGAGATGGAGGAGCCCGATGGCTTCAGCCATCAATCAGGATCATGCCCACTGCCAATGATGATGGGCGAAAAAAAACTAAAAAGAAGTCACGAGAATAAAGCAGAAAAACCGACAATCCTATCGGTTACGGAAATCGAACAGCTTATCCACGAAAAAGATAGAGCTGAAAAAATCGAAAAAGAAAATGAAGAACTCAAGCTGCGAGTTAAATCTTTGGAAGCACTTGTTGGAACGTTAACGTTCAACAAGGATAACGAAAGCAAGAAAGGCCGACAAACAAACCCAAAAACCGAAGAAAAGAAAATTAAGAAGCCACAGGAAGAAGCTCATCAAGAGGATGTCCTCAGCGCAGGAGGCGCAAACGAAAGCAAGAATTATTATGCAGCGCTAGCTGGTCTGGAAGAAACAATGGACGATGAAGAGGATACAGGTAAAACGTCAAAATTAGAAAGTAATTTCATTGAATATCTTAGAGTTAAAAACCGGGAGAAAAAACCAAAAGGTTTGTCTGCTGGTCCGTCTGCTGGTCCGTCCGTTAACATTAATGAAAAAAAAAGAGAAAGTCCCACCAATCAATGTGTTTGGGCAAACGGGAAAAGATATGGTTCGGCTTCTGGCAGCCGAAAATAAACTAAAAGATTTTCAGATAAAAAGAGTCAATGCCGATAAGTTGACAATAAGGACAAAGTCGCTGGTTGATTTCGAGGCAACAAAAAGTGCCTTAAATTCTGGAGATGTTCCACATTTCACGTACACCCCGAAAAGCGAGAAGAACCAAACCTTTTTATTGAAGGGTCTGGACTGTGGTGAGGACACAATCGATCTCCTTCAGGTGCTGCAAGAAGCTGCACCAGAAATACAGTTTATTTCAGTTAAAAATTTTGCAACGAGAAGATCGATTGTGGAGCGCAAAAACTTGCCTCACTACTTAGTCCAAATTTCCAGCAAAAGTAGTTCGAGTGCGCTGCAGAAAATACGGTACTTGAACTTCCGCGTGGTGAGGTGGGAACGCCTCCAGAAAAGTGAGGTCAACCAGTGCTACAGGTGTCAAAGATTCGGGCATTCGGCTGCCAATTGCGCCATGAAATATAGGTGTGTGAAATGCAAAGACATCCATGTTCCCGGCGAGTGCAAATTGGCTCAGGCGGAGCCAAAAGAAAAACTATATTGTGTGAACTGCGGTGCCTTTGGTCATCCAGCATCATATCGAGGATGCCCCCGGTATCAAGATGCAAAGGTTAAAGTCACATCAAAACAAATTCAAGCACACCGCAGTTCGATACCTACCAACTTCGTCAAGCCCGGGGTGTCATTTGCACTTGCTGCGAGAGGACCAGCAGACAATGTAAATAAAATAAATAATGTAAGTAGCAATAATGAGCTGCTCCTTAAAATTTATCAACAACTAAATTCCTTATCGGAGCGAATCGATAAACAAGATTCGAAAATTAACATTGTTTTTCAGCGTTTAGGGCTTTCAAATGCCTCCAAATAAGTTGTCATCCAGCCACATTACCATGGATAGGATTCGTCTCATCTCGATCAACGTCAACTCCATTGTTACTTTACATCGGCGTGATTATCTCCTTGAATTCATTGCCAGACAAAAGCCTGACATCCTGCTTCTCACCGAAACCCACCTCAGTTCATGGCACTCCATGGGATTCAAGGATTTTGAGTTCGTAAGAAACGATAGGGTAACAGGTGATGGGGGAGGTGGCACCGGGATATTGGTTCGAAGACCCTATCGCTTCCAAAATATTGAAAAAGTCGAATTCAAAAGCTTTGAATCTCTTGAAGTGTCCGTTATCAAAATCTCACTGCCAGGTGGGGATAACCTCTTCGTTATCTCTGCCTATGCAACTGGTGGAACTGTTCTCAAGCTCAAGGAGGAACTCAATTCCTTGTTCGAAATACTCGAATTGAACAGGCTGCATAACTATTATATTCTTGCTGGTGACCTGAACGCCAAGCATACATCATGGCTGAACGCCACCAATAATCCAAGAGGTGTATTCCTGAAATCGTGGATAACAGAGAACCAAATTGAATACAGGTGCAATCTTTATGGGTCGGAGTTCCCAACATACCCTAGGACAAATTCATATTTGGACCTCTGCATTGCTGACGCAAGACTTGAATTCAGCTTTAATAGTCCTCAACGGAAACTGCAGGTACTTCCTTATGATAGCGACCATAACGCAATCGTAATGGAAATCAATCATCACAGGGATGATTTCTTCCTCATTCCAGTTCAACACGAAAATCATCGGTTGAACTTCAAAAAAACAGACTGGGGAAAGTTTCAAAAGAAGTTTAATCGAGAGTACCAGAAGCAATGTCCCCCTTCTGATGGTGGCAACTCTTGCTCAATGGTTCCTAATGACAGGAATCTAACTAACGATGAAATAGATGTCTATTTGTCGAAGCTAGAGAAGCTGACGTTGGAAACGATTGAGAAAGTAGTTCCCAAGATTAAACATCGAAACAATATGGAAGGATATGAAACACCAACCATCGCAAGGTTGAAAAGATTGAAAAGCCTCCTTCTCACACGCGTCAACAATATTTATCGACGATTTTTGGACTACAACCATCCCTCGTTGTCTTTGTTGAAATTACATCTGAAGAATGTCCGGAACTTAATCCGGTCATACTTCAGGAGTGAGGTCAGCAATCAATGGGCGGAAAAATTGAGGGGTATTAGCCCACAGGACCCAGACGGCGTGTTTGCGAAAGTGAATAGCATATTCCGCAAGAAGTCTCGAGTGAAGGTATCGAATCTTGAAGTCACTAGTGATGAGATAAATCTTCTCGATAGGGCTGGTATCGAAATTGATAGTACGACTCCGGATAGAAATGGAAACAGGATTATTTGTGAAGGATTGGATAAACTTGCCCTGATTGGAACACATTTTGAATTGGTTCATCTACCAAACCCTGAGAGAGGGAACGAAATTTTTTCAGAGGTCGTTGAAGCAAAAGTTTCCGACTTCAAATCAAGCCTGAACGGCCAATCAATTCTTCATTTCAATGAAACATTAACATCTGACCTCATACCGAGCTTGAATCTAATTGATTATTTTGTCAGCTATGAAGACTTGTGCTTCATATTTCGCAAGATAAACAACAAGAAATCATGTGGTAATGATGGTATTCCGAATGTAGTTCTCCGACATTTGCCTGAGGTTGCTATTAGGAACTATTGCATATTGTTCAACAACATGTTGAGCAATTCATATTTCCCAAATGAGTGGAAAAAGGCTAAGGTATTTCCGATCTTGAAGAAAGGAAAAGAATCTTCATGCCCGAAAAGCTATCGCCCAATCAGCTTGCTGCCTAACATCAGCAAGGTGTTTGAAGTGATACTCAACAGAGCATTAAACGCCCACATTGAGGAAAATGAGTTGATGCCGAATTGCCAATTTGGTTTTCGTGCCAGGCATTCGACCACACATGCAATAACGAAAGTAACCTCAGACATCTGTTGGAAACTAAATGATAGACAATGTGTTGGAGCATGTCTCATTGATATGGAGAAAGCCTTTGATACGGTATGGTTAGATGGACTTATTTTTAAACTTCTTCAGGACAAGTTCCCCAGACACCTCGTCGCCATGATGTGTAATATGTTATACGGGAAATCGTTTGTTGTAACCGATGGAAATCTGACAACAATGCGCGAATTCAAGGTCTTGAATGGTCTACAGCAGGGAACAGTTACTGCGCCTCTGCTCTTCTCAATCTTTATTCGCAAGCTATTGAACGGCTTTGATTTTAACGTCTCGCCAAAGCGATCATTGGTAGCGTTTGCTGATGATCTGATCATCTACACGGCTGACCGAAAAGCTACAATAGTTCAGAGCAATCTCCAAAAAATGTTCAATGATGTACAGCTGTACACTGACAATTGGCGAATGAAAATCAATGCGCAGAAGTGTGAAACAATCTTGTTTCGGACAACGCTGCAGGGGGTCAGTCAAGACCTGAAACGTAATTGGAAAGATTTCCACATCATGGCTGGCGAGGGTAGTTCAGAACGAATTCCACATAAATCCTGTGTTCGATACCTCGGTGTTTATCTCGATCAGTATCTGTACTATACTGAACATGTGAAAATCATGCTCAGTAAAGCACTTAAAGTAGTCATGGCCCTTCGAAAACTCTTTCATTCCAGATACATTGATCAAAAGGTCAAAATTATCTGTTACAAGACACTGGTTAGACCAGTTTTGACATATGGATGTCAGATCTGGTACAACCAGAGTGCTAGTACTATGGAAAAATTAAGAGTTTTCGAAAGGAAATGTCTTCGTGCATGTACTGGTTTGTACAGAAAGCCTGAGACGGATTGGAAACATTATATATCGAATAGAAGAATTTATCAAACTGCTGAAGTGACTAGAATCGATATCTTCATATTGAAGCTTCTTCGGAATCATATCGCAAGATCTGTGACTGTGAGTGAAAACCCTTGGATTTCACAGCCGTTCCACCCTACAGACGGGTATATAGCGACTTGCCTCGCTACTGGCTTCATTCCTCCAGAAGCATTCGTGTATTTGGACATGAATGGATATGTTTTTGATTCTGACGGCGTCCCAGTCATATATCACATATATCGACGGGCCACCGATAAGAAGATAAAATATCCTCCGAATTTGAGTTCACGAGACCAACGATTTCAATGGAGATACTCATTTGCTAGATTCGTTGAAGCTGATCGAGTTGAGACGGCGCAATCCAGGTATTGGTGGCTGAATGACAATGTCTAAATTTTTCGTGTTTGTTTTCAGTTTTGGTGTTTTTCGTTATTTAGTTTTTGAGTTTCAGCTCATTATTGCTACATTTAGTATTGTTATATATTTTTGTTAAAATCAGGTATAGGTTAGGTATATGTAATGTTTACTATATTCCGTTAGAGATAAGATTAAACACTTAGGTTAGGAACATTGTTATAGTATTTTTAGTATAAGATAAAGTTTTTTTGATTGTATTTTATTAGAAATAAGTTACAACATATTAGGTGTAGGATCAAAGTTTCACTGTTGTGTATTAATTATAAATAATTTTTGGATAGTGTTGGTTGGTTTTTTCTCCTTTTTCCAATTGAATTGTAAAAATATGTAATAATCGTAATTAATTGCATTTGCTATAGTTTTTTTTGATGAAATGAGTTTATGATAACGTACAAATTTAGAGAGCCATTTGGGCCATTAAGTTTTTTGATTGTTATTATTTGGAATTTGCTTTATATTCTTTTAAAATTTATAACGATGAGTATTAAATAAAGCGCTTTTGACTTTGACTTTGACTTTCGACTACATTCGGTGACTTTTTGGGGGCCACCTCCCTAAATGGGAAGACCCCTCTTAATGGGAAGACCCCCCTTAAACACCTTTTAAAAATTTTTAGTAGTTGAACTTTGAAGAGACCACCACTTTACACTCACATACGAAATTCGTTGTTTGTAGCTTATATGGTTTGCGAGAAAAATCGTAGTGACATACGGACGGATAAAGAGGTCGCGATTTTAGTAGGGCTTTGTAAAGTTATTTTACAAAACCTTGAAAAGGAAAGAAAGAGAGAAAATAAACAATACACAATTAATCACCTTTGTACGGCTGCAGAGCACTCTGCAACTGGAAGGGGAACGGGGAAATTGGTAAAATTTTATAAAATATTATTAAAATGCTTGCCTTTCTCCTTTTTTTTCACTCGTAAACAGAAGGGTTATCTCAACAATGAAAAATTAACAGCCACGAACAGCGCCTCAAAATCATACAATTTCACCCAATCATACACCCATTATTTATGCTCTGGAAGTCTGATCACATTAGTAACGCTACCAATATTCTTTTTAAAATTCAGATCAGTTAACATTTCAGTTCACTTTTACTTCTCTACTTTTTTTATATACTTCTTTATATATATATATATATATATATATATATATATATATATATATATATATATATATATTTATCTGTGTATATATATATATATATATATATATATATATATATATATATATATATATATATATATATATATATATCTATATATATAAACCCGATTGGACTACAAAATATACAGAAAACCAACTGCAACTGATCATACCATACATGAAACATCTAACCACCTTGCACAACATAAGCTTGCAGCGTACAGATCAATGGTGCAGAGGCTTCACTCCAATCCCATGACTCCTACTAACTACTTCAACGAACTAAACAACATTTACAGAATAGCTAATAACAACGAATACAAACAATGTGACATTGACAAACTTGTCACACAGTACAAACAAAAACAGGAGCGCCAACCGACTGAAACTCATAAGAACGACCAACAGTGGGTTTCGTTAATATAAGTAGGCAAAGAGACATACAAACTATTAAACTTCCTTAAGAAATACAAATTGTAAACTCCGTTCAAAACGAACAACAACATTGGAAACAAACTGAAACCAAAACTAAATGACACATCATTATACGAAAATAGCGGCGTATACGAACTGACATGCAAGGGCTGCGACAAATGCTTCAAATGCTCATCAAATGTTGAAATCGTAACAAGCAGGTCATCTAGGTAAACAAATACCTTGTTCTGCAGCTCATGCGCTATTACTTTATGCATCAACCGACACAATGGTACAAGAGTCTCCCAGGCACAGTCAAGGCCATTTTTTCTTTACTTGCTGCATCCAATGAAATTGGTCAAAAAGGCATCCTTCGGGTCTAAGCTGGTAATGAACCAGATACTCTGCAGCTGTAGCAAAAGATCTTCAATCAGCGACAACAGATAAGCATCCTTAACTGTCACATCGTTGAGGCATCTAGCGTCAAAATGTAAACGTACCTTGCCGGATTTTCTGACAAGGGTCACAGGGGTGCTCTATGCACTCTGACTTTCCTCTACTGCCCCCAAAGACAACATACGATAGAGTTTGTCACACAACAGTTTCTGTATAACAGCATAATGCCGCTACTTAATGGGTTGAGCAGAACCAGTATCAATGTAATGAGACACGAGACTAGTCCTACCCAAGCTTTTCGCATTATACAATGGAAACTTTGGTTTGACGAAGTCCAGTCGTTGCTAATCTTTTGGAGATAACAGATGGAATTCAGGCTCTGTGGCGGCTTTGATAGCGTTGAACTGGATTGATGCTATATTGAAGAGATCCCAGAAGTCATTTCTAAGATACACTGCGTGCTTCAACGAAGAGACGACTAGAAATCTCATCAATTTACTGGTGTTGTTAAATCGCACCAATGTGATGACGTATCCCAGAACGGGATTTTTGTGCCCTGATGCAGACTGGATATGGTAAAAATCGCACTAACAACTCATTTTTTACTCTTGCCTAAGTCGGAGTATCTCTGTAGATGTCTCAAATCTGCCTGTCCTACTGCTGCGTGGCTCCTTTTAACAAAACAAGAAGATTCTTGATCAAATCACTGTCTAATAAATGGTAATCTCTGGCCAGACTGCTCACACAAAATAAAGATTGTTGAGTGGTTACTCCATTTACTCTACCATCAAATGTCATTCCCCATTTGGCAATTGGCATTCGTCCAGCCATTGGGAATTCATCACGTCTAGAATCATGAAAGGTGACATGAGGTGTGGTCTCAGGAGCACCCTGACGTGTGAATGAGGTGAGCTGATTATTTTGTCCCAGTAATTGAGGATCCACCGGAGGCGCTTAAAATGCTGCTTTGAGAGAATACGGATTGAGCTTCTTGTAGTGAAGAGCCATTGTAATTTGCGGTCTAGTTGAGTGTACATCAGATCTCAGCTTCCAGCTTGCCGACGCATGATGCTGAAAATTCCAAGATTAAGCCAAAAATGAAAAAAAAACTATTTCTGCACACCTTTACACCTGAAACGACGTAGCAAATAAAGGCTAGTCCTAGCAAAGAAACCCGAAAAAGAGAAATAATGATTAAATGACCAAATTAACATCAACAAACCAAACTCAAGTGCGATGTGAAGATTTAGTCGAATAGTTCAGTTGTACTGAAGCAGTTTAAATTCAAAAGTAACAAATTTAAAAGTTTTCATATAAATCACTTCTCGAAATGATCCTCCCATACAAGGAAAAGGAAAAGAAAAGCTAATTAAAGGGGATATGGATCAAAATTTGACAACACACTTAGGAGAGGCAAGGATCTTGATGCCTCGTATGACAATGTGTCCTTACGGCAAAGTCCACTCAAAATGTCACTCTCAAGGCTGACTAGAGACTATTACGGATCTTAAGAAATTCCATAATAGCTCAAATAAGAGCCGCTCAAGACCCAATGCCACCCGGGTAAGACGACAAGGAGTCCGAGTGCGTTGGCTAATTCCAAGAGATTGTTCACGGCAACTTATCCCGTATAGGTAGATACAGCCAACGGCACAAACCTCAGTGGTTTCCCAAAATCATCTACACCTAAATGGCCTGCATGCTGATACAGCCAGAAAAGGCAATAAACATAAATTCCAGCACGGTGGGTGCCATGGCAACTGCGGCAAACCCCATGATCGAAAATATATTAATAAAAATATCGAAACGCAAAACTGAACTCATAAACCTTCAATAAAAACGTAATAAAACTATAAATCCATCATTTGAAACATAACAAATATCAAAACAGCTAAAAAATATTTTCCTGGAATGCACAGACTACGATTCAAATCAACAAATCTAAAACTTGAAAAGTTTAAACTACCATAAAAAATGAACAATATCAAATCAAAATGATGGAAATGTAAACTAAAAAAGTTTGGACGCCATTCTGTTGCAACCACGGAGTTCACCGCCGTTGCAGACATTAATTTCTAGTAGAGAGGTGCATAACCCGGAGTGGCATACTGAAGCCGGCTAGCACTCAGTCTTGTCGCGGGTTGCCCGGGGCACTCTCTGCTCGTGCTGAGCCATCCTACCCATAAAAGGGAAAAGAACGATAGAGGAGGGGGTCACTTCGAGAAATAAAAAATTATTATTTTCACACTCCAGAATATCTCATGCGGCTTCTGATGGACAACTTGAAGGACCGAAGCCTGCTTTATGACACGAAACCGGGTTGATGAAGGATCGAAATTACGTCTGGTGTTGCCCAAATATCTCTTCTTGGTCAAGACCTGTAGATCGTGTCTTACGACGGGTTACTGAGACTGGAGATGCCAGATAAGTCGTGATCAGCTGTGCAAAGTGGTCATCTTGACAAAAAAGAGAAACCCTAGAGAAAGGATGATCTGTAATAAGACATACTAATTTAATTGAAGCCATAGTGAAGTATCTGGGGTAACTGATCGACTTAAAGATGAGTTCCCCTGAGCGAATCAGGACAACGGCTGAACAGGTTGCTTCAGGCTTATCGGCTCTGAGTAAGGTTATGGCCAACGTAAAGGGACCCAATCCATCAAGAAGACGCGTCTTGATGAGTGCCGTAGGCTCAGTGCTACTGTATGGAGCAGAAATATTGGCTGACGCTATCAGTAAAAAAGTATACCGAACACGCTTGGTACAGGTACCGAGAAGAAGAGCGCCTAGGATTGCATCTTCATACCTGATAGTCTCTGATTCGATGATGAGAGTTATTGTAGGCGTGATGCTCGTTGCCCTCCTTGCTAGAGGGTCCCGCGCTATTTACCTGCGTCGAAATGAGGACACGAGGGCGCCTGTTGCTCGCGAGTAGAGATAGCATTCACTCAACGATTAACAGCAGTCTTAGGTAAAACGCAACGAAAGGAAGGTGGGCTGCGTAGTTTATCGCAGATCTGAGGTTATGGCTAAATTGAAGGCGTGATAAGATTGACTTCTATTTGACCCCGTTTTTGAGGAGACATTGGTGTTTTCAGTCTCATCTGCACAAGATTGGAAAATAACGGTCCTCTAAATGTAGATTTTCCCTAGCAGAGGAAGACAATGCTTGTCTAACAATTTTTTCGTGCAAAAAATGAGACAGACTGGGACGTAACCTCTACGGGGAGACAGGAGAGCTCAACCCAGATACTATAGTCGTGGTAATGCTTGGATCGGTTGACAATCGAAACCATTTAGCACATTATGTTCAGCCACTGCTAAAAGATACAAGGAACTCCCTGCAACCGTGTAAATGGCATTCACCTTCCAACAGCATAAAAAAAAGTTGGTACTTTATATTTAATACATTTCATTTAATTCAAAACACATTCATCATCATCCTCATGATAGTTTCATCAGCCAACCGCAGCAAGTAATAAAGATTCAACAGTTTTTTAAGCCTATCAAAAGTTCATCGGTTTCGAGAGAAGGAATGAACATAAGTCTAATTTTGATATATTTTCTCAATTTGAGTCATAGAAGCAGGTAAATTCATGGACTGTTTTGCTAATAATGATAACCTACAACACTCCAAAATACCATTGGGGGTCATCTCTGCTTTATTGGATAAATCTTCAAAAAAAAAATGAATGTGAAATGTAAAGTGAAAACTGAAGTAAAAAGTGATTTACTTTATCTATCTACTCACTGCAAAGCTCTGAGCTATCGTAATATGGATGCAAGTAAAACATGATCATAGCATACGTATTAAAAGCCATCTTCTTCGTTTTTTCTAAATAATCATTAAACTTTTTAGGTAGTTTGAGGTTTAACCAAAAATTTCCGGTGTCCGTTAAAAAGCAGTCTTATTTCGAAAGGTTTTTATTAGATGAGAAATTGCTTTAAATATTTTAATGGCTTCCTTGTAACCTTCAATAAATTTTTCTACAAAAAGTTATTTTGCAATCGATGGATTAAGCTTATTAACATTTTTTCAGCAGCATAATGTTTCATGTATTGTAAATTATCAATCAATTAGTCCTTGTTGCGTAGTGAATAAAATGCTCACGCCGTAAGCCTAACGTCCCAGGTTCAATCCCCTTAATGATAACGAGATTTGTTTCGAATGTTTTTTCTAACGGAATTTAAGTCCGCTCAGTTACGATAGAGTTTTGTTCAGCATTGCTTGTGCATTCACTCGTCCTCATTACTTGATTGTTGTCCTCTTCATATTATTTCAATCACTACAAATAACGGGCAACATGCGATTTTTTTCTCTCAGCACCCTCATTGCATTGATTGATTTTCTTTTAGCATCTTTAATCATCAAACTTTCTTTAATTGCAATTTCCTTAATTCAGCTTAATCACGTCGTTTACTTTTAATCATATTGTCACGTGTTTTTGGTTCGCGGCCAATAATTTTAATGTTCCGGGAAAGTGAAAACGCAACGTCTTTTAAATTAAATTAAGAGTTTATTGAATTACTTAGAAATGCACAATCACTTATTTGGTCTATTTCACAATTTTTAATTTTACTATTAAAATCTAACTTCCACTTGTCCATAAATTTCTATCGCAATTGTCTTCTGAGATCACTTCACAATCAACGAAAATCACTTTTCTATTACTCGAACAATATCGCTTTCCACACACTATCGCAGTTTTTATCCCGGTCGAATGAATGATCCCCCCATTCATTCAGCTCGCCTTTATACGAGTATAGGGTCTGTAGTCATTCAACCCAGTTCTCGTACATTGGCGAATTAGCGGGAACTTTCGAGCAGCGTGAATGAATGGAGCAGTGACTCACTTTCAGATGTTGATGCTTGGTGCGTTCTCGTGGTTTCGAGTAAATTCATTTTGTTGATGTTGTTAATGGTTGTGAAAACAAATGCGACAGTAGCTCGCAGAATTATTTGTACATGTAACAATATTAAATCTCTTGAGCATGTTTTCTCACTAGTTCATTAATTAATTATATTTCCACCTTTATTTCCTCTTTATGATATTAATTTATTTGTTTTTTCATTAAAGTAATAATTAATAGTTTGTTTCATTTGTTGCTGCTTAATGTTGTAATATTACAGTTCAAAATATTCTATAATCATTTTATTTGATTGTTAGTAAAGAAACAAGCTCATATTAATTTAATTATTTGGGTATTCGAACTCTGGCCTCAGCTGAATTCCACATGCGATATTTAATTGAAGATTGCATCAAATATTTATTCTATACAAGTGAAATGTTGGATCGCTTCTTCCGAATATTATATATATATATATATATATATATATATATATATATATATATATATACGAGTATATATATATATATATATATACATATATATACGAGTATATATATATATATATATATATATATATATATATATATATATAATATTCGGAAGAAGCGATCCAACATTTCACTTGTATAGAATAAATATTTGATGCAATCTTCAATTAAATATCGCATGTGGAATTCAGCTGAGGCCAGAGTTCGAATACCCAAATATATATATATATATATATATATATATATATATATATATATATATATATATATATATATATATATATATATATATATATAATTTTTTTTTGTGCTAGGGAGGTGAATGCCCATCTACGCACAGAGTGTGGGACTCCCATGCTCGCAAGAAGGTGACTGGACTACCCACTAAACACCTTCCTTGTCAATATTCGCGTGGCTCGGTGAGTTGGGGCCATGATCTGACGTCTCTATGCGGGGACGCGGGTTCGATTCCAGACGGTGGCAGGATCGTAATTTTAGTTCAGCTGGGTTTTCTTGTAGTTTGCTGTTGTAGGAGTCATTGTCTTCTTTAAGATGACAATGAACTTTAACATCAGTACATTCGTGAGATAATCAACTGGATTGAAATGTAGGTGGTCGCATGCATGCGTTACGTTGGCGAGGATCACTGAATGAATAGGATACACAGCTGGAAAATAAAAAAATTCACGATAACATGGGCAGCGGTATTGGTGATAATTGGAGAACAAAGAATTGGGGGATTAGAGTCAGGTGATTGGGTTCAGACTGGTTAGGACAGCGAGTTGGAAAGGTGGAAAAAGGAGGAATTTAGTCTGATCGTGAGAATAAAATTGGCCGGTTGCATTAAGAACTGAAAACAAATAAGTGAGTGAAGAAAACAGAATTGAATAGCTAGTAAAATCTTAATTTTGTCTTCACTGTGTAAAGAAGAAAAAAGAAATCAAAAGCTACAGTTGATTTTATTAGAATTGAAAAAATTGTTGTAAAATAAATAATAACGCCGGTTTAAATGTACCAGTTAAAATCTAAACACTAACATTGTATGGAAAACAGATCTAGCAATATAAAAGAGGATGCAAGTTCAACAGAAGATAAATGCACAGTGATTGATTAGTTTGAAACGCCGAACGAATCGTATGTTCCTAAATGATAAAAACGTTAAAAAAAATGAATAAATATTAGTTCTTTTCTAATGACTTTTTTTGTTGTTGAACTATGGTAAAAAAATATCGTTATTCTTTTTCAAAATGACAGCAGAAAACCCAAACAGTGCTTCACAATAGAATCTGAATTTGCACTTGAATTTCCCCTAATTATCCAACAATTTGCATCGCTTAATATTTTTTGTCAATGGGAACCCCTTTTTGCTGTAATTGTTTGAGTTTTCAGCCACTGTCAGCCCCCTCCAACCACGGGCACTCGTCGAAGGAATGGGTAGGTGCCTTATTCTTTCCATGTTTGTATCATAAATAGAAAAATATTTGTTGAATTTAAGCAAATTTTTTTGCAATGATATTATAAATTAAACATATTTATTGAATTCAAACAAAGTTTTTTACGATATAAAAGAAAAATATTTATTGAATTTAAACAAACTTTTTGTAATGATATTACGAATTAAACATATTCATTGAATTTAAACAATTTTTTTTACGATGATATTATAAAGTAAAAATATTTATTGAATTTAAACAATTTTTTTTACAATTATATTATAAATAAAACATTTTATTGAATTTAGACAAAATTTAATTTAATTTCAATGAAAAATATTATTTGAATTAAAATAAAAAGAGAATAATAATGTTTAGATAAAGTAACTTAAAAATTCGGTTTTTCCGTTTAGAACCCCGAACAGGTATGGGAGCCATGTTGCCTGGCCCCTCCGCTCATGAACTAGCAATCGGGGGAGCTCTCCCCTTTTTCCGCTGCTCTCGCAGAGTTGCTTGGCCTTCCACACCCGATACGGATCAAGGCATCAGATTTTGTATTTCGATCCCGTTGCAAGGGATGCGAGGAGGCACGACCACCACTTGGGTGCCCCACTCTTATTTATGGGCCGTGACCATCCTCCGCAAGAACGAAATCGCCTTACTTCTCGTGCGCGGCTATCCGTTTATTCGTCGTCGCGTTGCTTCTGTAATCCCTTTCGGTAGGTTACCTAGGCCATTGACGCCTAGATAAGATCAATCGCTTTTAAATGGGAGGATCGCATCAAAAGATTACAAAAGGCAATAATTAATCCTAGCCCATCTCTGGTAAAAATCGCAGATGCAGCGTACAGCATCTTCTTTACGAAGGGGAAAAATTTGAATGCAACCGCTGTCAGAAAAAATATTGAAAACATACTCCACATCAAAAGCTGCAAGATTGAAGAACTATCTTCTCAGAACACTCGAAAGAAAAGCTTCAAAGTGTTCATTCCATCACAGTATTCTCGGCTCTTCACAAACTACAGAAAAAAGAACGGCAACTACATGTGGAACGGTATGAGCTTTAAATTATGGAAGGAGCGTAATGGAGTCACAGAATCCAAGGCCAGCCGTGACAAAAGTAATTATAAGAAAGTATGTATTCCTAACTCCATAACTAACACTTCAACTTCATCCAACATCTCTTATAACGCACCTCCATCCTTACCTCCTCATATTTTATTGAATATTGATATGTTAAATGAGCCACAAGTCAACACCACTAAGGAGATTTGTGGCCAACCACGAAAAATTTCTGGAAAAGAGCGATCGAGTGTCGATGAGATGACTAAAGATCCATCCTCGATACCTGAAACATCCATCTCAACAACTAAGTACAGTAATTTCGTGCGTGGTGAAGACCAAATACCACTAGCCACGAGCTCATCCGGACTGCCAACTTTATCAACCACTTCAAACAAGAGCAAATCATTTCTAGATCCACTCTTGCCACCCACTGTTAAGGCCACTATTATCTCGAGTAACGATCTGGAGAAAAGGTACCTTATTTCAAGGCTCAGAGAGCACAAAAGCTATGAATGTGCTCGCCTTTACCTCTCCTACATGCATAAAGCACCGGAAACAACCTGTATTGAAGGTAAAACGAGGACTAGTCTCAACATCATCCTATCATGAAGAGTTGGGTGTGACCATAGACCAGGCGAAAAAAGATCTTGAAATCTATGCTTCCTTTGTTAGTTCCAGTTCTATCTCTTCACTTCAAAGGACAAGAGAATACCAACACAAATTTTTTCGTCCCCTTTCATAAGTCTATTCAACATAGTCTTAAACTGTTTTAGCACAACCGTAGTGGTATCCGTAATAAACTGCCTCAACTGTTTCTTGACGCAAAATCTTGCCATTTTAATATACTTACCCTGACCGAAACATGGTTAAATGACTCTCACAAAAATGAGGAGATTCTGGACAATAATTGGTCCATTTACAGAGACAACAGAGATTTCCTTAGTACTGGACAAAGACGCGGAGGTGGTGTATTGATTGCTGTACATAACTCTCTCCTTAGTGAGCCCGTCAAGACGCTATCAAATTCATTATTCCAGCATAAAATAGTGCAAATAAAGCTGCAGAAATTTTCTGTATATATTGGCGGCTTCTATTTCCCTCCAAAATCATGCTTACCTCCAGAATCTGTCGAAATTATCTATAATGCTGTATGTGATATCATAGCTGGAATTACTGCGGGAATTAATGAAGAAGACAGAGTCATTATAACTGGTGACTTTAATCGGCCAAACATTAAATTCGAAACCGATGAACTTGGTAATCTTCTTCCCGTCAATCTTCTAGACAGTAATGACTTTAACTTAGTGAGCACCCTATATGGCAATGATTTGCAGCAAACCGCTCCTATCCCCAACCAAAACGGAAATTGGTTAGACCTCATTTTCACAAATGCACATGACGAAGTAATGGTCAATCCAACTGATGAGAGCGAGCACCTGTTTTCCAACACAATTCATCACTCCGCCTTTTCTGTTGAACTTTCCACTCCTAATTCAGTAAACCCTATTTCTTACAATAATGAGATTGTATATGACTTTCGTAATGGCGATTATAACAATATTAACAGCCTTCTATCAACTTTCAACTGGATCAAGCCTTATCCACTTTTTGTCAAATCATTCTTGACGCTGTTAATTCATTTGTACCTAAAATTAACAAAAAAGACAAGGTTTCTTTACCCTGGCTATGAAGTGACCTCAGGCATTTACGAAACCAACGAAACAAGCTATATAAAATATTAAAAAATGGTAACAACGTTGGCGAAGAGTTTAAGGGAAAATATGACGAGGTAGCTAATGAGTTTAAAATTAAATCTCAAGAAGCATATAAATCCTACATAAATGTTGTAGGTGAAGAAATCGCTCGGAATCCTAGAAAATTTTTCGAATTCGTCAACGTAAAACGTAAGATACATGGGTACCCTTCAGCAATGAAATACAATGATTCTATCTCTTCTTCTCCAGAGCAAATCTGTGTTTTTGCTGATTTTATCCAAGGAATCTACTGCGCTCCTGGAAACTCACAAAACCTTCCGTCCTCTGAAATAGCACCAAGGGCACAGATCGATAGTATTTCGATATCTGAAGAGGAAATTCGTCAAGCCATCGAAGCTCTTAATTTGAAAAAGGGCCTGGCCCCGATCTCATTCCCCCTCGTTTTTTGGCCCTCTGTAAAGATAATTTGTCCCTCCCTCTTTTCATCATTTTTAATAAATCGCTTTCGAGCGGTATTTTCCCCTCACATTGGAAACCATCTTATATAATACCAATCCATAAAAAAGGCGAAAAGCGGTCTGTTGAAAATTATAAGGGAATCGCTACGTTATCTTCCATACCGAAGCTTTTTGAAAAGATTGTATGCGATAAAATTTCACCTCTTATTGAACCTTATCTCAACGACGAGCAACATGGTTTCCGGAAAAGCAGATCTACTACCACCAACCTTGTCGTGTTGACGTCAGACATTCTATGTGCGATGGAAAAAGGTAACCAAATCGATGCCATATACACCGATTTCAGCAAGGCGTTTGACCGCGTGAATCATGAAATATTGATAAAAAAAATGCATAGTTTTGGAATCACTGGCCCACCGCTTGACTGGATTCATTCATATTCGAAAAACCGCATCCAATATGTCAAGTTCCAAGGTAGCTTATCGAAGAAAATTAATGTCCTCTCTGGGGTTCCTCAGGGTAGTCATCTGGGTACATTACTTTTCAATATCTTCATATCTGACCTTTCAGCGGCACTATCCGATATACCTCACCTTTTTTATGCCGATGATCTGAAGGTATATCACATTATAAAATCGCATATTGACGCTTCCTTTCTTCAATCCAAATTAAATATTTTGCTCCAATGGTGCAACGATAATCAACTTGCACTCAATTTGGATAAATGCCATGTCATAAGTTTTTCCAGAAAAAAAAATCATCCTTAACGATTATCAAATCAAAAGCATGAGTTTGAGCAGAGTTGAGAGCATAGTAGATCTAGGCGTAATCTTAGACACACAGCTTCGGTTCAATCTTCAACATGACGAAGCCCTCTCTAAAGCTAATAGGATGCTAGGTTTCATCAAAAGGAGAGTTTGGGGAACAAAATCGCTATACACTTCACTTGTTCGTCCCATTCTCGAATACGCTTGTTTGATCTGGGACCCAATTTACAACATTCATAAAACTTGATTCGAGTCGGTACAAAAACAATTTTTACTCTTTGCCCTAAGGTCCCTCTATGACCCCAGAGATTTCCATAGCCTTCCATCCTACGAGAACCGACTCCAAATATTGAATATGGCATCACTAGCTTCTAGGCGAACTGCGTTGTCCTCATGCCTAATTTTCGATGTGCTTAGGGGTAATATTAACGTGAAATAATAACGCTTCTAGAGTTACCAGAAATTCTCCTATGTTCACCACAAGAACACATCGGACCATATATGCGGATAATGCGCCAATAAATAGATGTTGTAAAGCATTTAACAAATTCAGCAATCATTATTCCCCAACCATTTCCAAGTCCCTTTACAAGTCCATAATTACACAATCCTGCTCTTCCCGGATACAGTAGATCATTAAGTAACCTAATGTATAAATTGTAATATCTTTGTGTTTTGTTAAATGATGCCTTGTTTGGCAATAAATAAATAAATAAATAAATAAATCTTTTGGTTGACTCCGATTACAAAAAAAAATCGAAAGTGCGAAAAATATTTTTAGTGGGCCCTTGTGCTGTGGGAAAAGTACCCGCCCCACTACACCGCAAAGCTAGCTTGCCAGCTCACTTACACTTCCCCAGACACGGCCATTTCCAACGTAGCACTAATTCTGCTCGCTGCGGCAGCAGACCACCGTTGCAGTCCTTTACGGATACTACAACATTTTTTTCAGTCGAGTATAATATATCTAGTACTGCCTAAAAATCATGTGCATTGACACAATTGGGGTTGTAGTATGTCCCGAATTTCATTTTTTGTTGCATGGCTTACTTCAATTATTATAATGTTATATTCTTCAGGCGTCGCTTTCTTGGTGATTAAATACCACATTATATCCTTCAATATTTTAAAATCGCACTTCTGTCGGCTAAATTCATACTTCATTGAGAGTAGTCAATTCTATGTCAGGATTTTGCTGCAGGGAAATATGAATATCATTCAGTTTGTGCCCTAAGCTTTTTATATTTGTAATTAAGAATGTTGAATTTGTTTCGCTTGATTGATTTGTATGACTACAATCATCGAAGTTTTAGTCGTTGCTCCTCAAAATCCTACGTTGAAATTCCAGACACTCTATTGAGTCAGCACTGTGAGAATGATCAGCATTCTTATTGTTTCCAATACAGTTTTCATGCGCATTTTTTGTAGCCCTTTAGTTTTTGCTTTCCTCCACATTTTACACAGATTTGGTCCTCTTGATATTTTGATGTTTTGTGGTTATATTTTTTGCATTTACAACACCTCGTTACGTTACAGTCATCCTTCACAAAATATAATCAATAATTTATATTGACGTATCTATTTACAAGCCTCTTATACGTGCTCCCATTTACCTGGATGATGTGCAATCACTTTCCATTTTTTGTCCGCCTGCCATGTACGAGTTCCATTCCATCCCACTCCTATATATTGAGATTTAATGATTGAATTTCATTCCTTAGTTCTTCATTTGTAAATTGGTTTTCTAGACCATTGATGATAAGTCTGGGTTATCACAGTCTAGTCTCCGTGATATAGTATTCATCTTTCATTGAATCCGTAACTAAGTTAAAGAGTAATTTTGTATTTTTATTGGTAGACGTTTTAATAACCACCCCTTCATTACAAATGGGCCACAGCAGTTGAAGAGGAATATTATATTTCGATGGTCCGATCTCCGTTTTCAAATTGATCAGCATTTTTTTCAAGGAAGTGTGACTTTTAGAGTTATTGTAACCATTAGAAGTGAGTTAGATTTTTTTTAATTTCCACATATGAAAGTTTGCGCGTGGTAGTCGATTCATCAATCAAACAGCAAATATTTGTCTTTTATTCTGTAATTCCTTCATTTGTTGGAAGAGTTGGTCATCTTTTGATTTTTGGTGTTGAATTTCGCATGCAGCACACATCCATATAATATCAACGGATATTTTCATTATTTTCTTATATATTTCTTCAGGCATCTTAATGCACTTTAAGTAAAACCACTTGAGGCAGATTTTCTAGATTTCCTGCTTTCGTCTTTAGGTGGCGATTGAGTAGCCATTATATAGTACGTTTCCTTTTTTAAATTTACCTATTTATTGTTTTATTATTATTATAACCTTTGATCAATTCCCGGACACCACATCACAATACTAAACAATTTCCAATTCAGGAACTGATCTCGGCTTCGTCTAACTTGATAGATATCAAATTTCTTATTCTTGAACTTGCTTCCTTTGTATTTCGGAATTTGACTGATGAGAAATTGTTTTCATTGTATCCGGATCGAAACTAGGGTGAAATCGCATTTTCATGGAAAACAACCTCAAATGTAATGTTTCTATTATCTTATAATCTACATGTATAGGGTTTTCCATTAGGGGCATGATGCTGACCATATCACCTTGTGGAGTGTCGACAAATTCAATCATGGTAATGAGATAGTCTAAATATATCTAAGCGAAGGCCCTAAACGGGCTGTAGTGCTACAAAAAAAAGTAAAATTAGGGTCATAATTGTATCTTTATATGAACGCGCCTTTAAACTTTTTTTTATAAACAGTCAATGTCAAAACAATAGTTAAAGTCAACATTTTCATCGTGGTAAAGTTCACGAACCAGCAAAGTTTAAAAATTACTAAAAATTACCACCGAAATTCTGAATCGTTGGCCGCAACTTCAAGAGCGCTGACTCCAATTTTCGGCCATAATAATCATCCCACCTGACAGGCTGTGCATGCTATAGTGGATAAGTTCGAGTCCAAATTTTCACTATTGGACCTTTCGGTGCCGAAAAGACGTCGTACCGCTCGAAGCGAAGAAAATATCGTAGCCGTAAGTGCATCAGCTCAAATGAGCCAAATAAGTTGATTCCACGTCGTTCTCAAGAATTGAGCATCGCTCAAACGACACTGTGGCGTATTTTGCGAAAAGTTCTTGGCCTACATAGTTAAAAAATCAAATTGACTCAAAAACTAAAGCCACTTGAAAACTCCTCCAATTGGGCTCTGGCAAAGCTTGAGGAAAATGAAGAATTTCATCGAAAAATAATCTTCAGCGATGAAGCTCATTTCTGGCTCAATGGCTTTGTCAATAAGCAAAATATGCATTATTGGTCAGCAACAAACCTACATGTGCTTCTTGAGACACCGTTGCATTTGCAAAAAATTACTGTTTGGTGCGGTTTTCATGCCGAAGGCGTGATTGGGCCGTATTTTTTCGTGGATGAGAACGACCGTCATGTTACCGGCAATGAAGAGCGCTATCGTGTTATGTTGGAAGATTATTTATGGCCAGAATTGTATGAACTTGACATCAACGATATGTGGTTTCAACACGACGGTGCCACTAGCCACACAGCATACCTCACAATTGATTTATTGAAAGGCAAATTTGGTGAACGCGTTATCTCCAGAAATGGTCTGGTCGAATGGCCGCCTCGTTCATGTGATCTAACGATATTGGATTTCTTTTCATGGGGCTATATCAAGTCACTAGTCTATGCCAACAAGCAACGGGTTCAAAGACAAATCCAACGCGAAATTGCCAACGTTCCGGTCGAAATGTGTACCAAAGTGGTGATCATATGACCAAAATGTAGTACTTGCACTACACCCACAATAAATATTTTGTGTCGTATTAATAGATAAAATTGTTATGTGCTTAATGGAAAACTCTTTTATAGCAATAGCTCGACAAGGCTTCACTAGATGTGTAAAATTGTTGAAAGTTATTATTTTCGACGAAACTAATCGTTTAGTCGTTAATATTGGAAAAATTTTAGCCCTCAACTGACGTTACGGACAAGATTCATTGTTACGTGCCGTTTTTTCGCTACGCAATGAAAAGGAACGGAAAGGACTCAGTGTTCTTCACGCTTAACCCTTTTACTTTTCACTAGTTTAAATGAACAATAGGATTGATCAATACCCTGAACTTGCAACCGAATCTCTTTTTCTGTTTCTTTTATATATAAAAACCTTGCTCTCGTCGTAGAAAATTCCGTCATCATTCAAATACCGGAAATCATACAACGCCTAAATTAACGGTCGACTATTGTGAATGCTCAAAATAAATTATTACATTTGCGTACTCTCGATGGTGAACTTGGTATGACATCACAAATTAGTTTGACATATTTTTCCTCTAAACAGACAGTTGTCATCTACCGTTTTCTATTTCTAACAAGATGTCTGAGTTTCCACCTTGCCCAGCGTCTTTAAAGTCGATCCAGCATTTTCTTAAAACGGCTCAAGAGCATGAAGGCCGTGATGTAGTGGTTGTTTACTGGTGCCGTTTATATGCGCTTCAAGTTGGCCTGAAACTTTCAACACATCAACAAGATGAAACCAAACTTCTTATGGGTAAAAGCTAAGCCGACATTACCATTGACATTGTGACTCATTTGAATATTTATTCCGAAGCACTTATGGACTGGCTTGAAAAGGCTAAAAAAGAGAGCAGTGATAACGAATCGATAACAAACGAGGTGGCAGCCCAAGCTCACCTAGAAAATTATGCGCTCAAGTTGTTTTTATACGCTGATAAACAAGATCGTGAAGGCAATTATGGAAAGTGGGTTCCGTTTTATTACAACCATCACTATTTACAAAATTTTCTTTTAGAAATGTAGTGAAAGCATTTTACTCAAGCGGCATTATATACGATGTTCTGCAAACATTTGGGGAACTTACAGAAGAAGTAACAAAGAACCGCAAATATGCAAAATGGAAAGCAGCATACATTCACAATTGTTTGAAAAACGGGGAGATTCCCGTTCCGGGGCCAATGGAATCTGATGAAGCCGCTGGTGGCGAAGGGCCGAATGAAGCAGCTGGAGGGCAAGATCCATCACCTCCTCCACAACATACGCCGGATCAACCTGGACCTTCAAGCCATCAATGGTCACCAATCAGTCCTGAAAGCGATAAAGATGTTCCACCTTCCAACATCACAGCTGAACAAGTCTTGCAAAATCCTGATATGCTACCCAAGCCTCCAGTCGAGGAGGAGAAATATCCTGGTGGCTTTGTACCATATGTTCCGCCTTCAGCAGCAAAGCCTCCGCCAAGCGAATATGTGCCACCATCAGCAGATGTTGAACTCACTCCTGATCAAGTCACCAAAGCCCAAAAATATTGTAAATATGCCGGGAGCGCCTTGTTATTCAACGATATCCAATCTGCTATTCAGAATATTCAGAAAGCTTATCGCCTTTTGACAACTGGAGTGGACGAATGAGCGAGTTTAAATATAAGATTCGGTGGAAGTCAGAACGCAAATACATCTCACAGGAACCTAAAATAAGCTTTTATAAACACGAATAGTAGAGTGCACTGTGAAATGATGGCATGTTACGAATAAGTAAGATTCAGCTTTAACTGGACTAAAAGTTTCAGCCTATCTTGCTTAAGCTGTTTTATTGATTTTTTTTTTTATTAAAATAAACATATTAACCTTAACTTGACACGCCTGTTCTTTAATAAAATAGATATCTCCGTGCGGGGCCACAATAATGTTTATGTATGTTTGTGAAGAACAACGCTCCTAGTGTCGATTTAAAAGGGAGAATTGATCAATAGGCCATTTTATACGAGGGAATAGCCTTGGAACCAATTTGAAACGATTTTATGAAATTTTTTATTTGGCAGAACAATACCCGTGTAGTTCAGACCGGCCCGTCTCACCACGAAATGAATTGAGATGACTTCAAGCGAAAGCTGTCCTTAAGACAGCTGTGAGAAGAGAAAAAGTCATGGAGTTTCTTTTGAAGCAATATCGCGGGAATAAAAGATACATCCCGGCTAAGTAGGCTATGTACCTATATGGAACGATGCTTCAAAGACGTGGTGGATCGACAGCAGGCAACACGAGATACTCTCAAACTCCTACTGTGTCAACTCTTTCCGGGCTGATCGAATGGGAAACAAGCGCAAACAATTAACAAATGCGTCTCCTGAAGGGGGTAAATAAGGAAAAGGTCTTACAGGCCATCAATACTTTGGATCCATATAAATCTCCCGGAAGCGGTAACATATATCTAGTTATACTAATGAAATCGGGTAATATGGATTCTGAGAAAATATACAAAGCCTCTTTATCAATGGGATACATTCCATTGAACTCAATAGAAGCAAGGATAATGTTAATTCTAATGCCCGCAGAACAGGTACAGAGAAGAGGAGCACCGAGGATTTCATCTTCATCTTCGATAGTCTCTAAATTGGCAGTGAGATTTATTTTAGGTGTGATACCTGTCGCTCTCCTTACTAGAGAGCGTCACACTATTTACCTGCGTCAAAACGAGGACACGAGCGAGACAATTGCCTGGGAGGGAAGACAGCGCTCACTCAACGATTAGCAGCAATCTTTGGTTAATTAAACGAAGGGAAGGTGGACTGTCTAGCTCATTCCGGAGCTGAGACCGTGGCTAAATCGATGGCACGGTGAGACTGACTGCTATATGACCTAGCTTTTGAGCGGGCATGGTATTTTCAGTCTTTCTTGCAGAAGATTAGTAAGTCACGGTCCCCCGACTGTAGATTTTGTCCAGAAGGAGACGATCCCTGCCGCACATTTGTTGCATGCAAAATATGGTACAGGCTGCAACGGGAACTCTACAAGGTTAGATAGTGTAGTCACGATGATGCTTGGATCGGCTGACAAATGGAACCATGTGGCACGTTATGTTTGGTGACCCCTGACATGTAAAAAGGACTGACCTAGCAATTTCCCTTCCTCCCTCTCTTCCCGCTGAAGGAGGGATCCTCCAGCTTGAAAGCCCAAAGAGTGGCAAACGGTACCAGGCTATGTTCTCAAGTTGATAGGGGAGGTATTTAGTGGTAGTCCAGTCGCTCGCAAGCATAGGAACCCCACACTCAATGCGTAAATGGCATTCACCTCCTAACCCCCAAAAAAGACCGGCAAAAGCCAAGCACTACAGACCTATAAGCTTAACGTATTTCATGCTGGAAGCATTTAGTGGGTATATTCAAAGCACCATGTACGTAACATAGTTGTATCTCAACCAACAGGCGCAACTAGCAGACCGGTCAACTGAGACAGCACTACATGAAGTAGTGAGCAGGATAGAGAGAGAAAGAGACCTTGCCATAAAAGAACAAACCCTGGCGACAGCAGAGGAGGCTTCGATAATGTAAAAAGTATAGTAGCATCCATCCAATAGTATGGAATTGGTCTATTTTTGGTCGAAACAATGGTTGAACTACTAAAGGAAAGAAAGGTTAAGGCCAAGTAAAGCCACGTGACCTTAAAGAAATGGACAAACATGGGGACACCAATGTGTGGTATAGTATTACTACTAGCATGAGCACTTACAGTTAACTAGATAGTTAAAGATCTAAGCAAAAAGAGTTGCAGAATGATTGTGTGCGCCGATGATCGTTATACTGATTAGCGCTTAGAGATAGTTAGAGTATCTCATTATCTTGATCGAATGTATCGGCCCTCCAAGGTAATATGGCCAGTATCACGCTCTGGCCGTGTGTTCGTCTACCCGGCTGCGATACGCTCTAATTTTAAACCAGCATGTATCATAGCTGAATGAATCACTCGAACTAAATCTCGTTGTTGCCAAAAAGAGTCAAACCAGGGACATTCGGCTCACGGAGTGAGTGCTCTAACCACTACATCACGCGGACTGCTCAGAGCGCGCTCTCCCTATTACATGAATTGGCGAAGATGCCACAAAACGGAGCTTATGCTATGCACAAGGCATTGGAAACAATAATCTAGAATATAAGGTAAATAAATAAGTTTAGTTAAGGTGATACCCTTGGAGTAACCCTGGGCAGCACGCCAACGTAAGCTAATCAAATAGGAGATGTCAGAAAGAGAGCGACGGCTGTATCCTTTTGCATGAGGATATGGGGATTAAAATCCAAACTCGCCTGCTGAATGTTTACTTCAATAATGAGGCCAATAACTGCGTACGAGGCAGTAGTGTGGTTGCCGGCACAAAAGAATACTGGAGTGTTTCTTTGATAAATGGAATACTACTTGTCAAGCACTCAACGATGAATATATTCCTTAGTACGAAATCGTTACATGAAATGCTGGTGTCGTGTGTCTGTTCAGATGACTAACAGACTGTTGTGAGCTTGTGCTTGACTGGTGTGGTTTTGTGTAGGGTGTGAATATTTGTATTGACACCCCATATCATGACATCCTTTCCCTATAAGGTAAAGCCAAGTTGGCACTTTGATCATGCGCCTACTCCTCGATGTCCAGCGAGGGGAAGGGAAATCCTGGATCGTCGACTGCATATTGCCCGTTAGGCATGTTAGACACTGCTGGGAAAGTGCTAGATAAACTCATCAAGGGAAGACTCAATGACGCGATTCGTGCTGCTGGGGACCTATCTCCTCGGCAGTACGACTTTCGAGCAGGACGCTCCATCATTGATAAGATTGCAGAGGTGGTGAGCGCGGTTCGAAAGGCAGAAGCATATTGCCGCACCAAGTAACGGATCGTCCTGTTGGTGACACTCGACATTAGGAACGCCTTCAACTCCGCTAGATGGGTGGATATTCTGGATACGCTGGAAAACCCTTTTCAAGTTCCAGAATATCTAATGCGGCTTTTGAGGGACTGCCTGACGGACCGAAGCCTGCTCTACGACACGACACAGGGCCAACGGAAGATGGCGGTTACATCGGGTGTTGCCCAGGGATCTCTCCTGGGTCCAGGTCTGTGGAACGTGTCTTACGACGGGCTACTGAGACTGGAGATGCCATATCAGTCGCGCTTGATCGGCTATGCGGATTATGTTGCACCTCTGGCCGCTGGGCGCACCATTGAACAAGCGCAACTTAGGCAAGGTATGCTAATACACCGAGTGAGAGACTGGATGACAGTTTAGCACTGGAGGAACCCGAAGCGGTCATCTTGATCAGTATTGGAGACATACTAATTGAACCGAAGCCAGAAGTGAAGGACCAGGTGCTACTGATCGACTCGAACATAAGGTTCTCTGAGCGAATCAGGGCAACAGCTAAGAAGGCTGCTTCGGGAGTACCGGAACTGAAATGTATTATGGCCAGCGTAGGGGGACCCAACCCATCAAGAAGAAGCCTCTTAATTAGTAATGTAAGGTCAGTGCTACTGTACTGAGCAGAAATATGGGGCGATGCTCTCAGTAAGGAGGTACACCGAAAACGCTAGGCACAGGCATAGAGAAGAGGAGCACTGAAGATTGCATCTTCATATCAGTCTCTGATTTGGTGGTGAGAGTTATTGCAGGCGTGATACCTGTTGCCCTCCTTGCTAGAGACCGCCGCGCTATGTACCTGCATCGAAACGAGGACGCAGGGGAGGCGGTTGTGTGCGAAGAGAGACAGCGCTCACTCAACGATTGGCAGGTGTCGTGGGTGAATTACATGAAGTGCAGCTACAGTATTTCAGAGTACTCTACAAAAAATGTTTGATTATGTACAGTCTGAATCGTTCGACGCAGATAATCCATCGCCGCCCGGATTTCAAAATTAGAACTCGCAGTCAATGGACCGAGATTGTTGGAGGTGCATGTTGCAGGAAGCAAAGGCCCGAGAGGGAATGTAGTGCTACAAAGACGTAGAAGATTTGCAGCTCCACACGGGCAATTGGTGAATGAAAATCAATATGCAGAAGTGTGAAGCAATTTTGTTTTGGACAGCGGTGCCGCTGTGCCGTTGCCCAGTCAAGACATGAAACATTATTGGAATGATAACCATATTATGGCTGGTGCGGGTAGTTCAGAACGGGCTCTGCATAAGTCCTGTGTTCGATACCTCGGTGTTCATCTCGATCAGTATGCTCAGTAAAGCACGAAATGTGGTCAAGTCCCTCTGAACATTCTTTCATTCTAGATACATGGACATTGAGACCAGTCTTGACTCATGGATGACAGATCTGTTATAACCAGATTGATAGTACTATGCAAAGGTTAAAAGCTTTCGAAAGCAAATGTCTTCGATCATATACGAAAGTTGATATTTCCATTTTGAAATTACTTCGAAATAACACTGCAAAATCTGTCTCGCCATTAGCTTCACTCTTCCAGAAACATTCGTGTATTTAGACATGAATCGGTAAATTTTTGATTCTAACGGTGTTTCGGTTATCTATCACATATATAGACGGACCACCGATAAGAAGATAAAATATCCTCCGAATTTGAGCTCCAGGGATCAACAATTCTAACGGAGGTACTTATTTACTAGTTTAGTAGAGGTTGGCTGAGCTGGGACGGAGCAATCTAGATATTACTGGCTGAATAAAAGTAGCTAAATTATTAGTTGTGGTGAGTTTTTTTTTCGTCTCCTTTTTGGATTTTCAGCTCACTATTGCCACATTTAATGCTATTGTTGTTTTCAATTATTTTGTTTGTAAGACATAGAAAGACGGATGGTAGATATTTTACCTAAATAACTCTAAAGAAGAGAGCACTCCTACTCCGGAAATAAATATCTGTTCATTCGAATAAAATTAATTTAAGTTTTTTCAAAAATCGCGAAATGGATTGCAAAGTTGTGAAGGCGCAAAAACAACGCAAATGAAGAATTTGTAAGCCAATTGCAAGATTCTTAAGATTTAGCGAACATCTCCGCATCACACGTCCAGACAGCACACGCACCCACACCATCAACCGATACTAGTAATAGTGTACCAGAACCCATATAAATACGAGTGCACTTCACGCACTCGGGAAAGTCTTGTTTTGCGATCAATCTAATAAGGTCCTTATACCAGTACAAAGTATTCCTGTTTTAATCTGACAAATTCAAAAGTGGGATACGGACTCCCAATCCCAAAGAGTAAAATGCCAACCATTAGCGAGGTCTTAGTAAACGAGTTGCGCCGTCTGCTGAAAGAAATGAAGCTTCACTGTTCGGGCAACAAACTGGCGTTGCAAACGAGGCAGGAGGGAGCACTCCAGACGGATGTCATCGTCATCCAAAACGACGACGGTGAGACCACCGAAGATGCTGAGACTGAGTAAGGCGCGACGGGGCTTGGCGACTTGCGGCAAATGGTCGAAACACTCTTAGCTAAATTGACGTCACGTAGGAACAACGAGAAGGAAGCATCGAGAGAGAGACAACCAGGAGTCTCAAACGACCACACGAACAGCAGCCTAGGATTCTACGTCTAGCACTCGTTGCGTGTAGACGTGTTTTTAATCGCTCCTGTCATTAATTTTAAAAATTAATTAATTTTTCACAAAAGTCAGTTTCAAATAATTGAATTAATTTTGTACGAGTCAGTCAAAAGCAAGTTTTGATTTTATTGGGGAAGAATTAATCGTCGAAGACATCGACCAACCATACCAATAAATCAAGAAAAGCAACAAACCAAAGACAACTCGGGACTGCTGCATGGAGGAGCCCGACGGCTTCCCTCCGTTGGGGGGCCCCGGGGAGAGTGACGGTGTGAAATTGGCAAGTGTCAACAAGCGGAGACACACGAGCACCCAGGATACCGCAGATGCCGGTCGCAAAACACAAGTGCTCGAAGATAGACAGGAAGTATGTCGCCTTCGAAGTGAAATCGAAGAGCTAAAGGCAAGAATTCAAACGTACGAAGAAATGTTCAAGACGGCAAAACAAGTTCAAGAGAGTGGTCCGATACGAAAAATCGAAAAACAGAAGAAAGCTGCAACTCCAATAATAACTGAAGAGGTATTAAGTGCTGGTGGCACGAACGAAAGCCAGAACTACTTTGCGGCGCTGGATGGACTCCAGCAGGACATGGAGGTAGACGAAGGTAATAAAGACGATAATTTTATCTTATATTTAAAAAATACAAATAATGAAAGTAGAAATAAGGAGAAGAAACCAGCCCGTAGTTCTGTTGGTCCTCCTCAAAAAGTAGCCAAGAATACCGAGAAAGTTCCGCCAATTAATGTCTTCGGACAAAGCGGAAAGGACATGGTTCGGCTGTTGGCAGCCGAAAACAAGTTGACAAATTTCGAAATCAAACGAATAAATTCCGAGAAGCTGTCAATTAGGACGAAATCACTGGTTGATTTCAAATCAGCGAAAGATGCTTTGAATTCTGGGGAGGTTCCGCACTTCACCTATACCCCCAAAAGCGAGAAGAACCAGACGTTCTTGCTGAAGGGCTTGGACTGCGGAGAAGATACCGTCGATCTTCTTCAGGTTCTCAAGGAAACAGCACCACAAATCGAGTTTATCTCAGTGAAAACATTCGCGACAAGAAGGTCGACGGTAGAAAAAAAAAATTTACCACTTTATTTGGTACAAATAACAAATAAGAGCAGTCCAAGCGCTCTTCAGCAAATCAGGTATTTAAATTTTCGAGTGGTGAGGTGGGAACGCCTCCAGAAGCGAGAAATCAACCAGTGCTATCGCTGCCAACGATTTGGGCATTCGGCTGCCAACTGCGCCATGCATTACCGATGCGTTAAATGCAAAGACGTGCATGCTCCCGGTGAGTGCAAATTGGCTCAGACGGAGCCAAAAGAGAAGTTATATTGTGTGAACTGCGGTGTTTTTGGTCACCCGGCATCATATCGAGGATGCTCCCGGTATCAGGATGCAAGATTGAAATCTGCCCCAAAACAAACACAAATACACCGCAGTGTCTTAGCTCCGAACTTCGTCAAGCCCGGAGTATCATTTGCACTCGCCGCTAGAGGACCAGCAGAAAATGCGGAAAATAGTGTAAATAATGTAAGTGGCAATAATGAGCTGCTTCTCAAAATTTATCAGCAATTAAATTCCTTATCAGAGCGAATCGATAAACAAGATTCGAAAATTAACATTGTTTTTCAGCGTTTAGGACTTTCAAATGCCTCCAAATAAGTTGTCATCCAGCCACATTCCCACGGATAGGATTCGTCTCATCTCGATCAACGTCAACTCCATTGTTACTTTACATCAGCGTGATTATCTCCTTGAATTCATTGCCAGACAAAAGCCTGACATCCTGCTTCTAACCGAAACCCACCTCAATTCATGGCACTCCGTGACATTCAAGGATTTTGAATTCGTAAGAAACGATAGGGTAATAGGTGATGGGGGAGGTGGTACCGGGATATTGGTTCGAAGACCCTATCGTTTCCAAAATATTGAAAAAGTCGAATTCAAAAGCTTTGAATCTCTTGAAGTGTCCGTTGTCAAAATCTCACTGCCAGGTGGGGATAACCTCATCGTTATCTCTGCCTATGCAACTGGTGGAACTGTTCTCAAGCTCAAGGAGGAACTCAATTCCTTGTTTGAAATACTCGAATTGAACAGGCTGCATAACTATTATATTCTTGCTGGTGACCTGAACGCCAAGCATACATCATGGCTGAACGCCACCAATAATCCAAGAGGTGTATTCCTGAAATCGTGGATAACAGAGAACCAAATTGAATACAGGTGCAATCTATATGGGTCGGAGTTCCCAACATACCCTAGGACAAATTCATATTTGGACCTTTGCATTGCTGACGCAAGACTCGAATTCAACTTTAATAGTCCTCAACGGAAACTGCAGGTGCTTCCTTATGATAGCGACCATAACGCAATCGTAATGGAAATCAATCATCACAGGGATGATTTCTTCCTCATTCCAGTTCAACATGAAAATCATCGGTTGAATTTCAAAAAAACAGACTGGGGAAAGTTTCAAAAGAAGTTTAATCGGGAGTACCAGAAGCAATGTCCCCCTTCTGATGGCGGCAACTCTTGCTCAATGGTTCCTAATGACAGGAATCTAACTAACGATGAAATAGATGTCTATTTGTCGAAGTTAGAGAAGCTGACTTTGGAAACGATTGAGAAAGTAGTTCCCAAGATAAAACTTCGAAACAATATGGAAGGATATGAAACACCAACCATCGCAAGGTTGAAAAGATTGAAAAGCCTCCTTCTCACACGCGTCAACAATATTTATCGACGATTTTTGGACTACAACCATCCCTCGTTGGCTTTGTTGAAATTACATCTGAAGAATGTCCGGAACTTAATCCGGTCATACTTCAGGAGTGAGGTCAGCAATCAATGGGCGGAAAAATTGAGGGGTATTAGCCCACAGGACCCAGACGGCGTGTTCGCGAAAGTGAATAGCATATTCCGCAAGAAGTCTCGAGTGAAGGTATCGAATCTTGAAGTCACTAGTGATGAGATAAATCTTCTCGATAGGGCTGGTATCGAAATTGATAGTACGACTCCGGATAGAAATGGAAACAGGATTATTTGTGAAGGATTGGATAAACTTGCCCTGATTGGAACACATTTTGAATTGGTTCATCTACCAAACCCTGAGAGAGGGAACGAAATTTTTTCAGAGGTCGTTGAAGCAAAAGTTTCCGACTTCAAATCAAGCCTGAACGGCCAATCAATTCTTCATTTCAATGAAACATTAACATCTGACCTCATACCGAGCTTGAATCTTATTGATTATTTTGTCAGCTATGAAGACTTGTGTTTCATATTTCGCAAGATAAACAACAAGAAATCATGTGGTAATGATGGTATTCCAAATGTAGTTCTCCGACATTTGCCTGAGGTTGCTATTAGGAACTATTGCATATTGTTCAACAACATGTTGAGCAATTCATATTTCCCAAATGAGTGGAAAAAGGCTAAGGTATTTCCGATCTTGAAGAAAGGAAAAGAATCTTCATGCCCGAAAAGCTATCGCCCAATCAGCTTGCTGCCTAACATCAGCAAGGTGTTTGAAGTGATACTCAACAGAGCATTAAACGCCCACATTGAGGAAAATGAGTTGATGCCGAATTGCCAATTTGGTTTTCGTGCCAGGCATTCGACCACACATGCAATAACGAAAGTAACCTCAGACATCTGTTGGAAACTAAATGATAGACAATGTGTTGGAGCATGTCTCATTGATATGGAGAAAGCCTTTGATACGGTATGGTTAGATGGACTTATTTTTAAACTTCTTCAGGACAAGTTCCCCAGACACCTTGTCGCCATGATGTGTAATATGTTATACGGGAAATCGTTTGTTGTAACTGATGGAAATCTGACAACAATGCGCGAGTTCAAGGTCTTGAATGGTCTACAGCAGGGAACAGTTACTGCGCCTCTGCTCTTCTCAATCTTCATTCGCAAGCTATTGAACGGCTTTGATTTTAACGTCTCGCCAACGCGATCATTGGTAGCGTTTGCTGATGATCTGATCATCTACACGGCAGACCGAAAAGCTACAATAGTTCAGAGAAATCTCCAAAAAATGTTCAATGATGTACAGCTGTACACTGACAATTGGCGAATGAAAATCAATGTGCAGAAGTGTGAAACAATCTTGTTTCGGACAACGCTGCAGGGGGTCAGTCAAGACCTGAAACGTAATTGGAAGGATTTCCACATCATGGCTGGTGAGAGTAGTCTAGAACGAGTTCCACATAAATCCTGTGTTCGATACCTCGGTGTTTATCTCGATCAGTATCTGTACTATACTGAACATGTGAAAATCATGCTCAGTAAAGCACTTAAAGTAGTCATGGCCCTTCGAAAACTCTTTCATTCCAGATACATTGATCAAAAGGTCAAAATTATCTGTTACAAGACACTGGTTAGACCAGTTTTGACATATGGATGTCAGATCTGGTACAACCAGAGTGCTAGTACTATGGAAAAATTAAGAGTTTTCGAAAGGAAATGTCTTCGTGCATGTACTGGCTTGTACAGAAAGCCTGAGACGGATTGGAAACATTATATATCGAATAGAAGAATTTATCAAACTGCTGAAGTGACGAGGGTCGATATCTTCATATTGAAGCTTCTTCGGAATCATATCGCAAGATCTGTGACTGTGAGTGAAAACCCTTGGATTTCACAGCCGTTCCACCCTACAGACGGGTATATAGCGACTTGCCTCGCTACTGGCTTCATTCCTCCAGGAGCATTCGTGTATTTGGACATGAATCGATATGTTTTTGATTCTGACGGCGTCCCAGTCATATATCACATATATCGACGGGCCACCGATAAGAAGATAAAATATCCTCCTAATTTGAGTTCACGAGACCAACGATTTCAATGGAGATACTCATTTGCTAGATTCGTTGAAGCTGATCGAGTTGAGACGGGGCAATCTAGGTATTGGTGGCTGAATGACAATGTCTAAATTTTTCGTGTTTGTTTTCAGTTTTGGTGTTCTTCGTTATTTAGTTTTTGAGTTTCAGCTCATTATTGCTACATTTAGTGTTGTTGTTTATTTTTGTTAAAAATTAGGTATAGGTTAGGTTTATATTATGTTTATTATATTAGGTTAGAGATAAGGTAAAACGCTTAGGTTAGGAACATAGTTATAGATTTTTTAAGTATAAGATAAAGTTTTTGATAGCATTTATTAGAATTAAGTTAAAACATATTAGGTGTAGGATCAAAGTTCACTGTAGTGTTAAGATTATAAATAATTTTAGAATAGTGTTGGTTGGTTTTTTCTCCTTTTTCCAATTAAATTTAAAAAATATTTAATAATCTTCATTGATTGGAATTTGCTATAGTATTTTTTTCTTTTAAATGTGTATTGATAACGTACAAATTTAGAGAGCCATTTGGGCCATTAAGTTTTTTATTGTTATTGTTTGGAATTTGCTTTATATTCTTTTAAAATTTATAACGATTAGTATTAAATAAAGCGCTTTTGATTGATTGATTGATTGAACAGCAGCCTAGAGCCATGTCCATGCACAACGGCTCGTTGCAGCGAGTCGCGACAGGCAACGGCTGGGTATTGCGAGCACACGAATAGTAGTAGTGGTGACCCACACACGGCAACTCACTCGCATCCTACAACGCCTCCACATTGCAAGCACACGCATGGTAGTAGTGGTGAGGCACACACGGCATCCGGTTTGGAGGCAACAATATCGCGGTATTGCGAGCAGATAGGCACGACAAAGTCGGGAGATGGCGAACTGGATACGGCAATGTGCTCCCATGCAACAACGGCTCGACATTGCGAGCACACGACAACGACCCAACGAAACGAATGCAGGACGACGATGAATTTTATGCAGATCCAAGACATTATCGCTATATTACCAGCCTTGGATCCATCTTCGTAATGCGGCCTAATGGCAAAGCAATTCATCTCCAGGGTGAGATGAGTGAGCAACTCTGGGAGACATATTCTTTGAGCGAGCAACTACTGCAGTGCATCCGTATACCTGCTGATGAGTTAATCTATCTGACGAAACGGCGAGTCTATGGAAGACTACTTCCGGAGAATAAATGCAACGGGGCGACGCGGTAATGTGTCAGACGCTGGCATTATTACATACTTCAGGAATGGCGTAAGGCATCCAGCCCTGCAGAACGGAATCGCAGGCATGCCAATCGCTACAACGACGAACCTACTATTCACGGTACGATAATTTCTCAGTCACTTTCGGCCAACGCAAGGGGCCATCGGAACTAGTGGTAGCAATACGAGACCAACGACGGCAACAAACGATGACGACTGAGAAGCTAGCGTATCAATACCTTCAAGACGACGACGGGACTCAATCACATATTACAATTGCTCCGGACTGGGGCACCTATCCCTCAACTGCCCGAAGCCTCGGTGCCAAAAGTGCCTCAAGAGCAATCATCGCACAGAAGAGTGCCAATCGAACCGAGCCCAGCAATTAAAAGATAGTGGTGAAGATGTGGTGACTTGTCCTGTTGTAGTGCGCGGCTTCGAATACGATGCGATAATAGACTCTGCTAGTGAGAAGTCTCTGATTCGAAAGTCAGTGGCGAGTAGACTAAACGTAGACATTGTGCCAGTGACAAAAACGTTCAAGGGATTCGCAGGCAGTGTTGTACGGGCAAATTTAAAGCAACCCTTGACATAATCATGTGTGATGTACAAATACCGTGCGAACTATACATAATCAGTGATCACAAACTCGATACACATGTATTATTGGGCATGTATGAAAGAACGATATCCGATGCCGATCGTGGAAGAGCAGCTATCGTGGTTGCCCGGACAAAAGCGCTTTACAACGCTAGATTTAATGGCGGGGTGTTACCAAATCCCCAGTAACGAGAGCTCACGGAAATACACCGCACTTGTGACGAACAACGGGCACTACTAATTTAACTACATGCTCTTTGGACTAGTCAATGCGCCCGCCGTATTCTAGAGAGTCATCACGTCCATATTAAAGCGAATGGAGAACAGCATAAGCGCATATGTAGACGAAACCATCATTGCAACCAACACGGTCGAGGAATCAGTAATGACGCTAACCGAATTTCTGGATCTGCTGGAGGAAGCCGGGATGACACTCCGGCTAGACAAGTGCACGTTTCTCGCATTGCAACTAACGTTCCTGGAACACACAGTCTCGAAAGCAGGAATTTCACCCGGCAACATGAAAACGGATGCGATACGCAACTTTCCAGTGCCAACGAACGTACCAGAAGTTCGATGTTTCCTGGGATTGGCAAGTTACTTCTGCCGATTCATCTGGGGCTTTGCAACGAAAGTATGACCACCAACGAAGTTATTATGGATGAAGGAAAACGCTAAGTTCGAATGGACCAACGCATAGAACGATGCCTTCAACGAACTAAAGAAGGCCTTAACGAGCCAACCAGTCCTCGAAATACACGATCCAGATGAGAGCGCTGATGCAGCAATCAAATGGTAGCTGGAATCCGGTAGCGTATTATAGCCGGAAATGCAACACGTCGGAGCAGAATTATACGAACCGTGAGCTGGAGGTGTTAGCTTTTGTGGAAACAGTTGAAAGGTTCAAGCTGTATCTCCTGGGGAAGCCGTTTCACATCATCACCGACTGCGCAGCCGTTGCTGTCACGAAGACCCGAAAGCCACTCATTCCCCGAATCGCTATATGGTTCCTGCGACTACAAGAGTACGAGTACACCATAACACATCGATCCAGCGACAAAATGCAACACGTAGATGATCTTAGCCAAGCATCAGCTAACGAGAGCGATGGCATTCAGACCGTTGCCGAAAACGTTTTCCGAATTCAAATCGATCATGATGATTGGCTAATCGCAGTGCAGCGACTGGATTCATCTATGCAGGATATTGTAGAGATACTGCAGGGAGAGTCCGATCAAATAACGCAGCTTAAGACGGATTACTCGTTAAAAGGAGGTCGACTTTATCGACGCGTAGACGAAACTTGAGATTCGTTGTCCCAAAAGCAATAAGATGGCGAGTAATAAGAACGTATCATGACGAAATGGGACATTTCGGCGAAGCGAAGACGCTGGAGAAGCTCCGGGAATTATTTTGGTTCCCTAAACAATGTAAGCTGGTCAAGCAGTACCTTTAGGCATGTGTCGAGTGCTGCTATAGCAAACAAGTTGGAGGAAAGCCAGAGGGAGAACTCCATTCAACGGACGTTAATCTGATACCATTTCGTGTATTGCACATAGATCACCTAGGACCATTTCCATGCAGCCGAAACGGAAATCAGCAACACGAAAACAAAACCAGTCGTAAAAATGTTGAACGACCTGTCTAGATTCTTCGGAGTTCCGGAACGAATAATCACCGACAGAGGAACGTCATATAAATCGAAGCTATTCCATCGGCACTGCGAGAATAACGAGCAAACGGTCAGGTTGAACGGGCTAACCAAACTATCTTGCAGTTCATACGAACCGACGAAAGTGCGCCACGAGGTTGGGATGCCAACATCCACAAAATTCAGTTCATAATCTACAACTAACGAAACGCAACCATGAAGTTCACGCCTAACGAACTTATATACGATTTCAAGATGAGAGACGTAGTCAATAATCGACTCATCCAAGCGGTAGCAGGCGACATTAGGACGACTGAGAGTAACCTGTCCGAAAAGCGGAAGATTGCCGTCAAGAACATCGAGACGGAACGAGCAAAATTGAAAGAGCAAGCGACACAAGCGCCCCACGAACTATGAGGAAGGCGATTTAGTTGTCTTACGAAACGCCCCATCAGCCACAGGCTAACCTCGGAACCTGGAACCAAAATACAATGGTCCCTATCTGATCGCAAGAGTGCTTCGCAACGATAGATACTTAGTCGAAGACTTTAAATCTCAACGTGCCGGAAGACACTACGCTAGACTGTTTTCAACGGAAAATATGAAGCCATGGTGCGAATTAGGACCAGAGATCGATCCATTCTCCAGCGATACCGACGACGATGGCAGCGACGAAGAACTCGAGGCGCGTTCTCACAGGACGGCCGAGCTGTCACACGTACAGGCAGCACACGCATCCACACCATCAGCCCATATATATACGAGGGCGCTTCACGCACTCAGGAGAGTCTTGTTTTGCGATCAATTTAATAAAGTCCTTATACCAGTACAAAGTATTCCTGTTTTAATTTGACACCCGAAAGAAAGTATTTTAACCCAATCTCCATATCGTCTCTGTTTTGGAAAAAATAATAATAATCTTCCTTCAGCTATGAATGTCTAAATTCTTCAATTGGTTATTTGGGAACGGATAGCGCGCCCTCCTATTTTCAATTGTTCAATTTGGCTTGGATGAAATATCTAGTTTTTTCTCCCTTGCACTTATGGAAAATAAGAATTTCAGGAATAATGATACAGTTCTGCAAATGAGTTTTGAAATTATGAACGTATTCATCATAATATTTACGCTATTGAACATATTCGGTTTACATAATGTGTTAAATGCAATAATTATATAAATGCAAAACATTATTAAACGATCAGTTATATAATTCCGTTAAAATTTGTTAATTAAATAAGTGATTCCCTTAACATTTTATTAGTTATCCTATTTGTACAGAAACTGGCGAGGAGAGGCCTAGCGTCTTAATTGCCGCCATTGTACCTGACAATTACAACGCTCCGGCATCAGATTCATAACAAGAACAAACAAAGCAATCATTCATATCGTTCATGTTGGCTGGATTCAGGACACACTGCACTCGAGGTTACAGTTCCAATTATTTTAACACTTTGTTTAGGGTAGATGCATATTTAGAAATATTCAAGCTTTTCCATTTTTTGTAAGATGCCTTAAGTCCAATTGATGCCCGGGAATAAATTTAAATTGAATCTGTACAATATTTTGAATTTACTTCTCATCGAATGAATCTATTTTGGAAATTTTCTGTATTTGCAAAACAATGATTTAGTTAGGAAAAAGAATGCAATTAGTTTCAAATAAATTTATTATTTATTGATTCTACTGTCATAAATATGAATCAAATATAATAGATTCCTCCACATCGTTAATTATATTCCGACAAGCGTAACATAATTGATCCTTCTTATTTTGGAGTACTTGTGACTGTGCTTTATTTTCTAAGTCGCTTATATCGTGAAGTCCAGTAGCTGCAAACTCAGAAACTATCCTAGAGAATTCAATAGCAAATAGCGTCTTGGAGTCATCCAAGTTTAAAACTGAACAACACATTCGACAATTCGCTATTTCTTTTTTGTTAGTACTCAAATGATGTTTCGTTGTTATTTTATTTCCAGTTCGAAAGACTGTTGAAACTGTCGCGGGAAACTTATCCTGCAAATTGTCTACAAAGCTCTTTGTTAGATTTTGAATACTGGCCATTGTATCGTTATCTACGCCATAACTTCTACAATTCACGGTTGGTAACGCATTGAATGTAACATAGTGACGGATTTCTTCTTCAGTAAGATCTTTGATAGGACGAACAAGCTTCAAATGGTCTATTCTATCGTCAAAGAGACCAATGTCCATTGCAGTAGAACAACCACGTCCCAACGAAATATTTGTGAGGAAAATTGTAGCTAGATCTGGACTTATTTCGGATGTAAACACATATGGGCATGCTAATTGCTTTGCTGCATTACGAATCACATTTTTGCGTAAATTTAGCACAAAGTCTTGTCGGGATGTAAGGGATTTTATTTTAGAGAGAACTTTCATTTGTCTGCTTTCGTCCTCGGAATACAATTCTTCCAATTCCGAAGAACTTTGACTCGTAGTGCTCAGAAGTTTTCCTTGCGAAGCTAAAGATGTATAGAACCAACTTATATCATAACGCTTGGTTACTTTTAATGCATTTTCAAGATAATTAACATCTTGGTGACCAAGACAACTATCATTGATTATTAAGCCCTTCAAATTGCAGTGGAGCCTTTTGAATGTATTTTGTGTTTGAGCATAGTAAGCCATGTCTAGTAGTGTCACACTATTGGGACTTCCATCAAATATCAACAAAACGTCTGCATTTTTTGGAAGGACTTTCGATGAGCCAAGTGCTGCTCGGAACTTGTGCCGAACATTTATAAGAAAGCATTCCTTACATTCCGCTTCCCTGAAGCTTAATTTTACAGCGACTGGTTCTTCGTTGCATTTGGAGCAAGTACCTGACAAGTCATTAATATTCAAAGCTTTAATAGCTGGTTGCATGCTGTGCACAGCTCCCTCGTCACCGAAATCATCTTCTCCGATGCTGCACATTTTTTGCCTAGAAAATATACATACATTCATTTGAGATACTTATTAGAATCAAAACAATCCTTAAACTCACAAAACGATTTGTTTACCTTTCTCATAGATTTTTATCAATTGTTTTGATGATTTTTCCGTTCTCTCCTGTTTCTATACAGGCTCCTAAGAAGTATACTGCGGAATTTGAAAAGTATGTCCTAGTGGGCAGTTAATCAGCGTTTAGCGACCTCGTCCTCTTCTGGGCCCAGTGGTGACGGATTTTGACATGTACTTTTAATGTTTTTTTTCCTCTGCCTAATTCAATGGGAATTAGGACAAAATTAGCTTTGGCAAATAGCTCTTAATGAAGTACTTTTATTTACAGTGAATACAATAGGAAGTTGTCAGCTTGACAGTGGAGACCATGTGTCCTGCTCGTAACAATACCTAATTAGGCAATGATAGTATCATATGGTTACATCTTTGATAAGGTATAAATATGGATTGGAGAAGTGCGTATATGATACAAAATTTTTTGAATCCCTGCATGTAGGGACGACACCTGCATTGTAAATGGAGTACACTTATTAGATTCCTCGAAAAAACTTTGATTAAAACGCGGACGACTTGATCGAAAATAATTCTTTATTAATTAACGTCAACTTAACTTAGTGGAAGCTACAATTCAACTCTTATTATTTAAAATTCATTTCTAAAATTCCAATTTTCAGTCGTTTATTGTTTACTTCAAAATCAATTAGCAAAATCAATTATCAAAATCAATGAGACGACCTATTCAAAATTTATTTCAATCGAATATTTACATTTGAATCAATTAGCTAAGTTGAGATAAATTAAGGTTGAAATTGATCTTGGTGACACCCTAAAAATTAGTGATATTAAAATGTTTTTAAAAACTAGAAAATGATTTGATGACACAATATTTTCATCAAAGTTGTTTGAATTCATGACACTACTACATGGAATTGTTTGGTTGCGCCACGAGATGTGTTGGAATTTACAGTTAAAGCAGATATTAAGTTTCATAGGGGCGGCCAATAGGCAGAAATGGAAACAAAATCATGAAAAACCAAAAAAGGATTTTTTGGGCGTTTGAGGTATTTTTCCTTGACTGCGTCATGAACTTTGTTTTATTTTCGTTGATTTGTAGCCCTACTAGTTTTCCTTCGCTGTCGAGTTTCAGGAAAAGTTCTTTGGCAGTTGTTAATGACCGTGACAGAATGTTGATGTCGTCCGCATAGGCCACTATTTGGCTCGACATGCATAGCAATGTACCTCGCATATCGACAGGTAGCTTCCTTATGACGAACTCCAGAGCCAAATTGAATAGCAATGGGGCCAGCCCATCTCCCTGCTTTAGTCCAATATTTGTGTCAAAGGCATCGGTGAGTTGGCTATTGATGCGGACTTGGGAGGTTGTCGACGTCATTGTAATTTTGGTAAGATGGACTAATTTGGCTGGGATGCCAAAAGCAAGCATTATTTGGTACAGTACGTTACGATCAATACTGTCGTATGCTTGCTTGAAGTCAACGAAAATTTGGTGTACGTCTATCTTGAATTCCAGCATTTTTCAAGTACTTGCTTGAATGTGAACAATTGGTCTGATGTTGATCTACCTGCTCTAAAACCACCTTGATACTCCCCAATAATACTGTTGGCGTATGATCCGATTATATTTTCTAAGATTTTAGAAAATATTTTGTACGCCGTACAAAGTAGTGATATGCCTCTATAATTTTCGCACTGTAGCTTATCACCGTTTATGTGGATGTGGAATATAATTGATTGGCTCCACTCTTTCGGCATATGTTCTTGTTGCCAAATTTACTGGATGACTTTATGAATAGCTCGATGAACACTACTGCCACCACATTCTTACTATTTAGTAATTCCTCGGATATATTGTTAATCCGCTGCTCTTCTCTGCCTGCCCGTTCGTCATTATTTGGAAGTCGTGATAAGCAATCTGCAATAATGTTGTAAGCTCCTCTTCTATATTCTATGTTGTAGTTATACGATCCGACGTAGAGCACCCACCGAGTCAGTCGGCTATTGACCGATTTCGGCAGATTCCGATTTTCGCCAAACAAATGTTGTAACGGCTTTTGGTCTGTGATTAGCGTGAACGTAGTACCTCGTGAAAACTGGTCAAATTTTCTTACTGGGAAAAATATTGCTAAGGCTTCGCGATCAACCACAGAATATTTTTGCTCGGCGTTACTAAGTTTGTGAGAAGCAATGGCAATAAGCTCCTCGCTTTGCACACTAGTTTTAATGAAATAAGACAGCTCATACTCCTTTTCCAGATGCGGCACATGCTACGTATAGTTGGCGGTTAAGGTCGTACGGCACGATAATATTAGCTTTAACCACCTTTTTCTTTATGTGCTCGAATGTCTGTAATTCCGCAGGACCCCACCTCCATTGTTGTCGTGTTCCTGTTAATGAGTGAAGATTTGCACACGCACCGTGCAAATCGTTCATAAAAGTTTATTAAACCTAAAAAAGATCTGAGCTCCTTTATGTTGGTTGGTGTTGAAGCATTTGCAATCGCTACCAATTTGGATTGTAACGGTCGTATACCTCTTTTACTGATTGTATGTTCCAAATATTCGATTGAGGGTTGCATAAACGCGCACTTAGTTTTACTCGAAAGCCTGCTGCACGTAGTCATCGTAAAACCTGTTTTATGTTTACCAAATGCGTGTGATTGTCTTTGCCCGTGATGGCGATTTCGTCAAAATATACAGCAACGTTGGGTTTTTCTTCTAATAAGTTTTCCAAATACCTTTGAAAACTAGCCGGGGCATTTGCGATGCCAAAATAAAGGCGGTTGTACTGGTAATAAACTCTGTGAGTCGAAATAACTACAAATTTCCTTGAGTCGGGGTGTATTTCAAATTGCACATATGCATCCTTTAAGTCAATCGTTGTATACGTTTCTCCACGAGATAATTTGTGTGTCATCTGATCAAAAAGTGGAACTGGATGCCGTTCTGTTACTAGCACGAGATTAAGTGTTGCTTGAAAGTAACCGCAATTTCTAATTGTACCATCTTTCTTTATGACATTTACTGTGGGTGTTGCCCGCTCTAGCGGACTTCTATAAGTCTGTCGAGTTCATGTTCTAGTTTTTTTTGTAAACCGAATTTTATTGGACGCGCCGGTACATGTTTAGGCTTCGCGTTAGGTTTTAAATGAATTTTAATTTGATAATTTTGAAACTTACCGAGTGAGCTCTCAAAAAGGATTTTATTTTCCTGAATTATTTTGGATAATTCTCGATCAAAGTTGTATTTCTTTTGATGCTTGGATTCCTTCAGCGAGTACACCGCAGACGGAAATTGCATGCCAAATGCTTCACTCTACGGTAAACCAAATAGCAAAGGTTCTGCGTTGCCCAATACAACTACCGGGAGAGTAGCTGTCGTATTTTGTAGTTTTACAGTCACAAACGTTTTACCCATAGGTCTCAATTTGAAGTTTTCATATGCTTTCAGTGTGAGGCCCTTTAATAGTGGTGGTGATCCGATTCTCCTCCACAAAGCTGTGCTTACAATCGAGTCTGCTGCCCCTGGATTCCAATCCATCGTGCATTTAATGTTGTTGATCATGATGTTTATTGTTTTCCCCTTATTAACGTGGAATATTGAGTCGGATTCCGTTTCGTCGTCGGAGCTGTGCGTCTCACTCATTTAAAAAAATGTTCTCTTCTGGAAGCTGTTTCGGTTTCTCGTACGCTTTTTGTTGCTTTTAGTAGTTGTATTGTTCTCGGTTTCATTTGTATTGGCATTTGTGTGTGCACTTGTGTAACTTAATTGAGCTCGACCACGTTTGTTGCAGCACGATCCAAAATGTCCTTGGATAAAGCACTCTTCGCAAGTGTTATATTCTGCGCGGCACTGTTTATGCATTTTTGGCTTACCGCACCATCGACACTGGTTACTTTGAAGTTTTCTTACTATTTTACGTTTTGCCGAGTCTTGAACGCGTTTCACCGATTCACAGCCACTAGTGTCATTGTCTTTTTCTGCTGCCTCTCAAACTTGAACCCCAACGAATACTTTTGCAAATGTTACTTCGACATCTAAACCTTCACTGTTTTTTGGTTTAAGGTCCGGCCAACGTTGTTTTAATTTTATTTTAAGTCGTTTATGATGCAATCCCGTTGCAAAGCGATCACGCAATTGTTGATCAAGCATGTCGCCGTTGTAGCCACAATCTCGGCTTAATTCTTTAAGTCGATTGGCGTACGACTCAAAAGTTTGATCGGAGCGCCGAATACTGTTCCAGAAATTCATCAACGCCTTAAATCGTGTTGTACGTATTTGGAATAGACACAAAAATTTTTCTTTAATGGCTTCAAACTCGTATGTCTGCTTCTCAAATTCTGTACTGGTGTCGGCAAAGGAAACTTTCAGCTCGTGAAAAGTTTCTGGGTTAAGACACAACAAAAATAACTCACGTTTCGCGCCAACGTAGGCACTACTTGTTGAATTATCGAGGCCCCACATTCGACATTCTGCCTCAAAATGGTCTATAAACGTGGCGGCTTGTATGTGGGTGTCGAATTTTTTGCGGTAAAATCCCCTCATGATGCTCTGTAATTCGTATGCTGGATTGATTTGAGTGCTGTCGTCTTGTCGTATCGAGGTGTTTTCAATCGTCTATCCCTGTATTAATGATCGGAAGGCTCCCATAAACGCATTAAATTGTTCTGGGTTCATCGTAAACCGTGTATTTCACTTCCAACACATTGGACTGGTAAAATCCGTAATTATTTTTTTTATCCCATCCTCGTCGCCAAATGTTATGTTAAGCGTGACACGACCAAACAATTCCGAGTTCTCATTGCAACTGATTTATACTCTTCAAATATAAAACGAGTACATATACATTTACATGACAATTTACTCGTCTTGAAATGTGTAGGAGTAAAGTGGACAGTGCAAGGTGACTTTTAAGCATGCACGGAATGCCTTTGGTACGCTTTCATTCGGCAAATAGTATATATTGCGCGATATAATCCTTTGCTTATGCTGCAGTTGGCTGACAGCTCACGGAAGCTTGTCTCATATAGACCGACTAATACATATGCAAATTGCTACCATACGGCTTCCTATCTTACATCAGTTTTGGATATATACGATTGGAATTATTGCATTTGGCGAAAGTCAACAGATGAACGGAAAGGACGAAATTGAAGTGTATGTAGTGATTTAGCAGTCGCCTAAGCAAACTGCTCAAAAACCGGCATAACACTCATCCAAATTTTAGTTGCAGATATGAAAAATTTAATTATTCATAGTTATAGTTTTGTAAATTATAAAATTTATGAAAAAAATATTTTTTATTATAAATATTAATGTTATATTAGTTTTTTATGTATTAAATTTAAAATTCTCTTTACCTCTATATTCTTTATGATATTCATCCTTTTATTATGACTTACATTTTTCTATATTATTATCTTATATTACTTTAATAATTCAAATCTGCAATTAAAATTCGGGCATGACAACACCTTTATGATGCAGCTTATCCACGAATTGCATTACCGAATGCAATCTACAGTGGAAAGACGAGAATCTCGTCACAAACCGCCGTTGCGGCGTTGAGATTACGCTGGCGATTGGAATGAAGGAAGCAGATCTGCTTGGCTGGATCGGGGAGTCTGCTTGAGATTGCCACACATCATGGATGCCGCGAAAAAAGAGGGAAGTGCGGAAGAGCTGTCGACGGGATTAGTGCGAAAGACTAATGCCAAACAAGCGCCGAACTGTTGCTTTAAAGCGATACGGAGTGAATCCACTTTTACCTCGTACATACACATACGTGTGAAACGTTCCTACTGAGTTTTGTGTTAAACTTGAGAAAACGGAAAACGTTATATAGCTATTGCGGTTGTCGAGTTGTATTTCCTCAGGGAAGACTTTAGTTGAAAGTGGCCGCATTTCATTTCTTAAGGAAACCTTTGAACTTCACAGAGTATTTCTGTTTGATAATTACAAAAAAAAAACAATCATGGAAGTGCTCAATCTGTCTGTTTTTCCCGCGAACTCGTGTCGAATCCTCTAGAAATCCGCTAACTTTGTGTACACTAGCAATCCGTGAAAACCGCATGCTAAAAAGTTTCAGTACGTGACCACAATCTGATTTCCCCCGTGCAAACGGTAGCATCGAAGCGGAAAAGTCTCACGTAGCAGTGAACCGTCTACGAATTTCCGTCCAACAGGAGTTGCTGCTGAAAGCTCTCACGATTTTCGGTGAAAATTTTGAGGCACCATTTTTGTCGAATTGAACATTTTTCCCAATACGCCATTGGCCCGACATCGGGTGGAGTGAAAAGGCCAGTAGCCAGTGCAACTGTTAAAATTTTGTCATTTCCCATTCACCGGAAGCAAGCATTCTAAGTGGTGTTTTGCGAAGAAACGTTTTTTTTGCGTTGCAGTTGCTACTGACGACATTTTGAGAGTCAATCACGATGAGCGTGAATTCAAATTTGGATGTAGAAGATACGCGGTTTCTTTATTTCTGATTGAAAACAAGCAAAAAGTGATGTGAGCAAGTATTGCTTTCAAAACCAAAAATTTTACACTTTGCTACGATTTGATATTCTGATTGAGTGCTAATTGTGTATTGCATTGTTGCATATCATCAATATTTTAATTTATTATTGGTGTCAACCTTCAGCTTTCAAACGTGCTTATAAATACACCGCTCAAATATTCTGCTTAGAGGTTATCCCTTTCGGTGCCAGGACAATTGTCCACACAAACCGTACCGGCTTTGTTAAAATAGCTAGCAGCACAGCACAAGCGAATAGGCAAGTTTTTTCCTTTGATTGCTCAACATCACAACAAGCTTATTTAAAGTACGGGCTACAAATATTTGGTTAGCAAATTTCATCACATTTCATCACATCACTTAAAGTTATATCACGATTCAATATAGTATAAATTATAGTACATGTAATTATTAACTTAAAATTTATCATTATGTGTCCATTAGGTTTTTAGTTTTAACATTTCACTCACATCATCAGCGGGTGCCCGGGGAGGATGTTGGGTAAGTACCCTTTTATTTGCTTATCCATTATTTTTTTTAATTATTTAATACCTATATATTTTAATATTTTTTTAATCTTGAAACATTTATTATTCCAACGGTTTTGAAAAGAAAAATTTAAAACAAGAAAAAAATGAAAAAACTAGAGATGAAAACGCAAACACTCGTATACTGTATTGAGCTCTGAGTGGATATGTTCTATTATATCTATTTTTATACATTGATGTAGTTGGTAGACGTAAAGAAAAAAAATAAGGTTTTGAAGAAGACTAATGCACAAAATATGCTCAAAACTGTGAATTTTGTTGGTAGTTCTACATTTTGTTAGTATTGCATTGTCAGAAAGTGTATTTTGATGCACCAAGGCAGAAAGTAAGAAATGAAATCACAAAAAATGAATAGATAATTCAATTTCAAATTCGGTTTTTTCATTCGAAAACTGACCGGGTATGGGACCCGCCACGTTGGCTGGCCCCTCCACTCATGAGCTATCCATCAGGTGACCCCCTTATTCTCACGTTCCAGGTTCTCTTGCAGAGTAAGGTGGCCTTCCGCTCCGTATTTATGGTATAGGGTTATGTGATTTCCTCACATAATCTTATTCTTCTTCTCCGTAGCACTACAGCCCCTCTCAGGCCTTTGCTTCCTACAAATAGTGCCTCCAACTGTCTCGATCCATTAACCGCGTCCTCCAATTTCAAAACCAGAGCAGCGGTTAGCTGTCTTCGTCGACCGAGGCAGACCAGCGTTTCCTTGGTTTCCCCACTAGTCTCCGGCCTTCAGTTCTCCCAACGAATACCTTTTTGGGTATCCGGTGTTCGTCCATACGATTCATGTGTCCAGCCCATTGCAGCTTCCGCAGTCTGACAATTGTTGAGACCTCGGGCTCGTCAAAAATCTCATGCAGCTCATGGTTATATCGAATTCGCCATTGGTCCTAGTCTAGCTTCACTCCGATTGTTCGCCTCAGGACCCGTCGCTCAAAGGCATTCAATATATTTGCGGATGCTTGGGTTAGTGTCCATGTTTCACACACATAGCATAACACAGGTCTTATCACAGATTTGTATACTTGGACCTTGGTTCTCCTGTGTATCCAGCTGGTCTTCAAGACCGTCAAAACTGAATAAAATTTTTTTTTTGCGAGCTGTATTCGTCGGCGTATTTCGTCAATCTCATTGCTGGTTCTCGTTATTTTGGCACCTAAATACACAAATTCGCTCATATTTTTTATATTGTGTTCGTCAAGTGTGTTATTTTGTGTACTTGAGGTGTTTTTCCTCGACTGCGTAATAAGTATTTTTTTTCATTGATTTGTAGCCCTACTAGTTTTGCTTCGCTGTCGAGTTTCAGGAAGAGTTCATTGGTAGTTGTTAAGGACCGTAACAAAATGTTGATGTCGTCCGCATAGGCTACTACTTGTCTCGACTTGTATAATAATGTACCTCGTGTATCGACAGCGCGCTTCCTTATGACGTACTCTAGAGCAAAATTGAATAGCAATGGGGCCAGCCCATCTCCCTGTTTTAGTCCGGTTTTTGTTGTCAAAGGCATCGGTGAGTTGGTTATTGCTACGGACTTGGGAGGTTGTCGACTTCATTATCATTTTGGTATGACGGACTTATTTGACTGGGAAGCCAAAGACAAAGCAAAGTAATGCTTTGGATTGGCACCCCTCACATAATCCATAAATTTGCCACGTTTATATAAATTCATGCAAATTACGTTTTTGTGTTTTTCACTTAAATGGAAAATATATGGCCATGCTTACATTGGATCTTGATCCGGCTTGGGGGTTTGAGGGGCTACCGCTTCCGCCAAGATGCTTCGCTCTTATTTGGGGGCCATAAGTATCATCGGTAACGATGAAGTCCACCCAAGCCCGTCTGTTTTCGCTAGGCTCAGTTTGTTACTGGCTATTAGCAATTTCCACCCTTAATAGGTTACCTCGGCCTTGACACCTGTCGACCCGCATTTGATCTTTCAATTCAATTTTTGTAGTGGGTCTTATGCTGGGGAAAAGAACCCCGCACAACGACACCGCAACGCTAGCCTGCCAGTGCATTCATGCGTCCTCATACATGGCCAATCTCGGCAAAACCCACAATCCTCTCACGCCGGGGTAGCAGACCATCGCTGCAGTCCTTTAAGGACATTTTATCTACTCATTTCACTACATGTATTGAACTTCAATTACATTACCTCTGTACGGCAGCAGATGGTTGAAAGAAAAACAAGGTTGTGGGACTAGAGAGAGAAGGAGTCAGCTGAGGAGTGGGTCGAGGATTGGACGGCAAGAGTGATGAAAGGAAAAATATGAAAATGTGGTTGAAAAATCAGAAGAACACTATGAACGATTTTGGTGAACTAAATCATATATAAATTTCTGGTAACTTATGCCTATTTTCATGACTTCTTTGGAGGGTGGTTTTTTATAGGAAAATAAAAATGAATTATCTTGAATATTTAGAGTGTTTTTATTTACATATTGAAAATATAAAAAAAAAATTTAATAATAAACTCGAAGTTGGAACCTCAAAAAAAATGCACGTGGGTGGCCCGGGTGATTTTGGCTCTTGATGTTATCTGAAATCAAATATTCTTGATTATTCTTAATCTATAGACATGTCATTCTGGTCGGAACAACTGAAGTTAAATTTCAAGGGTACATAACAGAATGGCGGACTTTGAAAAAAAGTCCTTTTATTTTAGCAAAGAAAGGGTTGTAAAATAAAAAGATAGGGTGAAAAAAATTCTCGTTAGTACCGACGAGAACAGCCTGTTAAAATTTGAAAGCAATCGGTTCAGTAGAAAAAAAAGTTAGGACCCGGGCCGACCAGAAAAACAATGTTTTGAGAAAAACGCGATTAAAGTTCAACAACAAATCAACGATCAAATCCTAACAGAGTACTGTGAATTTTAACTTAAATATACTTTAAAATAAATATATATTATATATATATATATATATATATATATATATATATATATATATATATATATATATATATATATATATATATATATATATATATATATACATATATATATATATATATATATATATATATATATATATATATATATATATATATATATATATATATATATATATATATATAAAAATATATATAATAGAATAACAGAGTCAACCCAGGTATAAAAAATGCGCGCAAACAATAGAAGGGTCCAAGCGGTTGCAGCTGCCGGTCGACCTTAAAGGTTGGACTCGGAGGCGCTCTAGGAAACTCGTAATAACTGCCGAAATATTTCGAATTTCTATCTGGAATTTTCACAGTATATTCTCAAGACATTGTAATTTCAAATTAAATAAAAAAAAATTCGATTTTTTGAACCCAAGTTACCAGACTACTACCATAAATTCAAAAAGATTTGATGTCAGTGAAGTGGTTGATATTTCTAGTTGGAAGTAAAAACGTAGTCATCAATTTTACCAAGTGTAATTAATACCTAAGTGCGTATAGCAGGTTTAAGTATAAAGCAAATCTTAAGAATACTTGTGGAAGTATAACCTTAATATATTGGGATGAAGATTACCATACTATAAAATTGAACGTTAGTAAAAAACTGATGCAAAACGAATGCATAGTAAACAATAATTTGAAAAACAAAGTGGTATAAGAAGAATGTTTGATATGAACCATATTTAATCCCACAAGCGGCAAGACTTCTAAGCCAGTAAAGTATGGAAAGAGGAAGAACTTTAGTTTCTGTTATTTGATTATCTTGTTATTTAGTATTTGAAAAAACCACAATCAGGACTAATTTTTCACTGCCTCCCTCTTCAAGTACAGAGCCCTCAGCCGACTAAAAGGGTTGAGTAGTTTATTGTAGTTTTCTTTTGTCGCACGAAATAAATTAAATTTTTATATGGAAATTTATTGTCATTTATCCTTTTCACTGATTTTCTTTTATAAATTTTTCTGTATATTTTTTCTGACAAGGGGAATTTGATTTTGCTAAATTATATATTTGAGTTTTTCTACTTCTTCGAATTGGGTTTTATTTAAATTCAATAATAAATAAACACTATATAACCATGTAACCATGCTTTTCTATTTCTCAAAATGACCCCTCCCTTACCCTTACTTCCCCTGTGTGATAGATTTTAACGTGAGGTGGCCCATCACGAGCAAAAAACTCACCCACAGAACAATTCAAAAAATTTTTAATAAAAACAATCAGCGTATCACCAAATGTTAACTATTAATAAACTTGAGTGCTCAGAGGTTGCAGCCAAGGCACGATTCTTCTTAACGTTCCCAGCAGCCTCACTGGAAAAAATGAAAAAGGCTTGTGTCACTTGAGAAATCGTACTAACCATTTATTTTCTACTTCAAAATCTTAAATAGTCACAATATGCTTACCTAAACTAAATAACACTTACGGTAACAAAAAATTCTTTTCATAAAGGTTGTTTAGCCTAAACAATCCGAAGTCACAAAACTTTAGATAGAGATATACTATTTCATGCGTTCTTTAATGTGAAAAGTGCTGAAATGCATTTTAAGAGGAAAGAACGTTCAAATTAATCTTGCAACAAAGTGTTGGACTTGTGACTTGTTTATCTAAGTGTCGAATCACGCTACGAGAAGATTATGACTTTGGAATGTTTGATGAATGATATTTTGTATGATGAAGAACAAATGTATATATTTGGATTGGAATACAAATTTGAAACATGAGGAATTAGGATGATTAAATTTTTTTGAATTTGTATGTAAGAAATTGAAAATGAATTTAAGATGAAATTGATATGAATTTACAAAATTCGTAACACAAGTCATATTAACAAATTCAGTTTTTTCCAAAATACAAGGATTTACTCTCTTCGTAATGGTTGAATAAGTATTTATCTCTTAAGGTTGTTTTAATTGGTAGGTCGTACCTTGGATCGAGAAGTTTGATGAAAACCCTAAATCCAGAAGCGTTAACAACGCTGAATGGCTGGAAATCGAAAGCAATCATTCTAACAAGAGCCCGATCTAACTCCTTTTTCCGAGAGCTTTCCGTTGTATAGGAATTCTACCTTTTTAAAAACGATGTCAAACTTCCTGAAAAAGAATTTATGAATAGGTTAGGGGGGGATCTTAGAGTTTTTATCAAAGAGTTTAATTTGAATGATAAGCGTTACTGTATATGAACACGTCTTACAAAAAACAATTAATTTTAGGAAAAAAGAAAACAAAAATGTATTCGCCAATCCAATAAAATAAGTCACTCGAAAAATCGATAGTTCTTCACCACTATCGTATGCTTGCTTGTAGTCTACAAGGAGTTGGTGCACATCGAAGTTGTATTCCCAGTACTTTTCGAGCACCTACTTTATTGAGAATAATTCTCCATATCAATAGAATAACTAGCGCCTCCAGCTACTGTGAGCCCCTTTTATCTTTCAGGACTGCCCGAACATAATGTGCCCTCTAGTGCCATTTGTCAACCAATTCGAACATTATCGCAATTATCCTATCTGAGGTGACTTCTCCCGTCTCCTTGCAGAGGTTCCTTTGGAGCCTGTCTCATTTTCTACACGTAAACAATGTGTGGCAAGCATTGTCTTCCTTTCCTTTGCAAAACCGACAATCCGGGGACCGTGACATAACAATCTTGTGCAGGTAAGACTGAAAACACTCATGCTCGCTCAATAACTGGCTCTGATAGAAGTCAGTCCCACCATGCCTTCGATTCAGGCACTGTCTCACATCCGGCATGAGGCGCGCAGTCCATCTTGCCTTCGTGCAATTCACCCAAGACTGCTGCCAATCATTGCGTGAGCGCTGTCTCTCCTCGCGGGCAACCATCTCCCTCACGTCCTCGTTTCAACGCAGGTAAATAGCGTGGCACTCTCTAGCAAGGAATACAACAGGTATCACGCCTACAATAACTCTCACCACCGAATCAAAGAGTGTAGAATACGAAGATGCAATCCTCTGTGTTTCTCTTCTCTGTGATTGTGTCAAGCGTTTCCAGTTCACCTCCTTACTGAGACCATCACCCCATATTTTTGCTTCGCATAGTAGAATTGACTCTACAGCACTCATCTTCTTGATGGGCTGGGTTTCCCTACGTCGACACAGGGACAATGCTCCTGACGCAACCTTCTCAGTCGTTGCCCTGATTCACTCAAAGAACCTCATCTGTGAGTCGATCAGTAGCCCCAAGTACTTCACCGCTGGCTTCGATTCAATTAATATGTCTCCAATACCGATCATTCTTACTCTAGGGATTGTCTTTTTTGTCAAGATGACCACTTCGATTTTCTACCGGACTAAACTGAATTCACGAGCAGTCATCCAGTCTCTCACTCGGCATATTAGCATACCTAGCCTACGAGTATGTTGATCTTGTTCAATGTTGCATCCAGTGACCAGAGCCGCAATTTCATCCGCATAGCCGATCAAGCGCGACTCATCTGACACGTTCTACAGGTCCAGACAAGGATAGATTCCTGGGCAACACCCGATGTAACTTCCATCCTTCGTTGACCCTGTGTCGAGTCGTAAAGCAGGCTTCGGTCCTTCAGGTAGCCCCTCAAAAGCCGCATTAGATATTCTGGAACTTGAAAAGGGGTCTCAGTGTTTGGACGTAACCCACGTGAGCAATTATTACGCATTGGTTAAATTTTCGTCGACATCACAATGGAACTTATAATTTACTCAAGTTTTTAACTTGGTTTTCATTGTTTTAAGTCAAAGATTATTAAAATGTTTCTAAAGTGCATAGTGCTTTCATCTCTTGGAGCTTCAGGCTAGTAAATTAAGATTTGAATGAAATGGATGAGAAAAAGCAAATTGAACTCCCATCAGACTTAACAGCTATAGAGGGCACAACTATGGATAGCATAGGTGTCATAAAAAAAACTTAAAATTCCAACTGAAATAATCAAACCGATACCAAAATCTAGTGAAGTACATTGCACAACATTTTACGTGCAAAACAGTTTGAACAGATCCGTAGAATCTCGGTACCAGACTCGTAAAATCTCCAAATGAAACGTTCAAAGAGTGGCTCTTTTTGAGCTGCAAGTACAATTTTGTATTAATAACTATAAGAATAGAAAAATAAATATATATTCCCCTCTATGCCTGATTTAATGTTTGTTTTGCAGCCAACAGTTATATTTTATCTACATATAACATAGGTGAGGAGGAATAATTTTGTATCAATTTTCATCATTAACTGTCTTTTTCGTGAAGATCCCTCGAGCAGTTTGCCTAGGCGGACTGCTCGATTACTACAAACAGCTACATAGCATACTTACTAACAGAGCATACAATATATAGACTTAAAAAAGCCAAGATTGTGCCCTCATAAAACTGCAAGTGGTGTAACTCTAGAGATGATCTTGAACGCAGAATTCGTAATTATCAGCAATTTGAACCTCTAAGTGGTGGGTACAAAATTTTCCTTAAAAACTATTCCTTAGCTGAAATTTATAACAATAATGATAGTAATCTACTTCATCACTGAATTCAATTTCTAAATTAAGCTGAGACAGAACTCTAAAATGCTCAATTAAGCTGATCCCAGGCTTTTTATTCTCTTTAACTATTCTATTTTTTTATATACAATCAATCTATTAGCATACCAAAAAAATCACTAAAAGACTCACAAAACTAAGTCAAGCTTTAATGCAAAGTCGAAAATATATACAGCGTAGTAAAGGTCCCAGTAATATAAGTCCTAAAGGAAAAGAACGCTTATCGACGGCGTGTACAATCATGTCATAGCCAATTATAAACTTTTTTCTTTTGGGTCGAGGAAAAAAAGTTATGTATAGTAAAACAATTTCAAAACTTTATTACTCCGCAGAAGTAATATTTGTTCTCATTCCTAGTGCTATGAAGTATATCTTTTCTGCAATAGTAAAGTATGAGCGATTTCATTTATGTATATGTTCAATAAAAGATATCAATCTAGCGAATATCGAAATCTGGTAGCTTTTTTCTCATATAAAGCATCAATAAAACACCTTGCAGGGAAACCCCCACACAGTTTTAATGCTTCGGACTGAATCAATGCCCACAGTGCTGAAACGCTTACAACACCAACTAAGATTCATCTGGTTTTTGTCTCAGCTTAAGTTTAAAAGCTTAATTTGAAATTGCCAACAGAATACGATGAACATGCTTTCAAATCGATTTTTCGACTGTGCGACGGCATAGTATAGTGAGTGGCCAGCGCTCTACGACTTAGCTGTAGCGATATATCAATTAAATTCTACGGATTTTTATTTATTTGCGAAAAATTAATATAAGTATTTATTCGCGGTCACACACTTAATGACGAAGAAGTTAAAAACGAATGTGACGAGTAGTATATTGTAGATATTTTCCATTGCAACTGAAAATGAATTACGACTTTGTAGATAGAAAGGATACGCGTGGAAATTAGTTAATACGGTAAATGTGACACAAGGTGAAAAGGATATTCTCATCGGAAAGTGGAAAGTGACCGAAGCAGTTTATAAGATAGATGTTTCGTGAGAATAAACATATGCAGTGAATAAAGGAAAAAAATACAAGGAGTGTAGTGGTATCTCGAGTGAAAGGATAATATCTGCCAGTTTGTTGTCATATTAGCAGCCGAAGCACATTTCTCCTTGGTTCATTCAGAAGAGGCAAGGATCAATGACCGTCATGGCTTCAAATACAATTGTTTTAAAAAGTCTATCCGTACTTCTTGGATTATTTTTCATATTCGTGGGGCTGCTGAAATTAACTCCACAAATCAGCAAGGATTTGTACAAGGACTTGGTTAGTAAATTATGTAAATTGTTGCTCAGTTATAAACTAGATGGTTAGGGTGGTGGAGTTTGCACAGTTGAAGAAAAGATAAGATATTACACTCTTAACCAAACGTATGAAACCACTGAGAATTTTATAAATTCTGAGATATGTTAGCCTCCGACAAAATATTATAACTCAATAGTGTACTTAACCGTATTATCGCTACATGTCATCAGCTTACTAGTAGATATCACTCGAAAAGTAGTTTTTCAGTCAAAATATTTAAAGATCGATATTTCTCCTTGATTCAAGTTCCGCTTTTTTATGCTTATTTATTTTTGGAAATAAGCATTTACTTAGCAAAATGAACACTAAGTTCACAAATATCTAAATATAACATAGGTTTTATTATTTATTTTCAAATTACTCCAAAAGTATTTGTACTCGTATGTTGAAATAAGAATATATTTCATTCCTCACAAAATGCAAAAAGCATTTGGCATTCTCCTATTCCACCTGTTGTTCAAATTAAATATAAAGTGAAGCCCAAAACCAACACAACGTTAAATAGGGAAATTAAAAATCATAAGAATCGCTAAAATAATTTGAAGTTATATCTAATTAATTCAATTAAGCTTTTAACATTTGTTATGTAGTAAAACTTGTTGCCTCTCAAACAGTAAATTTTTCAATTACAAATCAAATATGATTCAAAGTAAGGGCTGGCTAGCGAATTGAGCTACCTTCAAGCAGAAATTTTTGAATTTATGTGTGGTACTCATGCAGGTGAAATACATCAAAAACTGTGGCCAGGCCTTATTCTATTTTAGTATCGTGCCAATCTCTACTTCATCCTTGGCAAAGAGCGTGTAGATTCAGTGAGTTTGAGTAAAAGAGCAACAAAAACCAAAAAATCGTCTCATCTTTATTATGCACGTACATATTTTTCGCACTCATAATGCCATTTTTTTGTTTGTTCAAGTGTTTGGCTTTGTCATCCTCTTCAACACATGCCAAAATGGCACATTCACTTAGCTAATTATTGTTACATCAGACTTCCTCCCGGTCGTGCTCAAGCATCCCGTTTGACTCTGGATCACTTGAGCGGGAAGCAAATACATTTATAAGATCACCTTCCACCACCTGACTGAACACATCACATCAGCCAATGTGTGAACATAATTTCCGGTTCGTTAAACAAATAGGATAGCCCGCTAGTACTAAAGTGGCGTCATCCAGAATGGTTAGCAAAAGATACTCCATAAATTCCTTCAATTGTTGTTTGTTCGAATTCTTTGACTTGTATCAATGCCAAGAATTCCCGACAAATGCAATCTGAAACTATAAGACTTGAAAAGGAGGGCTCCAACAATAGTTTCGAGAAAGAAGAATTAATTTATATTGCTAAACAAGCATAAATAAATATTAGGAATTTATGAGCATATATTGCAGAATCTTGTTCATGGTTTATTATTAGGATAAGATATGATTTGAGCCAAGTGGATGCATTAGCGTGAGATTAGTGATGTGAGCTTAAATTATTAATTGCTAATTGCTTAAATTTACATTGGCTTAATTAATTTATTAATTTGCCTTTGCTATTTCTAATGAATAAGAGGTATTTTGTATTGACAAGTTAAGAAAACTGTAAACAGTCTATTAGCATGCTTCAATACAAAATTTTCTACCTAGAGTAACGCATTTTTCTGCTGAAAATACGAAATATTTTTCTATTCAATTTTTTTTCTTATTTTTAACCGACGCATTAAGAGCTGGTAGAATAATTTTATTTTACTTTTTCATTACTAAGAACAAGAAAGATTATTTATAACAAAACAGATAGGCATCAAGGATAACTTACATACTAATCTTTGCAACTTAATAGCGTTTTGTTGTTTCCTTTGGATTGTACTCGTATACCATCCTGGGTCACGTCTTACACCCTCAACAATCAAATAAATTTTCTTTTATTATTCACTTGAGTGAACTACCGTTTTACTAGAAAAATATTCGTTTATGCCTGCAATCACAGTCTGCCATACTCGTATGTGCCCGTAATGCATATTCCCAGTATCAATCTTCTGATAATGAGATATGCGAGTAATTCGCTCTATTTTTCATAATTTTGTTCAATCCCAACATTCGCATGAAACGTTAATATGGCGTATATATAAAATTTAATGGCGTTTGTTAATCCATACAGGCCATGGAGAGATGGTCTGCTGCCTCAGCGAGCTATAAGAGAACCGAGTTCAGCTGGATTGGCCATGCCTAGCAACGCGCACGCGTGCTGGCAGCTAGCTTCTGAGGTGTCGTGGGGCGAATTATTTCCACCAGTGCAAGGACTACACTATAAAAAAATTTTCACGCCTACTTATAAGGGGTCTTAAGATTCAAACAGATCAAGAGGCCCGGGGGCTGAGGAAGTGACGGAAGGTACCGCGAGATTCCATAGCAAAACCTACCTACTTTTTCCTTTAATACCTGTGCAAAAGGGAGAACAATCTCATCCTTGGCGATGATATTTATGGCCCAAACAAGAGTGGGGAACTCTGCTTAAAGTCCCGATGAGCTAGTTTGTATGCAAAAACTATTCATCCCAAACATGAGCCCTTAAAACTACGAAAAGAAGTAGCTACAACTCGATTGCTGGCTCAAAAGTAGAGGAGCTCGCCATCAACGCCGGTCCCATATCCGCTCTAAAAAGAAAGAAGAAGATTGATTCTAAGTTTTCTTTTAACAATTCATTTCTCAGAATAAAATTCCTTTAATTTTCCTTTAAAAAAACGTTAATTTTATTTGAGAATTGAATGAGCTAACAAGTGTTTTTGAAACAAGCTGCTTCCTTCATCATAAAAAGGTCGGTTGATATATGCTCTATGATCTTTTAGGATTAGGTTTCAGTACTCACGGCGCTGATGAAGGAAACAGCAAATTTCTAAAACACGTGTGTTTGCCCCATAAATTTTCAAATAAAATTAACGTTTTTTTAAAGGAATTTTATTTTGATTGATTCAAAGATTAAACACGCTGAGTAGGCAGAACTACGATCATGTCAGAAGGATGTTATTCTTATACTGCGATATGCAGACATATAAAATGATGTAATTCATGAAAAACTTTAATTACATGCAGAAAAAATATTTTTTTGCTTTAAAGGAATAACCAGTGAACTCCATTTTAACTGGCCAGCATTTTGTTGCAATATTGCTAAAATAACTGACTAAGCCAAATCGCCTTTTTGTTGTACTACATATTTGGAAAAAAAACAATCAATAGTGTAGATTCTGGTTCCATGAAAAGCCCATGTAGGAGGAAAACCGTGTATGATTGTTGTAATAGGAAAAAATTCAAACGGCAACAACTTCTGTACATTCTATTAAAACCTATAGAATATAAGAACCTTTCAAAGGACTACTTAAACACCTATTTTCATCCAATTTAATCATAATAATACAGTTTTACTGGTGAAACTATTAAATTTACAAATCCTACTATTATAAGCAAAGTTCAACGAATTGCAGCCTTTAAGTTATATGTTATTGAATTTACCTTCATGATTTTACAACTATTATTTTTAGCTGCTCATCTTAAGTTTTTCATTAACAAATTTAATAAATTGTTAATAGCATGTACTTTTTTTTGAGTTCGGAGGTGAATGTCATTTACGCCCTGAGTGTGAGACTCCCATGCTCACAAGCGACTGGACTACCACTAAACAGCTCCCCTGTCAACCTGAGAACCCAGCCTGGGACTGTTTGACACATTACTTCGGGCCAGGTCTCTTTATGTTACGCCATGAGGTGCGTTCAAGCTGTGGGGGTTCCCTCTTCTAGCGGGAAGGGAGAGAGGAATTGCCAAATAAGTGACTCCCCAGTCCCAACGCCCCCGGCTGCTGTGAGTCCCTTTTATCTTTTAGGACTGCCTGAACGTAATGTGCCATCTGGTTCTATTTGTCAACCGATTAAAGCATTACCGCGACCATACTTTCCAGAGTGAGCTCTCCTGTCTCCCTGTAGAGGTCCCTTCGCAGCTTGTCCCATTTTGTTCACGCAAAAAATGCGTGGCCTGGGAAAAACCGAGAGTCAGGGGACCGTGATTTACCAATCTTGTGCAGGTAATACTGAAACACTGCCCGCTCAAAATCTGGGTCAGATAGAAGTCAGTCTCGCCATGTTTTCGATTTAGCCACGCTCTCACATCCGGGATGAGGTGCGCAGTCAACCTTCCTTTCGTAAAATTCACCCGAGGCCTCTGCCAGTCATTGAGTGAGCGCTGTCTCTCCTCGCGGACGACCATCTTCTATGCATCCTTATTTCGACGCAGGTAAACAGTGCAACGCTCTCTAGCAAGGAGGGCAACAGATATCTTGCCTGCAATAACTCTCATCACCGAATCAAAGACTGTTGGATACGAAGATGCAATCCTCAGTGCTTCTCTTCTCTATACCTGTGCCAGGCGTTTTTGTTATACCTTCTTACTGAGAGCATCGCCCCATATTTCTGCTCCGTACAGTAGCACTGACCCTATAGAACTCATCAAGAGGTGTCTTCTTGATGGGTCAGGTTCCCCTACGTCGGCCATAAGTTGACTCAGAGCCAACACTACCAAAGCAGCCTTCTCAGCCGTTGCCCTGATTTGCTCAGAGAAACTCATCTTCGTGTTGATCAGTAGCCCCAAGTACTTCACCGCTGGCTTTGATTCGCTTAGTATGTCTCACTGAACCCGCAAGTAGTCATTCATTTGGCGCATTGGCATACCTTGCCTAAGTTGTGCTTGTTCAACGGTGCATTCAGCGACCAGAGCCGCAACATCATCCGCATAGCCGATCAAGCGTGACTCATATGGCACCTCCAGTCTCAGTAGCCCGTGATAAGACACGTTCCACAGCTCTGGACCAAGGATAGACCCCTGGGCAACACCCGATGTAACTTCTGTCCTTCTTTGGCCCTTTGTTGTGTCGTAAAGTAGGCTTCGGTTCTTCGGGTAGTGAAACTGAAACTTGAAAAGCGTTTTCCAGCGTATCCAGAATATCCACCTATCTAGTGGAGTTGAAGGCGTTCATGACATCGAGTGTCACTAACAGGATGATCCATCGCTTCGCGTGACTATATGCCTCTGCCTTTTGAACCGCGCTGACCACCTCTGCAAACACATCAATGGTGGAGCATTCTGCTCTAAAGCCGTACTGCCAAGGAATAGGTGCCCAGCAGCACGAATCGCGTCATTGAGTCTTCCCTTGATGAGTTTCCCTAGCACTTTTCCAGCAGTGTCTAGCATGCATAACGGGCAGTATGCAGACGATAATCTGGGGTTCCCTTTGCTGATCAGCCCGAGCATTTACCTAAAATATTAAAGTCCAGGAGAAATTATACAATTGTATGCAATATTCTTATATTTTACAATTATTGATGTCACCCTTTGAACGAATTCTCAAAGATATTCATTATAAATAGAATTTCTGAAACGTTCATACAAATTCTAGCGAATCCGTAATGTCTTCCACATGTTGTCCCGTAGCCAAGTATAACTGCTGCTGTAATACAGGAAAATTAAAGTCACTATAACTTCGTTAAATACGATTCGATCTTTCTGAAATTTTCAGTTGTGATCAAACTTGTAAATTGACATTTGTATGTTGAATTTTGTTGAATTCAAAAGTGCCCTTACAATTTGATTCAAGAAAGTTTAAAATTCATAAATCATATTCTTATTAACAAAGTTGAGCGAATTTTGACTTCTGATGTATTTGTTGTTGTTATAATCATAAATATTTACACTCATGATTTTTTGGATGAAAGGTGTCAAATCGAGAGGGGGTATGCAAAAATTTCGTGCATTTCCCCTTCTGCTGTCCCCCTTGGCACCGATGAAAAAATTTTTGGACCGGTTTTGAAAAGACCCCATTGAGAGCTTTTATATGACACCCCACTTGACCACCTTTCATGAAAATAAGTTGTTTAAATGTCACTTCCCTTTATGGGGGGACCCCCTCAAAACTCTTCGAATTTTGTTTTTGCGCACCAAAACTTTCTAGGAGGCATAACTTCCGACTTTCCTTACAGTTTCATTGCTGTAGCTTCTACAAGAAGAGTTTCAAAATAAACGAGATTTTCGTCCTAAAATTGTTTTTGGTGGTGCCATCTGTGAATAAGATAGTGCATTGCGTTGAAAAATCACATGCCTCGCTGAATTCCAGTGAAAGTTTGGTGACATTCGGTTCAGTGGAAGCGAAGTTATTGCGTCTAAAGTGACAGTATGTTTGTGTCATTGGTGCAAAAATGAGTTTCGAACAAAGAGCTAATATCAAATTTTGTTTTAAAATCGGTAAAACGTTTACCGAAACATTTGAATTGATAAAAAAAGTTTATGGTGATGATTGCTTATCTTGTGCCAGAGTTCATGAGTGGTTTACACGTTTCAGAGATGGTCGTGAGGGCATAAATGACGATGAACATACGGGCCACCCAAAATCAGTGATCACCGAAAACTCCATCGAAATTGTGCGTGAATTTATCGAAAATGAGCCGAAATTATCATTGAAATTCATGGAATCGGAGATGAATATCTCCAAAACATCGATTTATCGCATTTTAACTGATCATTTGGGCTTACGAAAGGTCTGTGCATGTTTTGTTCCGCACAAGTTAATTGATGACCAAAAATTGCTCAGAATTCAACATTCGAAAGACATCATTAAAGAGGTGAGAAAAGAAGAGAACTTCCTTTACAACATTGTAACTGTTGATGAAACGTGTTGTTTCCAATATGAACCCAAAACCAAGCGTCAAAGTGCTGAATTGAAGGCCCCAGACGACTCATCACCCAAAAAATCGCGTTTGGAGAAGTCAAAAAAAAGTCAATGCTCATTTGTTTTTACGATTCCAAGGGAATTTTGCACAAGGAGTTCATGCCAATGGGCTAAACCATCAATCCGATTCTCTATCTTGGAATTTTGAAGTGTTGCATTGCATTCGTTGAATTCGGCTTGAATACCGCGAAGGCGGAAGCTGGCGCTTATTTCATGATAATGCACCATCTCATCGATCTACTCTTGTGACTAATTTTTTGACTAGAAATCGCATTTTAACAATCAGTCACTTACCGTATTGACCTGATATGGCTCCCTGTGATTTCTACCTACTTGGCCATAAAAGGAAAACGCTTTGCGTCCGTAGAGGGCATCCAAAAGGCTTGTACCAAGATCCTGAAGGACATTCCGGTCAATGACCTGAAACAATCTTTCAAACAGCTTTTGGATCGTGCAAAATAGTGTATCGAGGCCGGAGGAGACTATTTTGAATAAATAAACTCGACTTTATCAGAACAAAAACCCTCTCGTTTCTATTGTAGCTCAGTCTCGTTTATTTTGGAATATACCGTGTAAAAATTTGGAGAAAACCTGCTGTGATATACAGACGTACTGACGGGCACAGGTACCAATTTTAAAAGGTTTTCGTACTGTAGTACAAAGCCCTAAAAAGAGCAACTGACAATTTAATTAGAATGACTACCAAGTCTAGCTCAGATTTCAATAGAGTACTGAAACTAAAGAAAAAACAAGGAGAACTTGTTGGGGCAAAAACATGAAAAATTGTTTTTTAGGTTCCGTCATCGAAGTTACTCATCAGATGCTAACTCTGTCTTCGATGGATCAGCATGATCTCAATTTAGATGTTAAGTAATGGGTATGTAAGTTGTTTGCATATATATCCTATGGTTGATTTAAATTAAATAAAAACACTAGTTTTCCTTGAAACCATAGAGTTCTATTTATTTCGCAAATACCGATATTTCGAAAGTCACTTGCTTTCTTCTTCAGTTCTAACTAATTCTTACAATAGTCAAGCAACAGTACTTATACCTACTTTCAAATCAAATATCTACCTGAACTAATGAACAACTAATTAACAATGGATAATTAACAGGAAGAAATTTTGAACTAACTGATCCCCTCGTTAATGATCTTATCTTAATGTTGTAACCGTTTGAACAGTGTTGAATGGGCGTTGCCTTGATTCTGGTTCATCTTGTTTGGTTCGGGTATTTTGAAGATTTCTATGCTTTTGATTACGCCTAATTTTTGAAATTGCTTTACCTGTTTTACCACCTGTAAATCTTCCGTTGTAATGTTGTATTTCGTTTCAACTATATATCTTGCCACTGTCGATTTCATGTCCTGTATTTTTCTATGTTATTTTCAATATAAATATTACGATCGCTTGTGAAAGAATTATATGCAACTGACTTAAATAAAAATTAAAAAAGTTATGAGCATTACTTAACATCTAAATTGAGATCATGCTAATCCGTCGAAGACAGAGTTAGCATCTGTGTGTAATTTCGATGACAAAATCTCAAAAATTATTTTTCATGCATTTCTTCCAATAAATAGAAATTAGAATTGGATTCTTCGATAATTAATTTCGTTTTTTTTTTCATTTTTTTCAAAGTAAATTTATTTATATCAACAACAAACATTCTTCTTCTTTGTAGCACTACAGCCCCTCTTAGGCCTTCGCTTCCTGCAAATAGCACCTCGAAATGCCTCGGTCTATTGGCCGTGTCCTCCGATTATGAAATCCGAGCAGTGATGAACTGTCTTCGTCGATTGAGTCAGCCTAGCGTTTCCTTGGTTTCCCCACTGGTCTCCGGGCTTCAATTCTCCCAGCGAATACCTTTTTGGATATCCGATGATCGTCCATATGATTAATGGGGCCAGCCCATTGCAGCTTCCGCAGTCTCACAATCGTTAAGGCTTCGCTCCGATTGTTCGCCTCAGGACCCGTCGCTCAAAGGCGTTAAATATATTTTCGGATGCTTGGATTAGGGACTACGTTTTATACCCTTAGCATAAAACAGGTCTTATCACAGATTTGTATACTTGGAGCTTTGCTTTCCTGTGTATGCAGCTGATCTTCAAGATCGTCAAAACTGAATAAAATATTTTATTTGCGGGATATATTTTTCGGCATGTTTCGTGTCATTCATTACTAGTTCTCGTTATTTTGGCACCTAAATACCCAAATTCAATCACATTTTCAATACTCTATTAGCCAAGTGTGACATTTTGTGTACTTGAGGTATCTTTCCTCGACTGCGTCATGTGCTTTGTCTTATTTTCATTGATTTGTAGCCCTAATAGTTTCGCTTTGCTGTTGAGTTTCAGGAAGAGTTATTTGGCAGTTGTTAATGACCGTGACAAAATGTTTATGTCGTCCGCATAGGCTACTAACATACTTTACTCGACTTGTATAGTAATGTATCTCGTGTATCGACAGGTAGCTTCCTTATGACGAACTCCAGCGCCAAATTGAATAGCAATAAGGCATGCCCATCTCGTTGCTTTAGTCCGATATTTGTGTCAAAGGCGTCGGTGAGTTGTTTATTGATGCGGACTTGCAAGGTCGTCGACATCATTGTAATTTTGATAAGATGGACTATTTTGGCTGGAATGTCAAAGTAAAGAATTATTTGGTCGTATGCTTGCTTAATGTCAACGAAAATTTGATGCACGTCTATGTTGAACCCCAGCATTCTTCAAGTACCTGCTTGACTGTGAACAAGTGGTATATTGTCGATCTGCTTGCTCTGAAACCACCTTGATATCCCCCAATAATACAGTTGGCGTATGACCCGATTTAATTTTCTAAAATTTTTGAAAATATTTTGTACGCCGTACAAAGTAGTGATATACCTCGATAATTTTCGCACTGTAGCTTGCCACCTTTTCTGTGGATAGAGAATATAATTGATTGGCTCCTCTCGTTTGGCATATGTTCTTGTTACCAAATATACTAGATGGCTTTCTGAACACCCCTGCCACCATGTTTGATGAGCTCCACTAGAATCTAACCAATGCCCTGCACTTTATTATGCTTTCTATTAAAATTCAGTTTCTTGAATACATTGTACCTTGTATTTACATTAAAATTAAATTCCTTAAATGACATGCAAAAATCACTACTGCTAAAATCTGGAGCGTTCATATTAATCGAGGTTGGGTAATAAACCCTACATTGTTTTGAAACCTGCCACCAAGCCTTGGAATGGATTAGACCTACGGCAAAGACCTCACAATAGCAACAAGTTGGCTAGACAGAACTACGCTCATGAAAGAAGGGTTTTATACTTAACGTATAATATGCAGACATGTCGAATGATTTAATTTAATGAAAACTTTCGTGAAATGCACAACAAATGTATTCTTGCTTTAAAAGAACTCCATTTCAGCCAGCCAATATCCCCTACCCCAGAATCTCTAATGTATTTTTGTTATTCATCCTATCTGAAAATTTTGAGAAGAGACAATCGAAAATGTAGTGCCTGGTTCGATGGAAAGCCCATGTAGTAAAAGTTTTTCCAATAAGAGGTGTTATTTTGAATAGCCCACTATTTCGGTAGATGAGACTTTTAAAGATGTCATTTTTTGACATTTGACAAGTAAAAACTATGCCATTAATAAAAATGGAACGGTACACGCTTCAGCAACTCACTATAAAAATGGTGAAATTTCGGCAGAGACGGTTCGTACAACTCGAAAATTTTTGGGTCGTCGTGAAGCACCTTGTCGGACCGCAATACAGAAACTGGTGGAAAAATTTGAGCTGTTGGGACAATTTAGTTATGTGAAGAATAAAACCAGTGCACGTCACTCAAGAAAAGCTGAGAATATTGCTGCTGTAGCCGAAAGTGTTGAAGAAAACCCAGGTTTGTCTATTCCTCGTCGTTCTTTGGAATTAGGCATTCCACAAACGTCATTACACTGTATTTTGCATAAAGATTTGAGTCTTAAAGCTTATACAGTTCAGTTAATACAAGAACTCAAGCCGGTCGGTCATCAACAACGTCGTATCTTTGCTGATTGGGTCCTTGAAATGCACGAAAATGATCCGAAATTTCCATCGAAAAATCATCTTGAGTGATGAGGCCCATTTCCACCTCGGTGGCCTTGTCAAAAAGCAAAATTTTCTCATCTGGGGCTCGGAAAATCTAAGAGTTATTGTTGAAAAGCTTCTCTATCCCCAACGTGTGACTGTTTGGTGCTGTTTATGGTCCGCCGGAGCCATTGGACCTTACTTTTTCGAAAATGAGGCTGGAGCAACAGTTACGGTGAATAGATTGCGCCATCGAGAGATGATTAATGATTTTTGATGACCGGAATTGGATGTTATTGATCTGGACAACGTTTGATTTCAACAAAACGGCACTACGTGCCACACAAGCAACGAAACCATTGATATTTTACGGGAAAAGTTTCTGGACCGTATTATCTCTCGAAGAGGTGATCATAATTGGCGACCGAGGTCTTGTGATTTAACACCTTGCGACTTCTTCTTTTGAGGCCATGTGAAGGAAAAGATGTAACAGCCCAGCGTCGATTCAAGACCTCAAAGATGGAATTCGTGAGGCTATCGAGGACATAGAGCAGCCACTTTGCGGTTTGGTTATGGAAAATTTCATGAAAAGGATATGGTCCTGTAAGCGTGGTCGTGATGGTCATTTGCCTGATGTTATTTTTCACTATTAACAGCAAACCTTTTTCTTTATAATGAAATAAACACCCGATCATTTATATTAAAAAATGCAATTTTTCTTTTAATATCAAAAAAACACTTCTTGTTGGAAAACCCTGCTGAAAAATCGTATATGATTGTTGTTATTGGAGGAAATCAAGCGGCTGGAGCTTCTGTAAATTTTATTGAAACTTACAAAATATAAGGATCTTTTACAGAACTACTTAAATGGCTGATTTCATCCAATTCAATGATACTAATACAGTTTTACTGACCGTGCGTTAAAGGGGGTTTCTTCCGAAACTGTAAAAGCAACAAAGCTCAAACTTTGTGAAAAGCGCAGAAGTTCCGATATTTCAAAAGTTTAGATCTTATCAAATATTTTAAAATTTTTTAAGACGGCTCCCCCCTCACAAAAAAATGGCCCTTAAAAAATTTTTGCATCAAATGCAGTCGAGTAGGGTATCAAATGAAAGGTCTTAGCACTTTTAGAATCTGAAAAGTCATTTTTTGTATCAGGTGTCAAGGGGGAGGTAAAATGTACGAATAATACTTTTGTCCCCTCTCCTCGCGGTCGGACACGAAAAATCAGATTAAATCACGATGGTAGGTCTTTATGAGTACAACACTCAACTCTGTTAATAACAGCATGAATTATAAATTTTACATTTTCACCCAAAAATCGAAACGGTGCCCTTAAACTTCTTACAATTTTACAATTATGCAGGGTGATATTAAACCCTTACACCTACGTAATTTCATTACAATTAACCCATAATCAAGTGAGTTATCCTATGGAATCGTAACAACAACGAAACGTGTTGACGGTTGATACATATTTCAAATTGACATAGGTACTCTTATTTTCTCAGGCTTTCATGAAAATATAAGTAATAATCTTTAATTAGAATATGTCTAATAAGCTTAGCATTCACAACTCTTTCAGAAAAGATCAAAGAAGCCTGACAAATTAAATATTTCAGGGCGACTTCCGCAAGAATAAACGTGAATCGCTGGCAATTTGTCCAAAATTTTATTGGATCAGTTCAACTGTCAAGAAGCGGTTGATCGAGGTAATGGTTAAGCTGAGAGGGCACAGAGTCAGAGCTCAGAATTTCGGGCGCAGTGGTTGACGACTGGGATAATAATGTTTCATGACCAGACCAAATTGAAACCTTAGAGTGCTCTTACCCTTGTGCTCGCACTGTATGACTCTGGCCCCTTCTTAGATCAGGAGAACGTTGATCCCTGCTTCGGTGTTCTCTCCAAATATCATTGCTGATTTTGGCAATCCGGAACAGCGATTAGTGAAGTGAAATGAATCCTCTTAAATGATGGATCTAACATTGTTGCTGCAGATAAAATCGGATTTTTCTCCAAAGCGCCCAGTCTTTCTTCAATTTTTTAGAGAAGAGCGTCTTTCAAGGTGCGCCCGACATTCACTGCTTTGCGAAACAAATTTGTAACACGAAGAGCTTATTATAATCAGTTGGGATGTTGCAACCATGTTGGGTGTATTTTTATCTGTTTGACTCTTAGCAGCTCAAATTTTAGCAACTGGTACAGATAGTTTAAGAAATCTTTCCAACATGTCAAAGCAAGCGTTCCATCTTGTGCTCATAGCTTGTGTCAATGTCAACACCTCACCTTGTTTTCATCCAGTTGCTTCCTGCTCAGATCGTAATAGGTCCATAGTATTGACCGAATGCTTAAAAAATCTTACACTGCTTTTCACGTGAGAGCAAAAAGATAAAAATGCACTATTTTCTTTCAATACTCCATCAACAACGAGGTTTATGCGATGCGCCATACATGGAATTCTGTGATTATCCTCTAAAAACAATCGCACCGCTGCCCATATGCTTGCGCCTCCATCAGCTGTGATGAGTACGATTTTGCTTTATCAATGAGAAAATCTTCTCGGATTTCTTCCTAGCATTATTTTATTATTGTCCTGAATGTGCCTGAAAAGAAAAAAATTACTATTGCATATATTTGTACAATGTGATATCAATTAAAATAATTAAAAGGCCTGAATTATCTTGAGTTGCTAAATTACAAAGTTCTTTAATAACGCACTGAGTCAATTCCTGCGTACACAGGCTTACATTTTGAAAGACAGGCAATCCGTTCATGGTGTCAACGAAGTGTACCGTCAATACTAAAAAGCACCTCATGGAATTAGTGACAGTAAATACATCACTTGTGAAGCATACAAAATTTGCCGCAGCCAAAGATTTTCTAAAAATCGTCTTTTTGGTACGATATTTTGTTTCTACCAACTGAGTAATCTGGAATTAATAAACAAGTAGCGATTATACAACTGTGATATAAACTTTTAAATTGAAAATTAGAATGATAATTTGTTAAATAAACACCTTTTTTCAGGAAAGAAGTCTATAGAGATGACAGACTATGTGCATAAGTTTTTGCAATCCTTTCTCCTCCACACATGATAATGGCAAATTGTCTTTGCATATCATAGAAATTAACGCTTGCGTTATTTGATTATGCTTTTGACAAACTTCTGAAAAATAAAAAACTATCATAAGTATAAATAATGTCATGTATTAGATGGTCGACATAACTAAATTGTAAAACATTATTTATTGAATGAAATCATTATAGAATCTATATCTATGGAGAACCCAACAAAAATTTTAATAACTATAGCCTTAAAACAAATTACTTGCATATCAACACGACAGTAACTTACCTTCGAAGCTTGAACTCTTCTCTAAGCAAACTACTCGAGTAGCTTGCTTCTTTCGTTTTGCGTCATGAACTGAGTCAACTGTCTCATTCTCGGAAGTCAATGGCATCAATTTGATTTCATGTTCAGACTCAAGCTATATATTTTAGTAAAATTTAATTTTGACTAATCTCTTCTTTAGAAGTAATACTCACATTAACGGTAATATTTGAGTTTTTCATCAACTCGACTGCCACTGCAGCATCTTCAAGTACTTCGCCATCGCCAGATTTAGCCATTTTCTGTACTTTTACATAAACAAAATGATGCTTCGTTTTCAAATGCATCGCCATATTCGTCGTATTACCACACGCTTTATACCATTTGCCACACAAATTGTAAACAAAAGTAATATCGTTTTTTTTCAACTTCCATATACAGGACATTACAATTCACTTTAATCACTACACTTGTTGCGAATAGGAGTGGCTAAAGTGTCCGTTCAGGACTGCAGCGATGGTCTACTGCGGTTACGGAGTAACGCCAAGTATATATAACTCGCGACAACCACGAAGGGATCTTGGCACGACTTTATGCAAACAGCCACAGATAAACGCACACCTCACGAGCAGAAAGCGTAAAGTAACGTACACGAAAACTTTATAAGGAACAATATGCCATTAATTAATTTTAACTTCTCAATATATATATATATATATATATATATATATATATATATATATATATATATATATATACATATGTATATATATATATATATATATATATATATATATATATATATATATATACATATGTATATATATATATATATATATATATATATATATATATATATATATATATTTGTATGAATGTATATATATACATATATATATATATATATATATATATATATATATATATATATATATATATATATATATATATATATATATATAGATATATATATATATATATATATATATATATATATATATAGATATTTATATACATATGTGTATATATATATATATATATATATATATATATATATATATAGATATATATATATATATATATATATATATATATATATATATATATATAGATATATATATATATATATATATATATATATATATATATATATAGATATTTATATACATATGTGTATATATATATATATATATATATATATAAATATACATATATATAAATATATATATATATATATATATATATATATATATATATATACATATATATATATATATATATATATATATATATATAAATATACATATATATATATATATATATAAATATACATATATATATAAATATACATATATATATATATATATATATATATATATATATATATATATATATATATATATATATATATATATATATATATTGAATTAAACCAAAGTAGCTGTAGAAGTAAGAAGATTTAGATTTAGATGGCATTGACTTGTTGCTGCAGAAAAGAAACCTGTTGCTGCAGATCATATATGAGGAACATGATAAGCGAAGAAGGTATTATGTGAACTCAACATACATAAAAGATAACTATTAATTAACCAACTCACCAGTTGGAAAAACGCAAGACTGCAAAAATGGTATTTACGCTATGGCTGCTAAAGATGTTTTCAATTTCCTACATAGTCCACGTTATAAATATTTGAATTTGGTTGTGTCGGCTAGTTTCTTTGAAATTTGCAGTGGGAAGGTTTTTGATTTACTATCGGACAGACATAAACTACGGGTTCTCGAAGACGGCAAAAAGCAAGTTCAAGTCGTTGGTTTGACTGAAAAAGTAGTAGATAATGTACATGAAGTTCTGAAATTGATTCACCATGGAAACAGCGCTCGAACATCAGGACAGACATCTGCCAATTCAAATTCATCACGTTCTCATGCAGTTTTCCAGATTGTGCTGCGGCCACTAGGTTTAGCACGAATACATTTTCGTTTATTGATTTAGCTGGCAATGAGCGAGCTGCCGATACGTCGTCAGCCAATCGACAGACACGTATGGAAGGAGCAGAAATCAATAAATCTCTATTGGCACTTAAAGAATGCATTCGTGCTCTGGACAAATAAAGTGCACATTTACCATTCTGAGTGTTAAAAAACTAACCCAAGTGCTTCGAGATTCATTTATTGGCGAAAACGGGAAAACTTGCATGATTACAATGATTTCACCTGGACTGAGTTCATGCAAACATACATTGAATACGATACGTTATGCTGATCGTGTCAAGGAGTAAGTGGTCAAAGACAACTTAGAAATGCGTTGAGACGAAATTGAACGGATGGAAAATGACGATCACAAAAATGGGCAATTAACAGAAAATGAACTGGTGCATCTGAGATCACTAAGAAAACATGATATGTCACATGAATTATTCAATCAACACGCTGCAATATCCGATTTGCAACAAACGGAAGAAATCAGCACAAAGCCCATAACGAGTTTCTGATGCGCTTCTTACCAGAGAGTCAAGATCTTCACAACGTAACCAATTATGCTGACCACGATCAAGATGCATACTGCAAACGCGGGGAGGAAATGTTCAAACATCTTGCTGATATGGCGGTGTTGTGTCGTGGTGCTATGGCCGAATCCCGATTAAAATTGACGCAAGAAGAAATGCTTTCACATACTATTAAGTGTGGAAAACGTTAAAACTGATTTCCAAAAGCTAAGACCACACTCATCCCCAATTCCTCAAATTACAGCAATGTATTTAGAATTTGCGCGATTACACTCTTAGCCAATAGAAACAGAAAAAAAATAATACCACTTGTTTTTATTAAATTGTTACGGACAACAGCTTATTTTTGAATAATTTTGAAACAACATTGGGTTTTCAATTCACTTAGAAATCTATTAGCCCAAACTGTCAGTGAATTGTCTCACTGAACTGTCAGTGAATTGCCTCACTGACATTTCCCCCGGAGGATCGACATTGGGAACAAGTGGTTGTAGCTAAATTGGCCGCGTTCGTGAGCAGAGCGGAGAAAGTTGCATCAGGTGGTGTGGGTTTTCGGTGGTGTGGGTTTTCTGGTTGTTTCTTTGTCTTCCTTTGTTTCAATTCTAGGTGCTGTGAACTTTCTGCACGTGGGCGGGAAGTTTTTTTTTTCCAAGAGAGGATTTCACCGGTGTCGGAACGGAGTTAACGCATTGTGATTAATAAAGTTTGAAGTCGCGGGATTGCCAAGTGCCCGTCGTGGTCAAGTTATGTTTAAGGCTTTCAGGGTTTTGAACTGTTTCTTTTAGGTTTTGTAGTGAATTTCAGCTGGCTGTGGAGTGGATTTGCATAGCATTTCAATTTGGTAGAGTTCCACTACTTATTCTCCGAGGAACCGTAACCTCGTTCGGCAGTTCCAATCAGGCTCCAAGGGTGGACGAGTGGTACTTGCGCCATCTCTGATGCAGCTATCTGGGGCCGAAAAGAGCCTGACCGGACCACCACTTTTAAAAGAGTAATACTGCCTTGGCGAGAGGATGGTGAGTTTTACCGAGATTGGGCTTGTCTGAGGACGAGTGAATGTGCTAGCAGGCTAGCATTGCGGTATCGTGGGCGGGTTCTTTTCCCCAGCACAATACCCACTAAAAAAAATTTCGCATTCAAATTGAAAATAAATAATGCGAATCGACTGGTGTCGAGACTGAGGTAGCCTACTAAGGGTGGAAATTGCTTACGCAAATGACAAACCGGGCCTGGAGAAAGCAGACGGACTTGGGTGGGTTTCGTCTTTACTGACGATACTTATGGCTCCCAAATAAGAGTGAGGCATCCAGGTTGAAGTGGTGCCCCCTCCTTTTACTTCTACATTATTTATTTCCCTTTTAGTTTGGGAATGTAAACGATTAAACATCAAACAAATTTGAAAATTTCATGAAAATTTAACTCTGAGAGACAGGCAGATAAATTAATTGTTCATTTCAAATATGTATTAAATTGTGTTTCTTTTCAATATCATGCATCTGGAACTATTTTTGGGCAATTAGGGAGTCTGTGTTCTGAAATAAATTGGTAATTTTTTTTTTATTTGTTTATTCAAATACAATATGCCAACCATTCCGCTAAAAACATTCAATAATATTTGATTAATAAATATCAAAGAGTCTCCATTTTCTTCTTTTTATATTAAAAAAAAAATTACGCATTGTCGAAATAATTCCTTGAAATTTGATAACCAAATTAAAAAACAGGGGTACTCACACAACATCCGAACTTTTCCGGCTAAGTATCTCACCGCCAGCTCAGCCCGGTTTCCTGATGTTCAGTCTTAGCGCTACCGCAGAAAAAATTCAAGACAGCCGTTTTACCATATAACCTCATCGGAGCAAGAGTTTCCTCACGATCACTTGACTATCTAAATAAATTTGAGATAGTTCACTTTTAAGAATTTTCAGTGAATTGCATTGGAAAATAAAATGTTTATTTCAATGACCATTCTACTATTATGAATAAGAACCCCTAAAACTGTAAGCTCCTACGTATTGCGTAATATCTACGGATTTCTTGCTTCCTTGCTTCCAAGCACATCAACTTAAACCGAATCAACCACTTTTATTTTGTTGCCATCGAAAATACGACACATATTTATCGACGTTTTTTGCCTCGGACTGTGAAGGGTACACACCGAAACACAAAATAGCTCTAAACCCAAAATTTAAGTGGTGTTTCCCAGAAAACGCCTCTGATCTCCGTTCATTGGGCTCGCTTGGGTTGCCCTTCGAATCGTAGCATCAATCGCAAGCTCTCCTGCTGGTTAGTTCTCGGGCGCCAAAGTGATTCATGTTACCCATGCACAACCTTCATCTGGCACTAGCGCTGGCGACAGTAGCTCGGTCGGGTTTTCCCTATCGTTCACTGAACCACTCGGCTGCACACTCACGCTCAGCGACACACCGGAAATCTTTTCGCACCTTTCCACCAATTTTGTCCAAATTTCCACTTCTTCCTACTTATTCACTATTCTACACAATCACCATCATTATCATCTTACGGTGTTCATATTCACGGCACTTTTCATGCGACTTTGCCCGATAAATTCTATTTTCCTTCATTCGCTGGGAATAAGCTTCGACATGAGAACTTCACCATCGCTGTCGGGAGCGACGTTCGAACGTCAGAATCTTTAAACACATTTCACGCTGCCGAATGCACGCCAGGGCCACACACTTAAGGAAAATACGCTGCAGACCACTTTCAGCAATGGTTTTTAGATCTAATTCCCGGGATTTCCCAAATATTTCACGAATAAATCGTTGAAAAAATAACAAAGAATGACGAACTGATGAACGCCTCTCTCCTCTTTTCTCGCGGCGTCCGCGCGGTCTGGCGATCTCAAGCAGACCCCTCGATCCGCCCAAGCAGATCTGCTTCTTTGGTTGTCAGTCGTCCACCGTACCATAACGCCGCCATGGTGGTTGGTGACGAACCTCTTGCCAGTCCACAGTAGAATACATTCGGCAATGCAATCCGTGGATGAGCTGCATTATATCGGTGTTCTCATGTCCGAATTTTAATTGCACTTTTGAATTATTAAAGTAATATAAGATAATATTATATAGAAAAATATAAATATAAAGAATATAAATGTAAAGAAAAATTTAACTTTAATATATGAAACAAAACTATATAAAATTTAAATTTATAATAAAAAATATATGAACTATAACTTTGAATAATTAAATCTTTCAAATCTGCAATTAAACTTTGAATCCGTTTTATGCCGGTTTTTGAGCAGTTTGCTTAGGCGACTGCTCAATTACTACACACTATTCAATCAATAGCCACGCATAGACCAAATAAAGCAACAGAACAGATCAAAACCAAAGCGAGCGACCCCAAATTGAATGAACAGATCTTGGATAGAATCAATGCTCCCTCACACAGGCCCGAAAGCGGGTGCGTGATTTCACAATGCGCACCAGGATTTCAGATATATTGACCTGTTCTCTTAGACCAAATGAACAGCTTTTGTCAGTTCCCGCTGTGACGTCATGTACGTTATTTGCTTTCCTTTCGGGCCTGAGTTAGCAGGCGTTGATGGAATGCATTCACTATTCAATCAATAGCCATGCATAGACAGAACAGATAAAACAGAATAGAACAAAACCAAAGCGAGTGAACCCAAACTGAATGAGCAGATCATGACATGACAAAGAATGAAGAAAGCATAAGCACAATAATTTCACATGAACTGAAATTGATTCAGTCAAGTCAAAACCAAATGTTTGAAACTCAGAAGGTCGGCAGATTCGGTGGAAAGTATCGAATATTGATACTCATCGAATTTCGAAAATAAATATCGATTATCAATTAATCGAAAGTAAAAAATATCGACGATATATATCGATTATTTTTGGAAAAATTATCGATGTTTCGATTAATCGATAGTTTTTGCCCAAGTCTATTCCATTGTAATACAGGAAAATTCAAACCGTTATAACTTCGCTAAATATCATTCGACCCGAATGAAACGTTCAAGCTAAGTCAACTTAATAAATAGCCGATTGTGTGTTGAACTTCATTAATTTCAGGATACCGTCCAGGTTTTTTTCAAGAAAATGTAAAATTGATAAATCATACATTACTAACAAAGTTGATCGATTTTCGATTGCTGGCGTATTTGGTGTTGTTGTACTCATAAAGGCCTACTTTCGTGATTTTTTTTGGATGAAAGGTATCCAATCGCATGGAGGGGTCGCTGGTACGCGAAAATTTCGTGCATTTCCCCTTCTCTTGCCCCCTCGGTACTAATAAGGTAATTTTAAGACTTGTTTTGAAAAGATCTCATTGAGACCTTTCCAATGACACCCTACTTGACTACCAATGGCGAAAAAAACGTTAAGGGGTCATCCCCCCTCTATGGGGAGATCCCCCTTAAAACACTCTGAAAAAAAATGTCGTCCCGAAAATGTCAAGAAGTCACCACTTCTGACCTTTCCACAAAGTTTCACGGCTGTAGCTTGTATAGTTTCCGAGAAAAAGTGCTGTGATATACAAACGGACGGACGGACACAGGTCGTATTTTCAATAGAGTTTTGTATTTTAGTACAAAATATAATATATGAACTTTAAAATATTGGTAAGTCTTAAAAGTATTGAGTCTTTTTCTGTCATTTTTCGATTGAATATTTCTTTTATTTAAGTACATATTGTCCATTATTATCTAAGAGCTTTTGCCATTTTTTGGGTAGAGCCATTATTCCATCTGTGTAGAACTTCTGTGGTTAATCGGCAAAAAACTTGGCGAAGTCATTTTCACAGTCCCTTTTGAAGTGAATTTCTTTTCATTAAGGAAGTTTTGCAGAGGTCGAAACAATCGTAGTCTGATGGTGCAAGGTCTGGACTATACGGTGGATGCATCAAAACTTCCTAGCCAAACTCTGTCAATTTTTGCCGGCCCTCTGACAGGTTTTTTTTTTTAATTGCTTGTTGCAGTTTGGTTAATTGCTGACAGTACAGAGCCAAATTGAGTGTTTAGCCAGGTTCTAGAACCTTATGATAAACAATTCTCTTCCAATCCCACCATACACACAGAATAACCTTATTTGATGTCAATCATAGCTTTGAAGTCGTTTGTGATGATTCACCATTTTTAAACCATGATCTTTTTCGAACGTCATTTTTGCATTTAACCCATTTTTAATTGCCCGTGATGATTTGCTTCAAAAATGGTTCGATTTCATTGCGTTTTATTAGCATTTCGCAAATGGAAATTCCGGCGATCAAATTTTTTTGTGTTAATACATGCGGCACCCAAACGTCGAGCTTCTTTGTGTATCTAGCCTTACGCAAATGGTTCAAAACTATTTGATGATGGATATTCAGTTCCTTAGCAATATCGTGTCGGCTTATGTGTCGGTCTTCTTCAATTTTTTGTAAGATTTCATCGAATTTTTCAGTGGTTGGTCGACATGAGCGAGGTGCATCTTTGACATCAAAATTTCCAGAACGAAAGCGATCAAACCATCTCTTGGCTGTGGTTTTTGATAAAGTATCTTGACCGTAGACACCACCAAATTTTTCCACGAGCCTGCGATGCATTTTCATCTTGATCGTAGTCATATTGTAAAATATAACGAATTTTTTCAGAAATTTCACTAATTTTTAAATGAATACAACTTTTGATACGAATGACTAAATACAAAACTATCCATATGAAAATTGTAGACTGGAATATCACCTTTCAAAAGCATTTTAGTTTGACTCAATCTGATTAGTATTGCCCGATATATGACAACGAACACCTTCTAGTGACAAAAAATATTTTTTAGACTAACCAATAATAGAGATCCTCTAAAGCCAGACAAGAATGTATATATTTAATTTTTTTAAACAATAGTATTTTTTTAACTGACTTCCAAAGGAAAGAATGTTATTAACTGACTTCCAAAGGAAAGTAGGTTATCAATTCATCACGTGCGAGTCTATATTTTGTTGTTGTTGCTTTTTTGTATGTATGTTCACGCGTAACTTTTAAACGGAGATAGATAGAAGAGTCCTGTTTTCAGCAAATAATACTTCTTTCTTCCTTTGAGGTCCCACTTAAAGGACAAGAAGCTAACTTGACAGTTAAGGACTTTTACCGTAAAGACTAGAAAATTCGCGACTTTCACTCCGGTTTTTAGCATAATGCGTGTAAGGATTTTGATTGCAGAGGTTTCAAATGAAGGACAACATATTGACCTGAAATATTTCAGCACAGAATTGTAATCTTTTCAAGGACTCTGTAGATATTAATAGTTCAATATGATACAGCATTGTTGAGAAATTGAATTTTAATAATCTTTCGTATGAAGAGTATCAATTATAATGCACTCTTCAAGGATTTGATGGTGATACCAAATCGTTTGGTGATGGATGATAAAAATGATCATATTCTCAATTTTGTGCATAAATGGTACATTTTAGCCTACGATTTCGACCGGAGATAACCAAAAAATAATTCTTAATGCAGCATAAATACAATTCAACAATATTGAGAGGCAAAATTTCAGAATGCTTTACTCTCATTAATTCTTTGCTTACTGATGGACTTATTAAAAGATCCTTATAACACCCTTGGACGCAAACGTTACATATAGGATTTATAAAATTTTCCGAAGAAATAATAAGGGTTGAGTGATTGGAAATTACGAGGTGTGACATTTAAGTAATGAGACTGATCCCATGAAAACCGTATATTTAAAAAAACTCTGCCATCCCCTTCAAATTAGTCCCTTTGGGCAGATATATAACGATTCCAGCGCATCTTCAATGCTTCGTAACATTTCTGGAACGCTTCTACTGGGATGTCCACGAGTACCCTCGTCACGGCTGTCTGGATGTCCGTAATCGACTCAAAATGGGTTCCTTTGACCACCAATTTTGTTCTAGGAAACAAAAAAAAAGAGTTACATATCGGGTGAATAAGGCGGCTGTTGCAACACGGCGATCCCTTTAGAGGCCAAATACTGGTACACGCTGAGGGCGGTGTGGCACGGCACGGTGTCGTGATGAAGGATCCACTTACAAGCGATGTCTGAGCGCACCCTGTTGACTCGTTTTCGCAATCTTTCGAGTACTTGGCGATAGTAGACTTGATTTACGATTTACCCCGATGGGACAATTTCTTTGTGGACGATTCCACGGCTATCAAAAAAGGCAATAATCATCGCTTTCACCTTTGGCTTACTCATGCGAGCTTTTTTCGGGCGGAGCCAACCATTGTGAGCTTTGGCGTTTGGTTTCCGGGTCGTATTGGAAAAACCACCTCTCATCGCCTGTAATGACTTGATCAAGCATCGTGGGGTCGGTTTCCACTTGTTCCAAACAGTCTTCTGTGACGGTCATTCATACTGCTTTTGCTCCTCAGAAAGGTTCTTTGGAACCATCTTCGCGCACAACTTTTTCATCCCAAAATCGTCGGTTAAAGTTTGCCTGACTGTTTCACGGGTCATACTCAGTTCCGAGGCCAACATTCGAACTGTTAAACGCCGATCTTCACGGATAAGGGCGCGCACACGCTGCGCATTTGCGTCAGTCCGCATCTCGACTGGTCTCCCGCTCCGCGCCTCGCCTCTTTGTGCCATCGAAACACCTTGGCACGACTAAGAGCACTATCACCATGCACTTTTATAATTTTAGCGTACGTTTTCGAAGCTGTTTCGCCCAATCTGTCGCAAAATTTTATCGCGGCGCGTTGCTCTTGATTTCGTTTCTCCATTTTCGTGACGAAATTTGTGCCTCGATTGCAATTTTCAGAAATAGTTGGACTAGTTTTGTTGAGCATTCAAATTGGTTAAGCAAAAACAAAGAAGATTATGTTTAAGATGAAAACCCGTGATTTCTGTTCTGACCAAAGTATAACTCCGATTTGTGCCAAAACTAGTACAAAGACTTATCAAGTGTGTCATAAAGCTTACAATAAAAAATCTGAAGTCTAACCGTTTGAAACAAAATGGCAGCCGCTCTAAGGTCGATAAGAAGTTGAACAATAAAAAACCACTTCAAGTCAGGTCAAAATATCAAAATGGCGGCTGGACAAAGTTTAAAATTCGAAAATTTTTTAAACTTACAATTTATATTGGATTTTTATGAAACCTAAAATCAAGGTAGACGTTGATGAGATCATGTATTAAATGCATCAGAACTAAACTTTGTATTGCATTAAAAAAAAATATTTTAGTATACATGGTACAATGTATTCAAGAAACTGAGTTTTGAATGATTTGAAATGAAAAAATTTGCCACTTAAAAAGGGTGAAACAAAAAACTTTTAGAAAAAAAGAAAACCGACTTCAAAATGCCCTAAAAAGGATGAAATAAATTTTATGGAAGCCGTGCCAAATCAATTTCCACATTTTAACATAAATACTTCCAATATCTGCACCATCACAAGAGAATCGGAAAAAAATTATATGGCACCGCTTCCATAAAGTTTATTTCATCCTTTTTAGGGCATTTCGAAGTCCTTTTTTCTTTTTTTTCTAAAAGTTTTTTATTATTGTAAAACTAACATGTCCGCGTACCATACTTAATTAAAAATATCAAATCTCTTTTAATTTATCATTGAATTGACAAATTTTTCAATCAAAACACAAGTATCAAAAGCTCACTCCATTATATTTTCCGCAACATTGCTCTTATCGGTCTACTTAAAAACGTTGAATCTCTTTGTACATGTCTCACGGCTACCGTTTATTGCCAATGTAATCAAAAACACTAGCGATGAAATATTCCTTCAGATAATTACCTCTTCAAAGTTACGTTTATGGCCCCCATGTGGAAAAGACTCGGCCCAAGTTCAATATTAAATATTTTAAATTGTTCGAGGAAACATATGAAACTCATAGTAGCCCCCCATGGCGTGTATTGTAGCAATAACCCAATAAAATGCAAATAAACTTATGTTAGTACGAGAAACTCATGTTTGATTGAAGAAAATCTGTTCTTGGGAAAACAAAACTAATTTTCAAGATCGCCCTCCTCCCTCTCATCATTGGATGATGAGGTCGTCAAATTAATATTTCCGCAGCACTTTTCATTGCTAGTCCTGCTTGGCAGAAAGACCATTATGCGATGAGATAACTTGATGCCCATTTCGACGGCTCTAAATGACGATAAATTTAGATGATTTGAACTTGAAGTCTGAAAAGACGATGAATATTTCATAAACTATAAATATCTGCGAGTTAAGAACGTCCAAGCATCTCTCGGCGCATCTTAAGCGGTTTAAAAATACACAAACGATTTTTGCACAATAATATAAATTTTTGACTGTATCAATATGAATATTCTGGATTAATTGATCGAGCTTATTTTTAAATTGTTTGTTTTTCCTTTTAATTTCAGAGGAATGACTACGTGAAGTATGCAAAAGTATTCCCATTATCAGATCTCTTGGGATTCAAGGTAACATCCAAGTGGTACCGAAAATGTGTGGGAGTCACAGAAGTTATATGCGGCTTAGCGATGGTGGCAATACCTCATCGTAAGACTCTTTGGAAAATCAAAAATTTTTGTTGAGCTGCAAAATATTGTTTCAGATAAAATAAAAAACACTGCCAATGTCACCCTGTTAATGCTCATGTTGCTAGCAGTTTATTCACATATTATGGTCAACGATCCTTTCGAACGGACCGGCCCATCTCTGGTGTTCACGTTCATGCTCAGTGGCAGGCTAGTGGTTTGGTACCAAGTAAGTAGCACAGAAAGTCTTAACTCCTTCAAAGCGAAGGATTAAATTTCAATTAAACTCATTCTTACGAGTATATCCACTACAGAACAATCGCAAGGAACAAGAAGCTGCTGCAACGCTTGCTGCTCAAACTCAATCCAACGGACTCAAACAAGAATAAAGGATGGGTTGCCCTAGTTTATCATTTAACACTGTGTGTTTATTTGTATAGATCAGGCAAGCACAATGCACTGCAACAAATTCATATATAAAATCAACCAACAAGCAATCGAATCAACAGAAAAGAAAGAAGAAACGAAATAAAATTAAAGATCAAAAATGACATAATTTACTCGAATTGATCTAGTCATTTCCGTCGTGATATTATTAGAATTTACATACATTTCATTAATTATTTTTCTTTCGTCGTGTAAGACCTCAAATTTTAGAGTATGCAAACCTAGCTAATAATTTTATTTTAATTTTACTCTGTACATGTATGGATTTCCTCAAGATAAAACCACGTTAATGATACGATAATAGTACTTTTAATGTACGTAGCTAATTCAATTAAATGTATTTCCCCTTCCCATTATTTTCATTGGGTACTTGAATTACTATCTTAAGAAATTATCGTACGTATTCACTAATAACTTTTTAAATACCTTTGCACCGTTTGTAAACAAGAAACTAAAAAATATGGAAGAATTGTCGAAAATGAAACGTATTTCATGATGAAGTGTTGTTTTCTTCAAATTTCACTTATTCTTCCAGTAAATTAATTCACGCCAAATAATTTACCGAAGTTAGCCAAGTAGCCGTGAAGTCCCTAGAGTTCATGTGAAGGACAAGCACCCGCTTGTTACGCGGGAGTTCATTTGATAGTCAATTTTCGGCTTGGTACGCGGAGGGCCGTTGAGGTTAATAAGACAATTTTGGAATGCTCTCGTCGAAGCCTTCCATTTGATGCCCCAAGTGAACACTAGAATGGCTACGGTAGATACCGCAGTTGTAGAACCATTTAATTAGGTACAATGTCCTTAACCCCCAAAGGCAATGTCATACCTACTTGCGCAAAGTCGCCCAGAACTTTTCAGGGGGACTTTATGGCCTTGTCAGGCCACGTACACAAAACACCAGGAAGAGGAAAATAATGGAGAGGATCGTTTGAGACATAAAAGCAAGTCAAAGTAGCAACAGACTGCTCCTGCCAGAAGGGTTTTTAGAATAAATAAGTCAATCAAAAAAATCACTTCAATTATCCGTCAATTAACTTAAATAATAAGTATTTTACGGGCATTTATGTTTCCACAATTCTTGGCTTTATTGACCTCATTGCTTGAGCAATCTCATCAAATAAAAATAAATAAGTTGAGTAGACAGAACTACACTCATATCAGAAGGGTTTTGTACTAAGCCTACGATATACAGACAAATAGAAGGATTTAATTCAAGAAAAAACTTAATGACATGCACAACAAATGGTTTTTTTTTTGCTTTAAAAGAAAAACAAGTGTTACTCCACCCGCAGGAAATCTAAACCGACCTCTCATCGGTTCTAGACGTGAAGTCATGGAACTAGTGATGGGAAAAATCGTTCATTTCGATTACTCAGTATATTCGAGTCATTGCGTTTTAGTGAACGAAAAAAATGATTGGGTCATTTGAGTCATTTAGATTTAGAGTTGGCATTGTACTTCATAGAAAATCCGAATTACATTTTGTATAGCATTCAAATGAAACGAAGTTGTTATTAAGCTTATCTCATTATTTAAAAAAAAAAATACATTATACGAAATCAAGCATTACTCCATTTCAGATTAAACTTAAACTAAGATAAGAAAACAATTAGTCTTTTTTTTAAATACTAGTCTTTTGAGGTAGATGAGCAGGTTAGTGAGACATTACAAACTCCTAAAAATATTGAATTATTAATTAATATAAATGTGTAACGTTGGGAGTATTGACCTGACTCTAGGGGTTGTAATTAAGAAATAAAAGTTTGGTGACTTTCCCAGTGGAAATGCGATTTCTGCGATCTGTTATGATTTGCCCTGTCTTTGAAAAAATCGTTCACACGGCACGGACGTAGCAGGAATGCAGGGTTTCTTTTGCATGACGTTGTAGAGCCTCGGATACAATAATTTCCTTTTACTCCACCATTTGACTGGATTCGATTCAGGACCAATATAGGGTTCATTGAGAAACTGTTCTATTTCATTGATGGCTTCTACTTCCGGAGTTTGTTTAGAAATGAAATTTTGCAGCAGCACATCCGAATCGAAGTCACCCCAAACTAAGGTACAAGTACAAGAAGATGTAATATTTCGAAATTATCTTGGTCCTTTTGCTGGTTTACAACGCAACAAGCTGCTTCGCTTATAATTGACTGCTTGATTTTTAAAAAATTATGTCTCAAAACGCTTGCTTTTTGAAGCGCGGATCCAAAAAGCGAATTGGCCATAAAGATGTTTTTGCTCAACGCTATTTCATCTTGTCATTAAATCTTTTCGAATAGTGCTTACCATACAGGTATTTTCGACTTCCTTTGGAATGTTTGTTGCTTTCATAAACTTGTCAACATATTTTAGCAAAGTTCTTCTAAATAAAGCAACCTTTGATAGAGTTACTGTTTTTCCACTAGATATTTCTTCTGTGATTTCCTAGATATTTCTTCTGTGATTTCCTCAGAAAGTCCCAACAAACTGCGATTCACCTGGCTTAACGAATAAAGCCATGGTTCTTTCATTTCTAAAATTCTCTGGAACATCATGCAGGTTGAATTCCATCTAGTTGGGACATCTTGTATCAACTTTTTCTCGGTACCTAGCATTTTTTTGCATAAAAATAAACTTGCTCATTGCATTAGGGTTTTTTTGTAATATTGTACAATTGACTTTATTTTTAATTATATTGTTTTGATTTCTTTTACTCCATTTTGAACAATTAAGTTTAAAGTATGGACAAAGCATGGATCCCAGTTACCTCGTCGAATCGCTGCAACAATATTAGCTGCATTATCGCTTACTACACTCACAACTTTTTCACCCAAATCCCATTCCTCGATGATACGCTTAATTGCATTACTTAAGTATTGCAATGTATGACGTTCATCGCTGTACTCACAGCAATCCAACAATGCCGATCGCAAATCGTAGTCATCATCATCACCAGATAGAAAATGAGCTGTTAAAGCCATAAAACATTGATTGTTTGATGATGTCCACCCATCTGTGGTCAAAGATACATAATTTGCACGTTTCAATGTTATCTTCAATTTTTCTTTTATTTCATCAAACATTTAGGGTATTAAAACAGGAGATACTGTTTTTCGGCAAGGGAGAATATAGTTGGAATTCAACAAACCAACGAATTTTTTAAATTCCGCACTTTAGACGAGAGAAAACGTCTGATATTGTTTCGCCATCATCTTCACCAGCTGTGTATCAATTGTCTTTGACAGGCCGATGGGTAGTGGCTTTTTTAAAAAATTGGTGTTTGATGTCTGTTGCTTGACAAAGCAACAAGTTTTATTTGGAGGATCAGAATTATCATCAATTAAGCGTATGCCTACATTTTCATTGATGGAGCTGCTAGCAGTATTATGTTCATTTGCAGGTGTTGCTGGTGTAGCCTTGTTTTTGATCCTAGAATCGTGTACACCAAGATGCTTCGTTTCTAAGCGCCTCAAGAAATTTCTCGTTGAGCCACCCTTAAAAGAAAGTACTGCTGGACAAAATCCACATTTTGCCTTATCATCAGCAATTTCAGTGAAACAATTCCACCTGGCACTTCTTTTCCGTGGATTCTGCATATTCCCCTATATTACGATGACTGGTAAATTTTTGCTGCAGTTTAAAGTTCACAAAATATGTTTCCAATTAATTCAATAAATCTTTCAAATATTCTAATAAGCATATTCAACAAAATGCTTTTGAATTTAATTTTAAAGTGATTACAATTATCTTATTTCGATCAAAAACTTCCAAGAAGAATTAAATATAAATGCATTACCTTTTGCTTGAAAACTTCTTTTTTCATATACAGTATACACTGAAAGACAATCAACAATCAAAACTTTGCACTAACACGCGTGAATCGCTCCACTAACCACAAGTCAATGGGAAAATGTGTTCACATGCGAAATCATGCAATCTAAAGCTAATCATATTGTCGCGTGTTATGGTTCGCGGCCAATAATTTTAATGTTCCGGGAAAGTGAAAACGCAATGACTTTTAATTTAAAAGAGTTTATTTAATTACAAAAAAATGCACAATCACTTATTTAACTATTTCACAATTTTAATTTTCACTATTAAAAGTCTAACACTCGTCCATAAATTTCTTATCGCAATTGTCTTCTAAAATCACTTCACTATTACTCAATCAATATCGCTTTCCACACACCATCGCAGTTTTTATCGCGGTCGAATGCTCAGCTCGCCTTTATATAGGGGTCTACCTATGCAACCCATTTCTCGTACATTGGCGAATGTTCTGCCGAGAGGTATCTGGTAGATTCGAGCAAATTAATGAATGGAGTGACGTCACTTTCAGATGTTGATCATGCTTGGTGGGTTCTCGGGGTTTCAAATAAATTCATTTTGTTGATGTTCTTAATGGTTGTGAAAACAATTGCGACAGTAGCTCGCAGAATTCTTTGTACATGTAACACTGCCCCCACCTCAGTTCTTTTCGCCCCGAAAAGATGTGTCGCCAGTTGTAGTCAATTCTCCCTGGATGTAATATAGGGCAAGACGGTCCAGGTGCACGGTTTTCATTTTGGCTCTTGGCTTACGATGTTCCTGTATTCGGTATATAAAGTCTTTGATTCGCTTTGTAACTCGGTATGGTCCCTCCCAATTATGTTGCAACTTTGGAAACCTACCCTTTCGCCGTTGCGGAGTATATAGCCACATCAAGTCATCTTGCTGGAAGCCAGTAGAATTTGCCTTAAGATCAAACCTGGTCGTCATGCGGTCAGTAGCCGATTCGAGGTGTTTTCGCACTGTCCGATGTATCTGGTTCAACCGTTGTCTTAGCTCACTTGCGTACTCCGAGATGGTTTGGGGTTTCTCGGGGGGTGTTCCGAACTTTATATCAGCTGGCAGATATAAAGGGCAGCTGGGGCTTGGCCCGTCGATGCATGTTCAGCAGCTCTGTACGCCATCAAAAACAGTGAAATGTGTCGGTCCCAGTCCCTTTGGTTCTCGTCAACCATTTTGGCCAGGTGTTTATTGAGAGTGCCGTTGAAACGTTCAACCATTCCATCGGATTGGGGATGCGGTGGTGTTGTCCTCGTTTTCCGTATTCCCAGCAGCTCGCACATTTCGCTAAAAACTAGTGATTCGTAGTTTTGACCTTGATCTGAATGTAGTTCACAAGGTACGCCGTACCTATTGACCCAATTTAACACTAGCTGTTCGGCTACAGTAGTTGCTTCCTGGTTGGGAATGGGGTAGACCTCGGGCCACTTGCTGAAATAATCGGCTACAGCCAGCGTGTATCGAGTCCCCGACTCGGATTCAGGAAAGGGTCCTGCGATGTCAACAGCAATCCTTTCAAATGGTACTCCTACGTTATAGGTTTGCATTTGTCCTCTCAGTCGTCGCTTTGGACCTTTGACGGAAGTGCAAATCGTGCATCTACGGCACCAGTCCTCTACATCTTCTCGAGCGTGGAGCCAGTAAAACCTTTCCCGCAATTTCGCTAAGGTCTTGCTAACACCAAGGTGGCCTCCCGAGGATCCTTCGTGCATCTCCTTAACCACATCGTAGGTTCGGCTTTTAGGAAGTATAGTTTGCATCCTATAGGAGCTGCCATCCACCGTTTCCCATTTCCCCTTGAGTATGCCACCCTCTACCTGAAGGGAGTTCCATTGTGGCCAATAGCTTTTCAGGGTTGTGCAATGCATTGAAACGTCTTTCCACTCCAGTCGCCCAGTTGTCTCCTTCCATACAAGCAATGGTCCAATGTCTTCATCGGCTAACTGGGCATTTCGAATCTCCTCCGGTGACCAACCTTCATCGAATTCGGCCGTTATCAATCACAGATCAACGGGCGGCTCCTTTTCCTCAATGCGTTGGCAATGCTTGCAGTTATCTGGGCATGGATGACGAGGTAGGGCGTCAGCATTTTCATGAATTCCACTCTTGTGAAGTAATTGATGTCTCACTAGGTCTGGTCGGATGATCGATCGGGTTGCACTCTGTCGCTTGTTATGGTGCAGTGTTCATCGTCAACTTAACCCGGACGGCATAAGTCTGCTTCTCCACAATGCAGTCTTGTCACGGTGACGGGGGTGCTAGGGACGTCGATCCTCCTAGCCAACGTCCGCCCGACGAAGTTGGCCCCTTCGGTTTGATGGGCTTCCATTCTAGGCTCCTGAATCGGCCTGGATCTCCACCACCCTGGGCAATAGCTCCATCTTCTTCCCATCTTGCAGTCTCTTTGCAGGTGCCCTTTTTCCCCGCAATTCCAGCATCTAGGCGCACCATTCACCTGCAGCTCTCGCTCAATTCCCACGCGCTCACACCTGGAATCGTCTGCCACTACCTCGCGAACCTGGCCAGTGGTACGAGTCCCATTTTTCGCTGACTCAAAGTTTAAACTATAAGCCAATGCATCCTTGACCATTTGCTTTTGAGCTAAACGCACGGCTCGTTGCAATTCCTGATCCTTTAAGGCACTAATGAATGCTTCTGTTGCTACGTCATCTCGATGTTCTCGGTCGTTCGCTGGGTAAGCCAAAAGTGCCAGTCACTCAATGTCTTGGGCTAGCTGCTGTAAGGTTTCGCCAGGCTTCTCCATCCGATTCCGTAGCTGTGCCCGATAAATCTGCTTGAGATGGTCGCCTCCATAACGCATGTCGAGCGGATTCAATATAGCAGCCGGGTTTGAGTGTAAATCAACGGGGATAGTCTGCAAAAGCTCGGCAGCTGGGCCTCTTAGAGCAAGAATTAATGCAGTTGCTCGTTCCTGCTCATTCCAGTGATTTGCCCTAGTAGCGGCTTCAAACTGGGCTTTGTAAATACTCCACACCGTTTGCCCGTCGAATATTGGTGCTTTCATATTTCTGGATATGCTTTGCGCTGCGGTTGTAGGCGTGGCTGCTGAGATGGTTACTACTGCCTTCGCTGCTTCCAATTCCTTTTTCACTTTTTCCATCTCATTGTTGATTCTCTCCTCGACCTGGCTGACCTTTTCCTCAACCTGGTAAACCTCTTCCTCGACGCATTTAATTTGCTTGTTCAGACTACCGAGCTCCGCTTTTATTTCCGTTGACTGTTTTTGGAAATCTGCCTTGATTTCGATCGCTTATTGGTCCAGCTTCGCTGATTGTTCATTTAACTTTGCTGATTGTTCATCTAGCTTCGCAGTTAAACTGGATGAATGTCTACTTAGCTTTGCAGTTAAACTGGATGACTGTTCACTTAGCTTCGAAGTTAAATTGGATGACTGTTCATTTAGCTTCGCTGATTGTTCATTTAGCTTCGTTGATTGTTCATCTAGCTTCGCAGTCAGACTGGATGACATCAGCATTAACATTTGCATTAGCGCATTTTCTGGCTCCTTTGATTTTCGCGTTTCTGCGTCTCCCTTAAGCTCCGCCATGGTAAATTCATTTATTTTTATTATTTCGGATTTTATTTATTAATATATTTTTTTTCACCAGTTTCCACGTTAATTTTCACTATTGTGCACTTTAAAATTGTTTAAACGTTTTCACTTCCAAAATTTTCTTTCTCACTTCTTGACACCACTGTCGCGTGTTATGGTTCGCGGCCAATAATTTTAATGTTCCGGGAAAGAGAAAACGCATTGTCTTTTAATTTAAGTTAAAAGAGTTTATTTAATTACAAAAAAAAAAAAATGCACAATGACTTATTTAACTATTTCACAATTTTAATTTTCACTATTAAAAGTCTAACACTCGTCCATAAATTTCTTCTCGCAATTGTCTTCTAAAATCACTTCACTATTACTCGATCAATATCGCTTTCCACACACCATCGCAGTTTTTATCGCGATGAATGAACCCCCCATTCATTCAGCTCTCCTTTATATAGGGGTCTACCTATTAAACCCATTTCTCGTACATTGGCGAATGTTCTGCCGAGAGGTACCTGGTAGATTCGAGGAAATCAATGAATGGAGTGACGTCACTTTCAGATGTTGATCATGCTTGGTGGGTTCACGGCGTTTCGAGTAAATTCATTTTGTTGATGTTCTTAATGGTTGTGAAAACAATTGCGGCAGTAGCTGGCAGAATTCTTTGTACATGTAACAATATGTATGTAGATAATTTGTACATACAAATGCATTCAAAACCTGTCATCAATTCCAGCGTTTGATGGATGTGGATGAATATCATGCTGCCGCATCGAGAAACAATTGGTCAGAGGAATTATTGACATCAAATCGATCGACACTAAATGTGACTCAGTTACAATCAACTGCATACGTCGCGTCGTCTGGGCGGCATGAATGAGTCGCCCTAAAGAACTATAGGTCTCAGAAGTAAACTGATTATGAGTCGGTCACAACACACAACCAACAGCATTCATAATGGTACATTGTGCAAATGAGTAGAAACGTATCTGACCGAATGAATGACTTGTGCTTAATTGCATGACCGAGTAATTTCGGTCATTGTAACTGACTCGGTCCTTACGAACGAATCGTTCGCGACCGACACATCACTACATGGAACGTGACAACGGACAGTACCCATCAGGTCGACAAGTCCGGACACTCTCACTCTACTCTGAGGTGACTACTGGCTAGCCAGCTAGTACGGAGAAGAGTCTCGGTCGCGGGTCTCACGCGAGCAGACTTAGACCGAGTTACAAAACTCAGCCACCGGTTTAAATGCCCGATTTAAAACGCACCGCACAACTTACAACGACTCTACTTCATATCACGTAACTCCATGCCACGGCAAAGTAACCAAGACAACCGCTGAAAAAAAATGCATACCTCGGAATATTACCGACGCGGTGCCCGAAATAACCTACTCAAATTTAAACCAAAAAGAACAACTATAAGGAAAAACGCAAACTCAATCTATAGCACCGCGTAAAGACCGCAACGCGAAGCCGACCATTCGCGGATTACTGGAACCCTACTATCTCAGCGACATACTCACCATTTGCCGACACTATCCTGCTGAAAGGGAAACGGTTTTGCTGGAAAGGAAAGCCGGGGGTTAATTCAGCAATTCATGATTTTTATTGGTTATGTACTATAAGGCGCTTTAAATCTATTCTTCGCAATTTAAAATTATTTACCTTATAAAAATTTAAATAGGCTTAAGTTATTTGCCCTAAATTTATCAAAACCTAAATTGTAGCAACCCTTTTGTAATAAAAATTTGTTTTGTTTGATTTATTGTAGCAGCTTAAGTTTAAAGTTACAATATATAATTTGCTTATAATCTAAAAATTTTGAATTAATTATTCTTTAATTTTGTATTTTCGGTATAGAAAATCTACTAGACATCTATTAACCTTTTTTTATTGCTTGTTATTTTAGTATTATTCTTATATAATCTTACATAAACTCTAGCTGAAGATTACCACATTTACAAGAGTAAATTTAACAATAATGTTTATGATGCACGTAATCAATGGTATGCACAATTGGTATATTGTTTAGTGGTAGTCCCAAAAGTACCCGATCTGACTTATGAATACAGGTAGTTTTAAAAAAACAATTACTGCGATTGACACGACCAACTTCCATCAACTTAACGTGAAAAATTCACAACGGCACGTTTATTATTATTTTTTTTACAGACATCCAAAGTGAACGCTCTCAGTGAATTTGTAAATACGGAAAAAATCAGGCATCGTTATGTGATTCAATACTTTCATTTGAAAGGTCTAAGTCCAACCGATATCAAAGCCGAGTTGGATTCTACTCTGGGAAAGTCTGCTCCTTCGTTTACAACGGTCAAATATAGGGTAGCTGAGTTTAGGCGATGTCGTACGAGCTGCCAAGATGAACACCGCAGTGGTCGCCCAAGTGAGGTCACTACGTCAGAAAATGTGAAGTAAATCCACAAAATGGTATGGATGACCGTTGACTAAAAGGCCGTGAAATAGCAGGTATGGCAGGCATTTCAAAAAGTGCTGTGCATCGCATTTTGACCGAAAATTTGGTCATGAGAATGCTGTGCGCAAGATGCTTGCCGCGTTTGCTCACAATAGAGCACAAACAGGAAGGGTTTCCATCGAGTGTTTGACAATGTTTCGCAACAATAAAGCCGAGTTCATCATTGTACACTTGAGACCAAGGAGCAGTCAAAGCAGTGGACTGAAAAGGGAAAACCGGCTCCAAAGAAAGCAAAAACAGTTCAGTCAGCTGGCACGGTCATGGCATCCGTTTTCTGGGATGCACGTGGAATAATATTTATTGATTATCTCGAAAAGGAAAAACAATCAATGGCGCATATTATGCAGCGTTTGAGTGATGAAATCGAGACAAAACGGCCCCATCGGAACAAAAAGAATGTGATGTTTCATCACGAAAACGCACCAGTCCACACGTGAGTTATTGCGATGGCTAAAATCAATGAGTTGAAGTTCGAATTGCTTCCTCACGCACCCTATACGCCAAATCTGGTTCCCTCGGATTATAGTCTTTTTCCGAATTTGAAAAAATGGCTCGGCGGCAAAAGATTTGCCAAAAATGAAGAAGTGTAGTCTGCAGTTAATAGGTATTTTGAGGACTTGACGGTTCCTACTATAAAGCTGATATCGAAACTATTGAACATTGTTGGGAAAAGTGTATTGAGCTGAAAGGAGAATATGTTGAAAACAAAAAAATATTTTCGCTATTTTTTTATTTTTTTTTTTTGTCGGATCGGGAACTTTTGGGTCCGCCCTCGTATCAGGACGTATAGTATAAATCTTCAATTTATTACGTAATCAATTGAACAATTAAAATTGATTGTGACACCAAACAAAAACTGTGCATAAAAAAAACACTAAAAAAATCTCAGTGATGATATGGAATATTGATTAATGAATGTAGTAATCGAGCAGTCGCCTAAGTAAACTGCGCGAAAACCTTCATAACACATCCGAAATTTTAACTGCAGGTTTGAAAAATTTAATTATTTCAATTTATAGTTATAAATCATAAAACTTTATTTTTATTAAATGTAAATTTTAAACCATTTTTTTTACATTAAATTTAAACTTATCTTTCTAACTATATTCTTTATGATATTTATCTTTTTATTATTATTCAACATTTTTTCATTTCTAACTTCTATTAATTTAAAAATTCTAATCGGCAATTAAAATTTCCGACATGAGAGCAGATAATACAGCCATCCACGGATTGCATTGTCAATGCAATCTAACTTGGCTGAGCTAGAAGCTTGTGAATTTACTGATGCGGCATAGAGATGAAGCTGAGATTTGCTTGGGTGGAAAGGGATTCTGTGATTGATCGCCACCGCGTGAGGTCACATTCAGTGAATGGAACTAGGCGCCTGACATTGGACCGAGGTGAAATAGTAGCGGAGGTTCTCTCTTGGTTCCGTGTATCGCAACTTTGAGTTTTTCGAGTTTGAAGCGGGTTTTTGCATTCAATTTTCACGCAAGGGAGTGTTTTGCGAATAATGATTACGCCCATGTCTTGTCGCGCTGCATGTTTTGCGACCCCGAAAATCGTATGAGAAGTTCTGCATCCGGGTTTTGTTCGCACGACGTGACACTAACCGAGCCCATGTTGCGTACCCATGTTCATCGATTCTAGAGTAGAGAAGAAAGTATTGCTTGCAAAGTGCAGTGAAATTTACACAAACAAATTGTCCCATGATATATTTTCTTGTGCACAAGTGGCCCATGTTATATTTTCTTGTGTTTAATGCATGAAGCTCGGATGACATCCTTTGCTACGAATCGTCAATAAGCAGTCCAAGCAAGCATAACGGTTCAAGAATGCCCAGAGTGTTAATGAGTGCTAACAATGCGATCAATGTGAATGGTGCAGAGGATTTCTTAAGATAAAAGTTAGGGTTTCTTATGAAAATCATTGTATGTTTGTGTTCATCGGTCTCGAAATTTGATTGTAATTGAATAGACAAATATATCGATACGATATAAGCTAAAAAGTATATGATAGAATTCGGGCTTCTATAACTCGGTCGGTTAGCTCGTTAAATGATCGTGAATTGTTCGAATAACGGGTTGATCGGTTCTGATGATTGTTGCTTAGCAGTAGGTGAATCTGGTGAGTATCAGATCAGAAGGAAGAATTGCGTGGTGGCATCCAGAGGAGGGATCACACATATGCTATTAAGATGTTTGAGGGCTATACAAGTAATCGGATTATTTTCGAAGAATTGTGAATGCTTCAGAACATGAATGCTCATCTATCCAAATGAATCAAAAGCAATGCAAGTTATCTCTGGATTTAAAAAAATCAATATTCATCAATTCAGACAGAGATGAACAGTAAATTGCTACATCTCCGGACGAAGCTTGTTAAATATGCAACATTTTAGTTCCTGTACGGTTTAATCGCTTTTAATCAGTAAAAATAATTAAAAATGACAGTATAAATGCATAATTATATGAATGAAAAAAAGTGTTATGCTTGAACATTAATTTACTTTCTCTCGACGGAGTAGATACCAATCCAGTTAAACTATTTTTAACAATTACAGCGATATTGTAATACACCCACATCGCCAGCTGTCGTCCGGCGAGGATTTTGGGTAAGTACCCTTTTAGTTATTAATATAATAAGTAAAAGTAAATAAATTATTAATGTTTGTGAATAATGTGATTTAACGGGGATTGAATCATTCAACTTTGATAAATCAAATTGAATTTATTAATTCCGTCGATTAATTTTTATTTGAACGCCTCAAATGTACTCTATTTTCAATTGATTTGCTATCGTTTTGGAGTTACTGTTGTGAGGCAATAATGTGATGAACATATGCACTTCATCCTAAGCTATTGAATTAAACCTCTTCAACACACCTTCTAATTTAACATATCATCCTATTATAACTAGGTTTTATGTATAAATTTAGATTATACGACAAATACTTTGTTTTGAACAGATACATTCATATATGTATATCTAACTTGCTTATATTTATTCTAATGATTGATCATTTCACGAATATTATGGATATCAATGATTGATATGCGCCTAAAATTTGTTCGTTTCCTTTTTCTCTACAGGAAAAATTAATATTTTAAAAATATAATTAAAAAAAATTGTTTGCGACTTTCCGTACAGGATAGTAAAAATAAGGTCACAATGAATTATTAAACAAAAATTTCTTTCTTTCCATTCGGATTTCGAAGCTGACCGGGTATGGGACCCACCACGTTGGCCATCGGGTGAGCTCCCCCATTTTATGCATTACAGGGGCTCTTGCCCAGATAGAGTGGGCTTCCGCTCGCGTACCCTTTTATGGAATAGTGTTATGTGATTCCATCACATAGTACTATAACACAAATTGGCCACGTTTATATTTTTCACTTAAGGGAAAAATTCATACAAATTATGTTTGTATGAGTTTTTCAAATTCAAATTTTTTTTAAGCATGTCTTGTGCTGGGAGAAAGAACCCGCCCACGACACCGCAATGCAAGCCTGCCAGCGCGTTCACGCGTCTTCAGACAAGACCAATTACGGCTGATCCTTCTTCTTCTTCTTAGCACTACAGCCCCTTTAGGGCCTTCGCTTCCTGCAAGTAGCGCCTCCAACTGTCTCGGTCTGTTGGCCGCGCAATAAACTGTCTTCGTCGACCGAATCAGACCAGCTTTTTCTCGGTTTCCCCACTGGCCTCCAGCCGTCAGTTCTCCCAACGTATACCTTCTTGAGTATCCGTTGTTCATCCATATGATTCATGTGTCCAGCCCATTGCAGCTTCCGCAGTCTTACAATCCTTGTGGCCTCCGGTTCGTCAAAAAGTTCATACAGCTCATGGTTGTATCGAATTCACCATTGGTCCCCGTCTAACTTCGCTCCGATTATTCGCCTCAGGAGCCGTTGCCCAAAGTTGTTCAATATATTTGCGGATGCTTGGGTTAGGGTCCATGTTTCACACTCATAGCATAACACAGGTCTTATCACAGATTTGTATACTTGGAGCTTTGTTCTCCTGTGTATGCAACTGGTCTTCAAGATCGTCAACACTGAATAAAATATTTTATTTGCGAGCTGTATTCTTCGGCGTATTTCGTCTCTTTCATTTCCCGTTTTTGTTATTTTGCCGCCTAAATACACAAGTTTGCTAACATTCTCGATACTGTATTCGCCAAGTGTGATATTTTGTGCTTTGTTTTATTTTCATTGATTCATAGCCCTACTAGTTTTGCTCTGCTGTCGAGTTTCAGGAAAAGTTCTTTGGCAGTCGTTAATGACCGTGATAGAATGTTGATGTCGTCCGCATAGGCTACTACTTGGCTCGACTTGTATAATAATAATGTACCTCTCGTATCGACAGGTAGCTGCCGTATGACGTACTCCAGAGCCAAATTGAATAGCAATGGGGCCAGCCCATCTCCCTGCTTTAGTCCGATATTTGTGTCAAAGGTATCGATGAGTTGGTTATTGATGAAGACTTGGGAGGTCGAACGAAAAAAAGCAAAGCATTATTTGGGACAGTATACTACGAACTGTCGTATGCTTGCTTGAAGTCAACGAAAATTTGGTGTACGCCTATGTTGAACCCCCAGCATTTTTCAAGTACCTGCTTGACTGTGAACAATTGGTCTGTTGTTGGACTACCTGCTCTAAAACCACCTTGATACTCCCCAATAATACTGTTGGCGTATGATCCGATTTTATTTTCTAAGATTTTTGACAATATTTTGTACGCCGTACAAAGAAGTGATATGCCTCTATAATTTTCGGTCTTTAGCTTGTCACCTTTATTGTGGATAGGGAATATAATTGATTGGCTCCACTCTTTTGGCATATGTTCTTGTTGCCAAATGTACTGGATGACTTTGTAAATAGCTTGATGAACAATACTGCCACCATATTTGATGAGCTCCACTGGAATCTCATCGATGCCCGGCGCTTTATTTTTCTTTTGAGCTTTGATGATGGAACAAACTTCATCCAGAGTTGATGGGGCTAATGGAAGCTCTCCGTAGACATCTATAGGCTCCATTGATCTGGAGCTGTGCGGAGGATTAAGGAGGTTCTTGAAATATGATGCCCATCTTTCCTTAATCTTGGTTTCATCAGCGATTATATTGCCGCCGTCATCACGACAGAGCGTTCTTTTGGGCTGATAGCTACGTTTCAGGCTTTTCACTACTTTTTATGCTTGTATTTTGTTGTTGCTCGCTAAACTTACATCTATACTTCTCAATTGGTCATCATAGTATTTTTTTGTTTTCTTAATCCTAATTATCTTATTCGCTACTCTTCTGGGATTTTCAAAGTGTTCTCTCTGCGTCCTGGTTTTCCTACCTATATATTCTTTGTACGCCTGATTCTTTTTATCTAACGCATTCTGACACTCATCATCAAACCAATCATTTCTTTTGCACCGGGTTTGATGTCCGATCGTCTGTTCTGCCATGGTCCTGATAGCCGCTTTCACTTCCATCCAAATCTCGTTGCTCGTCTTTAACGATGCGTCTAATAAGATAGGAGCCAGCTGGTTGTCGAGGGTCCCCGTGAAATGTTTGGACACAGATGCCGTTTGGAGCCTTTTGATGTCAAATTTTTGTAGCGGACTAGTCTTCGCTGAATATGTCTTTGAAATACGACATCGATAGGTTAATTTGATCAAGTAATGATCTGAGTTACGATTGGCTCCTCGGTATGTACGGACGTCAAGTATGCTCGAGGCCCAACGTTGTTGGATCAGAACATGATCGATCTGGTTTCTTCACTCTTCATCGAATCTTCTACTTTTCATTGTTTTACGAGTTATCTCATCCTAGAGCTATTGAAATGCGATTTTAATTTATCCACAACTCACACCTGTTAACCGACCAACGTCAAGTAGTGGTTCAGTTGCATCAATTCGCTCACCACCAGTCGACATCACTCTGTTCAGGTGCAGAGAGCTGTCAAACAATTGCATCAGCTGGCTGGGACATATCAGCTGGTGCGGAAATTTAATTTGAGGGGGGGCAGATCTCTGCGGAATATAGATTTGAGGGATTGAGATTATCACACATATAATTTCTGAAACTTTCAAGCAAATCCTAGCATCCGTAGTGTCTGAGTTGATTAAAAGTTCAAATTTTCCCAAAGCTATGTATTGGGCTGAAAAGTCCGTAGGCTAACACATACATGACATTACTAATATTAAATCCACATGATTTTTTATTAGTACTAACGTTCAAAATACATGTATATAAATTTCCCAGCTATCACTTTTGTCTTTTTCAAAAAGGTGGATAAAAAAGATTTTGGTGTGTTAATGAAATATTGCTTCTTATTGAAAAAAAATGCTGTTGAAGCCAAGACTTGGCTTGATAAACATTATTTGGACTCTGCACCAGGAAAAGCAATCGTTGAAAAGTGGTTTGCTAAGTTTAAACGAGGCGAAATGAGCATCGAATATGATGCACGCACCGGACGACTGAAAGAGGCTATTACTGACGAAAACATCAAGAAAGTCCACAAAATAATTGTCAATGACCGTAAAGTAAAGTTTATTGAGTTAGCTGAGACACTTAAGATATCAAAGGAACGTGTAGAATATATAATAAATGAATATTTGTACATGCGAAAGCTGTGTGCAAAAAGGGTAAAACGCGTGCTCACAATCGATCAAAAACAACGTTGTGATGATTCAGAGCCATGTCTAGCAATATTTAACCATAATAAAGACAAATTTTTTCGTCGCTAAATTACAATGGATTCATCATTACACTCTAGAGTCCAATTGACAGTCAACCGAGTGGACTAGGCGTAAAGAACCAAAGCCAAAGCGTGGAAAGATGCAACAGCCGGAATCAGTTTTCGTAGTATTATATTCATCGATAACCTCAAAAGAGTACAAACTATCAACAATGAGTATTGCATAGCAATATTGGAGCGTTCAAAAGATCAAATCACAAAAAAACAGCCTGATTTAAAAAAGAATCAAGTTGAGTAGACAGAACCACACTCATGTCAAAAGGGTTTTGTACTTAACCTGCAATATGTGGATAAATAGAATGATTTAATTCAAGAAAAACTTTTATGACATGCAAAACAAAAATATTTTAACCAGCCAAAATGTTGTTCCAATATTACTAAAATCAATGACTAATTTGAATCTTAAATGTATTTTCGATATTCATCTTATCTTAAAATTTGGAGAAGATTCAATCAAAAGTGTAGTATCTGTTTCGATGGAAAGCCAAGTAGTAGAAAAATTGTATATGATTGTTGTAATCGGAGGAAATTCAAATGGCTATACCGTCGGTAAATTTTATTGAAACTTATAGAATAAAATGGTATTTTGAGGAATTACTTAAATTGCTAATTTTATTGAATTTAATGATACTGATATTGTTTTACTGAGAGAAATTTTAAATCATACTACTATCACAAAGTTCAACGAATTTCAGCCTCTAAGTTATTTGTCATTGGATCTAGCTCCATAATTTTTAGGGCTTTCTGTAAGAAATTTTGCAAAACCCTACTAGTTTCCCGTCCTATCTGGCCGTCTGTCCACCCATCCGTCCGCTTGTCCATCTGTCCGCTAGTCTGTTCATTTATCCGTCTATCCATTCATCATAAGAAATCCATTGTACACGCCACGGTAACTTCATTGTTTCGCGAACTAAAAGAAATTTTATCATGAACGGATAAAATTGCATGTTCAGTAGAAATTTTTTCCTTGAAACCAAATTGCTCAATAGGAATGACGGGTTTAGAAAATATTTTAAGAGATCACAGAATAATTTCTTCAAGAATTTTGCCTAGGTTCGAAAGAAGAGAGATTGATCTCAATTTTTTAATATCACCGTTTGATCTTGATTTTGGCAAAGTAACAAATGTGGCTGCTTTCCAAGCAGATGGAAAGGAACCATTATTAATGCAATTATTTGCAATAAAAACAAGAGGTCTACAAATTAAGTTGCTACGTTTCCTGATTACTAAGTCCAGAATGCCATCTGGACTAAACGATTTTTTATTATTCAAATTTACTGTTGATTGGATTTCGTAAAAGCTGGTAAAAAAATCACGAAAATTTAAGCAAGTGGGATGTGAGGAGCAATTATTAGGAGAGAATATTGTCAAAAAAGATTCTTCAAAACCCAAACTAAAAGAATTAACTTTACTCTCTATAAGTTCTTTTAAAACATTTTTAGTAGAAGGTTTTGCGCCGTAAAGGTTATTATAAAAGGAGCCGCAAACGTTCAATTTGTCATCTATCGTAACATATGATTGTCCATTAAAACTAATAGGATCCCTGAAAATATTCTAATCATTTGATAACCGACTAGTCAAGTTATTTATTTCTTTAAAAACATGTGAGGATGGCTTCATAGAAGAAAGTCATAGTTTATACGCCGTATTCAATTCAAAACGCATCTTGTCTCTTTTGCCATTTGCTTCTAGTATGAATTAAATGGAATGTTTTCGGGGAAAGATTGTCATATTTTGAGGTATTAAATTTTCTGGCAGTTGCAAAAGAGTCCATGCATAAAGAAATCGTAGAAGAGAGGACATGGATTGACTCATCGATTTGTTTGTTTGTTAAGTATATGCTCGTTCGGGAATTCGTCTGCCAAGAGATCAGATAACTGTTCATCAAAATAAGGCCAATCAACATTCTTAAAACAGCAAAATAAAGAAAGATGAGGAATAATTGGATATAAGTAACAAGAGGAAGTATAAGAAAAAGGGCATGATAATCAGAAGGATGCAATTGAGAAGCAGTGATGTGTTAAACAACGACCATTTAGAAGTGAAGGCGAAATCAGGAAGTTATCCAAGAAAGAAGATCCCCTGGGAAAAGTAGGAATGCCTTGATTAATAATTGATATGGAAGTGCTGTTACCTGACTAACCAATTCTTAATAATTCTACCGTTAATGTTAAAAGTACTATCACCCCAACTAGGATGTCTAGCGTTAATGTCTCCTCTCGAAATGAAATCATCAAATTCGTTTGAAAAATTTAATAATTGATCAAAATCAGAGAAAAATGAATGACCGACATCACAGGGAATATAAAAAGAATTTACGAATATGACCACCAGCCCCACGCATATGTAAACAAGTGAAAGTACAAGAAAAACATGAGAATTCATATCGAATTTGGAATATATTTAGAATGAGCAAGGATTTCTGTACCTCTACCAATATCATTGCGAAACATTGTGTAATTTGGAAATTGTGGTTTGTGCCTTGCACTTGGCCGTGTTTTATTTTAAGAAATAATGTCAGGCATAAACTCATCAAAAATATTTCGGAGAGCAATCCGTTTATAATGAATTTGCAAGGAATTAATGTTCATTGCAATAATTTTTAAGTTATTAATTGCTCGGAATGCTAATAAAAAAGTTGAATAAGGCTTCATGTTGTTCTTCTGAAGACAAAAGACAGTATGAAGCAAGAAATTCTTTAGATTTTTTGTTAGGGTCACAGGAGATACGCCAAAGTGGAGAAGAGATTCAATATTTAATTTATAAAGGCAGTTTTTAGATTCATTATTTGATTTTAAAACTTTTGAATAAAGCAAATTGTTATGAGCTGGAGTGAAAGAGGTATTTGGAATGTTATTAGGTGGGATACTATACGACATTGGATTTGCTTTTGCAGCGCGTTTTTCTGCCAACATTGTTCTTAATTTTACTCCTTGTGAACAGCCAGAAAAGTAAACTAGATAACCAGTTGAGCAGCATAGCACGCAATACACAGGAAGAGTATCAGGGTTATTCAAAGTATCATCAATGTTACCGTGACGTGGGCACACATCATCTATGTGTTCCTTCCCGCAAGCAACATATCTTTTTTCATATCCACAATTTGAGGATACGTGCCCAAAACGTTGACATCTGTAGCATTGTGTCAAATTACCCCTCTTTGGTTTTTCCAAGTTATTCTATGATGCAGTAAAAAACCGATTTTTAGAAGTTTCTTTAGATCAGTACTTAAGTAGAATTTGAATATATTTAATTTTATATCGTTACGGCGAGACCATATTGTTGATAAATTTGTTATCTCAAAATAATTTAGTTCTAAAATTTGTAACAAGACACCTTCTTTTATGTCGGGAATAGGGAACAAAGCGCTCAACCCCTTGAAAATTACTATACGGTTACGTCTAATAGAAGGCGTAAACGAATGTCCTTCTAGTTTCTTTTCCTTCATTATACTGACAATGAAGTCCAAAAAAGACTTAATCCAGTACCTGCACGTAAGGAATTGTTTGAAAATAAGTTTCACCGTTAATGAGGATATGTTAGCGATATCAGGATTATCCTGAATAACATTACCACTTGCTTAAAGTGAGAAGCTATTTTGTATGGAAAAATTATTAGAGGTAAATTTACTATTAAGATTAAATTGCTTTTGAATATTCTTATGTTCTGTTCAATCGCTTTGTCTAAGTCTTGCTTTGAAGAACTTTCCATTTCCGACATGATGACCTCATTCGGCGAGTTTGTTACAATAATCTGCAACTGACATTGTAACTAAGTTCTTATCTGTTGTTATCTCTTGAAGTTCCTTCTCGATGAATTTCTTGAAACATCTATTTGTGAGAATCTTGCATTCTTGGGTTTTGGTTTTGCTGATTCCAGCTTGTGCCGGAATTTCGACAGATTCCAAGTTTATCGCAATGTTCTCAAATTCCTATTTGAAAATTTTTGACACGTGGACATTTTCTTCCACACAAGAAAAATGAAATCATTGTCCTCGATCGCAATGTCCTCCAATTACGCAAACGCGAAAAAAAATTTCCGTGTTTTTAACGCCCTCCCACACTAAAAAACGAATGACAATACGTTGCGCAACGGCGGTCGGCACTTGACGTTCACTCATGGTCGTAGCAACATGCACTCCCGACGAAAACTATGCCACACTGTTCGTAAGGGACCCAGCTATCACATACTCTAGCCACGACCTTCAAAACAAAAATACCTGCCATCTACAGCATTTGTCTCCATCATATTTGAACCGCCCTTGTAATTTGGATGGCCCCCCTTCCTTTAGTTACGTTTTTAATGTACAGCTTTATGTACTATTGTGCATCGAAGAACCAACCACCATTTAATATTAATTACTTTTTTGATTTCTTGCGTGCTTTTAATACTCACAGTTGCGAATAAAGGCTGAGCTACAATCAACATAACCAGACATAAAGCAAATGTCAAAAAAGTTGAGCCCGAATATTTTATAGGGCATTGAGTACATTTGACATAAGGATGACATACGCAACATGAAAAGTTGAAATCGAACGAACTTTTTATGTCAGTATGACAAATGCATTGTTTACTTTAAGTGACAAGGTTACATTGTTGTTCACCATTTGAAAGGGTGAGCAAAATGTTATCTAGCTGTGAGAAATTATGCAGAAAACAAGTGTTCTCACCTGTTAAGCACAATTCCACCCTGTATTGAAATTTAATTTAATATTTCTTCTACGCCGTTGCAGACTTTCATCAACAAAATTATAACGCATTGTCAAAAACATAAAAATTCAAAATCAATTCGAAATCATCCATTTTCTTCAATTACTTTTGCCGCAATGACACTTTTTCGTATCTGTCAAGATCACATAAGCGCGAATCATATGTAGGCGGACTATGTGCGCGCTACGTTACTTGACGTTCCTTATTTTGTGTTATGTTGATTATAGCACAGCGGTAAACTAAGTTTATACTGTACTAAACATTACGGTTATTTGGCGTTGATTGAACAAATAACGCCCAGTGTTGTCTGGCAAAGGGCAGTACTTTGCGAATGACAATTACATTCTTTGACAGTTGATATCAAAACGTCAACAAGATTTGTGATTACTACGTCTTTATCTTGAGGCATTTAGGAGTGTATAATGCTTCCGTTCGAGAAAATACCTAATCAAATAGGCTATTTAGTGCTTAAAGATGATGGCGCGGTTTTAGAATCAGGAGGAGAATTAGAAAATGACGAGCGAAGTGCAAATATTATCATGGGCCTTGTCAACATGTCAGAGAGGTCTGTATTCAAGCCCTCTTAGTAATGTGTAAATTTCATTCTCATTTTCTGCCAGTGTCGACGAAAGCTTCATGCCAAAAAGCAGCTGTGAACGTATTTCCATCATTTACGAAGATCATAGCTACACGATTTGTATGTCTAATAAAAAAATCTTCGTAGTTAAGCGCAAACACCCAAATTCAAGTATAGCGGAACTCGACAATGGAAATCATTTGGTCTAGGAAAATCCCCAGCAAGCTCGAAGAGTGAATAGCGATAGATGATTAGATAACTATAACGATCATTGAATATAAGTTGTTAACTGTGGCACGTAAATTTAATCATTTTTCAAAGAATACATTTGAAATCTGTTGTTCAAAAAGTTTGTTTGCTTCGTTCGTGATATCAAGAAGTGTCGCCTTGCTGTTGTTTACAATCACAAAGAATGTCCGCCAGTTTGATGTTCGCTTTACTATCCAATAGTCATTCAACGCTTTCACGACTGTTTCTTCATACTTGCCCTGGATATCCTTCTTCCCATTGTAAAGATCTGCAATTAAATTCGTCACAAGTGGTGGCATCGCAGGCGTGCTTTGCCGAGAAGGGTGGTAGTGAACCGTCCCCGTATGTTGCATTGTCAACTCATTTATAAACAAATATTTGGGGCCTGTATTTTCCTCCTCATTCAGTGCTTTGTTAGGGGTGGTCGAAGCTGGTTTCACTATCGATTCGCCTATTTTTGAAGCTATGTTTGATAGTTGCGGTCCCATGAAGGAATGCAACTCCGAATAGAATTCATCTGAGGGAGGTGTATCCGCTAAAATGATAAGATTTTTAGCCTAGCTAAATTCAAACACACTGTAAAATTCACCATTAACCAACAAGCAAAACGACGCCGTTAGCGCTCGGTAGACAACCATATAATAACTACGTAACTCTGAACCGTCAGCTATAAATACTTTCGGTGCCTTAATACAGTTTTCATGCGATTCGGGGCCCGTGATAAATGACCCATAGTGTGAACCCTCCATTGAAAAACTCCGTGTCAATGATCCGCCTTGCAACTCAGTCTCTTTGGCTTTTTGGAAAAGTTGACCGGTCAAATATTCATATATTGAATACAAATCTGATGCATTTACTTCACTCCTAGGATGAAAAGCAATCAGCATTGCAATAATCAACTTCAAATACATACCAAACGAGCCGGTCGTTATAGAGGAATATGCACTTCTCGATTTTTTGGAATGTTTCTTCAATCATATTTATGAACGTATGAATGCGCAAGAAAAGTGTTCGTTCCAGCGGGAAGTATTGGATACTTTGCATGACATCAAGTATATCACAGGTTTTCAGTTTCATCGTTAAAAGATACTGAAATTATGAATAATTTGAAATTAATTGATGCACTTGTCCGCATCTCAAATACCTTTGAGTAAAAAACATCCAATTTCTTCCTTAGATTGTCCATTTTTTCTTCCTCCGTATCGCCTATGAAATTCATTTCATATGTACCCGCAAACAAACGAAACATTTGATAAGCCTGCCGCAGAACTGCTCTGAAAATCGTCATGTGAACATCCCCGCCCCTGTACTCTGTGTAGTCATTTCCGTCCCTAGTTTTTGTTTCCCATGGAACATTCAATGTCTGCAAACAACGAAATCGTGCTGATAAGTGCACCAAAACCAAATATTTGCAGAAAATGATAGTTACCATCACCAGCCAGAAATCTTTTTCTGCCAGATGAAATATCTGGGATGTTTTCTGTGTCTGAAAACCATGACAGCTATCCGTCGATGAGAAATTGCTGCGGAAAGGCATTATGTTATTGCTTGATTATGTTAATATTGAATTGTATGAACAATTACTTCGTAAAATGAATAATAGCTTCGCATAAACCCACATCCTTTACTTTTGTGTTCAAATCAATGTCCGCTGGGTGATAGAAAAATATTTTTTTGTACTCCTAACGAGAACAAAGAACATTAAACTCATGAAAAATTAATTTTAATGTTTACCTCGCCCTCCGTTTTTCCATATTGGGAATTGAAGATGAAGAAGCTCCTCAAAGACAACTCAACTCGTCCTCCCATCTTACAGTGACAGCTGAGAGTGTCAAAGTCACTGTATGTCTGGAAAGGAGCTGGGGGTAACCGGGGTAACAATTGCTTGTTGTTTGACACTGACATTTAATCTGCATGATTTTACAGTCTGTACTAAGAATAATTTTGTACAGTACTTGAGATATATTTTTGGCATATGTATTTATAGTATTTGCACTACATGTAGTTTAGTTTGACTTTCTTATTTTAGATGACGTTATTATTTTCGATTAATCGGGAATTATTTTCAATTCATTTGCAGTTGAGAAATTCGTAATAATTACGGCACGTAACGTAGGCTTCACATAAGTTGATTTAATTACAATTTATTCAAAAGAACAAGAAATTCAATCCAACCGCTAAATATCACCTTACCTGCAACAAGCGAGTTAGGGGTAGTTTTGGTCAAGGACTTCCGTCTTTGCAAAAATGAAGAGAAAGCATATTTAATATTAGCAATAACATTATTCCTCTATTTTTTACTTTGTTGCTTTCCTTTCAAATTGATTATACATTCCTATTCCAGACTCCCTAGAGGTCACATCCCTTCACTGTGGTGTAATGATTTTACGTCTATGCCCGTGTAGGACACGGGTGCCGATGGTCTAGCATAAGTGTCAGCGAGCTATAAACAACACCGAGCTCAGCTAACTAGCTTCGCTTAACGACCGCGTACGCGTGCTTGACGAATAGCATTTGCGGGATTATATGAGGCGGGTTCTTGTCGAGCCACGAAGCTACACTACAAAATACTTATCACGCGTACTCTACTCTACAAGACGCACCGATCAATTTTTATTGTCTTTAGAAAAGTTCTATTAGGTGTCAATTAAGCTACTCTACAGTAATTCAATATTTTTTTGCCTCGTTAAAGTTAGCGGACACGGAGGCTTGAGACAAACGCAAACATTACACAAAAAGCAACCGTTACTTTCACCGAAGAAGGTCGTTGCATTACAAGGGGAATGTCAAACCTAAAGATGTTTAAGTGGCTCAAGTGAAGCACTCATCTCTGCCTAAAGGATGGACACTTGACGGATGCAGCTTACTTTACACTAGTAAAACAACAAACTAAGCAGTTTCGACGGGGTGACCACCTTATCTCTTCAGGAGCAGCCACTCCTGATCACCACGGGGCTGCTCGACTGCTTATGTTTATTACAGTGGTTTTCTTTGAGGAGTTTTTGCCGCCATTTTCATTTTCATAAAACGTAGAGATTGATGAAGCGAAATCCGAAGATATCGGTGTTTTAGGAAAAGCATCAACGTCTCTGAAGTGCTTGCCCTCAAGTACAAAGAGATACAGGTGAGTACCCTTATTCATTTTGTGAATCTGGTGTTATTTAGTGAATGATAATTTGGTGGAAAAAAGAACACATGTTCCAGAATCGAACAGAGTGCGGAATACCGCCCTCCTGACCCGGGATTAAGGAACGAATTTAGTGTCGGTGACAGTAAAATAAATGCAAATGAAAAATGAGAAGGAATAACGCTGGGCACCAACGAGTCCCAAGCAAAGGGGGGAAAAGGATTTGAAATTCAACACCAATATGTCTGATGTAACCTTCAAATTTACACCACCTACAAAAACAGAAAAAATATCAACGTGCCCATCAATAATAAGGTAAATCCGACTAACGAAAAGCCAGTGCCACCGGTACAGGGCAAATCACACAAATATGACTTGGACTCCAATGAAAAAAATATTTCCAGTTATCATGGAATGGCGAATCAACGGTAAACCCATCAGATTAACGCCTTTGAGGTTCTTCATGATCAACAGAGATTCAAAATGCAATGTCTCAAATGTGAAACAAAACGAACAAGGCTCAAAGTTTTCTTTGACACTCCTAAGGAAGCCAATGATGTGACTGAAAATAAAGTCCTCAAAGAAAAAAACATAGATGCATTCATTCCGGATAGCTTCACCTGCAGGTATGGTGTAATTCGAGATGTCGAATTAGGCTTCGACCTGAAGGAACATTAAATTACTCAAGACTTAACAAGAGAGATCCTGAAAATACCCTCCCTAGCTTTCTAAAAATTGCATACTTTAATACTAAAGTCGAATATTTTAAACTTCGACCCAGACAGTGTAGAAACTGCGGCTGATTAGAACTTTCCAATACTATCTGCAAAAACAAGACTCCGAGATGTCTGAAATGCAACTCAACTCAATGCAATGGAACTTGCAACGGCAAAAATATCTGCTATGCAACAGCAAAGAAGATGCAGCTACGAACCAATCATACCCCGAATGGGTGAAATATAAGCATGAAATAGAAATCAGCTCCATATTAAATGCAGCCACGTTTAATTATAAATAAAAATAGATATAAAAGGCTTGACCTCGAAGATATAGCTAAAATATATTTTCCGCAATTGAAGAAGGACAAGTTCACGAATAATAGGAACCCGATAGGAGATGTTAGGAAAGTTTTAATGAAATATTCATTCTCAAATGGTGGCCTCCTGGGAGAAAACCAACAAAAAAAGCAACCAACCTAAACAAAATGTGTTCCCAATTGTGGAAAACTGCGAACTCCCCATCAAGCCTATAACCAACAATCCCCTTAAAACATCAGAGATTGAAAAAATACTTCATGAACGACAAAGAAACCTCCCTTCATTAGTGATTCAGGACATCCAAGAAATGGATATGAATTTACTAGAAAAATTATCCCAACACCTTATTCAGACAAAAAAGGCTGCTAAGGAACCTCAACCGAGCACTTCTTGTGCATCGATAAAATTGCCTTCTAGTGTTTTTTTTTACCATATAATAACTCCAAAATTACACCTTGCACAAACGTAAAGAGGATACTCTTATAGAACATATGTTTCAATTCCGTGTTTTAAGCACTTTTAAACTAAATTTTTCACAATTTTTTTCTGAATCTTAGACATTTTTAAATTTATTATTATTAAGTCTTGAGACACAACGGATTCATCTATGTGATGGTTGGTAGATTGAAAATTTAAGGTATAAAAAACTGTAAATACTCAAAAAGGGTCTTGTGGTCCCTTCATTTCAATTAACCTCAAAGTAATATACTAACACTTCCCCACCCAATTAATTCAACTTGCCACTCCTCGAGAGATAGTAGTACCTATCAGTCAAGAGTCACTGAATTTACTCGACACCACTAGTCCCTTAAGTGGACATGATTACTAAACGCTGGTTAAAGTGCCGACTGGCCAGACCAATAAATTTTCCACAGTTCTCATATGTAGATCTCTACAGTCTTCACAGTGGATTCCTGTTTTAAAACAGGGGAGAAGAGGAAAAAATTGATTAAAGCTTAATATTTAGTTTAGTCTTTCGTAGCTTAATTTTAAAAGGGTTGGGTGCTCATACTCTCTATACTAATAAACGCTTTTTGATCGATACCGCATGTCTAAAGCCTTCTTGGATTGGGGATATAAAGTATATTATTCATGCATGAGATAAAACAGCTTTCCATATATGACCACAAACTGTACGGCTACCAACTCAAGCCTTAGCAACCACAATAACGGATTGTACTTTCTAAATGGGGCTCTTCCTCTGTAAAGAATGATCAGCGGGCTTGTGTAATAAAATCAGAGTGCAGAGCAATCGCTAAGGCTGAAATCAAGAGCAACCAAATAAAATATACCATACTTCTAGTATAGCGGCTAGATGTAGTGGTTATGTAAGTAGTGGCATCGCCCACACCACTAAATATTCTCTTTGTATGGATGGCACGATCGCCTGCGGGTTTCTGGCAAAATAATTCGCGACTAGCAGCCTAGTGACCCGGAGTCCACATGTATTTTGTTTTTTTTGGTTGGCAGGTGAAGGCTATTTACGCCCTGAGTATCGGGCTCCCAGGAACACAAGGCATCTGGACTACCCACAAAATAACTTCCCATATATATCCACATATTGCTGAGTTATTATAAGTATCACAAATAGAGGTTTTTTTAATTGCATAGGGATGTATCTTTGTGAAAGCTAGAGAATCAAAAGATTGAAAGCAGGCGTGAACAACAGTGGGAGGAGAAGTATTGGTGAAGTTGATAGGTCCTGAATCTCAATAAGAGTTGTCCTCTGGGGTCTAGCCAAAATCTAAAGGCTGTAGTACTTTCAAATCGCTCATGCTCATATGTGGCTCTAAAGAAAATCACAGAGGCTTTAAGATTCCGTTTTAGTGGTGGAAGTGGTTACTATTGTAAACATTTATTTCTATTGCGAGTCAAAAACATCCTCAATCGGAAGCGACCAAGGGGTCACACCGTCGCAAAACCACTACTTCATTGCATAAGTATGATACTACATTGCAAAATCTTTCCGAGAACCAACCAGACCACCGCCGGTAAAAGTTCGTTCTACACCATCGGGGAGCTTGCTACACCATCCGTGTGAGATCTGCATCTGAATACATTTTCAATATATTTGTAACGGAAACATAACATTGCTGAAGGGTATAATTTTATGAGTTTGCTTCACATTATAAAAATGAGTTACTGTTTTGGGAGCACGCAAACACTGACACAACAGTCACATGTCAATCAATCGCCAATAGTGAAAACTTCAATAGGGAAATGAGCTGATTTTAGATGGGTAAAAAATTATGAGTTCACGGAACGAGAATGCAAAATCGTTCAGGGAGCAAAGATGAAGGATTGTATGTATTGTAGTAATATACTTTTGTTTAGGGCCACCGATAAGAAGATAAAATATCCCCCGAGTTTGAGTTCACGAGACCAACAATTCCAATGGAGATACTCATTTGCTAGATTCGTTGAAGCTGATCGAGTTGAGACGGCGCAATCTAGGTATTGGTGGCTGAGTGACAATGTCTAAATTATTCGTGTTTATTTTCAGTTTTGGTGTTTTTCGTTATTTAGTTTATGAGTTTCAGCTCATGATGGCTACATTTAGTATTGTTGTTTATTTGTGTGAAAAATTCGGTATAGGTTAGGTATATGTTATGTTTATTATATTAGGTTAGAGATAAGGTTAAACGCCTAGTATAAGATAAAATTTTTGATTGAATTTTATTAGAATTAAGTTAAAACATATTAGGTGTAGGATCAAAGTTCACTGTTGTGTTTAAATTATAAATAATTTTAGGATAGTGTTGGTTGGTTTTTTCTCCTTTGGTTTTCAAAATATGTAATAATCTTACTTAATTGAATTTACTATAGTTTTCTTTGAAGAAATATGTTTAATGATAACGTATAAATTTAGAGAGCCATTTTGGCCATTAAGTTTTTGTATGTTTATTGTTTGGAATTTGCTTTATATTCTTTGAAAATTTATACCGATTAGTATTGAATAAAGCGCTTTTGACTTTGACTTTGACTTTAGACTTTTATTTAACAGAGGATATGGAAATGACAGCCACTTCTGCTGCTGTCAACTCGAAGAAAAGTTGATTGAGTTGACGTACATCTTAAAGGCGGCAATTTTGGTAATTCACACATTAAACATTTTTAAATTGTTACATTTTTTTAAATTGTTTAAAGAAGAGCAATCTATAGGAGGACCTGCTAAATTGGCCGCCTTGTCATGCATGTGAATCATATGTTGGCTACTCCATCGCCCACAACTGCAAGTTCCCCGCATAAAGTCAATGAACCAAAACTATGCTAATCGTTTAACTCTAACGTTAAACACTACTAAAGGATTAAATTGTTAGTTGTATGCAGTTGGACTATGGAGTATAACGTGAAATCTATCACAACAGGTGCTTGACGATCTAGGAGAAAATCACCGCCATTTTTCAATCATTAGGTAGAGCGGAGAAGATTCGAAATCATGGTGACGCAATATGCTTCTAAATTTGGTAATTTGTTAGGTGACATGCGGCGTGATTTGCAATAAATTGATTTGAGAAAGTGCAGATTTTGTCGCCTAAAAGTCATTTATTGCAAGGAGCAGTTCTTTTGCAAAGATAGTTGCTTGAGTCCGTAACATTCCGAGAAAATATGTGCTTGGGGCCGTGTTTACACGAGAAAAACGCACTTCGAGAATTGAGTGCGTAACGAACATTCATTCATCTCTTTCAAGAGTGCGCTTGTTTACTCGTTGCTTCGTTTTAATAGCCTGCTTATAATCAAATAATATGCATATTGACGATACGTGTATTTTATTTAAGATGCCACCACCATTCGAGCCGTGATTTTTCTTCAAGTGAAATTTGTTAGCAATATCTATTTGATCATTTTATTCAAACGAAATTACTCGAACGGATCGAGCTTCTATCGCACGAGGACGGGCTTTTGAATTAAACTGATTGCGTGTTAGGTGGGAGTGAGTCAGACTTGAAAAGCAGAAAGAATCTGCTCTGTTTACGATTTATGACGTTTTTTTTTGCGGTTGAAAGATGAATCTCATTTACGCACAAAGTCTCATGCTCACAAGCCACTGCATTTCCCACTAAACACCTCCCCTGTCAACCCGAGAACCCAGCCTGAAACTGTTTGACACATTACTTCGGGCCAGGTCTTGTTTTGTTATGCCATGAGGCGCCTTCAAGTTGGCTTGACGGGGATAAGGTAAGGTATCGGGATGCTGTGAGTCCCTTTTATCTTTTAGAACTGTCCGAGCACCTAGTCATAAATAAATATCGCGGCACTCTCTAGCAAGGAGGGAGGGAGGCATCACGCCTGCAATAGCTCTCACCGCCAACTCAGAGACTTTCAGACCTGAAGATGTAATCATCAGGCTCCTCTTCTATGTACCTGTGGCAAGCGTTTTCGATTTATCTCCATACTGAGAGGGTTGCCCCATGCTTCCGCTCAGTACAGCAGCACTGACCTTAGAGCACTCATCAAGAGGCGTCTTCTTGATGGTTTGGGTCCCCTTACATTAGCAATAAATCGACTCAGAGCCAACACTCCCGAAGCAGCCTTCTCAGCTGTTGCCCTGATTTGCTCAGAGAAACTTATCCCCACTCCCCACTTTTTTTGTCAAAATTACCCCTTCGGTTTTCTCCAGTGCTAAACTGAACCTGCAAGCAGTCATCCAGTCTCTCATTTGGCACATTAGCTTGTTCAACGGTGCGTCTAGCGACCAGAGCCACAACATCATCCGCATAGCTGGTCAAGCACGACTCATGTGGCATCTCCAGTCTCAGTAGCCTGTCGTAAGAAACGTTCCACAGGTCTGGATCAACGATAGGTCCCTGGGCAATACCCGATGTAACTTCCATCCTTCGTTGGTCCCATGTCTTGTCTTAAAGCAGGCTTCAGATAGTCTGAAACATGAAAAGGGGTTTCTACCTTATCCAGAATATCCACCCATCTAGCGGAGTTGAAGGAGTCCTAACGTCGAGTGTCAGCAACAGGACGATCCGTCGCTTGGCGCGGGTATATGCCCCCTGACTTTTGAACCGCGATCAATAGTGAAACGTCCTGTTATAAAGCCGTACTGCCAAGAATTGCGTCAGTGAGTCTTCCCTTGATGAGTTTCTCTAGCACTTTCCCAGCCTTGTCTAGCATGCATAATGGGTGGTATGCAGGCGGTGATAAAGAATTTCCCTTCCCCTTGCTGATCAGCAAAGCCTGGCAACATTCCATTGTACCGGGAAAACTCCGTTCTGTTGGCAAGCGTTGAATGTGCTGAGCAGCAAGTCAGGACAATGGTGATAGAAAAGCCGCAAAACCTCAGCCGGAACACCAACTGTGCCTGGAGCCTGCCTTGCTTTCAGATGAAGGATTACCTTTTGCAGTTCCAGCTGTGTGAAGAGTGGACACTAGATTGCTGTTTCATTGTGGGCAAAGTCAACACGAAAGGGTAGGTCGGGAAAAAGTGCCCGCACTATCTAGTCCATCTTTTCCGCATTATGTATGCAAGACCAAGCTTCCGCATAACTAGCTTGAAACCAAGGCCACATGGATCCTTGTCCACATTGTCCACTAGATCTTGCAAAAAGTGAGCCTTGCTGTTGTTAATCAATTTTCAAAGGCATTTCCTGGCTGACTAACGGGTGTATGCTGCCACCCGGTTGCATGCCTCATCACGGCTCCGTGCCCGTTGAGCCTCACGCCGAAGTTTCTGACACTCCCTTCACTTTTCACTGATTTCAGTCGACCACCAATACACTGGGGGCTTGCCTTACTAGGGGTTTCAACGGGGCATAGACGCATTGCAAGCGATCGTAATGATGCTCATAGTTGAGTTCACCACGTCTTGAGCTGCCAGTTCTTCCTTCCCCTCCGAATCACCCAGCAGCAGAGCACCTGCCGTGATCACCTTGAAGAACCTCTCGACATCCATTCTTTGGATGTTCCACCCAATAGTAGAACATCGAGAGTACGGATGTTGGGAGGCAATATTACCGATCTCAAGGAGAATGCACAAATGATCCTGGTGGAGCAGTCCTCTTATACTCTCCAATTGTATATCCTCCATACTAAAAACTCCAAGGCGAGTGTCACGTCCGGCATGGTTCCTTCACAGCCAATATGGCGGAGAGCCAGCATATTTTCGGTGTTTAGTACGACGAGTGTCAACCTGGCTACGATTTTTAAGGATACGTTTTTGCCGCGAATCTGTTTGAGCCATGCCCCAGGATGCACTGATGATCACTGGCTGAATAGTCCTCTAATTGTGTATCTTCCGTACTAAGAACTCCGAGGCAAATGTCACGTACGGTATGGTTCCTTCGCAGCCAATACGGCGGAAAATCGGCGTATTTCTAGTGTTCAGCATGGCAAGCACCATCACGGCCGCCATTTTTAGGGTTCGTTTTCCCCGCGGATCTGTTTGAGGCATGCCCCATGCGATTGCTTACTCGTTGAAGTCTCCCCCAACGAACACGTTACCGTCTACGTTAGAAACAGTGCCCTACACAGCATTAAGCTTGACTTGGAAAGATGATATCGATTCGTTTGACGTTAGGTATACGCTAAAGAAGGTGGTCCCTGAGTACTGAACCCACACAAAAACACCCCCCATCTACAGCTCTCTACCTGAAAATCACTGCTTTGAACCCAAATGGTGGCAGTACCAGTTTTATTAGGATACCATTATGCAGAACTTTTATCGTGGTGCTGCTCACTCAGCTGCCAAATATCGGCTTTCATATCCCTTGCAAAATGCTCAAGCAGGTTTTTGGCGGTTGAACTGCGGTGTAGTTTTAGTTGCAGGAAGCGGTTCATCGAAGTTCTAATTTTGCCTTGGCTAGGACTTCTTGAAAAACTCGATATTTCCCTGATCCCAAGACATGCCCAAGATCCGGTCTTGGATCAGCATCCTTGCAAAGAATACAGTGTGACTCCTTTGTACACTCTTTTCTTTTATGTGCCATTTTACTGCATTTGTAACTAAGGGAACTTCTATCGGGTCCTTTGCATATTTATCCGATCTGATCATAGCAAAAGGCATTTGAAACATTGAAGAGGTCTTTTCCGTATTCTGCAGACAATCCGCTCTGTTGTTACTTTGCCCTTATTCAGAATTTGTTATCCCCAATGACTTTCTGGTGTCGGCCTCGCTTTGATCCTGTCCACGCTAGGGAACTCTCTTTTGATAGCCTATTGATAGCCACTTGAGGTTCGTCAAGGTCCATGATGTAGTCAATGTCTCTTATTTCGATTGTTGCCATTGGCTCGAGCGAGGCTGTAGTTGCGCTTTTGCGGAGGACTTTCTTTATTACGTCACAGGATGCTTCTTTATTATCAGCCTCTGCTCTGAATTCGCCCAGTATGTGGCCCCACTGCATTGGTTGTACTGCTTTAATGGCAGTGTTGATCTCTTTGGGCCTCACATTTCCCCTGATATCCCACAGCACTTCTGTGTAGATTCAGCCATCATGGGGTTTCACAAGCCGTGTCTGCTTCTTTCTCGCCTGTTTCGGGTCGTCTTTTTTCTTGTTGAGCGTCTGTGCGAACTTTATTTCTGGCATGTTTTGAAGGAGTTTCTTTTAGGCTTTCTTTCACGCCCACTCAGTGCCCCATCCTTCTTTCTTTTATCCCAACCTACTTTTTTTACTATTTGATGGTGAAACTATCTGCGCGTGCCCTTTAGGCATACCTCTCAGCGCTTCTTTAGCCCCCTGCTCTTCTTTGGCCTTCTGGTCCTCTTTGGCCTTTAAACAGTTCCTCCGGTAATGCCTTGTGCAATCTAGGAGCTCCTTCAGATCAAGCAGCCCAATCATTACACTTTTACTGATTTTTTACGAGTCGCATGCAAATTTTATTCGTTTTAGAACATCTCCCGCTTTTTGGATTAGCATTTCTTCTTAATATCACTAGGGGGTAATTGTACTTTGCGACCAACTTTCTTGGAAGAGGTTATTGACTTCATTTTCCGAGTACAGTACCTCCACCGCACTTTTGATGGTGGAGCTGAAATCACACAACATCGCTTTATTTATCTGTTTACTATTTTCTCTTCCTGCCGCGATCTCTTTGTGGACTTCGGGATGATTCGTGATTACTTCGGGATTTACAACCCTTGCTTTGGTCGCTTCGGTAGTGATCACAGCAGTAACCATCAAATTCTTGATGTTTTTTATATTTTCCTCCACCGCTCGAACATTTGAGCATCCTGCAGAGTTTCCCACTCTTCCTTTTTAGGACACTCTGCCCGCATCATTTTTTGCTGCACCCGAACGCCATAAGGATCTCTGCATGGATAAGACTGTCTGTTAATCTCCGTTTTTCGTTCGTCTTCACTGTCATTGTATTCATCGTCGTTTTTGTCATCGTTAGTACCACTCTCGACCAGCGCTAATAGGGAGTCCGTCTCAACCAAACTTACGCCACCAGCCGAATGATGCAAACTTCGAACGTACTCCGAGGTTTGCCAAGATTTTACCGGAACGGAGATGGTATGATAGTTGAATTGGAGCCGTTCACGCACGAGTGCCACCTCGGCACTACCAAACAAAGCAACTAGTTCCAAACCATCATATACACCAGCCCAAAGCATCAAATCCAACCCAGTGTCCAAAGTGTAGTCCAGATTCAGTCGGGGTCGTTACTTGTCATCCCAGGAGGGAAGCTCATGGCACCCTCCATGTACCCGGATCCTTGAGGGTGGCGTTTCCCGAAGAATACTAGCTTCCAAGAGTACTCCTGTCGACAGGCATTCCCCTTGCGGGAATTTCCCCCGGTACTTGCGGGCGGCACTCCCCAAAGAATGCTAATCTCCAAGAGTATCCCTGTTGGTCGGCAATCCTCCTGCGGGATGTTGTCAATGTCATCTAGGCAGAGCGTTGTTTTAGGCTGATAACCACGTTTCAGGCTTTTTACTGCTTTGTATGCTTGCCTTGTGTTATTGCACGCTAGACTTACATCTATACTTCTCAATTAGTCGTCATAGTATTTTCTTTTCTTAATTCTAATAATCTTATTCACTACTCTTCTAAGACTTAAAAGCGTTGTCACTTCGCCCTGGTTTTCCTACCTAAGTATTCTTTGTACGCCCGATTCTTTTTATCTAACTCATTCTGGCACTCGTCATCGAACCAATCATTTCATTTGCGCTGGACTTGATGTCTTATCGTTGGTTTTGCCACGATCTTATTTGTCCCCTTCACTTCCATCCAGAACTTGTTTTCGGCAATGTGTCGTGTCTGATAGGATGGAAGCCAGCTGGCTGTCGAGGGTCTGCGTGAAATTTTTTGCAACAGACGCCGTTTGCAGTCTTTCGATGTCAAATTTTTGTAGAAGGCTGGTCTTCACCGAATATGCTTTTGCCATACGATATTGATCAAGTAATGATCTGAGTTCCAATTGGTGTCAATTATTCTAAGCGAAAGAACTACATCGTTCTTTCACCCGAGCATTTCAGCTATCAACTTAATAGCATTTTTCGCTCGATGGACTTCAGCTGGTTCCAGCATATGGGCTGGTTCCATTAAAAATCTCGCAGTTTCGTACGAGGTGACCGATATACTCCTCAGGAGCTGCCACATCAGTCACCTCGGGGCAGCTCGACTCCGGGGGTTCCAGGTGACCACGAACCTATATATAGCGAAATCTGGCCACGCAAGGTACAAAGGCCATACTGATTGCACGCTTGCGTGACGCGATTGAGTCGGAAGGCGGGAATCTGTATTCGGATGAGCTCTCAGATGCAGAAAAAGGCGCAGAAGGTGGTGAAGCCGAAACACCAAAACCAAAGGAACCAGAAAATGCGCTGATGCAAATATTGATGCTGATGCAGCAAGAGCAGCGACAACAGTCATCCAATTTAACTGCGAAGCTAAATGAACAATCAGCGCAGCTAAATGAACAATCAGCGAAGCTAGACCAACAAGCATTCGAAATCAAGGCAGACATCACACAGAAGCTGGAAAAACAATCAACCGAAATAAAAGCGGAGCTCAGTAGTCTCAACAGCCAAATTAAATGCGTCGAGGAAAAGGTATACCAGGTCGAGGAGAGAATCAACCTTGAGATCAGCCAGGTCGAGGAGAGAATCAACCATGAGATGGAAAACATGAAAAAGGAATTGGAAGCAGCGAAGGCCGTAGTAACCACCTCACCAGCCCAACTTATAACCGCAGCGCAAAGCTCATCTAGAAATGTGCAAGCACCAATATTTGACGGGCAAACGGTCTGGACTATTTACAAAACCCAGTTTGAAGCAGCCGCTAGCATAAATCACTGGAATGAGCACGAACGAGCAACTGCATTAATTCTTGCTCTAAGAGGCCCAGCTGCCGAGCTGTTGCAGACGATCCCCGTTGAATTGCACTCAAACCCGAATGCTATAATGAATACGCTCGACATACGTTATGGAGACGATCATCTAAAGCAGATTTATCGGTCACAGCTAAGGCATCGGGTGCAGAAGCCTGGTGAAACCCTACAGTAGCTAGCCCAAGACATTGAGCGACTAGCACTTTTGGCTTACCCAGACTACGATCCAGAACATCGAGATGATGCAGCGACAGAAGCATTCATCAGCGCACTAAAGGACCCGGAATTGCAACAAACCGTGCGTTTAGCTCAAAAGCAAACGGTTAAGGACGCATTGGCTTACAGTCTGAACTTTGAGGCAGCGAAAAATGTGACTCGTACCACTGCCAGGTTCGTGAGGTAGTGACAGACGAGTGCAGGTGTGAGCGCGTGGAAATTGAGCGATACCCGCACGTGAATGGTGCGCCTAGATGCTGCGATTGCGGAGAGAAGGGGCACCTGCAAAGAGACTGCAAGATGCGGAGAAAACCAAGCTATTGTCCAGGGTGTGCAGTTAGAAGGAGATCAAGACCGAGTCAGGAGCCCAGAATGGAAGCCCTTCAAACAGAGGGGTCGGGACAGATGTAAGAGCCAACTTCGTGGGGCAGAGATTGGCTAGGAGGATCGATGTCCCCAGCACCACCATCACCGTGTCAAGACTACATCGTGGAGAAGCGGACTTATGCCTTCCGGGTCAAGTTGACGGAGAACACTGCACCATAACAATCGACACTGGTGCAACCCGATCGATTATCCGACCAGACCTAGTTAGACAGCAACTACTTCACAAGGGTAGAATTTTCTCACTACGGTCAGCTACGGGAGAAACTGCACCTGTTCATGGAGAGGTCAACCTCCAGATACAGTTGGGAGACCTTCTGTTCCGACATAATTTTCTGGTCGCGAACATTATGGATGACTGCATTCTCGGAATGGATTTTCGGCGACCACATGGAATTACGTTGGATTTGGGCAAACGTGTATTGGAATGGCAGAATGTCGAAGTACTGATGGAGGATCCCAGCGTCCAAATTCCCAAGATGAATGTAGTGGTATGTACTGACACTGATGTACCGAATTCTTCCGAAAGCATTGTATGGGCCAAGCTTGATGGTGATTCTGGAGACCACCGATCTTATCTGATAGAGCCAACGAAGACGTCCGCATTGCGCAGTTTGATTGTAGGACGAAGCCTTGTAAGATCTTTAAGGAACGGATATGTGCCGGTAAGAGTCCTTAACACCGCACACTCAACCACGAGCATCAAAGTGGGAGTAGTCATCGGCAGCTGCCAGCCTGTTTCCACCATCACCTCTTTGGAAGCTACTCCATCATTGGAAAAGGAGGCAAGACACAGACAAAGCCCGGGAATCCACGTCTGCAATATTGAAGCAAGTCAAATTGCCAGTGCAGCTATTCAAACGAGCCTCTGATCTGGAAAAAGGATGGTAGCACTCGTTTTTGTGTCGACTATAGGCAGCTTAACGACGTCACTAAGAAAGATACTTATTCGCTCCCACGCATCGATGACATCATGGACACTTTAGCCGACGCAAAATGGTTTTCTACACTCGATCTCAAGAGTGGCTACTGGCAAGTAGAAATCGACAAGAAGGACCGAGAGAAGACCGCATTTTCAGTTGGGACCGGATTGTGGCAGTTTGTGGTGATGCCATTTGGGCTTTGCAATGCTCCAGCCACTTTCGAACGCCTGATGGAGCACGTGCTACGTGGCCTCACGTGGAAAACCTGCTTGGTGTACCTAGATGACATCATTGTCATCGGAACAACGTTCGAAGAGCATGTGCGGAACTTAGAAGAGGTTTTCTCCCGATTGCGACTGGCAAATTTGAAACTTAGTCCTGCCAAGTGTACCCTTTTCGTAGCTGAAGTAAAATACCTGGGACATGTCGTATCAGCAAAAGGGGTCAAAACAGACCCTTAGAAAATTGAAGCCATGAAAAGCTGGCCAACACCAAACAACAAGTGCCAACTACGAAGCTTTCTGGGTCTGGCAACCTACTATCGAAGATTCGTCAAAGACTTTGCCAAAATAGCTTAGTGTCTCCATCAGTTAACCGAAAAAAATCGTCCGTATGTCTGGAATGAACAATGCCAGGTAGCCTTTGAGACCTTGAAGGAGAAGCTGTGTGAATCACCCGTGCTGGCATATCCGAAACCCGGAAAAATGTTTGTAGTTGACACCGATGCGAGCAACGGCGGTATTGGAGCTGTACTCTCCCAGCAGATCGATGGCGAAGAAAGAGTCCTCTCGTATTACAGTCAAGTTCTTTCAAAAAGTGAGAGGAACTACTGCGTGACCAGGAAGGAGCTATTGGCTATAATAGAGGCCATCAAGCAGTTCCACAAGTACCTATATGGCCAGAAATTTGATTTTCGAACGGACCATGCATCACTGAGATGGCTGCTCAACTTCAAAAACCCCGAGGGACAAGTTGCGAGATGGATCGAAAGATTGTAGTCATGCGACTACGAAATTGTTCATCGGAGGCGGAGTTCATGGAAATGCTGACGCCCTATCCCGCCGTCCATGTCCAGCTAACTGCAAGCATTGCCGACGCATTGAGGAAAAGGAACCGCCCGTTGATCTGCGATTGATAACGGCCGAATTCGATGAAGGTTGGTCATCGTAGGAGATTCGAAACGCCCAGTTAGCCGATGAAGACATCGGACCATTGCTCTTATGGAAGGAGACGACTGAGCGACCTGAGTAGAAAGACGTTTCAATGCATGGCGTTACCCTGAAAAGCTATTGGGCACAATGGAACTCCCTTCAGGTGGAGGGTGGCGTACTCAAGCAGAATTGGGAAACGGCGGATGGCAGCTCCTATAGGATGCAAACTATACTACCCAAAAGCCGAATCCACGATGTGATTAAGGAAATGCATGAAGGATCCTCGGGAGGCCACCTTGGTGTTAACAAGACCTTAGCGAAATTGCGGGAAAGGTTCTACTGGCTCCACGCTCGAGAAGACGTAGAGGACTGGTGTCGCAGATGCACAATTTGCGCTTCCGTCAAAGGCCCAAAGCGACGACTGAGAGGACAAATGCAAACCTATAACGTGGGGGTACCGTTTGAAAGGATTGCTGTTGACATCGCAGGACTCTTTCCTGAATCCAAATGGGGAAATCGATACACGCTGGTTGCAGCCGATTATTTCAGCAAGTGGCCCGAGGTCTACCCCATTCCCAACCAGGAAGCAACTACCGTAGCCGAACAGCTAGTGCTAAATTGGGTCAGTAGGTACGGCGTACCTTGCGAATTACATTTGGATCAAGGCCGAAACTTTGAGTCACTAGTTTTTGGCGAAATGTGTGAACTAATGGGAATACGGAAAACGAGGACAACACCGCTGCATCCCCAATCCGATGGAATGGTCGAACGTTTCAACGGCAAGCTAAATAAACATCTGGCCAAGATGGTTGACGAGAACCAAAGGGACTGGGACCGACACATTCCACTATTTTTGATGCCGTACAGAACTGCCGAACATGCATCGACGGGCCAAGCCCCAGCCAAAGTCATTTTTGGAAAGACTATTCGTCTGCCAGCCGATATAAAGTTTGGAACACCCCCTGAAAAACCCAAGACGATCTCGGAGTACGCAAGTGAGCTAAGACAACGGTTGAACCAGATACATCGGACAGTGCGAAAACACCTCGAATCGGCTACTGACCGCATGAAGACCAGGTATGATGTAAAGGCAAATTCTACTGGCTTCCAGCAAGATGACTTGGTGCGGCTATATAACCCCCAACGGCGAAAGGGTAGGTCTACAAAGTTGCAACATAATTGGGAGGGACCATACCGGGTCACAAAGCGAATCAACGACGTCGTATATCGCATACAGGAACACCGTAAGCCAAAATGAAAACCGTGCATCTGGGCCGTCTTGCCTCATATTACACCCAGGGAGAATTGACCACAAATGGCGACACATCTTTTCGGGGCGAAAAGAACTGAGGTGGGGGCAGTGTTATATGCACAAATAATTCTGCGAGCTACTGTCACAATTGTTTTCACAACAATTAAGAACATCAACAAAACGAATTTTCTCGAAACCACGAGAACCCAACAAGCATGATCAACATCTGAAAGTGAGTCACTGCTCCATTCATTACGCTGCTGGAATGTTTCCGCTAATTCATCAATGTCCGAGAACTAAGTTGAATGATTAGAGGCCCTATATATAAGCGAGCTGAATGAATGGGGAAAATCATTCGTTTGACCGCGATAAGAACTGCGATAGTGTGTGGGAAGCGATATTGTTCGAGTAACAGAAAAGTGATTTTCGTAATAGTGAAGTTATTTAGAAGACAATTGCGATAAGAAATTTATGGACAAGTGTTAGACTTCTAATAGTGAAAATTAAAATTAGTAAAATTGTGGAATAATTAATAAGTGATTGTGCACTTTTAAGTACTGAAATAAACTCTTTTAACTTAAATTAAAAGACATTGCGTTTTCACTTCCCCGGAACATTAAAATTATTGGCCGCGAACCATAACACGCGACAATATATATATATATATATATATATATATATATATATATATATATATATATATATATATATATATATATGGGTTCGTGGTCACCTGGAACCCCCGCAGTTGAGCTGCCCCGTGGTGACTGATGTGGCAGCTCCTGAGGAGTACATCGGTCACCTCGTACGAAACTGCGAGATTTTTAATGAAACCAGCCCATATGCTGGAACCAGCTGAAGTCCATCGAGCGAAAAATGCTATTAAGTTGATAGCTGAAATGCTCGGGTGAAAGAACGATGTAGTTCTTGCACTTAGGACACCAGCATTCCTTAAACAAAATTTCTTATAAGTTCGCCACCACTGCGTAATAGTGGAAATTATTGCTCGATAGAGCTTGCAGCACTGCCATGTTGCAGCATATATACAAGGTGGGCCAGAAAGGCGTACGATTTTAAAAACACTCTTGCGTTTGAAGCTTTAGAGAGGGGACTGCGCGGGTGATGGGGTTAAGTAGCTCGGTTCTCGGAAATTTAGTCGCGATGGATCACTTCACCGGAGCGCAACGTGCATTCTGCGTTAAACATTATTAAAAATCACAATTCGTGCGCTATTGTTCGGCGTTTATTTCGGCGTGAGTTTGGATTACATGACCTAAATCAGTGTCCGAAAGAAAGTGTAATTCGATTGTGGGTCAGAAAGTTCGAAGAGACTGGTTCGACTCTCAAACAGAAGCCTGCAGGACGCCCAAGGTCAACAAGAACGGAATTATCGGACCCTACTTCTTCGAAAAAACAAGGCCAATCTGTCACTGTGAATTCTGACCGATACATAGCCATGTTAAGGGATTTTTTCTTTCCACAACTGCAACAATATGAAGCCTATAATCGTGTGACATGGTTTCAACAATATGGCGCGACATGCCATACAGCTAATGCCTCTTTGGCGGTCGTAAACGAGATGTTTGCTGGGAAACTGATATCGCGCCGAGGTGACATTGCATGGCCTCCTAGAAGTCCGGATCTGACGCCACCGGACTTTTTTTTTGTGGGGATACCTAAAAAGTAGAGTCTACACCAATAACCCAGCCACGATTAACCAGTTGAAGACCAATATCCGGGAAGAAATGGCAGCTATTCCCCGTGCAATGTGCCAGCGAGTTTTTAACCAATTTGAGCGTCAGATTCGAAGAATGTTTGCAGCGGGATGGTGCACACCTGGATGACGTTATTTTTAAGAAATGAATTTCCCAGATGTCAATTTTTATAGAAATAAAAATTTGTATGTGAATTGTACTCAGTTTTTTTTTAATGATTTTTGCAAATTCGCAATTCTTTCTGGCCCACCCTGTATATATATGGGTTCGTGGTCACCTGGAACCACCGCAGTCGAGCTGCCCGGAGGTGACTGATGTGACAGGAGTATATCGGTCACCTCGTACGAAACTGCGAGTCAATTATTCGTATAATATATACTGAGTTCCAATTGGCTTCAATTATTCGTATAATATATATATTGTGACAAAAAAACACCCGGAAATTTTAATTTTAATTCCCCGAGTAAATAATATTTCAAAAAAATTATTTTGTTAAGTTGATAGGACTGTCCTTAATCACTATGCCAAATATGAGCGTGATATGTCAACCTGTTTGTTTACAGCAGCTGCTAAAGTCGGTACAACTCAGTAGTGCATTGTGATTTTTATAATGGATAGAAATATCGAACAAAGAATTTGTCTCAAATTGTGTGTTTCTTACAAATTTCGTGTGCGGAATCATTGCGAATGTAAGAAAAGGCTTACGATGATTTAGACTTATCAAAAACACAAGCCTACGAGCAGTACAAAGGCGGCCGAGAGATCGTTGAAGACATGCTCCGTCCTGGACGACCTTCGACCTTTTCAACTGATGAGAACATTAAAAAGTGAAGGATATGGTGCTTGAAAATCGTCATGCAAGTGTTAGAGAGATGGCAAGAGAGCTTGACACCTCTCGCGAGTCCGTTCGAATGATTTTGGTGGATATTTTGGGTATGAACTGCGTTTTTGCTCGTGGCGTCTCCATGAGATGATAATGCACTATCGCATCGAACCACGATTGTGACCGAATGTAAAGCCAAAAACGCAATAAATACCATCGATCAACCACCGTATTCACCAGATTTTGCTCCGTGTGATTTTTTCTTGTTCCCCAAACTGAAATTGCCGCTCCATGGAAGAGATAAAACAAAACTCACTGAAGGAGCTGAAGGCCATCCCAAAAAGTGCTTATGAAATGTGTTGCGAGGGCTGGAAAAATCGTTGGCGTGTGTATTGCATCTGGTGGGGATTAACATACTTTGAAGGCGACAAAATAAATATTGATGAATAATTAAATATCTTGCAATTTACTTGCAATTCCCGGGTACTTTTTTGCCACAATGTATGTTGTATTTGCTTCTATTTTTGCTTAAACTTTAACAATTCATGTTTATCTATTTCGCAACCATAAATAATTCTTTTTTTTTTGACAAGTGGCAGGGCCTTACTTCTTTGAGTCAGCAGATGCATTTCGACAACTTTGAGTCATCTACAGTGTCTTAAGGATGTGTGGAAGGAAATGACTTTACATAGGTGTAGGATGGGTTAAGCAGGTAGACCACGCATTAAACCAAGCAGAGGGATATTAGGTTTTTGTTTTTTGATAGTTGGATGTCCATTTGCTCTGGTTCATTTCGCTTCGATTTTCGATGGAGACTAGGATCTAATCGCGTCAGAATTTGTAATAAGTTGCTTGGTGATAATGCTACCATCTGCTTTCTATGTTTATATACTTCAAGTCTTTCTAGAATGTCGTCTTGGCCCTGTTTTTGTTTGTACCGTTTAATGAGTTTGTCAATATTACGTTGTTTGCATCCGTTATTACTTTCTACATTGTAAATGTTGTCTAGTTAGTTGGAGTAGTTAGTGGGAGTCATGGGGATAGAGTGGAGGCTCCACACCATTGGTCTGTATGCTGCTAGCTTATGTTGTGCGGGGGGCTTAGATGCAGTGGATGGTTTTCCGTATATTTTATTGCCTAACTACGTTTATTCCCGTGTTATGGTTAGGTCCACACGGTTGATTTGTCCGTTCGTTTCTTTTTCCATGGTGAAATTTACATTTGTGTGTATTTCAGTCAAATAGGCAAGTAGTTCATCTTTTTTATTTTCTTGTGACAACCATATATCGTTAGTAAAATATTACATTGAACCTTGCGAAAATATTGAGTATAATGACTTCTTCCAGAGGTAGTAAAAATATTTCTGACATTATTGATGATATCAGGTATCCCACACCCAAAATATTCTTAGCAATATACACTCCCCGACAGCAGGATTTTCATGTATTGATAGTATTTTGATGAAATTTTACTTTACATTCTTTTTGTTGATGCATATTGCCTGGTAGCGAAAAATTTAAAGAAAAACATACGACAACGGTTATTTCAACTGTTTAATTTTTCGACTTTTTTGCAAAGGCGACTCCAGGATGGACACATCAGTTTGTTATTAACTTTCAAACAATCAAGAGATTTATATTTAAATTCAATTTTTTATTGATTGGTGTTGCTTATTTCTTGTTGAAAATAATTTTTTTGGGTGCAGGTTTAACGTTTACAAAGAAAGAAACAGGCAAAATTATTGCATTTAAGGAAGAAAATTATTCCATTCGGCAAATAGCTATTAAAATCGGTCGAGGTAATAAGGTAATTGGTAGTTATTTAAGTGATCCAAAAAATTAGAGAAAAAAACAGAAAGAGTGCACAGCAAGAGCAATTGCAGAATGAGAGCGTAGGTTGATTTAACGCGAATCGTCGAATCCTGCTGCCACCGCTTGCAAAATGAAAGGTAAAGTTGGAAATTCTGCCAGTATTCGGACTGTACAAAGAGTGAGTGAAGCGTGTCCGGATCTTGGACGGAGGAAACTAATGAAAAGCCACACTTACTTCAGCGTCATAAAGATGCTAGGTTAGAGTACTGCCGGACACATTTTAGTTGGAAGGAAGAATGGCGTCAGGTGATATTTTCTGATGAAAAAAAATTTAATTAGGATGGGCTTGATGGCTTTCAGTATTACTTCCATGATTTGAGAAAATCTGAGCGGTTTCTGTCCAGTCATCTTACTGCTGTTGGTGCCGTCATGGTATGGGCTGGAATTTCGTTTCATGAAGTCATCGGTTCGGTTATTTTAGAAGACCTCAGCGCATTACATTGAACTTTTAGAAATCCAGAGAATTCATTTCCAAGAAATGTTCGGTGGCCAACAATGGATTCTTCAACAAGGTAACGCCTCCATCTATACAGCAGGACGAGTTAAACAATGGTTGGCACACAACAATATGGAATTTCTGAACTGGCCAGTTTCATCACCTGACCTGAATATAATCGAGAATTTGTGAGGATCGTTATCGCGAACAATTTATGCAGAAGAAAGGCAATTTCAAGACAGAGAAGCACTGATCGCAGCAATTGATCAAGCCCCATTAAATTACGTACAAAAACTGTATGGTTCACTCCCAAATAGAGTTTTTGAAGTTGTACTCAAAAATGGAGGATCTGCATAATATCAATAATAAAATAAAATTTAAATAATTAAAATTATTCGTTTTATTAAGTATTTTTAGAGGTGTGTCCATCCTGGTATCGCCCTTGCAAAAAAGTCGAAAAATTAAACGGTTGAAATTACCGCTGTCGTATGTTTTTCTTTAAATTTTTCGTTGCCAGGCTATATGCATCAACAAAAAAGAATGTAAAAGAATGTTACCAAAATACAAACAATACATGAAAAGTTATGTAAAATTTTTCAGTGTGGCCATCCTGCTGTCGGGAAGAGTATGTGTTGCAATTGAACTTAAAAGAGTTCTGCTAAAAGAAATATTTTCATTCAACAACACCGGACGATTCACAGATCAACCACTCAATCTTATAAAGACCACCTTCAAGTGGAACTTCTTCTTCTTCTTTCTAGCGCTACATCCCTTCTCTGGCCTTCGTTTCCTGCAAATAGCACCTTCAACAGTCTAGGTCCATTGACCACGTCCTCCAATTCCGAAATCCGAGCAGCGATGAACTGTCTTCGTCGACCAAGTTAGACCAGCGTTTCCACAGTTTCCCCACTGGTCTCCGGCCTTCAGTTCTCCCAACGAATACCTTTTTGGGTATCCGTTGTTGGCCCATACGATCCATGTGGTCAGTCCATTGCAGCTTCCGCAGCCTTACAATCTTTGAGACTTCCGGCTCGTCAAAAATTTCATATAACTCATGGGTGTATCGAATTTACCATTGGTCTCCGTCCCACCTCGCTCTGATTGTTCTCCTCAGGACCCGTCTTGCGAAGGCTTTCAATATGTTCGTGGATGCTTGGGTTAGGGTCTATGTTTCACACCCATAGCATAAACAGGCCTTATCACAGATTTGTATAGTTGGAGCTTTCTTTTTCTGTATATGCAGCGGGGCTTCAAGATCGTCAAAACTGAATAAAATATTTTATTTGCGAGCTGTATTCTTCGGGATATATCATCTCCTTCATTACCAGCTCTCGTCTCGCTTAGCAATATAAATTCGCCCACATTTTCGATATTGTATTCGCCGTGTGGTATTTTGAGTGTTTGAGATATATTTCTTCGACTGCGTCATGAGCTTTGTTTTATCAAACAGAGCGTTTTTTAAGTTCAATAGCAAACTCATATTACCAAGGATGATTTAGGTATGCGACATCCAATATCATCAATACTGCCAGAAATATTCTTACAATCTCTAGAAGAAGTTTTTATGCACAAAATTGTCGAAAAGTTTAATGTTATATTTTACAAACGAAATGTGGATAACTGTTTTATCATTATTGACTCACAAGAAAATAAACAAGATGGACTACTTGCGTTTATGAATGAAATACATCCAAATATAAATTTTGCCATGAAAAAAGAAACAAAACGAACAACACCACTATATGGATCTAACCGCGGCACGTGAAAAACGCGATTAGACTACAAAATATTCAGAAAACTGATCACTGCTGATCATACTATACACGTAACATCTAACCACTCCACACAACATAAACTAGCAGCATACAGATCGATGGTGCAGAGGCTCCACTCCATCACCATGACTTCCATCATCTACCCCAACGAACTAAACAGCGTTTAAATATAGCAAAGTAATAACGAACACAAACAATGTGACATTGACAAACTCAGAAATGCACAAGGGTGACCAACAGTGGATTACGCTGACATACATAGGCAAAGAGACATTCAAACTAACAAACTTCTTTAAGAAATACAAGCTGCAAACATCATTCAAAACGAACAACAACATTGGAAACAAGCTGAAACCAAAATCAAATGACAAATCAATATACGAAAACAGCGGCATATGCAGATTGACATGCGAGGACTGCAAAAATATACAAAGAGCACTTATGGCCTTTATTACACATCAAGACAGATTCCAGTTATGCGACGCACCTACAAAACTACGCACACGAGCCTGAAGCTATGAAAAGCTCTATGTCATTGTTACACAAACAAAGCAAAGGACTGAAACTTGACATCCTAGAAAGACTTGAAATATGTAAACATAGAAAGGCAGATGGTAGCATTATCGACAAACAACTTATTGCAAATTCCAACGCAATTATGGCAGTATCAGAACACACCCGGCGACGAAAATGGAAGCGACTCGGACCAGAACAAACGGACATCCAACAACCCAAAAGACGAAAGCCTAATATCCCTCTACCGAACCTAATTTAGCACCTAGCTGTTCAACCCATCCTACACCTTTATAAAGTCATGTCCTTACCCACATCCTTTAGACACTGAAGAAGACTCAAAGTAGTCTGGTCACACAACAAAGCAAGGCTCGACGTCTTTTCAAGAAAAACAATTTTTATTCAACGGAAAATCTCACTTGATGTTATTGATGCCAGACAAACATATGGGCGCATCTCGAAAACACCATCGTAAGAAAAACATTTTTAAAGTGAGATTTCCATGTAAATAAAGTTCTAGTTTAGATTGGAATTTCGAATAAAAGCTTTCCATATCATTTCCACTAATGGATATTAACCAAAACTGACGATAGATACAAGCCATATGGCAGCAGCGCTTACTACCACACACATGACCATTAGTAGGCCGACTTTGCTGGCAAACTTACATGGCGTTATATGAAGAATTGTGGAGGTGCCAACAAAAATTCAAGGTTTTGTACGGTTTAGAGACGGATTTCTACAGTGAAATCCAGATGATCCGCGGAGAACACAATAGCGCTCCTAGTGAAGTGAAAATTATTTCAGTTCGTATACCCGTTTGGTTTTTATCGCCTTGCAAAGTGCATTTATAGGAGTTTGTTTACATCTCAACGCTGAGCTATCAGTCGAAGGTGCAAAACGTGTGCTTCATTTGCTCGTCTTGGAAAGTTTAGGAGCACAATGGGCTATACAAGGTGAATTTATAGCATGCACGGAATGCGTTCGGCACGTTTTTTATTCGGAAAATAGTATATATGACGAAATCTAAGCATTTGCTAATGCCGCGGTTGGGTGACAGCTACCGGAAGCTTGTCTATAGTAGGCCGACTAATACATAAGCAAATTGCTACCATATGGCTTGTATCTATCGTCAGTTTTGATATTAACCAAAACAGATCTACACTTTCTGCGTCGAACAGGAGAAACTGATCTCCAAAAATTATATTTCATTTATATTAATCAAGCTATACAAATAATTTAATTACTTTTTCACTGGACATCTATAAGGGTTCAGTTAGCTCAATAATTTTATGCTATAATTTATTACGCGACCAAACAATTGTGAATCAGATCAGGTTTTAACTATGGAGTTCGGTATTGATAATCATTGACCACGGGCATGAAAAACAATTATCATTGTTCGACAAAATGGCTATGTTACAGGAGTAACATCTTTACGGCGAGTTGGGCAGTTTGAGGATTAAGAGTATATAAATTAGATTATGCGAAACACCTTCGACAACATTCGTTCGAATAACCGATGCTCGACTGTATTTATAAATCAATGGAAGGAGTCTCATTTATATCCTTTATAACGTATCTAAAATTAAAGCGTGTGTTATGTTATTTACTATCACCAACCTCTATTAAATAATTTATGTCCAGATTCGTTGCATTCGTGTTCGATGTATTAAAAAAGGTTGGCACTCACTGTTGCCGAAATGTAATTACCTCCAAATTTACACCCATATCCAGGTCAACCACCTGACCAAACCGCTTCCATCACAGAGAAAGATCTGATCCAACAAATCAAAGAAGAAAATCTTCCGCTAACGAATAGGAAAAAACCAACTGATGAGCAATTGCCCCGAGCCCTGACCCCTCATTTCCAAATTTCCAGATTTGTATTTGAATTTCTTTCGCGGTATGCGAGCACAGCTGGCTGTACCAGAAAGTCACTTGTTGGTTGATTAACGGCTCGCGGGGAGCAGGCAACACTAACAGCGTGCGTGTCAGTGACGAGACGGAACGGGTAAGTATTGTTTGTGTCGAACCAAGCAAGTCCAGTTCGGTCGTGGACAAATGTTTAGTTTTATTCGAATTTTAAACTGTTGAAATCGTAGAAAACCCGAGGATAGATGGAGAAGACGGCTTCCGAGAAAGCCCCTGGCAAACCGGCGCCTGCAATCAAAACAGCAGAGCTCGATCAGACAACGATGCTTATTTCACTTCTAATTGTTCTGATCACATGCGGTAAGTAAGAGCGTAACCGGAGACGGCGTAGATGCTTTGAGGTTACTACGCTTATTGTGGAGGGTTTTGACCCACAATTCTTCTGTTGCAGTACTAATCTACATCTTCCGAAAGAAACGGGCGGCACGTACAGATTTTCTGCTGACAGGCATCTGCGACTCGGGGAAAACTCTTCTGTTCTCTCAATTGGTGAACTCAAAAGGTCGAGAGACATTCACTTCGATAGCAGAGAACATTGGCTGGTACCAGTGCGGTAGAGGGTCTGTTAAAATTTTGGACCTTCCAGGCCACGAAAGGTTACGTGCGAAGTTTTTCGACAAATACAAACACCAGGCTAAAGGTGTTGTTTACGTTGTAGACAGTGTGACGTTGCAAAAGGACATTCGAGATGTGGCAGAGTAAGTTTCATATTTCCAAAGCTCTAGTGAAATCTTTACCAATGAGATTGTTGTTCGCAGCTATTTGTACACTGTTCTAGCGGATGGAGCAATAACTTCCTCTTCCATATTGATATTATGCAATAAACAGGATGAACCTACTGCTAAAGGTCCCGCTGTTATAAAAACCCTTCTCGAGAAGGAAATGTAAGTACTTGTACCATTCGGTCTCATCACTCTAGAAATGTCATTTATTTTAACCCACAGTAACCTCATTCGCACAACGAGAGCTAATCAATTAGAGTCGGTAGATCCCTCTGCTAGAGACACATCGGTGACTTTCCTAGGTAAACAAGGAAAGGATTTTGAATTCTCTCATATTCCCCAGAACGTCCAAATACTCGAATCCTCAGCTAAGAAAAATGAGTTGAATCATTTGCGTGACTGGATTGATAGAATCTTTTGAGCAAATCTGACGAGAATCTGTGCGCTAGAGTTTAAAGTTTGGATGTGAGTGTAGCACTTGCTAATTTAAATTTTACGATTATACCATTTGTTCATAATTTCAATAAAATTAATCCGAGTATTTTTATGGAAAACAAATCGATGAAAGTTAAAGTTGCATCAAGCGTTTGCAGTGCAAGTTACAGTTTTTTGACCTGATCGGCGAGCTATAAAATTTTTTTTCATAGATGAGTTGGTTGATTGTTATTTGTGCAGAATTTTTAAGTGCTCATTAAACTCATGTTTGTACTCATCGCATGAGAAGCCGCTTGAAGTACGTATTCATAAAAAGTGTTGATTAGACATAATGATTACACTAGTTTTCTCCGAAAGCAGGTTGTACTTCGACGCTGAATGCAATGATGAATCAGTAATTAAATATGCATAGCAACTACGATAAGTTAATTATTGTAATCATAGGAGATTAAGCACGTATACTAAGACATTTGGATTGAGTTTTATCTCGTTTTGAATCCATACTAAATTGCAATTTGTATTCGTGCTTATTCCAGTTAAATATTTCTTACTAGATTGCAATTTGTTTTCGCGTTTATTCCAGAAAAGCATTTGTTGTATTAATTACTTATAACTTGACACACACTACACACAATACATCAGGTGAATAATTAAGAAATAATTTGATAGAGTAAGCTTGTTCTGGTAGGGATAAGCACGCACGGTATGGTGCTTTGATCCTGATTAACTTGTCTTTATTAATGCTATTTTAGCTAGAATATACCTACTTGAAACATTATTAGGATGTTTAACAAGTAGCTTCAAATAAGCGAGAAACATATTTTAAATATCTCTTAGTCTGTCTTAAAACGCGATACACTACACAAATTTGAACTTTCGTAATGTTCGTCCATTTACTAAGAAGGGCATTCTTGTGGCATTCACACTGGTATTTTTTAGTGCTACAAAATTTCCCATACTGACAAATCAAGCAGATTGGCATCTGGTGACCGTTGGGACCGCGGGACATTCAGAATGATGTGAAGAACGTCGACTCTCAGCCATTTCTGGTTGATCCTTGCTTTGTTTGATGGTGCGGTCTTCTGATACGTTCACGATCTACAACCCAAAATATCCTTCAGAGTGCATTCCATAAACACCCGGAGACATCGCGGCCCAAAACACAGGTGCTTGACGTCTGCTGGCCATTCGAATTGTTGCATGAAATCATTTTTTCGTTTAAGAGTTGCTAGATTGGGGAATTTCTCTCATTGGAGAACATGATATTCAGCAAATGATCTCGTTCGTGCAGGCTCAACAGCCGCTTCGCTCTATTCTGTCTTACTTTCAAGCATTAGTAAGATTTTGAGCATAGAATAGATACGCATAGAAGGTGAGCTGCCCATATCCAAATTCACTATGCTGCTTCGGGTACGTGAATTACTTGTTATGCATTCGTTCAACATGTTTTTATATGAGACATCGTTGCTTCGCGTATTTCAAAGTTCGCAAGCCACTTGCATCGATCTGTTCGAACCTTTCCTTCTAAAGTATCTATTCTAAGATCTTGAGTTGTTGTTGACTTTGATATTATTTTACAATATGCGAAGCATACTCTGATACGTTGAGTTTAGCAACCATTTACCTTCCACAGCCCCAACGATTCGAATTCGAGCCTCAATTTTCTGAACATTCTCTGGCGATAAAATATAGCCCCTGGTATACAAGATCAAGAATAATTTGCGTAACTAGGGTGCACTTTTTGTACGCTAGTAAACAATCAGATAAGCTGTCATTGCCTGAAATATGAACAAATGTATGGCAGGCACCATCTACCTCTCCCACGTAAGATACACGGCCGGGAGATCGTGACCTACCAACCTTGTGAAGGTAAGGCCGAAGACATCCATGCCCGCTCAAAAGCTGGGTCAAGTAGAACTCATTCTCACCATGTCTTCGATCGAGCTACTACCTCAATTCAGAGATCAGATGCGTAGTCCAACTTCCGTTTGTGTCACTCTCCCAGGACTGTTGCCAATTGCAGAGAGTGCGTTGTCCTTCCTCCATTGCGATCATAAATATTTGTCCGCTCTCTATTAAGGAAGGCGATGGAGATCTTCCTTGCTATCAGTAACACTGCCGACCCGAAGACTGTTCGATATGCACGTGCAATTCGTAGCGTTTCTTGTCTCTGCACCTGTGCCAACCGCTTTGGATGCAGTTCGTTGCTGAGAGCACCGCTCTTTATTTCCGATCCGCAGACTGCATAGCGCTCATCAATTGTCGTCTTCTTGATGATGCCGTTAAATTTGGAAGGACCATTACACTCGCTGCCGCTTTATCAGCTGTTGCCCCGATTTGCTAAAAAAAGCTTATCTTCGGGTCTATCAATATGCCCAAGTTTTTGACTACTGGTGGCCGAAAATATTAAAAATATTTTGAAGCGCAAGAGGTGGCTTGGTAACGGGCGGAACCAGTGATATACGAACGCTCATTATCTGTTGTTGTAATAAGCCAACAGGTAGAATGAGAATGGAGTGGCTATCGAGGACAATCTTGTTAATCTAATTGTCACCGACTTCAATTCATTTTACAGTCAAAAGTATAATGGAGAGATGAGTGCAAAGGAGAAACGACGATCGCCGTAATCAGTGAAGATCCTTTCACGACAAAACTCGTATGAGAAACGGGGAAAAAGAACATCCATTTCTTCTAAATTAATTAAAATAGTGGAGTTTGTGCAACTAACAACTTTTTAGTAAATCGACTGATTTTCCGAGTTAAGTGCAATTATTAACACCATGAAAAAAACGTGTTCCCCTATTAAAAGCGTCAAGAAAGGAGAAAAAAAATTTCTCCATAGAGCTGCGGCCAAATAATTACCAAAAACTTCATTTACATGTGATACTCTGTAGTGAAATGGTAGATAAAATGTCCGTACAGGACTGCAGCGATGGTCTGCTGCCTCAGCGGAAGAGGATGTTAAGATCCGCCGAGATTGGCCCTGTCTGGGGACGCGTGAATGCGCTGGCAGGCTACCGTTGCGGTGTCGTAGGGCTGGTTCTTTCCCCCAGCACAAGGACCCACTGCAAAAAGAATTTCGCATCCACGAATTCCGGGGTCAACAAAATGTCGACCGAAGTCGAAAAGGAGGTAATCAACTAAGGGTCGGAAATTGCTGACGCAAAATACAAACTGGACCTAGGGAAGACAGACGGACTTGGGAGGACTTCGTCGTTACCGACGATTCTTATGGCCCACAAATAAGAGTGGGGCATCCAGATGAAGGTGGTGCCACCTCGCACCCTGCCAACCGGATCAAGATCCAAATGTAGACGTGGCCATATATTTCCCATTTGAGTGGAAAACTCATACAAACATAATTTGCATGAATTTTCCCGTCAAATGAGAAATATAGACGTGGCCCATTTATGTTATAGAATTATGTGATGGAATCACATAACTCTATACCATAAAAAGGCACGCGAACGGAAGGCCGCTCTAACCAGCAAGAGCCCCTGTTAAACATTAAAAACTTGGTCTTTCCATTTCCATTTACCTGACCGGGTATAGGACCCGCATCGATGGCAGGCTCCTCCACTAACATGGGCTAGCCATCGAGCGCGCTCCTCCGTTTCTTTGTTTAACCGGGGCTCTTGCCGGACAGAGTGGCCTTCCGCTCGCGTGCCTTTTTGTGGTATAGAGTTATGTGATTCCATCACATAATTCTATAACATAAATGGGCCACGTCTATATTTCTCATTTGATGGAAAAATTCATGCAAATTATGTTTGTATGAGTTTTCCACTCAAATGGGAAATATATGGCCACGTCTACGTTTAGATCTTGATCCGGTTGGGAGATTGCGAGGGGGCACCACCTCTATCTGGATGCCCCACTCTTATTTGTTGGCAATAAGAATCGCCGGTAAAGACGAAGTCCTCCCAAGTCCAGTTTGTCCTTTGCGTCAGCAATTTCCGACCCTTAGTTGATTACCTCCTTTTCGACTTCGGTCGACATTTTTTTGACCCCGGAATTCGTGGATGCGAAATTCTTTTTGCAGTGGGTCCTTGTGCTGGGGGAAAGAACCCGCCCCACGGCACCGCAGCGCATTCACGCGTCCCCAGACAAGGCCAATCTCGGCGGATCTTAACATCCTCTTCCGCCGAGGCAGCAGACTATCGCTGCAGTCCTTTACGGACATTCAATATACCTACTTTCATTACAACTCCCATTGCTAAACCTCGTGGTTCGTGTCCTCCATCTCAACCGGACTCACCAGATGTACCAAGCTAATCAACAGTTGGCAATTTCATTGGTCTTCGTGAAAGTCAAGTACGTATATTTTAAGGTTAGTAGCTGGGCTGTGAAATCTTAACAACAGTGGAAAATTTATTGCAGCATGATTAACAACGTTTATAGCACCACTATTGGACGTAAAAGGTTGAAGGAGCCAGCCAGCCAGCGATTTTCAACTGAAGGAAGCAGAACTGATCAATACTAGCTGAGGCGAACTTTTCGATGGCGTCAATGGATGCGTTGGAAAAAATGTGTTTGTTGTGTCTAAGTAAAGGAGCTTCTGGAATTTCAGATTTTGCGTGGACATACATGGCCATGCTGTGAAATGGCTCCGTGGATCTGGAATAGAATGTTCGGATGAGGAAGAACAGGATATTTTTAACATGAACATGTACAAGTTGCCCAGCCAGTTGCTACGAAAGAAGTCCCACATGCAAGTATCATTTGTAGATACTTTCAGACAAATTTTTAAAATCTCTAATAATGCATGCAAAGCAGCAATAGTAAGATGACTATAGTTAAAGGTAAACTCAAAGGTGATAAATTAATGATTTCACGACAAAAGGTTTCATTTGCGAATAATGTGACAAAACATGAGGTAGTAGCAGGAGCAAATGGAGACAAAAGATACAATGGAAAATAAAACCAGAAATATTAATTTGTAGAGGAGTGCATATACACGTTCTTTACAAATAATACATTACTATAAGATTCTTCCTTCGCATTTTGGGAAACCTCGGAAAGGCTGCAATAGAGTAATTTCGCAATTTTTCTTCAAACAATTTTCGAATGCGTTTTAAACGGACCATTTGAGTCGGTGGCTGAAAGAATGTATTCGAGCGTAGTCTACTTGCGTCAAGACCTACAATCGAAATTCCTCTCTGAATTAGCTGGCCGACAAGTAGTCACTTCGGAGTAGGCTGCGAGCGCACGAACATGTATGCCTTAAGAGGCCCAGTTCGTTACTGTGCCTCAAGACCACGTCTTTGACCGATGAGAGGTCGGTTTAGATTTCTTTCGGGAAATCCTCAACGAAGCAACGACGGTGAAAATCATTACAAACCTTAGGTCTGGCTGAGAGGGATACAAAAGGGGCACCAACATCACCAGGATGCTCCACCTCGTTGCAGGCCATAACATCCCTCGTGAAAGACGGTCGTCCCCTGAGCCCGCGCGGCCAAAATAAGTTAATAGGAAGACAGGTAGGCCTCGGATTTTTTTCTGGTTAGTCCCATGATCTCCATCATTAGTTTGTGCATGTGAAATGCTTTGTAGTGGAGCTGGTCCTAGCGGAAAAGAACTTACCTCATGTGGCCGTAGACAGCTAGCCTGCCAGCACATGTACTCATCCCTAGATCATGTCATTTCCAGCTGAGCACTGATCCTTAGCTCGCTGAGGTAGCATTCCATCGCTGCTCTATAGCACTTAACTTTTTAAATAAACACATACATTTGTATGATAATTTTAAAATCGGAAAGGTGGAACTAGATCATAAAATTTATGCGAAAATGTGGCAACTTTCTCTATAATACCCTACGCCAATTATTGCAATAAATGAAGCATTCTTTAATAATATGCATAACTTGCTGAGCATTACAAGTTCTAATAGGAAATAATCGCTGTTAAAATTAAAATTGCATCCCTTTAACTCACTTCCCTAGTTTTGACATATAAGTTCCATAATAACGTTTTCGTATAGAGTGAAAATTGCGTTCAACCATATGTTTGCATAAAAGCCAATTATGTTAAAAATGTTCAGAGGAATAGAAATGGTCTTTATTGAATAGCGGATGGTTATTTTTTTATCCTTTTAAATTTATCGATTGGTAACATTGTTTAATTGCTAAATTGATTAATGAATGAACCTAAAGTACATTTAATGTTAATTTTGCGATCAATGCTTTCTTCATGTTGAAAGATCAGGCTTCAAATGAAAATTGTATAAATAAGAAAAAAGGATTAACGTAAGAGAATATTGTCAGTTCGTTTTGAATTTACGTTTCGGATTCTGAAAAAGACTATTGTAAATGAAATATCTGAAAAGTAAAGATGAATTACTAAAGTAGCCATAAGCCTTTCCGTTCCGCATGCTCTTTCTTTTGCAGCGGAAGTGATGACCGAGGGTAAGTATGTCTTGAAGAGGGTTAGGTTTTAATAATCTGCGGATGATTGATTTCTATTCGGTTACGGTCCGCGGTACCCTTGTTTGCGCTCGTTTTTTTCTTAGAGTAGGTTATTTTGGACTTGAGGTAGGTTAGCTTATTTTCTGGTACCGCGTCGGTGATTCGGTAACGCGCCTATGGGATTTTGTAGCGTTTTTGATTTGAGATCTGTGGAGAGATCACATCCAGAATTAACGTAACGTAGGTTTCCCGTCCTGGATGAGTAGTTGTTGACGCGTTTGGAAATCGGGCATGTGAACCGGTGGCTGAGTTAAGTAACTCGGACTTAGTCTGCTCGCGTAAGACCCGCGACCGAAACTCCTCTCCGAACTAGCTAGCCCACAAGCAGCCACCACGGAGTAGACTAAGTGTGGCCGGACTTGTTGACCTGAAGGGTACAGTCCGTTGTCATTTCCAAGACTGCACGTCTCGAACCGATGAGAGGTCGGTTCTGCTTGTGATCGAACGAGACGAAGTAGGAAATCGTTACAAATGGCGCCCAACGTGGGGCCTAAAACATCCTAAGGGGGAAAGAACTTCGCGTCTTCTGACGAGTTGGTCCTTTACGGAGGATGTAAGGTACTCTGGTACTCGAGTCCCACTATCAGGAGCAGTGGAGTTGTGTGATACACACTAGCAGTCGCTTCACGTGAGTTGTATCTTCCGCTCTCCTTTGTTTGATTTTTTTTTCCGCGACAGAATCATTCCGATGTGTTGTCCCAGGTTAAACCCTGTAAGGACCTTCTATTTTCTTGATGGAACAGCCAGCCTGATGGGTTTACCTATCAGCATGGACTCTCAAGAAAATAGAAGGCTACCTTGCCTTTATGTGGCGGAAGGATTCTAATTATTTTGTATGCGTGATAGACGAGTGGTATCGGTTCAACGTTCGGTGGCGTATGCTGGAATTGCGAAGCCCGGAATGCTTCCACGCGTCGGGAATTTTGACCGCGTACTAAATCGTTACGGTAGCTCTACCACTTGTCTCGTCGAGTCATTTAACGTAGATTAGAAACGGTTTGTAACGTACGGGAAATGGGGAAAATTAAGGTAGTAAATCAATCTGAAGCGCCCTTCTCTTGACAGACCACCACCAGTCATCATTTCTGCACGAAGGAGTTGGAGTTGCGGAACTGAAAGGCTGTCTTAAAATTTTTTTTGTGAGGAAAATTATAGCTCGCCACTATCGGCCACTAAAGTACCCATAAGTTTTTTATATATATATATATATATATATATATATATATATTAGGGATATAGTAAGGCTTTAGGAGTTATCTTATATTATATATTTTAAATTTTTTTTTTCTCCAGTTATTAGCACCACATTTAACCCACACGAACATGGCAACGAAGCGGACCCCAGATAAGCGTTGGACCAGATCCAAAACGGTCCAACCAGCTAACTGCGGGATCTGCTTCGAAGACGTAGTGGAGGGCGTACACAGCGTGCGATTGGATTGTGGACATCTATTCCATCGTGCCTGTGTACAACAGCTCCTCCTCACGTCCGAGCTGTGTCCCTTATGCCGGCGACCCATCGAGCGGACCGCCCTAGACGTCCCCCTCGGAACGCCCCTACCATCGCGTGGAGCAGTGGCGAAAGGAATTCCGGAGGCTGAACCGTCACAACCACTTTTAGACCTGCAAGGAGCCGTAGGCGGTGAAGTTCCGGCCGCAAGTGTCGTGTCCGAGGTGACACCCATGCCTTCCGCCCACTCCATTGACACCCTCGTGGCGTTGATGAGAGATATGTCGGAGAGGATTGGCAACCTGGAGGGAAAGCTCCAGAATCTCCCTATGAGCCAACCACCCAGCCGCGTGAGAACTCCGCTTGGCTGGGAGCCCAATCCCAGTGTGGCGATGCCCCCCTCCCGACAATCCGAGCAATGGGTCCCACCTCCAAGGAACTCGGGAATAGATCCCAGAGCTCCCGAATATAGACCACGACACAGTACCGGACCTCCGTTGGTACCTCTAGCCCCCGAGGCCGTTCAGTACAACAGGTCAATCGAGGATGTGATTCCCCCCGGGAACGCATTGACACTTTTTCGAGACCCGACGCCTCGTATCATGGAGAGTTGGCGCCTGAACTTTACAGGGTTCAACGATATGATATCGGTGGACCGGTTCCTTTTCCGGATTCAGGCGTTGGTATCCAGCACCCTGGGAGGTGATTCCTCGGCCTTCCTCCGGCATGCACATCTTTTGTTCAGCGGCGACGCTGCCGACTGGTACTGGAGATTTAAAGAATCAACGCCACGTCCCACTTGGCACTCTTTCAGTGCAGCCTTCCGCAATCGATTTGAGGATGGCTTCACTGAGAGAAAGCTAAGGGAGCAAATAAAGAAACGGAAACAAGGCGCTCACGAACCGTTCGACCAGTACTACACAAGTATAGTGAGATTGAGCACTCGCTTGCGAACTACCATGCCCGAGGACGAACTGGTAGAAATTATCAGAGAGAACATGCGCTGGGATCTCCAGAACAGCCTTCTACATTTTCCCATCAACACCATACAGGGACTGCGCCTCCATGCCCGTAGACAAGAACACTTGGATGAGCGGCGAGGTACCTTCCGTCCACAACCTCGCATAACGGGACCAAATCCCCGAAATCATCACACCGCGGAGTTGATGGCAGCGGACCACCTGCTTGCTGATCCAGTACCAGTACCAAGGAGCGGAGCACCACCGGAGCTTGAGGACCCAGCATTGATTATTCGACCCTCCCTTGAAGCAATTACAAGCCCGACGGTCTGTTGGAACTGCCGACAACCGGGACATCGGTTCTATGCATGTCCAGCAGAGCCGACGCTTTTCTGCTACCACTGCGGGAAGGCCGACACATACGCACCTGACTGTGCAAATTGCAAAGGGCGAAAAAACTTGCCACCGAGTGCCGCGACCACCCGTCGGCACTCCTAAACCCCGGACGAACCAATCCCGACCCCATCACTAGCTATGACCCAGCTCCCGACATGACTCCAATTCTGCTGACCCGCACCGCTAAACACAGTTCTCCCGAAGTTCCACAACCGACGCCATCCTTCGCCGAGGCCAACGCGCAGGGAAATGATAGCGAGGCGAAAGTTCCTTGGCATGTAAAACCTTTTCATTTCAGGCTGCAGAATTATTTGGCTACTCGACAGCGCATCTTCCATGAGGAGGTGGCTACAACTGTCCCACCGCGAAGAAAGCGAGCCACGCGTCGGATGCGGAGCTTCTGGAGAAAAGTCAGGCAGTCGAGGAAGGTGCTGAAGGACATACAATTAGACGAATTATTGAGGGATGATGTTCGGCCATATGCGTCAGTACACCTCCTGCACAAACGAGTGTCAGGCTTAGTCGATACGGGAGCCAGTGTGAATTGCATATCCGCCGAGTTTGCAGGAGAGGTACTGGCAATGCACGCGGATCAAATCCGTCATTTCACCTCCTGGTTAAGCACGGCGGACGGAACTCGCCACTCTGTAGTGGGAAAAATTATGACGGATGTCACCTTTAAAGGTGTAACTAAACCCATGGAATTTTTCATCATACCTCAGTTAACCCAGAATCTTTATCTAGGAGTGGATTTCGTTCGAAAATTTAACTTGGCCCCGGCACTATTTTCCGGTACGACCCTGGAGTCCGTCACCACCGTTCCCGACCAATCTCAACCCTCTCACTTACTACGACATACACTGGATGTAAATCAGCAACTGCGTCTTGACTCGGCTATATCGGCTTTTCCATCGCATGAGAAAGAAGCTCTCGGGAGGACTGCCCTGGTGTTCCACACTATAGATGTGGGGGATGCTAAACCCATAAAACAGAGACATTTCGCCATATCTCCGGCGAAGGAAAAATCGTTATATGCCGAAGTGGATCGAATGCTAGCATTAGGCGTAATCGAAGAATCACAGAGCGCGTGGGCTTCCCCAGTCACCTTAGTTGTCAAGCCGAACAAGGTCCGGTTATGCTTGGATGCCAGACGCTTGAACGCCGTCACGGTCAAGGACGCATACCCTCTACCGTTGATTGAAGGCATTTTGAGTCGGTTGCCTAAAGCCCACTTCATCACGAGCTTAGACCTCAAGGACGCCTTCTGGCAAATTCCTTTAGACCCCGGTTCAAAGAAGAAAACAGCCTTCACAGTCCCAGGTCGGCCCTTATATCAATTCGTGACCATGCCATTCGGATTGTGTAATGCCCCCCAAACAATGACGCGCCTTATGGATAAGGTGATACCACCTCATTTGCGGCACCAAGTTTTCGTTTACTTGGACGATCTGTTGCTTATAACCGAGACCTTTGACGAACACATCGACCTGCTTCAGGAGGTGGCTCTACACATCCGGAGGGCAAGATTAACCATCAACATACGGAAGAGTCAGTTCGTGATGACGGAGGTGAAGTATTTAGGTCACATCATTGGGCATGGCCATATCAAGACCGATCCGGAAAAGACTCAAGCGATTGACGTTTTTCCATTACCCAAGACCACCAAACAATTACGACGATTCTTAGGCTTATGCGGATGGTACCAGCGTTTTGTACGTGACTATGCCACCATAACCACTCCTTTGACCGACATGCTGCGTAAGGGACGTAAATTCGTCTGGGAGGAGCCCAGCTTGCGAGCCTTTGAAGAGCTAAAGAAGAGTCTGACTACAGCCCCCGTACTGCACAGCCCGGACTTTGACAAACCGTTCTCAATCCATTGTGACGCGAGTCAACATGGGGTGGGCGCAGTCTTAGTCCAGGTTGCACAAGACGGCGAGGAGAGACCTATAGCCTTCATGTCTCACAAGTTGAACCCAGCCCAGTGAAATTACACGGTCTCCGAGCAGGAATGTCTAGCTGCGGTGTTGGCAGTGAAACGCTTCCGAGCCTATGTGGAGGGACACACCTTTGAAATCTTTACAGACCACGCTTCACTGAAATGGCTAATGAGCCAGACTGATCTCAACGGCAGATTGGCCAGGTAAGCACTGAAATTACAGGCATTTGACTTCACAATTCGCCACCGAAAAGGAAGCCAGCATGTAGTCCCCGACACCTTATCCAGAATGTTCGCCCCTGAAGGAGCCGAGCTGGTCCAGGAGGACGACAGCCCCCAATTGATCGATCTGGACCATCCTGCCTTCAAGTCAGCCAGCTACACCCAACTGATTCACACTATCCAGAATCAACTGTCCCAGCTTCCTGAACTGCGGTTGACGGATGGATTTATTTATAAGCGGATGGGACACGCATCCGGAGACCCCATACAAGAAGAAGAACAGTGGAAGTTGTGGGTGCCCGAAGAATTAACCACTGATCTTATCAGACGGGCCCATGACCACCCATCAAGGGCGCACGGCGGTTACGGTCGTACACTTAGGCGGTTGAAAACCTGCTTCTTTTGGCCTAAGATGGCACAACAAATAAAAGCGTACGTAGCCTCCTGTGAGCTATGCAAGTGCACTAAAGTGCCCAACACCATTCTTCAGCCTCCCATGGGTAAGGTTGAGGTCCCCGAACGCGTGTTCCAGCGCTTGTACATTGATCTTATCGGTCCTTACCCTCGATCTGCTTCTGGTCACACGGGAGCTGTCGTGGTCCTGGATCAGCTCTCTAAATTCCCTATCATAGAACCACTACGCAACATGCACACTGGACCTATAATCAGCTTCTTGGAGAACCGAGTCTTTCACATGTTCGGAGTTCCGGAGAAACTTGTCTCCGACAACGGGGTCCAGTTCACCTCCAGCAAGTTCCGAGACCTAATGTCCAAATACGGCATCATCCACCAACGAACCGCCGTCTATTCACCACAAGCCAACGCATCCGAACGACTGAACCGTACGCTCATAGCGGCCATCCGCGCCTATGTCCACCCGAATCAGAAGGACTGGGATCGCAAGTTGTCCGCCATCACTAGTGCTCTGCGCTCGTCGTACCACGCCACTACCGGCATTTCGCCGTATTTCGCATTGTTCGGCCAGTACATGATCTGTCATGGAAGCGCTTACCGGCTATTGCGGCAGCTGAAATCGCTAGAGGACCCAATCGTGGTTCTGGAACCGCACGAAAAGCTCCAACTTCTGTGAGATCAACTGCGGGAGAAGATTGAAGAAAATGTCAGACGAGGATCGAAATAGCCGGATGGTATCAACTCGTGGCGTACGGTATAATTTACGGAAGGAGAGCGGGTGTTGTGCTATGAACCGGATCCAACAAAGGCAAAAGTATTGGACGATTCTAAGGTTCTTCGGTTGGAATTCATCTTGGGATCGACGAGTTAATTCGGATTTCGCTCTTAAGGATACTGAGGAAAATCGTCAACTACAAAGGGATTTGGCAGAGAAAGCGCAACTTCAGTTAGCTGCCTATCTGTATAGAAGAGGAAAGCGCAAACGAATGCGATGTTCTAAGAATGTACGAAATCGTGTATCATCAGATGTTGCAAGGGACGGATACAGCAGAGTGAAAGAGGCAGGCGACTTAATTCCAGATATATCACACTCGTGCATCGAATTTAACAATGTAACATATGAATGAAGAAAATGCGATTATCCTTAATATGTACAATATAGGAACTCCACTTCATGCAATTAATATTTTTCGGAATTTATAAAGTCAAGGAATTGCATTAAAATTTTGTAATTAAAAATAGATATAGCACTTAACTTTTTCAATAAACACATACATTTGTATGATAATTTTAAAATCGGAAAGGTGGAACTAGATCATAAAATTTATGCGAAAATGTGGCAACTTTCTCTATAATACCCTACGCCATTTATTGCAATAAATGAAGCATTCTTTAATAATATGCATAACTTGCTGAGCATTACAAGTTCTAATAGGAAATAATCGCTGTTAAAATTAAAATTGCATCCCTTTAACTCACTTCCCTAGTTTTGACATATAAGTTCCATAATAACGTTTTCGTATAGAGTGAAAATTACGTTCAACCATATGTTTGCATAAAAGCCAATTATGTTAAAAATGTTCAGAGGAATAGAAATGGTCTTTATTGAATAGCGGATGGTTATTTTTTTATCCTTTTAAATTTATCGATTGGTAACATTGTTTAATTGCTAAATTGATTAATGAATGAACCTAAAGTCAAGTACATTTAATATTAATTTTGCGATCAATGCTTTCTTCATGTTGAAAGATCAGGCTTCAAATGAAAATTGTATAAATAAGAAAAAAGGATTAACGTAAGAGAATATTGTCAGTTCGTTTTGAATTTACGTTTCGGATTCTGAAAAAGACTATTGTAAATGAAATATCTGAAAAGTAAAGATGAATTACTAAAGTAGCCATAAGCCTTTCCGTTCCGCATGCTCTTTCTTTTGCAGCGGAAGTGATGACCGAGGGTAAGTATGTCTTGAAGAGGGTTAGGTTTTAATAATCTGCGGATGATTGATTTCTATTCGGTTGCGGTCCGCGGTACCCTTGTTTGCGCTCGTTTTTTTCTTAGAGTAGGTTATTTTGGACTTGAGGTAGGTTAGCTTATTTTCTGGTACCGCGTCGGTGATTCGGTAACGCGCCTATGGGATTTTGTAGCGTTTTCGATTTGAGATCTGTGGAGAGATCACATCCAGAATTAACGTAACGTAGGTTTCCCGTCCTGGATGAGTAGTTGTTGACGCGTTTGGAAATCGGGCATGTGAACCGGTGGCTGAGTTAAGTAACTCGGACTTAGTCTGCTCGCGTAAGACCCGCGACCGAAACTCCTCTCCGAACTAGCTAGCCCACAAGCAGCCACCACGGAGTAGACTAAGTGTGACCGGACTTGTTGACCTGAAGGGTACAGTCCGTTGTCATTTCCAAGACTGCACGTCTCGAACCGATGAGAGGTCGGTTCTGCTTGCGATCGAACGAGACGAAGTAAGAAATCGTTACAGCTCTCCTTTAGGAAGTTTAAGATTTTTTAAAAACACTACAATGTTCGCTACAGTACATATATTGCTCGAAATAAACGCGTAGACATTGAACACAGGATTTATGCGAAACCCGTTCTAAACTACCCTAATGTAGAAATCCTTCCAATTACGTTTCAGATCTTGACTAACCAACCGCAGTGTTGTCCGAAACAAAATTATTTCGCACTTCTCCTCATTGATTTCATACATACATATATACATCATTAAACATATTTTGAAGGTTGCTTTGAGCTACTGAAGCTTTTTGGTCTGCCATATAAATTATAAGATCAGCAAACGCTACCTATGACCGCGTTGGTGACACGATAAAATCAAAGTCTCAATAGTTTGCGAATGAATATCGAGAAGAGCAGGTGCATAGTAGCTGTTCCTTGCAGTAGACCATTCAAAACTTTGAAATAGCGCATTGTCGTCAGATTCCCATGAGTTAAAAGAAACAATTTCCCGCAAAACATATTGCACATCATGGTGACAAGGTGTCTGGGGAGCCTGTCCTGAAGGAGCTTAAAAATTAGTCCATCTAACCATACAGTATCGAAGGCTTTTGTTCATATCAATGGAACACGCTCCAACAAATTCTCTATTGTTTAGTTTCCAACAGGTGTCCGATTTTACTTTCGCGATCTCATGTATGGTTGAATGCCTCGCAGGGAATTTAATTTATCAGTTCGACATCAACTCATATTTATCGAGTAGGGCTTTAATGCTTGTTACAGTATCAATTCAAATATCTTGCTGATGTTAGGCAGCAAGCTTATTGAGCGACAGCTTTTAGGGCAAAAAGAGTTCTTTCCTGTCTTCAAGATCGGAAATATCTAGGCCGTTTTTCGATAATTTGAGAAATATAAATTGTTCAACATGTGGTTAAACAACATGCGATAATTTATAATAACAACCTCAGGCAAATGTAGCACTATATTGGGAATATCGTTATAGTTTCTTGTCTTTTCATAGGAGTGAAAAGTCACGCCCAATTACTTTAATTACGTATTCACTAATAATGTATTACTGTTTAATGCGTACAACTTAAATGTTTAATTCGATATTCACTACTTACAGCTCAGTCTCTTGATCATCCGCAAAGAAGAAGGAAGTAGAATATTGTATCACACCCTAGCGTTTGTAGCACTGTAGCGAAGAGCTCGATTATTTGTAGTCCAAGTGTTCGGCACAGTATACCCCCTTCTTAGAGACAGAATCAATTTCAGCTGCAAGGCGAATGTCACGATTATGGATGTCCTTGGATCATTTCTGTTGGCGGCTGTTAATTTTTTGCCGTATGTTCAAATCGGATAATTAGTGAAACGTGGACAATCGAGTCGAGACGGGCCTCATGAACAACGATCTGGAGGTTTGAAATGTTGTATCATTATCGCTTATTCGTTCCCGGAACTCCTGGTTTGCAATAAAAGCTATTTTCAATCTCTCCGTTGAGACGTTTATAGGTTTACCTTTTACTTCTTGTCCTTCTTTTTAGCACTACAGCTCCTCTCGGGGCCTTCGCTTAGAGATAGTTAGAGTAACTCATCTTATTTTCATGACCGTATTGCATTTTTTTAGGTAGTTGGTTTGGTCAGTACCACGCTCCCGTGTGTCTTCTCAGCTATGACATGATCTGATTAAATCAGTACATAACACCGCTGAGTGAATACTCGTAGTCTGTCCGAAAAATCCCCTGAACTAAATCACGTTGCTCCCAACGAGATTTGAACCTGCGACCTTCGGGCTTATGGGTTCATGCTCTAACCAGTAGGCCACACAGACTTATTTTTGTAAATACCCTTTTGTAAATTACCTTTCTTACCTTTTATTAGCTTAGCAAATTTCTTTAATGACCTTTTAATGATCTAAAGTAAATTTCCTTATTAGTATATAAGCTGGAATGTAAGTCAAAATAAATTATTCGCTGAAGAAAACCGAACGATTACGGTCGAAAATCGATTTCGAGAAGAAAAATAAAATACACAAAATTAAAAGAAAGCTTTTTATTTCTACTTTCAGTCAAGAGAGTTCATTACAGGCAGTCTAATAAGAGAAATGCTTGGAAAGACTCATAACAAGCTTGATTTCTGTTGAGAGAAAGAAATAGTGTATGTGTTCTCGCATCATTCAATTTTGGAATCTGCATCTGCATCTAAGTTTTCATATCCATTGAAATAAGCGTTGTGTTTTTGTTAAACGCTTGTTTTTACTGCACAAACCTAACAGGTTATGGCTCCAGTGCAGTATTGAAATCTTAGAAAAAATCGCATATTGCAATTGTTCGAATAATAAAAACTGTATCGCGAATTGAAATTATGAGTAACGATAAAATACCGTTACTGACGAAATCGTCTTACGAACGATGGCGGTTTGAGGTGGTCATGTGCGATAAATCATATGCACTGTTGAATATCGTGGACGGGACTCAAAAGTGGCCAAAGGAAGGCAAACTGGAGGAGCGAGAAGCTGCCGATTTGTGTGGTGGCAATCATTCGACGATTCGAGACTTTAACTTGGAATCAAGTCTGATGTCAAATAAAATCCCTGTACAAACAGAAAATTGAATTGAACAAATACGTCCTGAACCAATCGTTTCACAGCCTAAAATTCGACGAGTCACAGTCAGTTGGCAAATGTTGCTCAGAGGTTGCAGTTTTGAAATGATGACTGAAATTGGTTGGAGAAGAGCTAACGGATTCCGCAATAGTTGGAAAATTGCTAACGGAATTACCATCAAAGTTTGCCGTATTTCAAGATTCATACCTGATTCAGTCGGCAAGTGGTATATCTGTCATGTTCGAAAAATGAAGGAGCAGCTGTTGCTAATTGAAAGAACGGCGATTAAAACAGAATCACATGACTCTGGAGAAGCATTAGCGGTGAAATGTGACAAAACCAAAAGAGCAAAAGCAACAAGCCGTCGCAATTCTAAAAATTTTGAATGCTTTCACTGTCAGAAAATCTGTCATTTTCGGAGTCAGTGTCGTGAGTGCAAAGCCGTCAAGAAAAGAGGAAAGATCACACCGCAACGCTGTAGTGGTATCTGTCAATATCGCCAGTGAGTCTTGTTTTATTGCTAACAAGTGTGTTCCGATATTTAGTGACTGAATCGGTGATTGCAATGCATTCTTCCACATGACGAACAAGAAATCCATTTTGTTTGACTTTGAAGCTAACATATACCTGAAGGCAAGCTATACTCGCACATCACAGTCGGAAATATGGAGTCAATAATGTTGGCCATTTGTGGAAAGTGCCAAGTAGTTTTCATGCTTGGTGCTGTAATCAAAAGAAGGTTTGACATAATAACGTGCCATAGTGAATTAAAACTCATTAAAAACGGCAAGCTCGAAGCTACCGGACAGTGAATGCAGAACAATTTGTATTTGATGGACTTCGAGAGCATTCTCGCAGGTGCTTGTGTGGCTAGTAGTGAAATTTCGCAACAGAAATGGCATGAAGGGCTCGGCCATGCCAGTTATCGTATTATTAAAGACATGTTGAAAAGTGAAGCCGTCGGTGGGCTGAACATTAAACTGGATTCGCCAACTGAACTCAACAACTATTTTGTAAAGATTGTGTATTTGGAAAGCTCCGTCGTAAACCTTTCCAACATATTACGTCACATGCAAGTCATATTGGAGAAATTGTTCATTTCGACATTGTCGGACGAATGCGTACAAAATCATTTGGCTGTATGCCGCAACTTTTGTTAATAAGAATTCCGGTTTTGTGTGGTTTAAACCAATGAAAAGAAAAAGTGAAGTAATTGATAAAATATGTGAACTAATTGCCAAACTAAGTACTGGAGGCCATAAACTGCATAAACTACATTCGGATAGCGCAAAACAATCAGTCAAGCAGGTACTTGAAAAATGTTGGAAGTTTAAAGTGGATGTACAGCGAATTTTCCTTGGCTTTAAGTAAGCATACGGCAGTATTGATCCTAATGCAATGTACCAAATTTTTTGCTTTGGCATCCCAGCCAAATAAATCCGCCTTACCAAAATGACAATGACGTCGACAACTTCCCAAGTGCGCATTAATAACCAACTCACTGACGCCTGTGACACAAATATCGGACTAAAGCAGGGAGATGGGCTGGCCCCATTGCTATTCCATTTGGCTCTGGAATACGTCATCAGAAGGCTATCTGTCGATACAAAAGGTACATTACTATACAAATCGAGCCAAGAGGTAGTCCATGTGGACGATATCAACATTTTGTCATGGTCGTTTGCAACTGTCAAAGATCTCTTCCTGAAACTCGACAGCGAAGCAAAACTAGTAGGGCTACAAATCAATGAGAATAAAACAAAGCTCATGACGCAGTTGAGGTAAACGACGAAATAAGCCGAAGAATTCAGCTCGCAAATAACGTTTTGGCGATATTGAAGACCAGCTGCATACACAGGAAAACAAAGCTTCAAGTATACAAATCTGTGATAAGACCTGTGTTATACTATGGGTGTAAAACATGGACCCTAACCCAAGCATCCGCAAATATACTGAACGCCTTTGAACGACGGGTCCTGAGGCGAATTATTGGAGTGAAGCTAGTCGGGGACCAATGGTGAATTCGATACAGCCATGAGCTGTATGAAATTTTTGACGAGCCGGGGTCTCAGCGATTGTAAGACTACGGAAGCTGCAATGGGCTGGCCACATGAATCATATGGACGTACGGATACCCTAAAAGGTATTCGTTGGGAGAACTGAAGAGCGGAGACCAGTGGGGAAACCGAGGAAACGCTGGTCTGACTCAGTCGACGAAAACAGTTCTACGCTGTTCGGATTTCGAAATCGGAGGACCCAGTCAATGGACCGCGACAGTTGGAGGCTCTTGTTACAGGAAGCGAAGAGGGGCTGTGTAATGCTTTTTTAAGTCTAAGTCCGAACGAGGAACCGACCTCTCATCGGTCCTAGACGTTGTCTGAGTAATGCCGACGGATGGTACCAACCGGTCAACCAATCCGTGCACCGTAATCCATTTTCGCGGTGGCTGCTTGTCGGCCAGCTAGATCGGGGAGGATTTCGGTCGCGGGTCTCCAAATGGATTATGCTCATTTACAATTTTTCAGCCACCATTAAACGCCCGTTTCAAACGCGTCAAAAACACAATCATACGGAGAAGAAGCCTACTTTACGTTACTCCGTATTTCTTCATTCATCCAGTCAAAGTATCAAACAAATCTAATTTCTATTTCGCGTTCCCGAATTTTACCGACGCGGTACCGAAAAATATACTACGTTAATGTAAATCCGAAAAAAACTACGCTAAAGAAAGACCAAAATCAACTAAGGTACCGACCTCAGCGGATTTTCTCAAACCCTACCCTCGCGACAGCATACTTACCATGCACTCTACTTCCCGCTGAAAGAAGGAACCACTGGAAAGGAAAGTCGTTGTTAAGGTTTAGCAATTCATATTATTTCTTAATCTGACATCCCTAAAATTCCACAATATTTCTGAAATATTTTTCTCATTTGCTTTTTCAATTGTAAATCGTATAAATATGTTGCAAATGTTAAATCATTCTTCTCTTTCATACTAAAACAAATTTCGATGATATTTTGTTTCCATTTTCACTTATAATTTTCGTACGTATAAAATGTAAAAATGAAATTTTAGCACTTCAAACAGAAACGTTAACCTTCACGAACTCATTATTGCTTCTAAGTTCTTTTCTGCTATTTCACTTAAATAAATTACAAGTTGCAACAAATAATAATAGCAGCTTTCATAACCACTCATGTGTTGATTTTTAAAGATAAACGGATTTCCCCAATTATAAAATAGAATTATTACGAATAGTTTTGACTTTACAAAATTACTTACAATAAGATTGAAAATGCTATGAAATAAATTTACATGATTCGTTACTGAAATGAATACATTTCTACCTTGTGAAATGGCAATAGTATCTATTATGGTGTAAAGCAAAAAGTATTCTAGAATGCTTTAGGCTCTCTGAATTTTACATCAATGATGATGATTATGATACGACGATTATTTACAGAATGATCGGGGAAATTTTCTAAACTTTATACGTCTTACAGTAGTGGTGTCTAGAATAATAAATAATTTATAGCTACATTGTTTCAACTATTTACAAATTTCATTTTGATTTATATTTCGAAATAAAAGAAAAACACATTTAGTAAGAACGAGCATAGAAAAAAACATTTGCAATGAATGGCAATTATTTGGAATGAAATGCAATTGGCTTAGGACTGTTTTTAGAATGGCAATCATAAAATTTATGCGTTGTGGGCACAATGCATTCAAGAGTAGAATCTTTCGCGACTTTCCAAAAATGTAGAGTGATACGAAAATGCGAACGTTTTGGAATATTGGCAAAATATCTTTTTGAAAGCATCTCTCATTTTATTCCATTGATTCACTCAGGCGTCCCTAACATTTGCATTGTGATCTTTCGGTTATCTAAATGCTCACTGGAGTAGTTATAGAACTATAATATAAATGGACAAATGTAATCTTTTGTTGCCAGCGAAATTCCCTTTAAAACACAACTAAATACCTCTTGCAATTTCATTTGAATTTTATCATTTTTACATTGAAAACATTTTCCCATAATCTTTTGTTTGGTATTTATACATTAGGAAAACTATAGACTTCTTATAATACACTATTTTCTCACAACCCTACTTTTATGACATTTGTATTTTGTTTTTTCCTAAATTCTATCATATATTCATTTCGTCAATTGTGAAAACTTTATGGCAAAATTTATTTTATGTTTACTTTGTATTTATTTTCCCCTGTTGTTTTTCTACCTTGATGTGTAGTCTTTGCTTTGCTTTTCCATGGCCGCGTCTCGACAAACAAAAACCTTTTCCACCTGCAATATTGTTATTTTTTTATTAAACTCAGTTGAATCAGTCTGATATATTGCTCGTGTATTTCTGAATTATATTTCATGGGCATACTATTTAGCCTTTTCAATTAACTATTTCTTCCCTTCGATAATTTTTGTGCCCCATCATAAAAATCAAAACTTACTGTCTGTTTTATTATTTTAACACTGACCTGCTAGTCTTCGTCATTTGAACTATGATTGGATGAGTTTTTCTCCTTGACTTTGTCCTTATTCTTGTCCTTGTTTTGATTCTTAAACCTTGGAAGGATGCAACTGTTTGGCAGAAACCCGCCAAATTTTCCCTTCTTCTTTGTTGTTGTTGCAGTTGTTGCAGTGGGTGCCGTTGATGAGATCGGGGCTGTACTTGCAGTTGATGCGATATATGATGATGAAGCTACTGGTGATACAGGGCTTGTACTTTGGCCAACAATTTTCTAATTGATCTTACCTAAGCTCCATCACGACGGTATTGAAAAATGGCCTATTCGTGCATCCATGACGGGCGAAACGTATGATTTTAGCTGAACGTTGATAGTATCTCCCAGTCCCACTGACTAAGTTGCGAGGTATCGACATTCACACAAATTTGTGACCGAAACTGCGGAACACACGCAAGGCTTCGACAACCCCTTCAAAAAGTGACAGCCGACTCTTCTTGGGTGGCGGCCATTACCTACACACTCCACTGCCATGTGGCTGTCAATTCACCTTGACATCCCACGACAAAATTGACGTGGGATGTGCATCCGTCACAACTAACATGAGATGACAAGCCACATAGCAGCAAGATGTGTTGGTAGTGGTCGCCAGCGGCGTCGCATGATTCATTACAGCTGCAGCGCTAGGAAGAAGAAGAAGAACAACGCAAAAGAATTTAAAAGTGAAGAGTTTTCAATAGTGCTGCGTCTACATTCGGCAATTCACAAATTCTCGGCAAACTATACACCGCAATAAATGGGACGATGCGAGCGTTAAAATCGTACACTAGTCGAAAGCATGCGTTCCATGATTCATTCGGCTTGACTTCCTTTGGGACTCTGGGTTAAAGCAATCGTTCCTGCTGCTAGACTTTGAAATGTCATTTCACTACAACGTCTTGGTGGAAAATTGACAAGAAACCGAAAGTGAGTAAATTGAGTATATTTTGAAGTATACATATGGTCTCAAAGATAACCCGCGTCGCGGTAAATGAGATAAAAAAACAATAGAATTGTGACTCGTGGCCTACGCTCCAGGTGGTTATAGATTGTGGACACCAGGTACATCAAATGTCACTGTATATCGTTATGTTAAAACCAACGAAAACGTTCCAAAGTAGTTGGCTCAGTTGGTGCTACCGGCTCTTGAACCATACCAACAATTTATGATAGTTGAAAATAGAGGACGCGAATCAATCAAGCAGAGGCAAAGTCAAAAGTTGAACAGAAAGCTTCATCACCATTTATTTCAAGTCGATTGGGAAACGAAAATGACGCAGTAGCATCTCGTACACGAAATAGACTAAAGATAGTGGGCGATATGTTTGCTGAGGCCACCGCCTTTTGCCGGTACCCAAATTCCTGCAAACTATTACGATGCAATGAAAGCCAGTGATCATAAAGAGTGGGAAAAAGCTATGGCTGAGGAGCTTTGCGCACATGACAAAAATCATACCTGGGACCTAGTCGAGTGTCCTGATGATCGCAAAACAATCCGAAACAAATGGATATATCGAGTCAAAACCAATGTAGATGGCTCAGTTGTTCGATATCGCAAACGTCTTGTCGTTAAAGGCTACAGTCAAAAGGAAGGGACTGACTATTTCGAGACATTTTCACCAGTAACGAGGTTGAACCTTGATGGCAGTAGCAGTAGCAAAATCTTATCTATTGTATCAGCTAGATGTGAAGACAGCCTTTCTTAATGGGGACCTGATGGAGACCATCTACGTGTAGCAACATGAGGACCATGAAGATGGGACTGGACGAGTCTGCTTGTTACGCAGAGTTTAACATGGACTCAAACAAGCACCACGACAAAGGTATCAGAAATTCAACGCATTTATACGGAACTTTGGACTTGAACCATCAACTGCTGATACTTGCGTCTACAGATCAGAGCAGCATGATTTGATTATTGCACGCTACGTAGATTATGGATTAGTAGCAATGGCTAGCGAAGAAGAATTAAAGTTCTATGCGGAACGAGCACGAGTTCACAAGTAAAATTGCCAGTTGCTATTTGGGAATCGAAATCATTAGAGATCCAAACATCAACACTAGTCGTCTAACGCAAACGATTTATACGAAATCGATACTGAAAAAATTTGGAATGTCTAACTGCAATTCCATATCGACACCTATGCAACCCAATGGTCAGCTTTCTAAATATGCCGGACACGTAGCAGATGTACCGTATCGTGAAATAATTGGTAACATGATGTACTCGTATTTAGCGGTTGCGACGAGACCCAATATCTCAAACGCAGTTGCAGTTTTGAGCAAACATCAGGAGACACCGAGTATCAAGCACTGGACGTCTGCAAAACGAGTTTTGAGATACTTGTCTGGAACACTGGGACTTGGTATTACTTACGGCCTAAACTGTGAGGTAAACCTTGAAGCATACTATAATGCAGATCTCGCATCATGCCCGGATACCTGAAAAAGTATTTCTGGTTTAGTTAAGTCAAGTCAAGTCAAAAGCGCTTCATTTAATACTAATTGGTATAAATTTTCAAAGAATATAAAGCAAATTCCAAACAAAAAACATACAAAAAACTTAATGGCCCAAATGGCTCTCTAAATTTATACGTTATCAATAAACATATTTCTTCAAAAAAAACTCTAGCAAATTCAATTAATTCAGATTGTTACATATTTTGAAAATCAATTGCAAAAAGGAGAAAAAACCAACCAACACTAACCTTAAAATTATTTATAATTTAAACAAAACAGTGAACTTTGATCCTACAGCTGATATGTTTTAACTTAATTCTAATAAAATTCAATCAAAAACTTTATCTTATACTTAAAAAATCTATAGCAATGTTCCTAACCTAAGCGTTTTACCTTATCTCTAACCTAATATAATAAACATAACATATACCTAACCTATACCTAATTTTTAACACAAATAAACAATAATACTAAATGTAGCAATAATGAGCTGAAACTCAAAAACTAAATAACGAAAAACACCAAAACTGAAAAATAAACACGAATAATTTAGACATCGTCATTCAGCCACCAATACCTAGATTGCCCCGTCTCAACTCGATCAGCTTCAATGAATCTAGCAAATGAGTATCTCCATTGGAATTGTTGGTCTCGTGAACTCAAACTCGAGGGATATTTTATCTTCTTCTCGATGGCCCGTCTATATATGTGATAGATGATTGGGACGCCGGCAGGATCAAAAACATATCGATTCATGTCCAAATACACGAATGATTCTGAAGGAATGAAGCCAGTAGCGAGGCAAGTCGTAATATACCCATCCGTAGAGTGGAGCGGCTGTGAAATCCAAGGGTTTTCACTCACAGTCACAGATCTGGCGATATGATTCCGAAGAAGTTTCAATATGAAGATATCGACCCTCGTCACTTCAGCAGTTGGATAAATTCTTCTATTCGATAAACAATGTTTCCAATCCGTCTCAGGCTTTCTGTACAAGCCAGTACATGCACGAAGACATTTCCTTTCGAAAACTCTTAATTTTTCCATAGTACTAGCGCTCTGGTTGTACCAGATCTGACATACATAAGACAAAAGTGGTCTAACCAGGGTCTTGTAACAGATAATTTTGACCTTTTGATCAATGTATTTGGAATGAAAGAGTTTTCGTAGGGCCATGATTACTTTATGTGCCTTACTGAGCATGATTTTCACATGTTCAGTATAGTACAGATACTGATCGAGATAAACACCGAGGTATCGAACACAGGATTTATGTGGAACTCGTTCTAAACTACCCTCGCCAGCGATGATGTGGAAATTTTCCCAATAACGTTTCAGGTCTTGACTGACTCCCTGCAGCGTTGTCCGAAACAAGATTGTTTCACACTTTTGCGCATTGATTTTCATTCGCCAATTATCAGTGTACAGCTGTACATCATTGAACATTTTTTGGAGATTGCTCTGAACTATTGTAGCTTTTTGGTCTGCCATATAGATGATCAGATCATCAGCAAACGCTACCAATGATCGCGTTGGCGAGACGTTAAAATCAAACAGTTCGATAGCTTGCGAATGAAGATTGAAAAGAGCAGAGGCGCAGTAACTGTTCCCTGCTGTAGACCATTCAAGACCTTGAAATCGTGCATTTTTGTCAGATTTCCATCAGTTACAACAAACGATTTCCCGTATAACATATTGCACATCATGGCGACAAGGTGTCTGGGGAACTTGTCCTGAAGGAGTTTAAAAATTAGTCCATCTAACCACACCGTATCGAAGGCTTTCTCCATATCAATGAGACATGCTCCAACACATTGTCCATCATTTAGTTTCCAACAGATGTCTGAGGTTACTTTCGTTATTGTATGTGTGGTCGAATGCCTGGCACGAAAACCAAATTGGCAATTCGGCATCAGCTCATATTCCTCAATGTGGGCGTTTAATGCTCTGTTGAGTATCACTTCAAACACCTTGCTGATGTTAGGCAGCAAGCTGATTGGGCGATAGCTTTTGGGGCATGCAGATTCTTTTCCTTTCTTTAAGATCGGAAATACCTTAGCCTTTTTCCACTCATTTGGGAAATATGAATTGCTCAACATGTTGTTGAGCAATATGCAATAATTTTCTAATAGCAACCTCAGGCAAATGTCGAAGAACTACATTCGGAATACCATCAGTACCACATGATTTCTTATTGTTTATCTTGCGAAATATGAAACACAAGTCTTCATAGCTGACAAAATAATCAATAAGATTCAAGCTCGGTATGAGGGTAGATGTTAATGTTTCATTGAAATGAAGAATTGATTGGCCGTTCAGGCTTGATTTGAAGTCGGAAACTTTTGCTTCAACGACCTCTGAAAAAATTTGGTTCCCTCTCTCAGGGTTTGGTAGATGAACCAATTCAAAATGTGTTCCAATCAGGGCAAGTTTATCCAATCCTTCACAAATAATCCTGTTTCCATTTCTATCCGGAGTCGTACTATCAATTTCGATACCAGCCCTATCGAGAAGATTTATCTCATCACTAGTGACTTCAAGATTCGATACCTTCACTCGAGACTTCTTGCGGAATATGCTATTCACTTTCGTGAACACGCCGTCTGGGTTCTGTGGGCTAATACCCCTCAATTTTTCGTCCAATTGATTGCTGACTTCACTCCTGAAGTATGACCGGATTAAGTTCCGGACATTCCTCAGATGTAATTTCAACAAAGCCAATGAGGGATGGTTGTAGTCCAAAAATCGTCGATAAATATTGTTGACGCGTGTGAGAAGGAGGCTTTTCAATCTTTTCAACCTTGCGGTGGTTGGTGTTTCATATCCTTCCATATTGTTTCGATGTTTAATCTTTGGAACTACTTTCTCAATCGTTTCCAACGTCAGCTTCTCTAACTTCGACAAATAGACATCTATTTCATCGTTAGTTAGATTCCTATCATTAGGAACCATTGAGCAAGAGTTGTCACCATCAGAAGGGGGACATTGCTTCTGGTACTCCCGATTAAACTTCTTTTGAAACTTTCCCCAGTCTGTTTTTTTGAAATTCAAACGATGACCTTCATGTTGAACTGTAATGAGAAGATCATCCCTGTGATGATTAATTTCCATTACGATTGCGTTATGGTCGCTATCATAAGGAAGCACCTGCAGTTTCCGTTGAGGACTATTAAAGTTGAATTCGAGTCTTGCGTCAGCAATGCAAAGGTCCAAATATGAATTTGTCCTAGGGTATGTTGGGAACTCCGACCCATATAGATTGCACCTGTATTCAATTTGGTTCTCTGTTATCCATGATTTCAGGAATACACCTCTTGGATTATTGGTGGCGTTCAGCCATGATGTATGCTTGGCGTTCAGGTCACCAGCAAGAATATAATAGTTATGCAGCCTGTTCAATTCGAGTATTTCGAACAAGGAATTGAGTTCCTCCTTGAGCTTGAGAACAGTTCCACCAGTTGCAGAGGCAGAGATAACGAAGAGGTTATCCCCACCTGGCAGTGAGATTTTGATAACGGACACTTCAAGAGATTCAAAGCTTTTGAATTCGACTTTTTCAATATTTTGGAAACGATAGGGTCTTCGAACCAATATCCCGGTGCCACCTCCCCCATCACCTATTACCCTATCGTTTCTTACGAATTCGAAATCCTTGAATGTCATGGAGTGCCATGAATTGAGGTGGGTTTCGGTTAGAAGTAGGATGTCAGGCTTTTGTCTGGCAATGAATTCAAGGAGATAATCACGCCGATGTAAAGTAACAATGGAGTTGACGTTGATCGAGATGAGACGAATCCTATCCGTGGGAATGTGGCTGGATGAAAACTTATTTTGAGGCATTTGAAAGTCCTAAACGCTGAAAAACAATGTTAATTTTCGAATCTTGTTTATCGATTCGGTCTGATAAGGAATTTAGTTGCTGATAAATTTTAAGAAGCAGCTCATTATTGCCACTTACATTATTTACACTATTTTCCGCATTTTCTGCTGGTCCTCTAGCGGCTTGTGCAAATGATACTCCGGGCTTGACGAAGTTCGGAGCTAAGACACTGCGGTGTATTTGTGTTTGCTTTGGGGCAGATTTCAATCTTGCATCCTGATATCGGGAGCATCCTCGATATGATGCCGGGTGACCAAAAACACCGCAGTTCACACAATATAATTTCTCTTTTGGCTTCGTCTGAGCCAATTTGCACTCACCGGGAGCATGCACGTCTTTGCATTTAACGCATCGGTAATGCATGGCGCAGTTGGCAGCCGAATGCCCAAATCGTTGGCAGCGATAGCACTGGTTGATTTCTCGTTTCTGGAGGCGTTCCCACCTCACCACTCGAAAATTTAAATACCTGATTTGCTGAAGAGCGCTTGGACTGCTCTTATTTGTTATTTGTACCAAATAAAGTGGTAAATTTTTTTTTTCTACCGTCGACCTTCTTGTCGCGAATGTTTCAACTGAGATAAACTCGATTTGTGGTGCTGTTTCCTTGAGAACCTGAAGAAGATCGACGGTATCTTCTCCGCAGTCCAAGCCCTTCAGCAAGAACGTCTGGTTCTTCTCGCTTTTGGGGGTATAAGTGAAGTGCGGAACCTCCCCAGAATTCAAAGCATTTTTCGCTGATTTGAAATCAACCAGTGATTTCGTTCTAATTGACAGCTTCTCGGAATTTATTCGTTTGATTTCGAAATTTGTCAATTTGTTTTCGGCTGCCAACAGCCGAACCATGTCTTTTCCGCTTTGACCGAAGACATTAATTGGCGGAACTTTCTCGGTATTCTTCGCTGCTTTTTGAGGAGAACCAGCAGAACTACGGACTGGTTTCTTCTCCGTACTTCTACTTTCATTATTTTTATTTTTTGAATATAAGATAAAATTATCATCTTTATTACCTTCGTCTACCTCCATATCCTGTTGGAGTCCATCCAGCGCCGCAAAGTAGTTCTGGCTTTCGTTGGTGCCACCAGCACTTAATACCTCTTCAGTTATTATTGGATTTGCAGCTTTTTTCTGTTTTTCGATTTTTCGTATCGGATCACTCTCTTGAACTTTTTTTGCCGTCTTGAACATTTCTTCGTACGTTTGAATTCTTGCTTTCAACTCTTCGATTTCACTTCGAAGGCGACACACCTCCTGTCTATCCTCGAGCACTTGTGTTTTACGACCGGCGTCTGCGGTATCCTGGGTGCTCGTGTGTCTCCGCTTGTTGACACTTGCCAATTTCACACCGTCACTCTCCCCGGGGCCCCCCAACGGAGGGAAGCCGTCGGGCTCCTCCATACAGCAGTCCCGAGTTGTCTTTGGTTTGTTGCCTTTTCTTGATTTATTGGTATGGTTGGTCGATGCCTTCGACGATTAATTCTTCCCCAATAAATTTAAAACTTGCTTTTGACTGACTCGTACAAAATTATTTCAATTTTTTGAAACTGACTTTTGTGAAAAATTAATTAATTTTTAAAATTGATGACAGGAGCGATTAAAAACACGTCTACACGCAACGAGTGCTACACGTAGAATTTCTGGTTTAGTTGTTCTACTGAATAATGGTCCTGCAGTGTGGGTATCGTGTAAGCAAACCATAGTTGCCACTTGAATAACTGAATCGGAGTATGTTGCAGCTCATGACGCTTCGAAGGAAGTAATGTGGATTCGACGATTACTGAAAGATATCGGATGCGAACAACAGTCACCGACCGCGCTCTCTATGGACAATACTGCCACACAGAAATTGATCGATAATCCTATTTATCATCGCCGTACGAAGCATGTCGGCATAAAGTATCACTTTGTTTGTCAAAGTGCTCGTACTCAATGGAGCAATCAAATTGACCAACGTACCTAACACTGATCAACTAAATGATTTGTTTACAAAGCAACTCCCCAACATTAATTTTTCCCTAAATGGTACGTGGTTAAACTACAATCATCATTATCATCTATGGCGCGACAGCACAAGCTGGGCCTTGGCCTCCAGGATTAATTTCTTCCAATCATCACGATTCCGCGACCTTGTTCGCCAGTTATTTACTCCCAATAAGGATGTGCTGTCAGCTTCCATCGTATCTTCCCATCGAGACCGCGGTCTTCCCGCTGGACGTCTACCCATTAATGTTCTTTTGGGTAGTCGGTTTTCTTCCATTCTTTCTACATGGCCCGCCCATTGCAATTTGCATAACTTTACGCAAGAGGAAATAGGTGGATCGTCAAATAGTTCATACAACTCACATTGTAACGTAGTCTCACTCTGTTCCTTGTTTCACTGGGCCGTAGATTTTCTGGAGCACTTTGCGTTCAAATACGTCCACTGCCTTTTCGGATTCGCTCGTCAGGGTTCATGTTTCACTTCCATATAACAGCCAGGTTTGATCAGTGTTTTGTGGATGCGGAGCTTATTTTGTCTGTGCACCTTAGAATAGGACGTACGGAGCAATAGGCTTTATTTGCAGCGTTTATGCGGCGTCTAATCTCGTCCTTTTCGACGACTCTTCTATTCAGGTTGGCTCCAAGGTAGATAAAATAATCCACACTTTGAAGACTGTAGTCGCTTACGGTCAGGTTTTGCCGTATTAGAGTTTTCTTCCTCGTTTGAGTCATGAATTTAGTTTTAGTTTCATTAACTCAGATTCTAGGCTCAGAAATGCTCCTTTGATACCTAAAATTGAACGTGCCGTCATCAGCATATGCTGCCAATTGTGTGGACTTGAAGCATAAGTCTACCCGAGGTTTCAGCTGATGTCTTCCTCATGACGTGTTCCAGCGCAATATTAAAGAGCATAGGGCAAGTCCATTCTCTTGTTTTAAGCCTGATTCCATTCTAAAGTTGTCCGTGGGTTCACCGTTTACCTTGACCTAGGACTCTCTTTTGCATCGTGAACTTTCTCATGTGCACTTGTTTTGTTGGGACACCGAAGTCAAGCATTATTTTGAACAGCACAGTTGGTGCACATCGATGTTATATTCCCAGCACTTTTCGAGCACCTGCTTTACTGAGAATATTTGGTCTTTAATTTTCTTTCCATAATTTTGGAGAGCGCTTTATAAGACGTGCACAATAGAGCGATGCCTCTTTGATTTTCACACCTTAATTTGTTCTCCTTTTTGTCTCTGTGTATAGGACATATTATACTTTTCCATCAGTCCTCTGGTAAATGCTCCCCTGACCATGTTCTGCATATAAGTCAATGCAGAAGATGACTAAAATGGGGACCCCCGCTCTGGAACAGTTCTGCTGGTATTCCATCTATTCCAGGAGCCTTATTTTTTCTGAGGTCCCGTACTACTGCCTGTACTTCGAGTGTCGTTGGTGGTGACACTCGGACCTCTTGCTCTGCTTCTGGAATGTTCACAGCTTCAGCCGTTGTTGGGGACGCTGTGAATAGCTGCTGGAAATATTGCAGCCAGCTGTTTTTAATTTCGACTGGTTTGCCTATGATTGTTCCTTGAACACTTTTGCAAAGACTTGTCTGTGGATCGAAGCCGTCTCTTAGTTGTTTGATAGAGGCATATGCCGATCTGACTTCATGTAGGGTCATGTTTTCGTTTATCTGTTGGATCTTGGTGTTGATGGTCGGTCGTTTCTTTCTTCGGCACATTTTTTTAGCTTGACGCCGAAGCTACAATCAATTTAATTTCAATTCTTGGCTTTTAACATAAATGAATCGGAACAATGATCTAGAAATCAATTCAACCTGCATTGTATTTGCTCAAAGTTTGCATGAGTTTATGCATAAAGTGGGCTTCATAGCCTTCAACTTGATTTGACGATAGCCCTTACAACCAGTAGGCAAACCATACTGTAAAGGTAAGTCGCATGGTAAGTCCGCACGTCATCTACCCTTATAATCACTGCTTATGAGTCGATTTCAGTCGTGCATTTAGACATTCTCAGCGCAAAATAATTTTAACTGTTTGGCATAAGGGAACAAAGTTTTCAGAACTTGAAGAAATGTGTCATTCCCGAATACATTTACAACCGAAAAACTTTCAGATTCATGTATTATCTGCTTTGTCGGAGGATTCTATCAAATTACTTTACAAGCAGACGAAAAAATTCAAGTCGAAAATGGTAAGCACAACTCTTCAGGACAAACTAAATGCTTGAGTTCTTTGTTCCAAATAACTAACGACATGGTATCAGTTTAAAGTAATTTTTATTTCTGCGCATGTATATTTATAACCTTCTCCCGTTCTATGCATAAAGTAAGCATAATATATATTGGAATACAAACGACTTATAAAGTTGACAAATAATGACTAGTACAGATAATTTTCCAGATTTTGCCCTAAAAACTTTTCGCTCCCCCAGATTCTAATTTAATGCTGAAACATTATTTTCTCATCACACGTAGACGAAAAGCAATCAACAAATATTTGTTGAGTTTGAGTAATTTATCACTTTTGATCAAATGCAACGTTTCTAGATAAAATGAAGCTTTAACTAACACAAAATTAAATCACTCTTATGATATACAAAAAAGAGACTTTTAAAAGTAGAATGTGGTATTTTGAAGGGAAAATAAATTGAACAGCTTTCTAATATTAAAAATAAATGGATTTGGAAAGTTACGGTATTATTCAAAAAGCAAATATATCAATTAAAAATGTATGCTTATTAAAATCGTGTGCTTCTTTCTTCACATTCGAATAATTTGAAATTTTATTGACTTCATCAATAGAGTGCTGCAATAGATATTGCCGCTCAATGTCTATTTGTTTTGAAATGAAAATTATATTGTATACAAAAATATTTTTATGATTTTAGATTTGATTAAATACGGGTCATATAAAAGTATTTTTTGAAATTACATAAAGCCCTTATACGCTATGCGAACAGTAGCCAAAAGATACAAATAACTGCTAGATACAGGAAAAGTTTGGAAAGCTGTTGCTCGTCTTCGTATTGCATGGTGCCGCGTTGTGCTGGAACAAATTAGCAATTTTAATACAATTAAATCTATGGCTGATTTAAATAGAAAGATGGTTTTCATTTCTTTACTTACAAGGATTTGGTCGTGGCTCGCCAAAATTGAACGATGACGCAAAGTATCCAAAAGGAAACGCTCCTATGCCAAAAGACATGTGGAAACCTCCATCACCTGAGAATCGGAATCCACCCGGGGCTTGCTCCGGCTCTGTTCGTTGTCCTGCGGGTCGCGGTGGAACTTTAGTCCTGAACGCAAAATATTTTAATAACTTCTGAGAAAATCACATCCCAACTATATACCTAGGGTCTTCTTGCTGCGTACTACCACGACCGTATAGTGGAATTACTTTCTCCTTGCTTATTGCTGCTTTGCACACAGGACATAGTTTTCTTGTCGGTCGTGTCTCAAGCCATTGATGCAGACACGGCCAACAAAATAAATGCCCACATAAACTTACCACTGCATCTTTGGCCGTATCCAAACAAATATTACATTCAAACATAGAATCATCTTTTTTCTCATCATCACTGTTCTTTGTGGTGTCGCCGTCTTCCTTAGTTGTGCCCGTTTTTGTGGCTGAATCTCCTGTCGTTGTTTCCGTGTTTGTTGGTTTGCTATTTGCCGATGATGAAGCATTGAGATCTGGCTCAAGTGGTGGTGCTGATGGTATAGGGTTTGTAAGCACTGAAGTCGAAGGTATTTGAGTCGCCATTGTTTCTCGTGTGATCAAATTTTGATGGGTTGTATTCTGCAAAATTTTCAAAAGTTGAAAAATATTCAGTAATAATTAGGGTATTATTAATAATTTCAAATACTATTGCACAATAATATTCTATAACTGCTAGAGCGGACATTATCTCGTAAACTGAGACTGAAATATGAGACTTAATTGAATTAGGTGCTTCAATTGAAAATTGTTTGCCATACATTGAATCAATTTATTGATTGGATGTTTTAGTTAGCACACAGAGACGCACAATGTGCAATAAAATAACTTCAACAAATGCTGAGACAACTTGTCTTGATTATCTCAATACATAAATTTCGTGGCTTACACAATCAACAAGTGTTTAGGGAGTTTTTTTTCGCATTAACAAGTGTAAATGCAACATGTTTTTAAGGTAAGTCACAGTCAGTAGCAGATATTGAAAACTTTTTTCCGTTCAAAAACCTTGAAACGTTCCAGGCTAGAAGACTAAGTTTTGAGTACATTACAAATACATACATAAATTGCAATTGAGTATACGCCACAAATTTTAAATAGTAAATAATTTTTAAAAGCAAATAATTCTACATAATTACTCAAAAAATTATGCACTTTAAATATTAAGTCATATTTGCTTTCTGATAATGCCGAGTGGGTGCAGTGTATGGATCGTGCCTTATGGATTCAATTAATTTAAAGGCAACGATATTTGTTTACAGAATACTGGGAAGATGGATGCTGAGAAGTTTGTCAGCGAGCTCATGATATGGGCATCGATGTTGGGAGCTTCGCAGGAGAGTGGATGATTAGCAGCTACGGACGCGGTGAACTCAACTATGAGTATTATCAGGTCTGCCTACAAGTCCTCCATGCCCCGTCGGAGACCCCGACACGGCAAGCCTCCAAATTACTGATGTTTATATGAAATGGTTGAATGCCAGAAGCTCGGATTAGATGCCTAGTGGGCACAGATTTCGGAAGAGGCATGCACGAAACTCGCTGCATACAAGTCAGCTAGAAAGCATTTTCGGAAACTTATCAACAATAGCAAGGGCAGCTGTTGGCAAAATTTTGTGAACGAAGTGAATAGGGCTTGGGCTACAAGCTGGTTATACGGAAGCCTGGAGGCCAACATTTTTCCTGCACATACGAGGCGGAAAACATGGACGTAATTGTGCGGGCCCTTTTCCCTGTACATCCCGTTCTTGTTCAAGCGATCTACGATGAAAACCCAGAGGATTGTCCACTCTTTACGAAGACCGAATCGGAGGAACCAACTTTGTCCATTAAGATAAAAAACGCTCCAGGACCAGATGCCAGCGGAAGTACTGCAGATTGTCTATCACTGTTGCTCTGACTTGCGGTTCAGTACGTTCAACGCTTGCTTGGATGAAGGAATATTCTTGGAGTGCTGGAAAGTAGCGAGACTCGTGCTGATCAGCAAGGGGAAGGCGAATCCCGAGTTGCAGTCTGCATACTGCCCTTTGTGTATGCTAGACACGACCGGGAAAGCGCTCGAAAAACCCATAAGGGGAAGACTCGCCGACGTAATTCATTCTACTGGGGACCTATGTCCACGGCAGTATGGCTTTAAAGCAGGTCGTTCCACCATCGACGCTATCGGGGAAGTGGTGAGCACGGTTCAGCGCGCAGAGGCACATAGCGGGTTGTTCTGCTGCTCACTCAACGTTAAAAATACTTTCAACTCCACTAGACGGGTGGGCATTTTAGTAGCACTGGAAAAAACCTTTTCTAAATACCAAAATATCTGATGTGGAATTTGAGGGGCAATCTGAAGGACCATAGCCTGCTCTATGACAAGAAGGAAGGTCAGCGGCAGATGAAAATTACATTAGATGTCGCTCAGGGCTCTATTCTTGGCCCTAAGCTTGGTATGCTTTTGTGTCGAGTGAGAGACTAGGTTCCGTCTCAGACTCTCTGTATAAACCAGTACATGCACGAAGACATTTCCTTTCGAAAACTCTTAATCTTTCCATAGTTCTAGCACTGCCCCGATCGAAGACATGGTGAGTTTGACTTCTACTTGACCGAGCTCTTGGGCGGGGATGGATGTTTTCGGTCTTTCCTTCACAAGGTTGGAAAATCACGGTCTCCAGTCTGTTGGAGCGCTCTTTTCAGAGGCTATAATTGGAGAGAGGCTTACATCCGTTAACAAATGGAACCGTATAGCATATTATGTACGGGCTGTTCTGGAGGATAAAAAGGAATACCTGAGCGTCAAGAGATGTCGAGGGTAGAGGATGTCTTTTCTATTGGTCCCTTCCCCTCCTTTATTACTAGAAAGGAGATTTCTGGATCCCAAAGACGTCTCTAGGCGAAGAAAAATGTATGAGACTTAGCACGAAGTAATGTGCTAAATGGTTCTAAGCTAGATTCTCAGTTGACAGGGGAGGTATTTACTGGGTCGCTTGGGAGTCCCACACTCAGGGCGTCAATAGCCTCACCTCGCAAAAAAAATCAAAAACAAAACAAAAAAATACACATCTGCTTCCAGTAATTATTCGAACGGACTATGAGCTCAAACAATTTTGGAGAATACTAATTTATGAATTAAGGATAATAACGCGGTCGAGCATGATGACCATATTACGTTAAGTGTACCTATGGAGTCACGAGATCTTAATGCCATGGTACACGCTGGAGGGTTTCACTTTGAACTCTTCGTGTGTTTCATCTACTCATAGGACTCCGTCAAAGTCGTCAAAGTAACAGTTACAAAACTGCAGAAATGCTAGAAGGTAAATTTCATTATAAATTTTGGATTGTCGCCAAGAAGCGTGGTACAATTTCTTTTCTTTTTTGTTTTCTATCATTTTTGTAGCTGTTGATGAATCCAAAGTTTCAATTTCTGAGAAATAGGAATTGAAATTTTACCTATGAGGAATTGACAAAATAGTGAAATGAAAGTAATTGAAAGTTGTATGGGTACTTTGGTTCGGATTGGAAATAGACTTTTAGAAATTTTTTTTTTGGTTGGGAAGTGAATGCCATTTACGCACTGTGTAGGGCTCCTTTGCTCACGGGCGACTGGACTGCCCACTAAACATCTCCCCTGACAACCTGAGAGCCTAGCCTGAACTGTTTGATACATTACTTCGGACCAGGTCTCGTTTTGCTACGCCGTGAGGCGCCTTAAGCTTGGGGATCCCTCCTTAAGTGGCAGCGGAGGGAGGAAGAGGTATTGCGAGACAAGCGGTCCCCTAGCCCCGACTACTGTGAGTCCCTTTTATCTTTTAGGACTGCCCGAATATAATGTGCTACATAGTTCCATTTGTGAACCGATCCAATCATCACTGCGACAATATTATCGATGGTGAGCCCTCCCTTTTCCCTGCAGATGTACCGTCGCACCTGTCCCATTTTTTGCACACAAAAATGTGTGGCAGGTATCGAAGTCAGTCCCACTATGTCTTCGATTCAGTCACGATCTCACATCCGGGATAAGGTGCGCAGTCCACCTTTCCTTGGTGCAATTCACCCAAGACTGCTGCTAATCGTTGAGTGACCGCTGTCTCTCTTCACGGACAACCGTCTCCCTAGCGTCCTCGTTTCAACGTAGGTAAATAGCGCGGCGCTCTCTAACAAGGAGGGAAAAAGGTGTCACGCCTGCAATAACCGCCGAAGCAGAGACTGTCGGATATGAATATATATATACAATCCTCAGTGCTCCTCTTCTCTGCCCTGTGCTAAGCTTTTCATTTTACCTCCTTACTGATAGCTTCGCCCCACATTTCTGCTCCGTAACGTAGCACTGACCCTACAGCAACATCACGAAGCGCCTTCTTGATGGATTGGATCCCTCTGCATTGGCCATAAGTCGACTCAGAGCCGGTGCTCCCGAAGCAGCCTTCTCAGCTGTTCTCCTGGTTTGCTCAGAGAAACTCATCTTCGAGTCTATCAATAGCCTCTGGTACTTCACCGCTGGTTTCGATTCGACTAGTATGTCTCCAATACAGATCATCCTTACTCTAGGGATTTTCTTTTTTGCCAAGATGGCCACTTCAGTTTTCTCCAGTGCTAGACTCAACCCAGGAGCAGTCATCCAGTCTCTCACTCGGCGCATTAGCATACCTAGCCCTTTCAGGGTAGTCCTAAGCAGTTGTTTAAGAATTACTTGGAGGGAAGATAGCAGAGAACTTTAATCAATAATGTCCTGAGCGATCGAGCACCTACGAAAACAGGAGTTCCCCAAGGCTCAATACTTGGCCCAACTTTGTTCCTGCTATACACAAATAATCTAAATACATGTAGGCTGACGGGATACCACACATTATATGCACACAGTTCTACTTTATTCAGGACGCGACAAAACTGCCATTGAGAACACTATCAACGAGGATCTAGGAAAATTCCATCAGTGGTTAATAGAAAACAAACTAGTATTGAACACTACAAAGACAAAATAATTGTTTTTAAGCAAAAGAACAAGGGAGACATGTCGAACTAAATATTAAAGGCGAATAATTGCAAAGAGTGCTACAATTGAAATATCTTGGTCTTATCATAGACCATCGTATGACCTGGTTGCCACACATAAATAGCTAAAGGAGCCAATTAGCCCCAATAATAGGCTTGTTAAGAAGATATGAGGTTTTTCCGATGCACATCAAGAAACTTGTTCGAAATGCATTTATCCTGACGAAATTACATTATGGAGTACTTATTTGGAGTCAATCAGCAAAGCAACATCTAAATAGTATATGCAGGCTGCTGACCAAAGCGTATAAAAATATTCTGAAACTGCCAATGCTTACTCGAACTAGTTTGGTTTACCAATTAGCAAAATCATTAACCTTTAGTCAAATCATTATAATGGAGAAAGCTACAAAAATTTAAAAACTAATGGATCGGAACGAACACCATTACTTAAGATATCACAGATCAACCCATATAATGCGAGGAATGCAGATCAATTCGTAATACCTTTTGCCAGAACGGATCGTCTAAAGAACGATGCAACGAATGATGCTCTGCGTACATATAACAATCTACCAGAAATGGTTAAGAAAGCGAACTCACTTTTGGTTATAAGAAAAGACTAAGGGAGCATTTAATGAGCACTGATTGCAGCGTAGACCTGTAGTTCTGCTTTTATGAGCTCAGTATTTCAGGACATTTTTGACCCTATCGGCGAGATACTGAAGAGACAGTTACTCAGTTTTTTTAAAGCGTCGTATTATATTTAATTTTTTTATCTCTAAGAGCTGATCATGATTTTGGACTAAATGTGCATGAAAAGGATTACTTCAAACTATTTTGTATGCCCCCTTATACCGATGTATTAACATTGTCTGGGTGGCACAAAGGACGAAGCGACGTAATGTGAATGCAGATCACACGAGCGTTGTGCGACGAAGAAAGAGCGATCGATAGAGTAGTAGGAAATGGACGTATTAAAAAAAAATTTGCGCTTGTTCAACAATACGTCAAGCGACTAGAGCCGCAACATCATCCGCCTAGCCGATCAAGCGCGGCTCATTTGGCCCCTGCAGTTTCAGTAGCCCATCGTAAGACACGTTCCACAGGCCTGAACTAAAGAACGATCACTGGGCAACACCCGATATAACTTCCATCCTTCGTTGGCCCTGTATCATGTCGTAAAGCAGGCTTCGATTCTTCAGGTAGAAGCTGCATCAGATATTCTGAAACTTGAAAAGGCTATTCTAGCATATCTAGAATATCCATCCATCTAGTTGAGTTAAGTTGAAGACGTTCCTCTCGTCGAGTGTCAGCAACAAAAAGATCCGTCGCGTTTTTGTGGTAGGGAGGTGAATGTCCATTTACGCACAAGGTGAATGCCCATTTACGCGCAGAGTGTGGGACTCCCATTTTCGCAAGAAGGCGACTGGACTAACCACTAAACACCTCCCCTGTCAACCTGAGAACATATCCTGGAACCGTTTGACACATTACTTCGGGCCAGGTCGCGTTTTATTATGCCGTGAAGCGTTTTCAAGCTGGGGGATCGCTCTTCTAGCGGGAGGGGAGAGGGGCAAAGGAAGTGTCAGACAAGCTATCACCCAGCCCTAACAACCCCGGCTGCTGTGAGTCCCTTTTATCTTTTAGGACTGCCCGAACATAATGTGCCACCTGGTTCCATTTGTCAACCGATTCGAGCTTCACCGTGACTGTATTATTCGGGGTGAGCTCTCCCGTCCCCCTGCAGAGGTCTCTTTGCAGCCGGACCCATTTTATGCACGCACAATACCGACAATCGGGGGACCGTGACTTACCAATCTTGTGCAAGTAAGATTGAAAACACCCATGCCCGCTCAAAAGCAGGGTCAGAAAGGAGTCAGTCTCACCATGCCTTCGATTTAGCCACGGCCTCACATCCGGGATGAGCGCGCAGTCCATCTTGCCTTTGTGCAATTCTGCTGCCAATCGTTGAGTGAGCGCTGCCTCTCTTCGCGGACGACCATCTCCCTCGCATCCTCGTTTCGACGCAGATAAATAGAGCGGCGCTCTCTAGCAAGAAGGCCGACAGGTATCATGCCTGCAATGACTTTCACCGCCGAATCAGAGACTGTCGGGTACGAAGATGCAATCCTCAGCGCTCTTCTTCTCTGTACTGTGCCAGGTGTTTTCGGTAAACCTCCTTACTGAGAGCGCCGCCCCATACCTCTGCTCCGTACAGTAGCGCTGGCCCTACAGCACTCATCAAGAGGCGTCTTCTTGATGGGCTGGGTCCCCCTACGTTAGCCATAAGTCGACTCAGAGCCGATACTCTTGAAGCAGCCTTCTCAGGCGTTGCCCTGATTTGCTTAAAGAAATTCATCTTCGAGTCGATCAGTAGCCCCAGGTACTTCACCGCTGGCTTCGATTCGACTAGTATGTCTCCAATACAGATCATCCTTACTCTAGGGATTCTCGTTTTTGTCAAGATGACCACTTCGGATTTCTCCAGTGCTAAACTGAGCCCGCGTGCAGTCATCAAGTCTCTCACTCGACGCATTAGCATACCTAGCCTAAGTTGCGCTTGTTCAACCGTGTGTCCAGCGATCAGAGCCGCAACATCATCCGCATAGCCGATCAAGCGCGACTCGTCTTGCATCTTCAGTCTCAGTAGCCCGTCGTAAGACACGTTCCACAGGTCTGGACCAAGGATAGATCCCTGGGCAACACCTGATGTAACCGCCCTATGTCGTGTCGTAGAGCAGGCTTTGGTCTTTTAGGTAGTCCCTCAAAAGCCGTATTAGATATTCTGGAGCTTGAAAAGGGTTTTCCAGCGTATCTAGAACTTTGTTCGGCGTCCTTTTCGGTCAAGTCAACTATAGCCATGCAATGCCCCCTGTTCTTTTCTGGTGTCAGTCTCGGTTTGATCCTTCCCACGCTAGGGAACTCCCTTTTGATGGCCTTTTCTACCTCGGCCAAATCCATGACGCAGTCAATGTCTCTTATTTCGATCGTTGCCATCAGTTCGAGCGAGGCTATAGTTGCGCTTTTGCCGAGCACTTTTTTACTGCGTCGCAAAATGCTTCCTTATTGCCGGCCTCTGCTCCGAATTCGACCAGTATGTGGCCCGACCGCGTTGGTCATACTACTTTAATGCTAGTATTGGTGTCTTCCGGCCTTATGTTTGCTCTGATGTCCCGCAGTACTTCATCTTGGGGTTTTACGAGCAGTGCCTGCTGCCGGGGTCTTCGTCGGGGCTTCTATCTTTCCTGTTTTGCATCAGATTTTTTTTTCCTAGTTGGGCGTCCGTGCGAACTTTCTGGTACTTTTTGAAGCCATACTGCTGGGAAGATAGGTCCCCTGTAGCACGAATCGCACCAGTGAGTCTTCCCTTGATGAGTTTCTCTAGCACTTTCCCAGCCATGTCTAGCATGCATAACAGGCGGTATGCTGGCCTCAATGCAGAATTTCACTCCCCCTTGCTGATCTGCACGAGTATCGCCACCTTTCATTGCATCAGGAAAATCCCGTCCTGTAGGCCATGTGCTAGGCAGCAAATCAGAAAAATGATGGTAGACATGTTGCAGCGCCTTAGCTGAACACCCTCTGGGCCTGGAGGCTACCTTGCTTTTAATGATAGAACTGCTTCTTCTAGCTCTGGCTGTGTGAAAAGTGGGCACTCGACTGCTATTTCACCGTAAGCAGCGTAAACACGGATAGGATGAGTGGGGAAGATTGCTTGCCCTTTCTCGTCCATCTTTTCCGGATCATGTATGCAAGGCGTCCGTAGGGCACCAAGCTTCCGCATAACCAGCTTGTAACCATGGCGCCACGGATACTTATTGACAATGTCCACTAGATTTTGCCAGCAGCGAGTCTTGTTGCTGTTAATCAATTTGCGAAGCAGTTTCCTGGTCGACTAATATGCTGCTACCCGGTTGCATGCCTCGTCACGGTTCCATGCCCGTTGAGCCTCACGCCGAAGCTTGTGACACTCCCTTCGCTTTTCGGATTTCACTCTACAACCAGTACACTGGGGGCTCAGCATTTCAATTTAGTCAAAGAAATAATAAATTTGATATAATTTTTATAATCGGACACGTATTGCGAAACCAAAGATAGTGGAAACAGTAGTGTTTTTAATGGGCTCTTTCCATGTGAAATTTTTTCATAACATCCTTGACGTAAACAACTAAAGTTCATTCTGTTGAATAATACTTAGTGCTCTAGAACCGACACTTGTGCGTCAGCAACCCAGTCACTTTTTTATCATTAATGCCAGTCATTGATCGAATATAAGCTTTGACATTGCCTGGAAGGCACACTTAGAAATCGACGAGGTGGTAGGGAATAACTCAATCAATTCTTATACACGTGTGTAATAAAAACAATGTTAAAATAATTTTAGATGGATTTGTTCCCTTTTGATGAGTAATTTTTTATTTTGTAGCACCACATCCAGTTGCCTAAAAAATATGGCGTTATCTGTTTTTCAGAATTGTGTACATATTGGTACATACAATATAAGCATTCAGTAACTTGTAGATGAATACTTTATAGAATATGTATTTCCACAAAGTGATAAACATCCAATCACCTGATTCACAGCACTGGTGTACGATCACCAATCACAAGGTCGCACGATATGTCAACAAATGCGACGAAGACTCAATAACACCAAATCGTCCGAACAGGTCGGTGTCGTATGGCTCGATTATGAAATTTCGTCTTCCGACAGCGAGTTACGACGTGAACGTTTCTAGTTTCATCAGAATTAAGATTAAAAACCAACTTTTTTCATCACTACACCGAATACCGTAATGTCGCGTAAAAGAATCACTTCCAAACAACTCCCAAACAAAAAACAAACAAGACTAAAGCTGTCAATGTCATTAGCAAAATTCTCGGAGAAAAATTACCGTACACACCTTGGAAGAATATGTGTGAAACTCCGCAATGGGTGAAACTTCAAATCTATGCACAATTGAACCGTATATATCTACTCTGAAATTAACGAGAAAATACTCACAGTGATGCTTCTCTGTAGCCAATTGTTATTGGTATTGTACTATATAGTTGGATTATAAATAATTAGGGAATTTTTGATGTAAACAGAGAAAAATTTAGAATAACTCACGCTCCGACAGTCGAACCTATCAATTTTGTTTTTAATTGGACTGGAATGGAGTTTGACACTCAAAGGATAAGGTGATGTGGTAGCGTTGGTACGCGCCGTAATGCGTTGGCAACCGTTGGATTGTTCCGAAACGTCGCTTCTGAACATTCTTAGTGTTGGTAGTTTTGCAGCTTAAAATTTTAATGAAATTTAAAACTCAATTTCATCAAATCATTTAAATTGTGTGAAAATAATTTAACTCAAAATTTTAATATAAGGCTATCGAATCTTTTAAGGTTCTTAGTACAAGTAAAATTTTGATCCCTAATATTGGTTACAGAGGGGGGAGCATGTCAAGGTGACAGATTAATTTTGGCGCCAAATTAAGAGTCAACAAATTGAAAGTGGAAAGCAATTGATTTGCCGAAGCCAATTTTTTCCTAATTCCCAGCGAATTAGGCAGAGGAGAAAAAAAGCAATTGGGATCGAATCATTTGATTGCAAAATGGTACAAGCTGAGACAAGTGAAAGAGCATACGATCCTAATATCTTGCCAGATCTGCTACCAGTATACTATAAGCGACTCTTTCCCCACATTCCATTCTATCGATGGCTATCTTATGGGCATTGTAAGTATTTGGTCTTCATTGTTTTTGTATGCAGCATTTTCTAAACTAATCTCTGCGCAGTGATAAAATATTAGATTCTTTTCATTAGAAATATGTAGCAATCTAATCTTATTAAATTTATATCATTTCCGTCTAGCCGAGAACAGGATTTTCTCACACCGGGAAATTTCATTCACTTTAGCTGATGATGTCTACATTCGCTACCTTTCCTTCGACAATCAATCGGAATTGGAAAAAGAAATCTGCAGCCGTGTACCACATAAAATTGATATTGGTGCAGTATTTTCCGTAATGTAAGCAAATATATTCTCTGTTAGGTATTCTTTTATAAGAGTTGCTTTTCTCCAGGCCTAAACATCATCGAGCGGTAGCCAATATTCAACCATTGCAACGAGAATTGGTCTTCGATATTGATATGACGGACTATGATGAGGTGAGAACTTGTTGCGAAGGAGCAGATGTTTGCGGTAAATGTTGGAAGTTCATGACCATAGCTTGCCGTGTGCTAGACTCCGCCTTGCGAGAAGATTTCGGCTTTGAACACATCCTTTGGGTGTTCTCAGGGCGTCGAGGTATCCATTGTTGGGTTTGCGATAAGTCGGCTCGACATTTAGATACCAAAGGTCGAGGAGCGATCGCAGACTATTTACAATTATTGGTACATGGTGGTGAAAATTCAGTGACGAAAGCGCCCATCGGAGAAAAGATTCATCACAGAGTCCGTCGAGCTCTGAAAATCGTAGAACCGATGTTCGCAGAAGTCTGCCTTTGCGATCAGGACATTTTCGGTAACGATAAAGGGGTTGCTAAACTTGTGCAAATGATCCCAGATGAAAACATGAGAAAAGATTTTGAGCATTACTTGGAAAATGTCGGCAAGTCGTCGAAGGAAATTTGGGAAGCATTTTTGAGATATTGCAACGCACAAAGGTCGAAGGGTAATGCACCACGTCGAATGAAAAATATCGTTGAAGAAGTTCAGCTCGCGTTTTTGTATCCTCGCTTGGATATTAACGTAACCAAAGGATTGAACCATTTACTGAAAGCCCCATTTTGTGTACATCCGAAGACGGGGAAAGTATGTGTCCCTTTCAATCCGAGTGCGGCCGCGAAATTCGATCCAAACACTGTTCCTACTATTAACTCATTGTTGGATGAAATCAATGCCTTCGATGATAAAATAAAAGCCAGTGATGTTGAAGAAGACAAGAATCGGATTAAGGACTACAAAAAAACTGGAATGTTCAAAGGAGTGGTTGTTTTTGAGGAGTTTTTAAGAAAGCTGGAGGCTAGTTTTAAGGGCCAAGCGATTGATGCAAGTGATGTGAGTAAGGAATTTTAGACGTTAGAAAGGTAAATATAATGATGAATTTTTACTATGTTATTTTTTGAATAAAATGTTAAAACAAGTTTTTTGCATTCTGCAGTTATATAAAAGATTATAGATGTTGCTGTAGGAAAATCTAGGTGAAAATGCTTTGAATATTGGTTAAACAGTGGTTAGGATTTGTTTTCACTCATAGATGGAAGTGTTATATTCCCATAATTGTTCACAACAGCTCGACAATTCTATTTAAGTCATCTGTACTATAATTTTATTATTATCATTGTTCGGCGTCCACTATTGGGTGTAGCATAGGCCAGTGTTCGCCTTTAGCCTTCCGTGTATGATATTAACTTTTACATATGGTCCATCCGGCCGGCGTACAGAAGCCAAATATAGCCCCTAGTACCTTGGCCACCAGTTACATCGACTCCGTTTGTGCGTGATTTTACCTCAGCCGTTTTAGGCGCTCGTGAATTAGGCTTGGAAATCCAGATGAACATATTCTTAGCTTTCTGTTTGAATGCCTTTTCGTTTAGCGTGTTGACATAGAAGGCTGTTGCTACTCGGTCCTCGTTCGAGGCCCTAACAAAACTATGTGCTACATGCATAGCATAAACTCCCTTTTTGCGGACGACCTTCAGTTCTTTGGTTTCTTCCATACGGGGCTTTCCACTGTTCGGTATCACGATCATCCAACTATTTCGTTGAGTGCGGTACTATTCGACCTTGTTTTGTAATCATGTGACCTTTTTAACCCGGTGTCAGCGTGCAAGAAAATGTAATGTTTTTGAAGTGAAACTTCTTTCCTGGGAGGCAAAAATTTTCAGATGTAATGAAAATGCAGAACCGTTTACACTCCGGGCGGACAACAAAACGACATTTGCGCGACAAGCTGATTTCAGTAGGAGTTTACTGATGCTGTGATATAAATTTCCGACTAAATTATCACATCCCGCCGGAACCCTTATTGGGAATAGTAAAATAGTTTGTTGGGTTGGAAGGTGGTTGCCTAGTATGCATGTTTACTGGCGGCTGATGGTGGCCATGCGATTGATTGTGATGAGAATAAAATAAATGAGGGTCGGGTAAGAGTTCACTTCCTTGTTAGGTACTAGGACTGATTCTGCCGATTTGCTAAGAATGCGATTGGCGATAGCGGGCCGTTGTCAGTTAATGAACATTAATTCTTGGTCATAATGTCAATGCCGCTGATGTGCAATGTATTGAAGTGGTGACGACGGATTGTCGTTGGTGGGTATTTGGGGACCATGAGCAAATCGATGATTGTACGGCGGTACCCGTGCTCGGTCCTAGCATGGGTGTCGTCGATGTGCAACGTATTGATGTCGCGACGAAGGCTGGTTGTTGGTGGGTATTTGGGGACAATGAACGAATGGATGTCATTCGGCGGTACCCGTGCTAGGTGCCAGCATCGATGGCGCTGATGTGCATTGTATTCAAGTGGTGACGATGAGCAGTCTTTGGTGGGTAGTTGGGAATTATGGGCGAATGTATGATGGTTCGACGGTACCTGTGCTTGATCCTAGAACCGATATCGTTGATCTGCAATATACTGAAATCGCGACAACGGATGGTCGTTGGACCCATGGGCGAATGTAAGGTGGTTCGGTGGTAGCCATGATTGCTCCTAGGACCAATGCCACCGATGTGCAATGCATTGAAGTGGTGACGTCGGATGATGGTTCGTTGGTCGTTGGTAATGATAGGCGAATTCATGGTGGTTTCACTGATGCCTCCGATCCTAGCACTGATGCCTCCGGTCCCCCGGTGTGCAGTGCATTGAAGTAGTGACGACGGATGATAGTTGGTGGGTAATCATAAGCTAATGCATGATGGTTCGGCTGTAGCCGACCTTGCTCCTAGCGCCGATAATGCAAATGTGAAATGTATTGCAATGGGGATGACGAATGATAATTTTGGATTATTAGAGATCATGGGCGAATGCATGATGGTTTGGCGGTAGCCGTCGTTGGTCCTAGCAATTTATTGAAGTGGCTTAGATGAATGGTTGTTGGTGGGTATTAGAGGATCATGGGGGAGTCGATGATGGCGTGATGGTACCCGTGCTTGGTCCTAGCATCGATTTCGCTGATGTGCGATGTTTGTAAATTGTGACGACGGATGGTGTTTGGTCGGTATTTGGGGATCATGGGTGAATGTACATGTGCATCCTCCTAGCACTGATGCTATGTGCAATATATTGAAGTGGCGACAACGGATGGTTGTTGGTGGGTGTTTGGCCGTCATGGGTGAAAGCATGGTGGGTCCGCGGTAGCCGTGTTTACTCCTTGCACCCAAGCTGCTGATGTGAAATGTATTGAAATTTCAACGACAGATGATAGTTTGTGGATTAGAGATCAAGGGCAAATACATGATAGTTTAGCGGTAACCGTTAGCTAGCATTGCGGTGTCGCGGGGTAAGTTCTTTCCCCCAGCACAAAACCCACTACAAAAATATTTTTCTCATCCACGAATTTCGGAAGAGGGTTCAATAAGTTTCGATCGGAGTGGAGAAAGGAGGTAACCTACTAAGGGTCAAAGAAAATTGCTGATTCCGAGGACAAACCGGGTCGGGAGAAGACGGATGGACTTAAAGGGACTTCGTCGTTACCGACGATACTTTTGGCCCACAAATAAGAGTGGCGCATCCAGGTGGAAGCAGTGCCCGCTCGCACCCTCTTAACTGGATCAAGATCCAAATATAGATGTGGCCATATATTTCCCATTTAAGTGAAAAAATCATACAAAATTTTTCCTTTAAATGGAAAATATAAATGTGGCCAATTTATGTCATAGTATTATGTGATGGAACTTTAAGAATTTGAGAATTTTCAGCAAATAGCGCGAATCAACCACTTTTAATTTGTTGCCGTTGAAGATGCGACACACATTTATAGGCGCTTACCTACTCGGACAGTGAACGGGGCACTTTATGTTTCGCCTGCATGGTACTTAATGGAGTTGCTGCCCCATTTCAATGCGTAGTTCCACGTTTAAGATCATTGTTACCAATGAATCAATTTTTCCTTTCGAAAGAGAGAAAGTGAGTGAGAAAATCACTTCAGCCACGTAATATAAGCCCGCGGCATAGTAATTATGGTAATAGTAACTCGCGCCAAGATTATACATTTAAAATTTCATCAGGAGTTTTATTGCGAATGCACAATCATATCATTAGCATGAAATGAAATTACAAATAATATTATAGCGGCGCATGAGATGCTGGATAGGGTGTTTCAAATCAAGTTTTCACGTTAAGAGCTCAGGCACTGCGTACTTTTTGAACATTTAGGTGTCATTTTTCTAGTTTTAAAAACATTTTCGGGCTATTTACATATGTAGAGCGTAGTGAAGCAATGCTTCATATTTGGATCGATTCGCAAAGAAAGTTGACTCTAAGCAGGGTTGGTGCGAAATGACGTTGCGATTTTTGCTCCATTCAAGAAGAAATGCATTCGAATGATGAACTTCTTTCAGCTGTAAGTGATGAATTTTCGATGCTGATTACCAATAATAACTCTTCCTTTGAACATTTCCATAACTAACGAAGAAGTCTCCGTCCCCGCTCATATTTCGTTCTTGTTGCCACATAAATATACATAATAAAGTGTCCTCCAGCTATGGGAGTAGCGTTTTTATTCTTCCACTTTCTTTGCAATGCTCCGTTTGCTATTCCACTTTCACTAATTTGCGATAATTGGTCGCATTGTTATCACTAATTCACATTCTGGGCATCCACGAACCGCAATGATCGTGTGGACTGCATATTGACAATTCGCGGCAAAAGATGTCATCTAATTATGAAGCGTGTGGGGTTTAGCTAAATACGATGCGCGTCGCCCATACAAGACAGGGGAACAAGTTAAAAAATAAATAATAACTTTATTAGCAAACAAAAATATGAACTGAAATTAACATGTCGAAAGTTACATGATTACGCGTTTTAACTCCATTTGGGTTACAATTCGAGTGATCGCTTGATTGACAGGAGTTGTGAAATTCATTATATCCACTAAATGACTGAAGTCGCTACATCTCACCGACAGATGCTCTGCGATCGCTCGTGTCGCTACAAGCATTTCGATGATCTTTGAGGGAATATATGTGATACAAGAGAACAGTTACAAAATGCTAATGTTTAGCAGGGAGATAATTCTATCTAATTTTCACGGGTAGAGGAGTTTTCATGGAAAAACTGCTTGCGAGAACTTGAAATCCGCTCGCTGATTATTCAAGGCGCATCAATCAAACAGAACACCTCAAAACTTAGATACGAGTACGAGCAAGAATATACCCCCGCTGCCGAAGCTGTTGCGATTCTTCTTCTGCTCTCGCGCCGTTCTTCCGATGTGTTCGCGGTGACGATCAATAACAGACTCCCCGTTTTTATCAGTTGTTACCTTGCGGGACTACTCCCAACGGCAGTTGACGAGCCTTCCATCCTCTCTTAATTGCATTGCGGAAGTGCAATTCGGGAATAAGTTTCGCTGTAAAGGGGTTGCCGTATCCAAATTTCAATTGCAGATTTGGATTTTTAAATTAATAGAAGATAGTAATGTACCAAAATTTAAATAAAAATAAAAGATAAATATCATAAGGAGTATAATTATAAGGAAAACTTTAAATTTAATATAGATAGGTGTATAAGCGTGCACAAATCAAAAAATAGGGAATTCTATTTTTGATCGTGGCCTATTACCAAAAAAATGTATGAGCTTGCACCCATCAACAAATAGGAAAACTCTATTGTTGATTGTGGCTTTCTACCTTGCTCCTATATGGCAGGAAACTCTACCAATAGGATCTTTGTAAACCTGCAACGAGAGGAATTTAAGAAAAACAAATTGCTTTACCTTTTCCTTGAGTTGTTCACACCTTCAACGTGCATAAACAACTCGTCTTTATTTTTCTTAACATAACACTTAAATAGATCACAGAAAAATGCTGACGCTAGAACATAGAAGCACAATAATTTTCCCATGCGCGAAAGAAATGAAATTCCAAAAGCGAAAATATTTTGCTGACGCGATGTCTAGCTTAAGACAATTTCGCATGGGAAAATTATTGCGGTACACGTTTTCAAGGTTTAAGTATCTTTTTACATGAATGGAATTTTGCAAATGGAATCTGATATACAAAGTTTTGAATATACTTTTGAAGACTTTTTTAAGCAATTAAGAGTTTTACAAAATGAATCTATGATGAAAATTAAATCGATTTAAAGTTATGATAAAAATATGAAGACATCTTGAGCAATAGGAAAAAGATAATCTAAAATTAAAAAAGGTTTTATAATTTATAAAATTAGAAATTGGAATAATTAATTTTTCCAAACCGGCAATTAAAATTTCGGACCAGTGTTATGCCGATTTTCTAGCGGTTTGTTTGGGCGACTGGTCGATTACTACAATTTCCACACCGACTTCGTTCAACCTATCGAAAAGCGCGTAAAATTATTTACATGTACTGAAACTGAATCTTTTTCAGCCATCTTTATGTGCAGCAACTGCTTTAATAAGCTAACACGACACGCTAGTCCCGCTGGCATATGAATTGCTTTTAAAGTGCCCCACGCAGCTGCTGATGTTTTACAGTACACTATGTTATTAATCTGGTGCGATTTGATGCATAACATAATGCTAGCAAGCGCTTTTTCGTCCTTTGGTTGGAACAAAGCCTTTTTCTCCGCACTATCATTTTCGTTTTCCACTAGCCGACCACATACAACACCCCTCAATTCTGCATGCACTGCTTGATTAAAAATCAATATGTACATTTATGCTGCGCGCAGGTAAGCGATCTTACCTTACATATATATATATATGTATATATATATATATATTGTCGCGTGTTATTCCGTTCGCGGCCAATAATTTTAATGTTCCGGGAAAGTGAAAACGCAATGTCTTTTAATTTAAGTTAAAAGAATTTATTTAATTACAAAAATGCACAATAAACAATTTAACAATTTAACACTTTCACTTATTTTAATTTTCACTATGAAAAAAAATCTAACACTTGTCCATAAATTTCTTATCGCAATTGTCTTCTAAATCACTTCGCACTCAAACAATCAATCGTCTTTTCTTCGCGTTCCACTATATCGCAGTTTTCTATCGCGGTTGTAATGAATCAACCCCCCCATTCATTCAGCTCGCCTTTATATAGGGTCTCTACCTATTCACCCATTTCTCGTACATTATCGAGTGTTCTACCGAGAGGTACCTGGTAGATTCGAGCAAATTAATGAATGGAGTGACGTCACTTGCAGATGTTGATCATGCTTGTTGGGTTTTCGTGGGTTCGAGTAAATTCATTTGTTGACGTTGATTATGAAAACAATTGCGACAGCAGCTCGCAGAATTATTTGTACATGTAATTATTTGTACATGTAACACTGCCCCCACGTCAGTTCTTTTCGCCCCGAAAAGATGTGTCGCTATTTGTAGTCAATTCTCCCTGGGTGTAATATGGGGCAAGACGGTCCAGATGCACGATTTTCATTTTAGCTCTCGGCTTACGATGTTCCTGTATTCGGTATACGACGTTGTTGATTCGCTTTGTAACTCGGTATGGTCCCTCCCAATTATGTTGCAACTTTGGAGACCTACCCTTTCGCCGTTGCGGGTTATAAAGCCACACCAAGTCATCTTGCTGGAAGCCAGTAGAATTAGCCTTTAGATCATACCTGGTCTTCATGCGGTCAGTAGCCGATTCGAGGTGTTTTCGCACTGTCCGATGTATCTGGTTCAACCGTTGTCTTAGATTACTTGCGTATTCCGAGACCGTTTGGGGTTTCTCAGGGGGTGTTCCGTACTTTATATCGGCTGGCAAACGAATAGTCTTTCCAAAAATGACTTTGGCTGGGGCTTGGCCCGTCGATGCATGTTCAGCGGCTCTATACGCCCAGTCCCAGTCCCTTTGGTTCTCGTCAACCATCTTGGCCAGGTGTTTATTGAGCGTGCCGTTGAAACGTTCGACCATTCCATCGGATTGGGGATGCAGCGGTGTTGTCCTCGTTTTCCGTATTCCGAGCAGCTCGCACATTTCGCCAAAAACTAGTGACTCAAAGTTTCGGCCTTGGTCCGAATGTAGTTCGCCAGGTACGCCGTACCTACTGACCCTATTTAACACTAGCTGTTCAGCTACAGTAGTTGCTTCCTGGTTGGGAATGGGGTAGACCTCGGGCCACTTGCTGAAATAATCGGCTATAACCAGCGTGTATCGATTTCCCCATTCAGATTCAGGAAAGGGTCCTGCGATGTCAACAGCAATCCTTTCAAACGGTACCCCCACGTTATAGGTTTGCATTTGTCCTCTCAGTCGTCGCTTTGGGCCTTTGACGGAAGCGCAAATTGTGCATCTACGACACCAGTCCTCTACGTCTTCTCGAGCGTGGAGCCAGTAGAACCTTTCCCGCAATTTCGCTAAGGTCTTGTTAACACCAAGGTGGCCTCCCGAGGATCCTTCATGCATTTCCTTAACCACATCGTGAATTCGGCTTTTGGGTAGTATAGTTTGCATCCTATAGGAGCTGCCATCCACCGTTTCCCATTTCCGCTTGAGTATGCCACCCTCAACCTGAAGGGAGTTCCATTGTGCCCAATAGCTTTTCAGGGTTGCGCCATGCATCGAAACGTCCTTCCACTCCGGTCGCCCAGTTGTCTCCTTCCATACGAGCAATGGTCTGATGTCTTCATCGGCTAGCTGGGCATTTCGAATCTCCTCCGATGACCAACCTTCATCGAATTCCGCCGTTATCAGTCACAGATCAACGGGCGGTTCCTTTTCCTCAATCCGTCGGCAATGCTTGCAGTTAGCTGGACATGGATGACGAGATAGGGCGTCAGCGATTCCATGAACTCTGCCCTTGTGAAGCAGTTGGGGCCTCACTAGGTCTGGTCGGATCGTCGATCGGGTTGCACCAGTGTCGTTTGTTAGGGTGCATTGTTCTTCATCAACTTGACCAGGAAGGCATCTGTCTGCTTCTCCACGATGTTGCCTTGGCACGGTGCTGGGGATGTCGATACTCCTAGCCAACGTTCGCCCCACGAAGTTGGCCCTTGCAGTTTGATGGGCCTCCATTCTAGGCTCCTGGCACGGTCTGGATCTCCACCACCCTGGACAATAGCTCGGTCTTCTTCCCTTCTTGCAGTCTCTTTGCAGGTGCCCTTTTTCCCCGCAATTCCAGCATCTAGGCGCACCATTCACCTGCAGCTCTCGCTCAATTCCCGCGCGCTCACACCTGCAATTATCTGCCAGTACCTCGCGAACCCGGGCAGTGGTACGGGTCACATTTTTGGCTGCCTCAAAATTTAAACTATAAGCCAATGCATCCTTGACTGTTTGCTTTTGAGCTAACCGCACGGCTTGTTGCAATTCCTTGTCCTTTAAGGCGCTGATGAATGCTTCTGCTGCTACATCATCTCGATGTTCTGGGTCGTACGCTGGGTAAGCCAAAAGTGCCAGTCGCTCAATGTCTTGTGCTAGCTGCTGCAAGGTTTCGCCAGACTTCTGCATCCGATGCCGTAGCTGTGCCCGGTAAATCTGCTTCAGATGATCGTCTCCGTAACGCATGTCCAGCGCATTCATTATAGCAACCGGGTTTGAATGCAGCTCAACGGGGATAGTCTGCAAAAGCTCGGCAGCTGGGCCTCTTAGAGCAAGAATTAACGCAGTTGCTCGTTCCTGCTCATTCCAGTGATTTATCCTAGCGGCTGCTTCAAACTGGATTTTGTAAATACTCCAGACCGTTTGCCCATCGAATATTGGTGCTTGCACATTTCTAGATGAGCTTTGCGCTGCGGTTATAAGCGGGACTGGTGAAGTGGTTACTACTGCCTTCGCTGCTTCTAATTCTTTTTTCACTTTTTCCATCTCATGGTTCATTCTTTCTTCGACCTGGCTGACCTTTTCCTCGACCTGGTAAACCTTTTCTTCGACCTGGTCAACCTTTTCCTCGACGCCTTTAATTTGCTTGTTAAGACTACTGAGCTCCGCTTTTATTTCGGTGGACTGTTTTTAAAAATCTGCCTTGATTTCGATCGCTTGTTGATCCAGCTTCACTGATTGTTCATAAAGCTTCGCTGATTGTTCATTAAGCTTCACAGTTAAATTAGATGACTGTTGTCGCTGCTCTTGCTGCATCAGCATTAACATTTGCAATATCGCATTTTCTGGCTCCTTTGATTTGGGTGTTTCTTCTTCTCCACCTTCTGCGCCTTGTTCTGCATCTGAGGGCTCACCCGCATCCAGATTCACGCCTTCCGACTCGATCGCATCACGCAAGCGTGCAATCAGTATGGCTTTTGTACCTTGTGTGGCCAGGTTTCGCTGTTCCAACTCCTCCTTGAGCTCCGATATGGTCAATTGATCAATTTTTAGATGTAAGTTTCCTGGCATTTTTATTGTTTCGGCTGTTTTTCTACCAGTTTACACGTTAATTTTCACTATTGTGCACAAAAATGTTCAAAAGTTTTCACTTCCAAAATTTTTCTTTCGCACTTCTTGACACCACTGTCGCGTGTTATTCCGTTCGCGGCCAATAATTTTAATGTTCCGGGAAAGTGAAAACGCAATGTCTTTTAATTTAAGTTAAAAGAATTTATTTAATTACAAAAATGCACAATAAACAATTTAACAATTTAACACTTTCACTTATTTTAATTTTCACTATGAAAAAAAATCTAACACTTGTCCATAAATTTCTTATCGCAATTGTCTTCTAAATCACTTCGCACTCAAACAATCAATCGTCTTTTCTTCGCGTTCCACTATATCGCAGTTTTCTATCGCGGTTGTAATGAATCAACCCCCCCATTCATTCAGCTCGCCTTTATATAGGGTCTCTACCTATTCACCCATTTCTCGTACATTATCGAATGTTCTACCGAGAGGTACCTGGTAGATTCGAGCAAATTAATGAATGGAGTGACGTCACTTGCAGATGTTGATCATGCTTGTTGGGTTCTCGTGGGTTCGAGTAAATTCATTTGTTGACGTTGATTATGAAAACAATTGCGACAGCAGCTCGCAGAATTATTTGTACATGTAATTATTTGTACATGTAATTATTTGTACATGTAACAATATATATATATATATATATATATATATATATATATATATATATATATATATATATATATATATATATATATATATATGTATATAAGAGTTGCTTTTAACACACATCCATTGAATTTTATGATACTCGTAAGTAGCAATAAAGTTGGGACAAGCTAAGAGATAAATGGAGAGGAAGATAGAAAGCATTGTATTTATGAACATATTTCCAGCAAAAAAAAATTATTTTAACTGAAAGACAGTTCTTTCTTTCTTGTAAAATCTAAAATCTTGTAAAATCTAAATGGTAGGCACTGCACCTAATACGCACAATAGTACAATGGAAAAACACGACTATGAAAAATCAATTTAAGTTTTATTCTTACACCAACAAAGCTTTTTTAAAAGATCGTTTTTTGCACATGCATTATTTTTATGCCCTACCAGTAAGGATATACCTTCCAAGGTCATTTGATATGAAATCACATCATGTTCTACCATCGTCTCATATTTCCGTGAATATTTAGTTTCGAATTTTAAAATAAAATATTGCTTAGTCGTTTCTTGTATTGGATAGTGAATGCTGTTTGTCCTTGATATCAGTTCGACTTTGAATTCCTCACATAGCTCCGTCATGAAATTATCTTTTAACACTTCCCGCGCATAATTTTCAATGGTATCAATGAATCCTTTTGTCACCTCTGGTGGGACAGTCACATTATACTTAATGTCTCCACAAGTGCACCAGAACTTTGGAATATGTGCATCTTCGCAACTTCGGTTGAATGGTATAGGCTCGAATATTGATTGGCACGTCGAACAATCAGGAGAGGATGGTTCCAAGTATTCTGCACGTCCAGAAAGGTCCAGGATGTGTCTGAGCGTCATATGAATGTCATGAGGCGTTGTCAGACGATGTTTGTTCACTTTCAGCGCTTCCACCAATTCTGGGTATTTGGATGTCAGCCAGGGTGGGAGCCAAACGAAAAGAAACGGTAATCGCTCTTCAAGGTATGTTTGGTCTAGGAACCTGAATTCTCCGTAGCGAACTCCGTGATCGCTTAAGAAGAATACAACACTTTTGTTTAGTATTCCGAGATCTTCAAATTTGTGAAAGTACCCTACCATTTTATCGTCCATTAGCCTAGGGATTGATACGAGATGGTGGCTAAAGCTGTTGGCCCAAAAGAGTCCAAAGTAGGAGTCGTTATGATGTTTGGTAGCAAAGTCGATGCTGAAGTCATAAATGAGGTTCGCCTGTGCCTGAGGTCCTGCACAAAATGCAATCTGACCAAGTTTTTTAACCAAGAGAAACTTTTCTGCCGCTAACATTGCCGGTCGCAAATAGTAGTCCGTCGGAGGGCTCATGAATCCTCGTCCTGCCCAGTTAAACGTGCTCCACGTCGCTGTGTCTTCGCCATAGGCTGTGACATATCCTGCTTGTTGGAACTTTTTCCAAATGAAAGGACATTTGTCAATATGCGTTTGCAAATTACATCTTGAGTCCCGCGGGGAGCTATCCATTTCGTTTAAGTTGTAGCCAGAGAGAATGGACATTAAATTTGGTAGTGTGTTTTCCCCAACCTCGAAAAGAGAATGTTTATGGCATGTTAGGAAGATTTCCATTAGTTTCCTTACCTTGTTATAGCCAGTTAATTCAAACCAGTCATTGCTGTGCAAATAATTGGCTGTCTTGGGCATCGCTCTATAAAAGTTGACTCTTGAAACGCTGTCGATTCCAATGATAAGAGTACTAATTGCCATTGGGGTTTCCTTTTGTCTCCATTCATTCAACCTCTTGTGAACCGATGCTCGTTCAGGAATCAAAATGTGAATGTTTGAGTAGACCAGACGCCCATTGTTGGCTTTATTGCATTTTACCAATATAGAATGAACTTCCGGATTCAGTACAACCGCTTTATCAAAATAAATGCACTCAGTTAATCTGAAAAATATCACGTTGTAGGAATTTAATTTATAAACATAAAATATATACGATAAAGCGCCTTCAGCGAAGTATCCATGCATTCTTCGAATTTGTTGATAGCAGCATTCTGTAGGGCAAGTGATGTAATGTCTTTTCACTTTTCTATCTATCGTCAAAATCCGATTTCCAGTTGACTTGTGGTAGATAATTTTTGTCAAAGGTGGGAATAAAGCGCATTCAGTTGGTTTTGGTACATGAAATGCGTCAATAATTTCTCGGTTAAATATTGGCAATTCTGGGATTCGGCAATATGGTGATAAAACGAGGCTCCCATTGATCGCGCCGCTGTATGGTGGCCATGAAATGTTTCCACTGGCTGACGTTATGAAAATTAGTAAACAATAATTATTGGTACGAGAATTATATAAAGATGATTTTTGCTCACGATATGCAGTAAAAGCTCGAAAGAGTACTAACAAGTGTAGAATTAAGCACAGTTTTTTGAATGGCTCAACGGTTTTCCTGGTCTGCATCTTCAAAGTTCCGGTGTAACGACATAACTAATGAAGAGTATGTATAAATCAACCACTTGCTATCAAGTTTTGCAGTGCAATTAATGCTTGAATGGACATTCGACCAGATTGGTAAACATTTGATCAAGTGTTTTAAAGTTTTAAATAAACCTGCGAAGGCTTGCCGTGTGATTTGCAAATAATTTATTCAAGGGAACAATGTGACTATACGTAGTATATTCCAAGTAGTATTTGAAATCATTGTATTTATTTTTTACTCATAATTACTTCCTGGATTTTACTGAAGTTTCGAATTCATTCAATTATTTCTAATATGACACCATCCTACAAGCACATATTTTTTAGTAAATGATAAATCTTTATTCAGAAAGTTATTTCGCTGTTGAAATGAATGCACAAATCAAGTGAGTGTGTGTAACATGCTCAATTTTTGATAGATCCTCTCAGCAGAAATAGAAACTGAATATCTTCCATACGCTTTTGTATACGATGAATTTTAAGCAGCAGATCTGAATAAATACGAGTATTAATAATAACCTGGGAATTTTCATATAAGCTCGACTGCCAATATTGTTCTTATTGCTATTATATCTTGCTAAGGAAAATTCCAACAAAAAGCCTTATAACTGAAGGCTAGGTTAAGTTATTGGATCGGCCTGAACCTCATGTGGCTCCTTTGGGTCCGTAGTGATATTACTAATAATTTGCTGGAAGGTGATTTAGTAAGGGAAGTAAACAAATTTATTCGCAATTTTAAAAACTAGGGTCTTGAATTAAGAGCTCTGATATTATCCATTTCATTTTTTAATGGTTGGAAGGTGAATGCCATTTACGCACTGAGTGTGGGGCTCCCATGCTCGCGAGCCACTGGACCACTCACTAAAATACCTCTCTTGTCAACCTGAGAACTTCGCCTGGAACCATTTGACACATTACATTGAGCCAGGTCTCGTTTTACTACGCAGTGAGGCACCTTAAGGCTGAGGGATCTCTCCTCTAGCAGGAAGGGAGGGAGGAAGAGGAAGTGCCAAACAAGCGAGTCCCGTTCACCTTTTAGGACTGTCAGAACATGATGTGCCACATGGCTGCATTTGTCAACCGATCCAAGCATCACTGCGAATACACTATCCAGCATGAGCTTTCCCGTCTCCATGTAGAGGTCCCGTCGCAGCTTGTTTTTTTTGCACGTGAAAATGTGTAGCAGGCATCGCTGAATCAGAGACTATCAGATGTGAAGATGCAATCTTCAGTACTCCTCTTCTCAGTACCTGTGCCAAGCGTTAACGGTACACCTCTTTATTGAGAGCATCTTGAAATATTTCTGCTCCGCACAGTAGCATTGACTATACAGCATTCATCAAGAGGTGTCTTCTGAATAGATTAGGCCCCTCTACGTTGGCCATAAATCGACTCAGAGCGTTCTCAGCCTATGCTTTGATTTGCTCAGAGAAACTCATCTTCGAGTCGATCAGTAGCCCCAGGTACTTCACCGCTGGTTTCAATTCGATTAGTTTCTCTCCAATAATGATTATCCTTACTCTAGGGATTCCTTTTTTGTCAAGATGACCACTTCGGTTTTCTCCAGTGCTAGGCTGTGTCATAATCGAGCAGTTGTCTAAGTAAACTGCTCGAAAGCCAACATATTGTGTATCCAAATTTCAATTGTAAATTTAAAATAATAGTCACCATTTTAATTTGCAATTGAAATCTGGATACGGCAACCTTCTTTCCAACGGAGCTCTTTGACGATCGCACTTTTGCGATGAAAAGGAAAGTGGATGAAGGGCTCGCCGACTGGTTTTTGCAGCGGTCCCGTAAGGCGACGACGAGCAACAAACCGGCAGTCGAAACAAAACGAGAGTCGTGGAAGTCGTGGGCGGCTCGCTGCGCGTGTTATTCTGTGCATGCCTCTACTAAATCCCCCAAAATAATTACCAAAATAACCGGCAAAAAGTTTCTTAGGAATTTGTTCTCGATGCAGTGCGCGGTGATGACATTAGCAAATAGGCAAAACGAAGAAAAATGTCACGGCGGAAATCCCGTCGCTGCTGGAAAAATGAAGTGGAAAGTTGTAGGTCAGCCGCGGTGTGAAAACTGTGTGATTCCAGCGCTGAAAAGTGAAAAGCAAACGCGCAACACAGCCAAGTCGCTGCGACGACTTCGATGCGAAAGAAAAGAAAACTTGCGCGGAGCAACGGTGGTGAAAATCACGTGAAAGTAAAAGTTTGAGGTCGTTTGTGCTACGGTCTGTTGGCTGGCCCGCTTGTGGACGGTCCGCCCGAGCGTGCTATTCATGTAAAAAAATGAGAAAACATATTTCTTCAATGATTCAGCGATTTTGTTACGACACCTGCAATCGATCAAGTGATAACTGGAAAGAAGACTTTCACTGGCAATTTGCATATTAAAGGATCATGTGAAGTGGAAAAAATCAACGGCGTGAATTTGAAAGAGTTAAATGAAGATCGATTACAAAAATATGGAGATCAAATAATTACCGGAAATTTGCAGTTTAAAGGTGTTAACATAGAAAGCGTTTCATCCATTAATGTCAGGTTGGGAGAAGCCAATATTGAAAATATCCTGACAACATCTACTCTTCAAAGTGTATCACAAATAACTATTGAAAATCTGCATCTTGGATATGCTCAAGTTAATCACAAATAAAATATTTAGTCAAAACCTCGACTTTATCATAAATGATACACTGTTTACCGATTCCTCAGCTAATATAACAGGCTTCAAAAATTTCACTAGTGATTTTTCTACCGATGAGATCATTCTCAAGGGAAAACTGAATCACTATCCAATAAATGAATTAATGTATTCATTTGGAAGTTTAACCCAGAATTGTGATTGATCATGATGTTCTTTTCGACAATGATATTGAAATCGATTGCTTAACATTTGAAGGCGAAATAAATGCAATTCCAGCAAGCAAATTTGGATCATGTTGGCTAACTAATGAAGGATATCAAACTTTCACTGCACCGCAAGTTATTGACCAAATTACTGCTCAAAGTGTTTTCTTTGGAAGCCTAATAAACAAGAAAAATTTAACTAAAATATTTAATCAGATTATTTGGCCAGATAAAAGGCAGCGCTTGTAAAACGTAACATTTGCTAAAATAAAGATAAACGGAATGCACCTCACTGGAAGTGTCTTACTTAAAGAAACGACAGAGGTTCAAAACATTGAAGCGCCAATAACTTGGGACGGCAATATTAGAGTTTCAGGCCTCAATACCTTCAATAATATTGATTTGATAAAGCTGCAAGTCATATTAACAGGACATCGGAAAATGCAAAACTTACTGTTGACTCGGCAATTCATGAAAAACCTCCAAAATTTCGTCTTTTAAATCGACGAGTTTTCCACGATATTATTAATAATGTCTGGCTATCAAATTAAGGTGCGGTTATTGAAGAATCGATTAGGTTCGACACTGTACACTTTAGATGTAGATTTGCAGTATCTGAAAGAAAAATACTATAGCATAACTAAAGATCAACGTGTTTCAACACCTTTTATATTTAAACAACCTGTCACATTCGAGGAGACCTCAGCGTAATTCCCTGGGTGATCCCTTTACGTAATCTACAGTGAGTCACCACCAGGAAAAAAAGGAAAAAATACCAACGAAGGGATATCTTCATACTAGTATTTAGTGTAGTTGCAAATGACTAAATACAATTAAAGTTAAGCTATCTCAATGATTTAAGGAAAAGTAACTTTGGGCGCTAGTGTATGGCTATTTAAAAATTTAACACAACTAATTCGGGCGTTTCTAATTTAAAAAACGAAGTTCAAAATAATATAACCCGTAATACCAAAAAGAAAATCATTTTCAAAAATTAGTTAGTATTAAAAAACTTAGCGTCTAAAATACGTTTATTCTCATATTAGCGTTTCTTAGGAGTTATTCATCCCAGTTTTAAGGCACAAATATGAAATGTTATAAATGAAATGGCAGGATTGCCATGAAATGATTTGCTATTATATTGAATCTCGCTTCTACGCAAGCGGAGAATTGCTCCGCAGAGAACATGGCGAGGATATTATGTCCACTACGCCGTTATTTCTATATCCGCAAAAATTACTTCGTGGAGGGAAGACTTGTAATAAGAACGCCTTGACGATTCAATCACAAATCTTAATTTTACTCAATCAACTTCTGTATTTATACACTTTTCGTGCTGATTTGTTTTCTGTTTTTTTTACAAGTATAAGTAAAAATTCTTTATTTGACACAATTCTACCGATGCTTTCCATTAAATCGATTTTTTTTTGCCTCATGAACAAAAACTCACGCGTCTCAATATTACCAATATGCCAACATATGCAGATATCCATAGTCCATACATTATGCATGCACTCATATGTCAATAACTCATGCTCGTACGTATCACTTGGGTATGATCGCTAATCTCTTGATGAATAATACAATTAGCGTGCATTGAGTGTGGTCAGGGAATACCTCCACACGTAATGGGTTATGAATTTATTGCAAAGTGATATGATATTTAAAATGAGTGTAGAAGAAATAAAAGAAATTGCATTGTATGATTATGCAACTGGTATGTTTACATGTAGCCATACGATAGGATTGATATTTCATGGTTGTCTTTTTGTTTGCTTAGGTTGGACTTTTGTTGGTAAACAAACGAATTTTGTTAGTAAGCAAATTAATTGTATGATGTACAATTGAACATGTGTATATATGTTTGCTTACGATATGCTGGAAAAAAATGACGAATATAGATATTTTTTTTTTTCAAAGTATAATTTATTTTATCGTGAATTCTAATCAAAAAAATGATGTTGAAATAAAGTTAAAAAGAAACTCGGTCTTTCCTTTTTGAAAACCTGACCAGGTACAGGAACCACAACGATGGCAGGCTCCTCCTCTAAAATGTGCTAGCTATTGAGCGCACTCTTCCCTTCTTTTCGTTAACAGAGGCTCTTGCCGGGTAGAGTGGCATTCGCTCACGTGGCTTTTTATGGTACAGAGTTATGTGACTCCATCGTATAACGCTATAACATAAATTGGTTACGTTTGGATTCCTCATTTGATGGAAAGAGTCATGCAAAGTACGTTTTATGAGTTTTTCATTCAAATGGGAAATACATGGCCCCGTCTACGTTTGGATCTTGATACGGTTGGAAGGGTGCGAGGGGGCACCACTTCCACCTGGGTGCCTCACTCTTATTTGTGGGCCATAAATATCGTCGGTAACAACGAAGTCTCCGCAAGTCCGACCGTTGTTCTTTGAATAAGCATTTCAACCCTTAGTAGGTTACCTCGGCCTCGACACCAGTCAATCGGCATGTTGACATGTTTAAGTCGTGAATGCGAAATTTTTTTGTAGCGGGTTCTTGTGATAGGGGAAAGAACCCACCCCACGACACCACAACGCGAGTCTGCCAGCGCATTCACGCGTACCCAGACGAGGCCAATCTCGGCGGATCTCAACATCCTCTTTCGCCGAGGCTTCAGACCATCACTGCAGTCCTCCACGAACAATTATACATACCTACTTCACTACAACTAAACCCACGAGTAGCTATCCAGTCTCTCACTCGGTGTACTAGCATAACTAGCCTAATTGCGCTTATTCAACGGTGCGTTTAGTGACTAGAGTCGCAACATTATCCGCATAGCCAATACAGCGCGACTCATCTAGCATCTCCACTCTCAGTAGCCCTTCGTGAGACACGTTCCGCATGTCTGAACCAAGGGTAGATCCCAGGGTAACACCCGATGTAATGTCCACATAATGTTGGCCCTTTTATACAGCAGGCTTTGGCGCTTCAGGCAGTCCCTCGGAAGCGGCATCAGATATTCCGAAAATTGAAAAGGGGTTTCCAGTTTATCAAGGATATCCACCCATCTAGCGGAGTTGAAGCCATTCCTAACGTCGAGTGTCACCAATAGAATGATCCGTCGCATGGTGCGGCTATATCCCTCTACCTTCTTGACTGCGCTCACCACCTCTAGAACCGCATCAATGGTGGAGCGTCTGGCTCTAAAGTCAGAGTGCCACGGAGATAGGTCCCCACCAACACTAATCACGTTAATGAGTCTTGAGTTTCTCCAGCACTTTCTCAGCCGTATCTAGCACGCATGACGGGCGGAATGCTGACGCTGACCCAGAATTTCCCTTCCCCTTGCTGACCAGCACGAGCCTCGCCACCTTCCATCGTACCGGGTGAATCTCGTTCTGTAGGCAGGCGTTGCATGTGCTGAGCAACAAGTCAGGACAACGGTGATAGACAAGTTGCAGTAGCTCAGCTGGAACAATATCTGGGCCTGGTGTCTTCCTTGCTTTCAATGATAGAACTGCCTTTTCAAGTTTCGGCTGTGTGAAGAGTGGGCACTCAATTGCTGTTTCACCGTGGACAGCATCAACACGGATGGAATGGGCGGGAAAAAGCGCTCGCACTATCTTCTCCATTTTTCCGCTTCATGCATGTAAGGCGTCTGTAGAGCATCAACCTTTCGCATAACTAGATTGTTGCCAAGGCCCCAAGGATTCTTATTCACACTGTCCACTAGATCTTGCGAGCAGCGAGCTTTGCTGTTGTTCATCAATTTGCGAAGAGATATGCTGCTACCCGGTCGCAAGCCCCGTCACGGGTCCGTGCGCGTTGGCACTGTAGCTTGTCACCTTTGTCGTGGATAGGAAATGTTATTGATTGGTGTCACTCGTTTGGCATATGTTCTTGCTGTCAAATATGATGGATGACTTTAAGAATGGCTTTCTGAACACAACTGCCACCATATGTAATGAACTCCCCTGGAATCTCATTGATACTGTAGTGAAAGTGTGGTTAGTTAAAATGTCCGTAAAGGACTGCAGCGATGGTCTGCTGCCTCGGCGAAAGAGGATGGCGAGATCTGCTTAGATTGGCTTTATCTGGAGACGCGTGAATGCACTGGCAGACTAGCGTTGCGGTGTCGTGGGGCGGATTCTGTTCCCCAGCACAAGACCCACTAAAAAAAAATTTGCGTTCACGGTGTTGAGGTCGAGGTAACCTACTAAGGGTTGAAATTGCTTATAACCAGTAACAAACTGGGCCGGGAGAAAACAGACGGACTTAAGAGCAGACTATATTCTTATTGTCGAGGTTTTCTTTAGCTTCCTAGTACAAAAATAAATGCAAATTGCCGTTTAAAATTAATTTCAAATAAATTTCCCTCTTTTCATATTTAAATTGTTCAAAATACAAATTCAATACAATAACAAATTAAAACATCATTACGCGTATCATCTCGTCTGGCATGCTTAAACATTATAAGTTTTCGATTACAACGAAATTCGTATTGGTTGATTTCACGTCGTTAATGCCCAGTTTAAACCTAGTGTAGTAATCGAGTAGGTATGGTTCAAAAAGCCAGCGTGCGAGAGTTTGTCTCGTTACAATTCAAAACGGAACAGTTTTCCACTCCTGATTTGACTAATCCTTGTCTGTTCGATAATTTTGAAATTTTAGAGGATGTTAGCCTTGAATCGTTTGATTCGAATGTTTTCATCGCGGATGACCAAGCTCTTTCAAATGAGTGAATCCCGTTTCATGCTTGTAATCCTTCACCGGAAAGTTTTGTATTAGATTTGAATGTTTCGGAGCAAATTCAACCGTGACTTTTCGTGTTTGACGTTTTGCTAAATTTTTCGGTGTAAAAACAAGGAAAGCATTCCTTCAAGCATTTTTGGTGTCTTTTGTGCAAGATAATGGCGAAGAAAACATACGACCTCCTCTTTAAACTGTTGCTGATCGGTGATTCAGGCGTTGGCAAAACCTGTATTCTTTTTCGGTTCTCGGACGATGCATTCACGTTGACATTTATATCGACGATAGGAATTGACTTCAAAATAAAAACGGTTGAGCTGCGTCGTAAAAAGAATAAATTGCAAATATGGGACACAGCTGGCCAAGAACGTTTCCACACAATTACCACATCGTACTATCGCGGTGCCATAGGAATAATGTTAGTTTATGATATAACAAACGAGAAAAGTTTCGAGAATAAGTGAAGTGGCTCCGAAATATAGATGAGCAGGCCAACGAAGATGTCGAGAAAATGATTCTTGGCAACAAATGTGACATGACAGATAAACGTGTGGTGAGCAGGGAACGAGGTGAAGCGATTGCTCGTGAACATTGTATCCGCTTTATGGAAACCTCAGCCAAGTCAAATATAAACATAAATCGAGCATTCTGTGAATTAGCTGAAGCAATTTTAGATAAGACATCAGGGAAAGAAGTGAATGAGAGCTTAGAACGAGTCGTAGTACATCGTCCAGGCCAAGAGAAATCACCCGCTTATTCACGTTGCTGTTCCTAAATGTATATTGGAGTCGATTTAATACTCATCACTTTCTTTAAATTATAAGTAGCTTCGACGATACAAAATACAACATAAAAGATGAAGATCTGATAAAACACACAAACAACCAATCATCCAAGACCAAGAAAGCTATCTTGGTCACAGACACAGAAAAAGTGATTCCTAGAAACCTTCCCTATCTCCATCATGTGCTACCTTCCCGTTTCAATCATAAACCAAACAATTCATCAACACTGAGCCACACAAAGATGTATATAGGTAAAGTGCGATGCAACAAAATGAAACTATATGCAATCTTTATTTCTGGAATGAAAGTGTTTTAACTATTTTATCATTGAAATTTCGTCATGTAGTCAAATAAATTTTAATTGTTCGTATGTTTTGTGTTTGGTGATTTTGGAACTTATAAGAGTCTGAATGAGCGAGTATTTGAATTCAAATAAATGTGTAACGTACTTAAACCTATCAGTTTTTTTGTGATCGTATTTGAGAGAAGAATAAAAAGAACTAACATGTCGAATTAAAATATACACTTCGGTCTTTCCTTTCCGAAAGCTCTGACCGGGTATAGGACCCGGTACGGTGGCAGGCTCACCCCATAAAACATGAGCCAGCCGTCGGGTACATTATAATCTTCTTTGTTTCAGGTGACATCGCGGGTTGAGTGGCCCAAGCAGAGTGCCTCTTTATGGCATAGCGTTATGCAATCGAATTGTATAATTCGATGGCATAAATTGGTCACCGGGGTACTCCCCTTCTGATGGGAAAGTTTATACAAGTCAAGTTGTATGAGTTTTCCACTCAGAAGAGGAATACCTAGCCACTGCAACAAAAATATGGATTTAATTCCGGTTGGGTGGGTGCGAAGGGGCTCCATCACCACCCGGTTGCCCTTCTTCCATTTGTGGGCCATGAGCTTCGTCGAGTAACGACGAGGTTACCCCAAGTCCGCCTTTTTTCAGGTTTCACTTGTTCTCGGAACAAGTACTTTCTCTCTCGGTGTAGTTATCTACACTTTTTGTGACTTCGGTTGCCTCTTGATCGATTGACCACCAAATTCGTGAGTGCGAAATTTTTAGTAGTGGGTCCTCGTGCTGGGGAAATGAACCCGCCCCACGACACCGCAATGCTAGCCTGCCAGCGCATTCATGCGTCCCCAGACGAGGGCATTCTCGGCAGATATTTTCATCTTCTTCTGCCGAGGCAGCAGAACATCGCTGCAGTCCTTTACGGACTTTTTGAAACTCTCATAATGCACTACACTAGCAATTCATGATCCGTTTATTTAATTTCATTCAAATCTGAGACCGACATTTGGCTCAATATATGAAGCGCAAATAGGAAAACTTAAATGTATTCTCGTTAAATTTTCCCTTCATCAAAATAAGCCTTATTCTTATTTGCTCACAAATTTTGCTTATTCTTTAATTTACCAATTTTCTTGTTTAAAATTTCTAATTTGTTTTTCCTGCGATGAAATTTCATAATCTGTTGCGCTCGAATAATAAATAAGTAAAAGATTTTGGTTTGAAAACAATTTTGCTAAAAATATCTTGGTTACCAATTAAATGTTTCTATCAACTGCCTCCAGTTCCAATTGGCTTTAAATTTTTACGTGAAAAGAGGGTGTGATATACCCCTCTAAATTATCTCTAGATTTATGTGCAGAACCTACCACCTAATGAAGTCTCAACTAGTTATTTATTTAAAATACACCTTGCTCCTACCCTTTGCTTGAATTAATTGGTAGTACATAAATTTTCCAATTTTTATTAATTTTGTTGCTTTGTAGATGTCGCTTCTATTTGCTTGTTGGTTTAAGGTTTATATTTTTTTCTTCTTACTAACAGCGAAATTTAAATTTCATTGCTATGTTTTTCTTTAGTTTTGATTTGCTATATTCGAGGAATCATATTTCATTATTTTTATCGTATTTATTTCCTTTTTGTTGTTCAATTAATTTACCAGAGGGTGATTACATGCAGAAACTAAAACATAAAGGAATACTGAAACATGCTTTAATTAAAAAGTGATTAGAGTGCACCCAATCAATTTCAGCATTTCTAAACATATATGTACTGTCTACAATTGTAATGATTTTTATCTTTCTAAGTCCAAACGCGGAACCGACCTCTCATCGGTTCTAGACGTTAAGTCTGAGAAGTGACAACGAATGGTACCAACAGGTCGACCAATCCGTGCACCGTAACCCATTCACGCGGTGGCTGCTTGTCGGCCAGCTAGTTCGGAGAGGATTTCGGTCGCGGGTCTCCGAATGGGTTACGCTCAATTACAATATTTTCAGCCACCTGAACATGCCCGTTTTCAAAACGCGTTATCAAAACAAAATCATACGGAGAAGAACCTACTTTACGTTACTCCGTATTTCTTCATTCAGCCAGTTAAAGTACAAAAATCTAATTTCCGTTTCGCGTTCCCGAATTATACCGACGCGGTGCCGAAAAGTATGCTACTCGAAATTAAACCGACGAAAACTACTCTAATGAAATGACGAAACAACAAAGGTACCGCGTACCGCACGCGACGCGAAACCGACCTCAGCGGATTTGTCGAAACCCTACCCTCGCGACGGCATACCTACCCTGCACTCACTCTTCCCACTGAAAAAGAAGAACCGCTGAAAAGGAAAGTCGTGGTTCAGTTTAGCAATTCATTTTAATTCAGTTTTATTTCTCTAGGAACCGATGTTAAACAATTCATACTAATTCTAGATTCTCATGAAACTTGTGATACGAACCATTGAGACATAAATATGAACTTATTCTTGAAGTACTATTAACTTATTCTGGAAATTCTATGCACTTACAGCATTCGACAAAAAGAAATATGATACAAATCCTACTGTATATAATATCTACAATCATGACAACAATAACACCAAAAGGAGGGAGATTACTCTTTGGGAATATTAAGAGACATTAACAAAAAAAAAACGGACACCAAGTACAGGGGTCTGTCATCATATTACATCTCAAATTACATGAATAACATTTTCATTTTTCTAATATTGTACAAAAAAAAATGGCGCGACCAATTTGATCATCAATTATATGATTGCACTATCAAAAACCATTATTCAATAGTTCGTAACGAGTTTTTATATATATTGTACAAAACTTATATCAGAATTTATTGCCTGCTGGGAACGCAGAAATTCGGCCACTATAGGTACAATACGCAATGCTTGCCCATTCAAATATTTTTAAAAGTCAATGTAAGGTAATCTCTACTTAACAATATACATAAAACTATATATTTCAAAAGAATCGTGACGTTTCAATGCTTTCTAATTTTTCTTTAGGGCTTTAAATGTGAATGAATCGATTTACATGCAAAAATACATAGACGGTTCACCCGAAAATGTCTTATTTAAGCTTTTCTTATTATATTTCGGTAGTGATTTGATAATAAATATTAATTAAATCTGATGTTTTCCTAGCAAAGACAGGCGCCCGAAATCTTAAACCTTTTTCGTGAAACACGCGTTAGTAGTGATTAAAAGGTAACTGACGTTCAAATAGTTCAAGCTGAACTCGTTCGATTCATATTCCGCAAAAACAACACTGTGGAAGCGCGGCATTAACATGGCCCACAAAACCGAAGTGCTCCAAAAGCCATCAATGATTCCATCACGATTGGGCACCGACCAAGCGTTTATATTTCAATGCCTGTAAAGTCAACACATCTTCTTCCTGAATCCAGATTTCGTTCTCTATAACTGTCTAATGTATCGGTACTCAATGCTATCGATGTCGCTAAGCTATTGAAACTTTGGTAAGTTCGCATAGATATTGCATCCCCTGTAACACTCTCTGAGTTTTCATATGAGTTTGTTGATTCTACTTCGCCTCGGTTTAATATATCTTGCCTTAATATTACATTCGTTAACACTGCTCTTTCCTTCTCTGTAAAAAACCGACTTTCGGCGACATGGCAGCACTTCACTCTTCTATTTCCCGCCGTTTCTTTTCCTCGTGGCGTCGAACTGTCAATCCGACAACCACCGACAAAACAGATGTGCGGAATGGAACGCCACATGGCGGCAATGTGCATTTTTATTTGTCGCCAGTGGCATAGTGTTCTGATGGCAACGGTGGAGGGGGCATTCCCAGATGGATATGTCTCGAAATGTGTCGGGGTTTTGAGTAATATTATGTTTCAAATATTTATATGCACAGATCTAAATATTTGGAGAGAAAAAAAAATATTTTCTGCGCAACGATATCCGCACGAAAGATGAAGTCCGCTTGCATTTCGAGGTCATACCCATCTGGCCGGGTGCAAGGGTTCGGGATCGGGATCACTTCGATTCCCGGGCGTAGGCGTCACATTACACAATGTATTCCAATATATATGTACCCTCACGTATATATTAAGACAGTCAAGACGCGAAAATATTTCTCGAATATTGGAAAAATATTTTAACCTATTGTTATTTGAATTTTATGAACTAATTTCTTATAATTTTTTTCTCATTGTATCTCTCCATTTAAGGCCCTTTATTCAAGCTACTATATTCTTAGTCTTATCGTATCCATCTTATATTATAGTCATGTAATACACTAAAAATTTAAAGAAATGGTAAATGTGATACGTTATGCATAAACTAAAATTGAAATCTTATTTGGTCAAATCAATAAATAAAAGGAACTTATCTAATGTACAATATTCCATCATCGATTCTTTCACTAATGTATCAATATAGATAGGGGTTTAAAATCATCTCTGAAGTGGGAATTGATATAACCGTATGCTTTTAATATTTTATCGACAGGACTAATCGACAAATCGATAGTCAATTGATTGTTGTGGACATAAGAGTTATTCATTCCAAAATCTACTTGAATGTACTAGTCTCGTAAAATTTTAATAAAAACGCTATTCTAACGTTAATCAACTTATAGCTCACCCTCGCCAGTTTAGAAAATATTAGCTATGACCCAAAATTTTCTCTATCGTTGCCATTCAAAGTCTGCTTTTACTTTTCACGTCCTATCTTACATTTGATAGGCTCAAGGGGTTTCTTCAAAAATACACAATCCTTTCAAAATTGTCAACTACGGCATAGTTTGAAATAAGAGGTCTGTTCAAAAAGTACCCAGAATTTTCGTTTTTTCAAAAAAATATTTATATATTCGTCTACATCAATGTGGTCGCCTTCAAAGTAGTCCCCCCGGATATAATACACTTATGCCAGCGTTTTTCAAATCTTCGATGCACTTTTGATATTCACTTTTTGGTAGCGATTCGGCTTTTATTTCTTCAATCGAGGAAAAACGCCGACCTTTCATGGGTCTCTTCAACTTTGGGAACAGAAAAAGTCACACGGAGGCATATCTGGTGAATATGGAGGTTGGGGCATGACTAAGGTATTGTTTTTGGCCAAAAAATTACGAACAAACAACGACGAGTGAGCAGGTGCGTTATCGTGGTGCAAAAGTCATGAATTCCTTTTCCATAAATCGGGGCGTTTTTTCGGATTGCTTCACGCAAACGTCATATAACTTCAAGGTAATACTCCTTATTGACCGTACAACCTTGTGATAAGAACTTTTGATGCACTTTACCATTATAATCGAAGAAAACAGTAAGCAAAACCTTGATATTTGATCGAACTTGACGCGCTTTTTTCGCTCTTGGTGACGTTGAATGCTTCCAGGTGGACGATTGTGCTATGGTTTCGACATCATAACCGTACGCCAATGTTTCATGACCAGTTATGACCCTTTCAAGCAAACTAGGATCGTCGTTAACGTCATTTAACAGCTCCTGAGCGATGTTTTTTTGGTCAAAATTCAGCAGTTTCAGCAAAAATCGCCGAGCTCATAAAATTACAGACAAAGTAAACAGTGAATATGGCTGAAAGTTTTATCATACTTTAGGGGCATGTATCCCAACATAATAAAAAAAAATTGACAATCGGACTCTCCAGACCAGCGAAATTTAAAAATTCCGGGTACTTTTTGAACAGACCTCGTACGCATGATAGCTTTATACAATTCTCATTTAAATGGGCCTAATTTGCCTACAAATACTGCTGATCAAGTTATCGGTCATTCTTACTTACTCTTCTTTCATCAGCGGGTTATTAGTAATGGCAAGTTGATTGTTCGTCGGTCCTCAATCCTGGCCTGTTGTGGCCTGATTAATCAAATGCAGAAATCATGTTATGCACAGTCAATGCCAAGTTTACATCTACACTTTAATTTGCGGGATTCTCTAGTGAAGTTTGATGTTTGAAGCCGGCTTCAAAATATTACTGCATAGCAATAACTCCTTAACATGCGCTCATTATTGGCGAACGCTGTGTTGGCTGTTCCATAAGGTTTTATTCCTTCCAGCCGATGATGATGAAAGATGAATGATAAAAATGAATTCACCAGTGAAAATTGGATGATGAGAGTTGAATCTAAAGAGTCTAAACGAGATGGGCAAAAAGTAGTGGACGGGTGTATTGAGATTCTCTTCTTGACAGCGGGCCAGATTCTATTTATGATTCTTCGTTGACTCTTCCCTGCTGCTATTTTTCACCCTCTACAATTTCGGGGTTATTTCCACTGGAAAAAAAGAATTGCCTGATGACATTTCCCTCTTAGTGAAATGTTGGTGCTGTAGAAGGATTCCTTACCTTGTTGCGAGTCGTGCACTTAACTTGCAACGACCTTTTTAATTCCTTTAGTTGTCCTTCGCCTACCACGAGGCGACACTGTCTTGGCCCTCTTTGACAGTTTCCACTGACTCCAACTGCCATCAGCTTTGGGTGACATTCCTCGACTCAAACTGACGTAGGATGGGAATGTCATCCAAAGCTGACGTTCGCTCGAAAGCCATATGGCAGCGATGCGCATGTATGCGAGCCGGCAGTGGCGTAGGGTTGACTCATTACACAATCTTTCTTTCTAAAATGTATGTAATTAGATTTAAATATGGTTGATAAAAATATATAAATAAAGAAACTAAGAGGGTACTTACCCAACCTCCTACCAAGCGCTCGTAGATGGGGTCGGTGAACCTATTACAATGGTTATCTACTCTAATCTTTACATCAACATAGTATAAATTTTTTGAAAATTTGTATATTGTGAAACGCGCACTCAGTAACGGAATTCATACAATTTAAAACGTTTTTCTTGCGAAATTTCTTTTCTGTTTCGATTTGCGATTAATTTTTAATTGAGCAGCAAAAAGGCTAAAAAACGCGCGATTCCAAAAAATGTTAAAATCCGGGCATTGAGTTTCTCCGCTAGACTACTTTTCCCCTCTCTTGCAGCACCGTCCAGACAATTTACTTCTACGAGCATGCAAAACTGAAACTGTTTTCGTTTTGGCTTTCCTAGTATGTTTGCACTTTACGTTGTTGATTAATAATTAATCCTCAGTGTGACTCAATGGCGCGTTACTTTGAAAATTTGACATTTGTGGACATGAGACGGCGCGGTCTCGTTTATCCGGTCTAATGGACGTAAAGTACGTGTGAATATTCCCATCTAATTGAAATATATTTGTCCCGTACAATAATTATTAGTTGTTTCATCAACGTCTTAATTTTAAATAAATCCAATGCACTTTTAAAGTGATTATCTTCATATGGAAACTATTGTCTGAAACCGGTCTCTTTTGATCAACTACACTTCAAGACAATTATCTTCTCAATAAATAAAGTAATCCTCAGTCAATCACTTCTACAAATTTATCCACGTTCACAATTCACCCGAGCAATAGGCACTCCACAAGGGCCTGCCGCGGTACCTGATTTGCTTGCAGCATAAATTTATTCACTTATCCACGAGCAAAAACACAACAATTGCAAAAAAGAGCTACTCTTTGTGAATAAAAAGAACTTCGCGCACTCGTAGTCAGTATGCGCTTAAACGGTGACACAAAACACTCAACCGGCAATAAAAGATATTGTTGAATACCAATCCGCCACTCTTATGTGAATCAAAGGAACTTCGCGCACGCGTAGTCAGTGTTACACCCGTACCTTGTACTGCATGCGCTTCCGACGCTGTCTGTTTCTTTCACGGTCTTTTCGATTCCGTTGCGTATGACTGATATTTAAAAACCACACCCTTTTTAACCGATAACTTTCCCTCTATTTCTCGCGGCGTCCGCTCTGGTTGGCGATCTCGAGCAGCCTCTGCAATCCACCCCAGCAGAACTCTCACTCGTTGTGCTCAGCCACCGTACGGGACACGTCTTAACGGTATTTTAATTTTAGATAGCTGCTAATCATTTGGAATTGGTCAGGTGTACCTGGCATACTGGTCACAATTGGACTCATTGTTTCTAATGAATTCATCCACTTTGGTTGCGTAGCACTCTTGTTTATATTCATTGCTGCGTCGTCCAAGCAAGTGTCATCACTTTCAACATCTTGTGACGAGCTGGCTGCCAACCAACAAGCGCTAACCAGCGACGGAAATTCACATTTATCTTATGCAAAATTAAAATCAGGTACGGGACATAATCCAGCGCCAGCATCTGATTCTCGAGGTTCTGGATGAGCGGCCAAACGCAAGTCACCGCGCTTCTTATGAATTTCTTCGCTAATGTGCTCTAAATTATGCAGTGCTGTTGAATACTCGTAGTTTGCCTTTTGCTACTTGCAATTGTCCCTGCAATTCTTGTATTCGACTCTTACATGTGTGCAATTGATAGTAACAAATTTGTTTTTGTTCAAAGTTTGATATAGATTTTTGTATGTTTCGACGCACACGATCCTCAATTTGTTGAACTTTTAATTCAGCTGCATTAAACGTCTGAGTTTTTTGTTGGCGTTCGGCATGACTTTCGCCTTTTTTCTTATATTTAGCATCCATCACTTTAGCGGTGGTATGGTTTAACATTTCTTGCTATTATAGAGAGGTTGCCGTGTCCAAATTTCAATTGCAAATTTAAATGATTATTATTTTTAAATTTACAATTGAAATTTGGATCAGCAGTATGGTGATTTTCGAGCAGTTGGCTTAGGTGACTGCTCGATTACTACAATACTCGGGATTTTATTATTCTTTTGGGCTTTGATGATGGAACAAACTTCATCCAGAGTTGCTAGGGCCAATGGAAGTTTTCCGAAAATAGCGATATGCCCCAATGTTTTGGAACTGTGCGGAGGATTTAGAAGGTTCTTGAAATATGAGGCCCATCTTTCCTTGATCCTCTTTTCATCAGCGATGATGTTCCCGATGTCATCACGGCAGAGTATGGCCTTGGGCTGACAATCTCGTGTCAGGCTTTTCACTGCTGTGTTTGCTTGTCCTGTGTTGTTGCTCGCTAGACTTTCATCGATGCTTCTCAATTGGTCCTCATAGTTTTTCTCTTCTTAATTCAAATGATCTTATTCGCTACTCTTCTGAGATTTTCAAAACGTTCTCTCTTCGTTCCGGTTTCCCTACCTATTTAATCTTTGTACCCGTGATTCTTTTTGTCTAATGCAATCTGGCACTTATCATCGAACCAATCATTACTGTTGCGTCGGGCTTGATGTCCAACAATTGTCTGTTCTTGCATGGCCTTAATTGCCGCTTTCACTTCCACTCAGAGCTCGTTGCTTATTTTCGGAGATATGTTGTATAAGATGAGAGCCAGCTGGTTGTCGAGGGTCTTCGTGAAATTTTTTGCCACAGACGCTGTTTGGAGCTTTTCGATGTTGAGTTTTTATAGAGGGCTAGTATTCGGGGAATACGCCTTTGACATACGACATCAATAGGTTAATTTGATCAAGTAATGATCTGAGTTACAATTGGTTCCTTGATATGTACGGACGTCAAATATGCTCGAGGTTCGAGGTTTTGGGTAAAAGAACTGGTCCTTCGGTTTTCCGGTGTTTCCCATCTTTGGTGAAATCTAGCGATTTTTTACAGCCAAAACCGCTTTTTTGAATAACTGGTTGTGCGGTTCTTTGCTTAGCAAATTTTTCAAATAAAAAAACTCGAATCAAAATTAAGTTTATATTTTTATGTCCATTAATTAACTACTGGGATATTTTGCTCACAAAATTATTTGAATCAAAATTAACTGAAGGATATTTCATCTTTATACTAAAAACCCGAGATTAACGTATTGAAATACAAGCCAACACCTTACTGTTTAGTTAAGTCATTCATTTATAGGATAAGAATGAAAGAGCCTTCGGTTCAGTTTCCCAGAATTCAGCATTTATTGTGTATTGTGTGCTAGATTCACTCTATGTGAAGTCCTCCGAATTGAAACGAAACATATACAGCTATAGATATATGAACATATCTTGGCTGCAAAAAATTTCCATGACAATCTGCGGGACGATATTAATATAGAATACTCGTATAATTTCAACTGCTCTTACGCTTTCCTTCGAGATCCTTTATTTAAATAGTTGGTGAAGTTCAGCTGAGCAGACTGGCTCGCACGGTTGGCACTTGCTACAATAATAGGCAATTCGGTGTTTAATCGTGGTGGTGGTTTTCGATTGCGTGGTTATATTCTGACTGACACATTCAGAACTCGTTGTCGATAGAGCTTTCCAGAAATCCTTACAAATTTGATGCGGGTTCACGATGGTGAAGATATCTAGCTAGATTGAAACACAAATATGATGGGAGGCCAGGAAAGGAAGGCAGCGAGCAGAAACCACTCGTAATAACACAGACAAAGCCAAAGGATAATAAACTATTCTATATATATTTTAACTAGTCTTGTATCATTATCTGCTGAAGAGGTAGGACTACAACAATTACAATGCTTCGCTTCAACACAGTAAAACAATTCATTCGTTAACAAAACAATTTTCATTATATTATTTTCATAAATACGTTTCAATCATAAGTTGTAACGAAAACAGAAGATTTCCTTAATAAATTTTTCATATAAAACTATTAACCTATTTCACAGTAAATTCGTTGCATTCCAATCTTAAATATAATATTTGTCAATTTGCTAGCAGGCACAAAACTTTTTAACAGCTTCTAATTGAACACAGCGAGCTTGTTTGCTATACGAGTTCAATCGACTTATAGTTCCAGTTACTGTGAACGCTTTGGTTCTTGTATCGAAGCGTACGGTCGTTTCGAACATTGCCCCTCCGGGGTCTGTAATGAAAGAGAGCTGATATCCTTCCAGCGTTGAGTTGGCTGGTTCATGTGGTAATACCTCCAGATTGGCATAGATTATTTTTTTAAGCTTGAGACGTTTACAAAGGTGCGCAACAGAACCGTTGTTGGCGTGTGCTACTAGGTCATTGATATAGTCAATAGTGCGATGTGTTACTGCCTGAACTTTGGCAGACTCTTTGTTTACATTGTGAAATGCCCTGCAAGTGCACCAATGGTCTTCAACGGCCACGTCTTCGCACGATCGGCTTTCTGGTATAGGAATAAACAAACTTTGACATTTTGGGCAACCAGGAACGTGTCTTATATTTTCCACACGTCCGCTCATTTCGAGTATATGCCAAAGAGTCATGTGCAAATCGAAGGGTGTGGTTAAACGGTGCTTGTTTATTTGCAATGCCTTGACGAATCCTGGATACTGATCCCGGAATTTCTGTGGCACCCAGATATAAAAGAAGGGCAAACGTTCTTCTAAGTGACCAGTCGGTGATAGCCTCAATTTTCCGTACCGCATACCATGATCACTGAAGAAGACAATGATCGTTTCATTTAGAAGACCTGATGAGTTGAATTTGTTGAAATATTCTACAATTGTCTCATCTATTGCTGAAGCAGTGTCGAAAGCATTATGACTTCCCGAGTTTGTCCAAAATATACCAAAGAAGGACTCATTTTTGTAAGTAGTTGTTATTTCCTGTATATAGTCGTAAACGTATTGTGGGCCTGACTTAAAGCCTAAGCAATAATTAAGCCCCGCTAGTCTTTTCACAGCTAAATTCTTTTCCGCGGCAATCATCGCTGGCCGCAGGTAGTAATCAGTTGGTTCATTTTTGAAACCAACTTTCAAATAGTTGAAAGTGCTTATACCTTGTGTGTCCTCCGCATAAGCTGTTATATATCCAGACTTTTGAAAGTCACTCCAGATAAATGGACATGCATCTAAGCCCCCAACCTTTTTCGGCTTACAAATGGAATAAGCACTGGTTTTATTGTAACCAGTCAAAATTGACATAAGGTTGGGGAAGGTATTGTCTGCTACCTGAAAGAATGAAAGAACCAATGAATCATAAACGTTTTGTAACAAAAAGTGGGTATACCTTATTATATCCTGCCATTTCCATCCATCCAGATGACTGTAGATATTTTGCTGTCTTTGGCATTACCCGCAATAAGTTCATTCTGGAAACACTGTCAATTCCAAATAACACCACGCTCATTGGTTGGGTTAAATTTTCTCCTTTTTCTTCCCATTTATTGAGACGTTCTTCTATAGATTTCTTACGAGGAACTAGAATATGTACGTTTGCGTAAACTACTTTCTTTTTGTTATTTCGGCAGGTGACTAGAATAGGTCCTAAATCCAAACTTAAATCGGTCGTTTTGTTGAAGTTTGTACATTTAGAATACCTGAAATTAAATTATACAACATTTAGTCGAGTTATGCATTTTCAATACCATCTCGAACTGCCTAGAGCTTCTGAACTTTAAATGAAATGTATCAGTAGGTTGGCCGAATTATGTGTGATGCTTAGTACCAATAAAATTTCAATTTGGGGCTTAACTTCTAACTTTATCATTCTTAAAGTGGAGTTCTTATTCCATTAGTGCAGAAGACAGATCTCAAGGTAATTTCCCTTTAGATCAGAAAATATCTTTGTAATTCTACGTCTAGCATTCGTCGCATATAGACGTGTTTTTAAAAGCTCATGTTAATAAGTTTTCAAAAATAAAATAATTTTTTAATACGTCACTTCGAGACTAATGTTTTAATTTGGAGAAACTTCTTCCATCAAAAAATCATTAAAACAGTATCGGATATCTAGATTTTACTTACAGAGAAGTTTCAAGCAGTTCGAAAAACAAGAAACGTTTTTCACCGGAGGCATGGAGGAGCCCGATGGGTTCCCACCGCTGGGGGACCCGGGACCAGGCATTCCAAATGCAATTAACAAAAAAATAATGAACATGAAAATTGAACCCGGAAAATGTATCATGCTATCAAATGATGAACTAGAAGGAGTTACGAGAGAAAACGAAGAAATGAAACTCCGAATACAATCTTTGGAGGAAATGACTAGAAAATTATTAAATGTCAAAAAATCTCAAACGATTAAACCACAAAATACGACTGAAAAAGATGAAGCCATGACACACAAGACGAACGAAAATAAAGCAGCCACGCAAAAGGCTCAATAAGAAAAGAAACCAACAGTACAAGATGCGAATAAGATAACAATTCATGATGCCGACATAACACTAAGCACAGGGGGAACAAACGATAGCGCAAATTACTATGTGGTTCTTACTGTGATGGATAACAAAATGCATGCCGAAATGGATTGTCAAGAAAATGGAGGTTATATTAATGCTTCTAGTGATAACTTTATTGAATATCTGAAATCTAAAAACAAGGAGAATCTAACCGATGTGCCAGTTGATTCTTCTGTTGAATATAATAAGGCTATTGAAAAAGTTCCACCAATTAATGTCTTTGGGCAACGCGGAGGGGATATAGTCCGGCTATATATAGCCGAACATAAGATAGATAAATTCGAAGTAAAAAGATTAACCGCGGACAAACTTACAATAAACACAAAAACACTGGCTGAAAGCTCCCTACTTCACATACGAGTACAAGCCAAAGGCGGAGGAATGTTAGACCTTCTGTTGAAGGGCCTGGACTGTGGAGAGAATATAGCTGATATTCTTACAATTTTTCAGCAAGCAGCGCTAGCTGCCAAATTCATGAGTGTTAAAAATTTCGCAACAAGGAGATCCACTATTGAAGGCAAAACGTTACCATTTTATTTGGTACAAATTTTAAACAATAGCAGTCCAAGTGCCCTCCAACAGATAAAGTACTTGAACTTTAGAGTTATGAGGTGAGAGCCTCTTCAAAGAACTGAGGTCAACCGGTGTTACAGGTGCTAAAGATTTTGCCAATTGCACCATGCACTATTGGTGCGTTAAATGTAAAGATATTCATGCCCCCTGTTAGTGCAAATTGACTCAAACGGAACCAAAAGAAAAATTATATTGTATTAACTGTGGTATATTTGGCCATCATATCGAGAAAACAAGCCCAAGTACACTGCCGTGTAACATCGTCTAGCCCCGTCAAGCCCGGGGTACCATTTGCACTTGCTGTTAGAGGACCAGCACTCAACAATTTAAATAAAATAAATAATGTAAGTAGCGATAAAGAGCTGCTACTCAAAATTTACCAACAGCTTGTATCTTTTTTGGAAAGAACTAATAAGCAAGTTCAAAACATCAATTTCGCCTATCAACGTTTAGGACAACATGCTTCAAAATAGTTCGTGATTCAGTCACATTCCATTGGATATGCTTGGTTTCATCTCGATCAACGTCAATTCCATTGTTGCTATACATCGACGTGACTATCTCCTGGAATTCATTGTCAAGCAAAAACATGGCACCATGCTTCTCACTGAAACCCACCTCAATTCATGGCATTCCATGATATTTAAGGATTTTTGATTCATAAAAAACGATAGGATAAACGGTGATGAGGGAGGTGGTGCTGGGATATTGGTAAGAAGACCTTATCGTTTCCAAAATATTGAAAAAGTCGAATTCAAAAACATTGAATCTCTTGAAGTGTTCATTATCGAAATCTCACTGCCAGGTAGGGATAACCTCTTTGTTATTTCTGCCTATGCAATTGGTCGAAATGTTCTCAAGTTCTAGGAGGAGCTCAATTCCTTGCTTGAAATACTTGAATTGAACAGGCTGCATAGTTATTATATTCTTGCCGGGGGCCTGAATGCCCGGCATACATAATGTCTGAACGTCAACAATAATCCAAGAGCTGTATTCCTGAATGCGTAGATAACAGGAAACCAAATTGAATACAGGTGCAATCTATATCTTCATATTTGGACCTCTGCATTGCTGGCATAGCACTTGAATTTAGCTTTAATAGCTTCTACAAAAACTGCAGGTGCTTCCTTACGATATCGACCATAACGCAATCGTAATAGAAGTAAAGCATCAAAGGGAAGATATCATCCCTTTGATGCTTTACTTATCCCAGTTCAACATAAAAACCATCGATCGAATTTCAAAAAAATCCACCACCTGCCGGAAAGGCAAATTTGTGGAAGGAACCCCTTAGTTTTAAAAGCAAATAGTTTTTTTATTGGCCTCCACTTTGAAAGTCAATCACTGGTTAAGGACAAGTAAAAGAAGCAGTACTGTACCAGATAATGTTTTCCTTGGTGTCCCTGTAAAATTAGTCCATCTTACCAAAATGACGTCAACGACCTTCCGAGCCCGCATCCTTTGAAACAAGTACCGCACTAAAGCAAGGGGAAGGACTGGCCCGATTGCTCTTCCATTTGGCAATTTGGTCATAAGTAAGCTATCTGTCGATACACAAGGTATATTACTATAAAAGTCGAGCCAGGCAGTAGCCTAAGCGGACGATATAAAAATGTTGTCACGGTCGTTAACAACTGCCAAAAAACTCTTCCTGAAACTTGACAGCGAAGCAAAACTATTAAGGCAACAAATCAATGAGAATAAAACAAAGCTCATGACGCAGTCGAGGAAAAATACCTCAAGTACACAAAATGTCACACTTGGCGAATACAGTATCGAAAACGTGGATGAATTTGTGTATTTAGGTGCCAAAATAATGAGAACCAATAATGAAAGCGACGAAATACGCTGAAGAATACAGCTCGCAAAAAAAATATTTTATTCAGTTTTGACGATCTTGAAGACCAGCTGCATACGCAGGAAAACAAAGCTTCAAGTATACAAATCTGTGATAAGGCCTGTATTATGCTATGGGTGTGAAACATGGACCCTAACGCAAGCATCCACAAATATACGGAACGCCTTTGAGAGACGTGTCGTTAGGCGAATAATCGGATTTTTGATGAGTTAGAGGTCTCAACAATTGCGATTTAGAGGTCTCAACGAAGACTGCGGAAGCTGCAATGGGCAACGGATACCAAAAAAGGTACTCGTTGGGAGAACTGAAGGCTGGAGACCAGTATGGAAGCCGAGGAGACGCTGGTTTAACTCGGTCAACGAAAACAGTTCATTGCTGCCCGGATTTCGAAATTGGAGGAGGCGGTCAATGGACGGAAACATTGGAGGCGCTATTTGCAGGAAGCGAAGGCCCAAGAGGGGCTGTAGTGCTAAGAAGAAGTCATGATGACAGATCAATGCTTTAAAATATTTCTAAAATCTGCATCAAAACCTTTACACATCTGTAGTGTTTGGGTTCTTTGCAAACGTGTATTTACACAGCATCACGTGTAATTTATGTTTTAATTGATAAATTTCAACCGTCTTTAACTTAGCTGTTTACAGCTCGATTTTTATGAAACTGTCAGAAAATATGCGTTGTTCATCCGAAAATTTGGATCCTTTGATTTGATAGATGAAAATGTAAAATTCACAAAGTATAATATTATTAACAAATTGATTGAATTTTAAATTCTGAGGTATTTGTCAGCCTTGCATTCACAAGTAAATACTTTCAGGATTTTTTTTTTTAAGTTTTTTCTGTCCAAGTATGTCCAATCGCTATTCCACTTTTTAGAGGGCACCCTTTTTCACCTACGTAGAAAATTTAATAACTTTGACTTATGTGGTTTGCGAGAAAACTTGCTGTGACGCACAGATGGACCGACAGACAGACAGGTCGTAATTTTAGTAGAGTATGAGTATTGTAAAAACATTTTAAAACACCCGAAAAATAGTCTGTTGCATAATTACCTCCAAATTAAGCCATAAAAAAATTACGGCTAGCTGTCAAATGCCGTCATCAGTTATTAATTCACAATAAGATAGTGTTCGTTTTTCTAAAACTCGGACACCCCGCTGCTAAGTGAGCTAGTGTCAAATCTGATAAATTCAAATGGTATATGTTGCGGCAGTGCATGGCTAATGTCCTGATTGACGTATCGCCGAGATTGATATCCTGTCAAAGAAAGCGATTTTAAAAGTCCACCGAATCGATGGGATATATTTTCTATTACAGGAACCTCAATATCCATTTGAGAGTCGAATAAATTAATCATCTGCTAGTTGCACCCATCCAGCGATAAAACGTTGCAATAGCTGGGCTTCGCTGCATAACGATACTACGTCCAAATACGAGAAAATTCGCAACAAAATCTCTTTCGGGAATTGTTTGATAGGCTCGTCTTTAACGTCTGGAGAAAGGAATGTCTACTACTCTGCATTCAATAAAATGATACGTATTTTTAGCCCCTTCCGAAATTTCGGCAATTTTCCGTCTTCATATGAAGTTCTTCAGCATAATCCACCACAAGTTTCATATCCTGGTCAAATCCAACAATGTGTACTACGAAATATTTTCATACAGCCAGACTTGTACGCGCGAACGATTATGTCACTATCGAAAGTATCAAACGATTCTGCAATCGCCGTTTAGTTCGTATTTTTGTTGCCCACCAATGACAGGCGTTGCTCGTGCTCACGCATTCCCAAAGCGACGTCCAGTTGCGGATCAGTGGCCGAAATTAGCTCCTCACACTGCAATATCATCTGAATTTTGGGTCCATCACCTTCGTTAAATTGTCGCAATTGTTCTTCCGCCTTTGTACGTTCCTTTTCTTATTTTCATTTGTTGGGTCGAATTGGCTAAGCATCCATTTCAACGGAATAATGCGTAACAACTGAAGCAATTAATACACGAATTAATAACTGGAGAATTTTATTCCGACTCACTTGTGAGCCCCCAAAATTTATTTATCGCAATAAAATGTACGAATTAGCTGCAAAAACCCGAACAACAAACTGGATGAATGAAATAAGTTGGATAACTATCTCTAAACAAGTTGAAGTAGCAGGAGAGTATTCCTACCAGAAAAGTTTTGTAAAACAATTCGTAAATCAAACAATATATTCTGTATATCAAATTTTCAAAGCAAAATTTTGTTTTGAAAAGTTCTCATCAAGACCTTTCATTTGATATCCATATTGCCTATATGCGATGAAATTTTTTTTTTTCAGGGGCCACTCTCCTATATGGGGAGACCCCCCTTAAGCACCTTATAATTTTTTTTTTGTGGCGAAACTTTGAAGAGGGTGTCACTTTGCATCTACCTACAAAATCTTATGCTTCTAGCTTAAGTAGTTTGCGAGGAAAAGTAGTGTGACACACGGACGGACAGACAGGACTCGATTTTAGTAAAGTTTTATTAAATGACTTTACAAAACCTTAAAAAAGGTTCACAAGCACCAAAATCAGGTTGCAGCTATTCATCCGATGGCACCACACTTTGTTGCTTCTTCGCGACGAATCAAGCGAAAAAATTTGCGAAAAGAAAATTAACTACGAGGCGTGGCACTTTCTAAGTGATGGTCTATCGCACTTTTTTGGGTTTAGAGACAGATTCGTGGGGAAGTAGACGAAAGACTCTTCATGCATTTGGAATATTCAGTTTTAAATTTTTTTTGGACAATTTCACTAATAAGGGTAATGCCGCCACCGAAAATCCGCCACGTCCGAAACGTCTCGCGCTCTGATCTTTCTTTTCTCGATCGTTTGTAGGTAACCTCTCATTATATTTGGATTCAATTCTGAACATGCAGGCAAAAGGTTTTCGAAAGGAAAACATTCAAATTGGTTGAAAATTTTAGTTTGAAATGGGGAAATCCTGGATGTGTTTTATGCAGTCAGACCATTTGCGCCACTAGCTGGATATTTAATTTGAAACACTAAACTAATTTGCACAAACATTAAAGAAAGATCCGACAAGGAAAGAAACTAAGAAATCAGTGAAGTGATGGCTCACAACCTGTCCGGCGTGCTTGCGGTTTCGCGATCTTCATTGAACCCCCGTTTGTTACTCGTCGTCGCCTTACGGGACCGCGCCACAACCAGTCGGCGAGCCTTCCATCCACTTTTCTTCTCATTGCGAAAGTGCGATCGTGGAAAGGGGGTTGCCGTATCCAGATTTCAATTGCAAATTAAAAATGATGAGTATTATTTTAAATTTACAGTTGAAACTTGGATCCGCAATATGTTGGTTTTCGAGCAGTTTGCTTAGGCTCGATTATTACAATATAATAATATAAGCTACCCAGTCACTACTACATGAAATATGCAGTTCACCTCATTTATCATTATCATCACGACATGAATTATCGAACAACCTAATAGTACATGTAGCATGTTTACTATTGTATAAATCGAAACAAAATTGGAATTTTCATAGTCATTCAAATTTCGGGAATTCGACCAGCCACCAATTGGAAATTCAAAAGCCGACTTAATTTGAAAATGATTTCTGTTGTATAAATACTTCTAATGTTAAATATTTGGCAAAGGAGAATGGGCATTCTGGTCCGACGATGGGCGCAAATAAAATTGAGGTCAAATGAAAGTGCTGCTGATGTATATCACAACTTTTGTTGTTTTGTTGAAGATAGTGTAAAGCTCTATTTTGGGAAAAGTTATACAAAAAAACGAAAGATCAGTTCATAAAAATGTAATACTTTGTTTTCAGACCCGAATTTTATGATAATGTAAAATGCTATTTCCTTTTAATGTTTAAAACATTACAAGGACACATACTGGTGCTGAAATGTATGCTCAATATGTGTAAAATAGTTCAAAACCAAATGAAAATTCAGCAAAAATCAAGCCTTGTTAATGTACTTAAAAAAAAGCTAGTAGGATATCGCTAAATGAACTTGATTTTTAATACATATAAATAAACAAGTGTTTGTTACTTACTCAGCTTTGTTATCAACCGATGACGCTGCACCACCCCGTTTTATTTCACTGTAACAGCATGCCAATTTACCACCCCCATAATTCTTTGTCAGATTTTGATGAAATTCCAACACTGGCTTTCCATTCGAACTGCCTTGGATGATCGTCGTCAGAGGATTATGAAGACAATTCGGTGGTTTTACTTTTTTGAAGGACATTCGTATTCGTGGGGCAAATGGATCGAGATCGGGTATTTGACATTCATGCGTCCATACCAGAAAACCTTTCTTAGGTTTTGTGTAGTTATCAAAAGATAGTGTCGGGGTTGTAGGGAGTATATTGTCCGTAGTGCTGCTACATTCACTAGTGCTGCTAGGTTCAGTAATATTGCTGACTTCGGTTGTGTTAATGATGAAAATGAAAGTACTTTTCTCCGATGAATTTCTTACAATTTCGAATTGACTGGTTGTGTTCAAAGGCACGAATGTGAATGCATATTGGTCGAAGTCATCTTTGAAATTAATTTAAAAAATGAGGTTTAATTTTTTTTTGAATCAGCTAAATTTTTCGAATTTAAATGATTTTTAATGTTTTCTATAGTAATAATATCAATTTACATAATTGTACATGTCACTCTGCAAATCTACTCTATTTAATAATACTTGTTGTCTATCCGGATCGAAACTGCTAGACAACAGAAACATAACTTAACAATACCTGAAGCTCATTAGAAGAAATAAGAGTTATTAAGTGGGACTATAATTCGACAATTACTCAATACTTAATATGCTTGACGATTATTTGTCAAAAATTTGCTCACTTTAAATTCCCCATTCAATGTTGATATTTAGCAACTTTAGAGCCCATCCTTTATATTTCTATTTTAAGTATTCTTCCGTCAATGATCGAGTCTGCAGGCCCGTTCAACAGAAAATGAAAAAATAATAATGACCCCGACTCAGAATTTATTAAACTAAGCAATCAGCAATTGTTAATCCTTTCAGTACATTTACCCATTCTTTTCCATAAATTTCGAATCAGCACTTTTAACTTTAATTCTTCATAACTTAAAGTACATTATCATTTTATGATCCGTAATTTTATCTGTAATTATTCATAACTCAAAGTACATTGGCATTTTCATGCTCAGCACTTTTCACTTTAATTTTTCACTAAACCTTGGTTAATTCAATTGTAACATGTCAGCATGATTCCATGTTAAATTAAATGTGGATTGTATCAATAAAGATAGATTGAATTCCGAAACTAAAGGAGGAGTTTCATTTCATTTATACTACCTGTAAACTCAAAAAACTGTTAAGTCCGTCGAGCTGGATAAAGAACTTCCAATTAGTTCGAACCACGATACAGCACATTATTGTATCAAGCCTCATATACAACACACATCCGAAGCTGAATTCAAGACACTGTTGAATTAATATTTAACTAAGTCAACATCTTGAAGAAAAACTTCATCAGGAATAGGATCTGACACACTGTTGAATCCTGATTTCAAGCAGTTAATACGAACGCCAACTTCAAGAGCTAAAATTAACACAGATTATGCTAAAAGGAAAACAGAGGAAGATGTCAAGAAAAGGCTAGAGGACCTGGAGAAACATTGGAGAGAGTTCTCAGAAAAGCACCAGGGGCTGTTGTAGCGTATACCAGCCAAACATTCTTATCTCACTAAAAAGCTTCACCAGTAAACTCATGCTACTTATATTAACGCCAGCGACAGTACTTGAAATATCGTTATCGTTTTCCCTGGATTGGATTGAGCGTGACATCAAAGTTAATCGCCACTGACCACAAAAATCCTGTAGCGAACACGGCATCAGCAAACTCCCCATCCGCAATACTATCACAGTTACGTCACCAATCAGCCTACACATACCAGCCAACACTTTAAGCTATTCGAGTGTCATCTGGCCAATATCGACTCAGCCTATTGCCAACCACCCATATTAACAATTCAACAGTGAGCAACTTTCCTAAGCTACCACCCATCAAGATTTCAAGATCCGATGGTGACTATAAGCAATGGAAACCATTTATCGATATATTCTTAAATGCCATTCATAATAACTACAATTTAAGTAACGTCGACACAATGTAGTACCTACTGAATCCGCTGGCAGGAGATGCGAAACGGGTGGTAAGCTATCTACAACTTGCCAGCTGTAACCATGAAACTGCGCTAAGGCTCCTTCGTGCCAGGCTCAACAATAAACATAAAATAATAAATACGTATATTAGCGCAAGTCCGTCTGCAAACAGAAAAAAGGTTAGAGTTAATCCTTATATATGGCCCTCGAAATTTTTTATTCGGACTTCTTCTTGGTACCGCTACAGCCCCTCTCGGGTCTTCGCTTCCTGCAAATAGTGCCTCAAACTGTCTCGGTCCATTGACCGCGTCCTCCAATTTCAAATCCGAGCAGCGATGAACTGTCTTTGTCGACCGTGTTAGACCAGCGTTCCCTCGGTTTCCCCACTTGTCTCCGGCCTTCAATTCTCCCAACGAATACCGTTTTGAGTATCCGTTGTTTGCCCATAGGATTCATGTGTCCAGCCCATTGCAATTTCTGCAGCCATACAATGGTTGAGACCTCCAGTTCGTCAAAAATTTCATACAGCTTATGGTTGTATCGAACTCGCGATCGGTCTCCGTGTAGCTTCACTCCGATTATTCACCTCAGGATCCGTCCCTCAAAAGGGTTCAAAATATATGCAGATGCTTGGGTTAGGTTCCATGATTCACAAGCATAGCATAACACAGGTCTTATCACAGATTTGTATAATTGGAGCTTTGTTTTCCTGTGTATGCAGCTGGTCTTCAAGATCGTCAAAACTGAATAAAATATTTTATTTGCGAGCTATATTCTTCAGCGTATTTCGTCTCCTTCATTACCCGTTTTCATTATTTTGGCTGGCGCCTAAATACACGAATTCGCCCAAATTTTTGATATTGTATTCGCCAAGTGTGATATTTTGTGTATTTAATGTATTTTTTCTCGACTGCGTCATGAATTTTGTTTTATTTTCATGGATTTGTAGTCCTACTAGTTTTGCTTCACTGTCGAGTTTCAGGAAGAGTTCTTTGGCAGTTGTTAATGACCTTGACAGAATGTTAAGGTCGTCCGTATAGGCTACTACTTGGCTCGCACTGTAACTTGTCACCTTTTTGTGGATAGAGAATATAATTGAGTGGCTCCACTCTTTTGGCATATGTTCTTGTTGCCAAATGTGCTGAATGACTTTGTGAATAGCTTTATGAACACTGCTGCCACCATGTTTGATGAGCTCATTGATGATGGAACATACTTCATCCAGAGTTGGTGGGGCCAATGGAAGCTCTCTGCAAATATATATATAGGCTTCGATATTCTCGAGCTGTGTGGAGGATTAAGGAGGTTCTTGAAATATGATGCCCATCTTTCCTTAATCTTGGTGCCATCAGCGATGATATTGCCGATGTCATCACGATAGACCGTGGTTTCGGGCTGATAACCACGTTTTAGGCTTTTCACTACTTTGTATGCTTGTCTTGTGTTGTTGCTTGCTAGACTTATACCGATACTTCTCAATTAGTCGTCATAACATAGTATTTTCTTTTCTTAATTCTAATTATCTTATTCGCTACTCTTCTAAGATTTTCATAGTAGTATCTTTTCGTCCTGGTCTCCCTTCCTATGTAATCTTTGTACGCCTGATTCTTTGTGTCTAACGCATTCTGGCACTCATCATCGAACCAATTATTTGTCTTGCGCCGGGTTCGATGTCCAATCGTCTGTTCTGCCAAGATCTTAATAACCGCTTTCTCTTCCATCCAGAGCTCGTGGCTTGTTGTTAACGATGCGTTTGATTAGATTCGAGCCAGCTGGTTGTCGAGGGTTTCCGTGAAATTTTTGGCCACAGACGCCGTTTGGAGCCTTTTGATGTCAAATCTTTGTAGCGGGCTGGTCTTTGCCGAATATGCCTTTGACATACGACATCGATAGGTCAATTTGATCAAGTAATGATCTGAATTACAATTGGCTCTTCGATATGTACGGACGTCAAGTATGCTGGAAGCCAAACGTTGTTGGATGAAAATATGATCGATCTGGTTTTGTGTGTTGCCATCTGGTGATACCCAGGTCATTTTATGAGTGCGTTCATGTAGGAAACAAGTCGAACGTATGACTAGATTTCTGCCATATGCAAAGTCGATTAGGCACTGGCCGTTGTCATTTGTTTCATCGTGGAGGCTATATCCTCCAGTCGTTCCCCGATGAGATATCTCATTGCCAACCTTAGCATTGAAATCACCCAGAATTATTTTTGTGTCGTTTGTAGGCAATGAGTCGACTAGTATTTCCAGGTGATTGTAGAACGTTTCCTTCGTTTCTTCGGTCAGGGCGTGAATAATAATCAGCCAGATTTTGAAGAATTTCGGTTTTATTCAGACTTATCGATATTTTTTTGGCTTACCATCGTTTTCGTCCAAGAATTCGTAACATTAGACACAAAATCTGGGCTTTCTATTGAAAATTTAGGACATGTACAAATCAAGCGAGTGGCTCTGAGGCTGCAAATAACGTTGCCTATGACTGAAATCTTAGTTGATTAAAAAATGATGTACCGTATCACAAATCAAATCAGAATGATGCGTGACAAAACTAAGGAAGTAACCGATACAACCCACTGTGACATACTTCTCCATCAAGCCTTAGCATGAAGGTTGAGTTTGTCAAAAGCTTTGAATCAAGTGATTTAACTAAGTCATCAGAGAAACAAGAGATAAAAAGGACTGCTGGGGAAGCTCTTGACCACGTCTTTGGAGTTAGTGACGAGGTATATACAGACATCGAACAGCTACATAACGCCCAAGATGCTTTTTTACAGATGACAAATCATCAAGTGCTGTTCCTGAATTCCAAAATTAACCAGCCAACTGCCATCCTAGAATCCGAATGAAGCCAGTTGAATGTGTGATTAGCTCGTATCACAGTTTCAGTGAATGAGATGGTGAAATGTTATGCGACCACAGACTATTACAGGATCAGTATAGAACTGGTATTCTCCTATGTCATTGCTGAAGACTATTTACACGAGCTTTAACATAAATACGGTCGATGGCTGAATGCCATGCATGACAACGGGTACATCTTCGACTTCATCACACCACACTGTATCGAAAAGATAAGCTAAGCTTCATTCCAATTTGTATATAGCCAATGTTCCTCAACCTCAACAGCAAGTAGAGGACCGAGAACGGGATACAGCTATACGGTTATCTACACATCGTAGAAAAACTACTTTTTGGGCTTGTAAGTGTAATCGCGGTTCTGAATCTGATACAAAACAACAAGTTTTTAAAAGCAGCCTTAGATGCTTTAACTATTCCCAACTATTCCAGTTTGCGGAAGGGAGAGCTGGATGCTTGTTACATCAATAAAAAGTACATTCACTTTTGCACTCCGACCATTGTATATAATATAGACAATAGTCTATCTTGCGTTGTGGATAAAATTTACGGACGAGATTCAGCAAGGGACTGTGATTCTAAGTATTTTCAGCTAACTGGCATAGTTTGAAAAATGCTGATAATGGAAAATGCGTGGATGTTCATACATTTCTACCCACGTGACTATCGTAGTTTTTATCTATAAGGGTATCAGGAAAGAAATTTAACTGAATACCACTGGGATGATATATCTCGAAGACAGCTGCTTGATAAAAACAAGTCACAATAAAGTCTAAAATTTACGAGCAACACATAGTCATCTCGAGTTACTTTTAAGAAACCCTCTTCATACCATCAATCCATGCCTCAAAGGTGGCTCGTATACTGCAACCCGGAATAATTCAACCCAATGAGCAGATAATCAACTACACCTCCCTGTCTGAGCTACCATTGGAGAACCCTTAACGAAATTTTCTGAAGGAGCATTCCATAATAGCGACAATGAGCGTTTTCATTTCCGTTATTTGGCAGTATTCTTATCTAAAAACTAGAAAATATTCAACGCCTTTGTCAGCAAAAAATATTCACCACGAAAATAAGATCCACTCATGAGGAGACTGACACCAACATCAGTTCGAAAACGATTTTACCAAATATTATCAACTGCCGGTCCCCAGCATGTTCTAACCGGAACAAATTAATGATGGCCCTGAATCAGACTTTGTAAAATTGAGCAATTAGCTATTGTAAATTCTATCAGTGCATTTTCCTATTCTTTCCCGTAAATTTCGAATCAGCATTTTTAACTTTAATTCTTCATAACTTAAAGTACGTTGAGATTTTATAATCAGCGGTTTTACCTTCCATTCTTAATAACTCAAAGTACATTGGCATTTTACGATCAGCAATTTTATCTGTCATCATTATAACTTAAAGTACATTGACATCTTCATACTCAGCGCTTTTATTTTAATTTTTCATTGAACCTCAGTTATCCCGACAATAAAGGAGTTTCACTTCGTTTATACTTATCTTGACATGCTGTCGAATTTTGTCCAGATTGTAGACTTAACCTGCTTCAACTGAAAAGCAAACGCTTGCCACATTTGCAAGAACGGCAGTGTCAAACCATCAGAGTTGAACTTTCCAGAGAATAAAAGTCCCAACTTCACTGCACTTGATCTTCTTGAAACGAGAATAAAGTTGACTGAGACATTTTTGGCCTACCTGAGGTCTCGGTTTAATTTCTCATATTCAATCTTTTTAAGGTAAACCCCGTTCAAGCTTATAGTTTTTTTTTCGATTTGAAAACCATTTGAAAGTATCCTCCCTGAAACAATGTCCGAAAATGGCAGGGATATGAACTAGGCAAAACAAAATACGCAGGGCTTTATCGAAATTCAGAGATGGCTATGAGTTGGGGCAAAAGTATGTAGAACAACCGAGTCAGCATAGCTAGCTGGAAGAATGTAATATTGTTCTTTCTAGATTTACTGGTCCGCTCTATAAGATTACTAAAGAGACTCTGACAAGAACAGCAGAGAAACAGTACTTGCAAAAAACAAATCCTGCACTTAGATGCTTTAATGCTAGATAACATCAAGACCCAGTTCAGTCGATAGCTTGTCAGAATCAACGCTCTGCGTATCTATACAAAGTGGCCATGTATAAACAGGATGACCAGATACTAAATCAAAAGTAGTGAAAAGCATGAGATCGTAAGCAAGTTATATCTAGAGTGCATGCCCCGTGGGGCCCTTATCGCTTGAAAAATTGTAGAGTTCAATAGCCTCACCAGCTATGATACAGTTAGCTAAGATCAGCGAGATACCTGGGGATCTGATACACCTGAGATTTACTCAGAGCCAATTGCATAATTACTGTCACTACCTCTAAGTTATATGGGTGTCTCTATCTCGTAGTTTGTAAGGAGATTGATATTTAATCCGATAAGGCGGACCTGAACTGTACAATCAATTTAATTAAGGGAAGTGTTGCTCTTCAAATCCAAAAGCCATGGGTCGTCAAAGGCCTGGTCGGCGGACCGTATTTTGATGGATACAGACTTCTAGCCTGCATCCTCATTGGAAATACCATCCTGCTTCTATTATTAACCACCTGAATGAACTGGGTATCACAAAGATCAAGTTGTTGCTACAAAAGCATACCTTAGGGTTGTACCTATCTCCTTCATATCGCAATGTTGCAGTACATTAGCTTCTATGAAAGGTAAACCAAACTGTATGTAGCGTATAGCATATGCAGATGACATTTCTATCTCTATATTAGGAAAACTTATCACCAACTCATCGGGGAGATTAAGTCACACCTTAAATCTTCATCATCATTTTTGCCGTGACAGCCCAAGCCGGGCCTTGGCCTCTAGGATTAATCTCCTCCAATCATCACGGTTCCACGACCTTTTACGCCAGTTCTTTACTCCCAACAAGGATCTGCTGTCAGCTTCTATCGTGTCTTCGTATCGAGTCCTCGGTCTTGCCGCTGGATGTCTACCTTCTGCTCTATCCATTAATGCTCTTTTGGGTAGCCGGTTTTCTTCCATTTTTTCTACATGACCCGCCCATTACAATTTACGTAACTTTAAGCAAGAGGAAACACATGGATCGTCAAACACATCGTCCTTAAATATTCTCTCGAAATCGGGTCGAGCGTGTGCCTTGAGTGTCAACTCCATCAAGATAGAACTATTGCCCTTCACGAGGAAATACTAGTTTCTAAGATTTGACATAATAAAGCTAAACGAATCTCTTTTAAGTTTCAACAAAGTACAATAATGTACCTGAGAATTATCTCAGACTCCGAGCTTCTAAAGAAAGATAGTTTTGAGGAAAGGACTCGCAAGGCAGCGTTGCTCTGTTGCACTGCAACACAACAGTTGAAGCAAATTCAGTGTTTGGTCCTGGACTCAAAGCATCAACTATAAATAAGCCACTAAATCTGAATCAATAGAGAAAATGCGAAGAATACAACGTTGTTTATTACAAAGGCACTTTATACCATGCCTGTAAGAGAATTTCTAGTGCTAGTCAATTGAATCTCAACCAGTACACTCCAGCTGCAAGTTTTCTGGTACTGTTCCGAATGGTATTCCGATATTCATTTAGACTTGACATTAAACAATAACATCTAAAGGACGCTATAAATATTTGAGTTGACGTTGGACCAGGGAGCTTTTCAAATTAGTCTTTTTTAACCGATCACCGTCCATTGCGTAAACAGGCAATGTAAACGACTCCTGTTGAAAGAACAGAAAACAGTCATTCACTTATTTTGCACTCGCTTGGCTCTTGGTTTTCTTTTGCATACATACGAGTAATATGTACGATTGGGAACCTCATCTGGTAGACTTACTGAAAGCATGCTGCTGTGGAACTATTTCCACGACGATAAGGCTTCTGAGAAGTCACACCAACATTTATACGATTGCGGAAGTGGTAAGTGTGGTCGAACAGGTAAGAGCACATGCCCGGGTCGAAACTAGGCTCTCAAATTGATTAAAGGGTATTTCAGAAACTTGCGTGCCTGGGAATCCTATATTTAGGGCACAAATATTTTTTACCTCCCTTCCACAAAAAAGCCTTTGTCAAATCTTTGTCTTCATCCCCCAATTTCTCGTTCTCTCACTATGGGTTTTCCCTCGATGTTGAAAACGTGGTAATATAGTCTCTATACATAAAAGTGGGGAATCTACTTTTATTGGTAAATGCTGTCAAAGTTCTAAACTTTTCTTCTAAATACTGGATTCAATTATTAATTGCCAACTTATATTAGCAATATGGCGTTATTTCCTGCCGTTCAATTGCCACTAATTTGGTAGGAATGACTAATAGAGTTGCCACTGCCCTTGACAATGGGTTACATTTTGTTACTATCTACACTGATGTCTCTAAGGCATTTTATTCAGTAAAGTTCGCTATATTGCATCAGAAGTTTTGTGATATGGGTACAACTGGCCTAGCTTCAAATTGGATTGCTTCTTACTTAACCTTCCGGAACAGCAAAAAGTTCGTTAATAGTATATCCTCCGCGTTTTTCTTGCCTGAGCACAGGTTTAGTCAATGATTAATTCTGGGACCTCTCTTCTTTAATATCTTCATCAACGACCTACATTTCAAGATGACATCCTTCTACCTACTCTATGCAGGTGATTTAAAAATCTATAACGAAAATGGATGATTTTTATTCACTTGAAAAGTGGTGTCAATCAGATATCCTCTCGTTAAATATCGCGAAATAACTTAAAATGTACTTTACCCTTAAAATCATTCTTTTATGATTGACTATCAACAAAACTCTTGTACTTTAAAAAAGCTTCACATGTAAAGGATCTTGGGGTTATTTTTGACTCGAGGTTAACATTTGGTCTTGACATGATCAGTTCAAGCGCTAAATTCCACGATCATCCGGTTTTACACTGACATTGTAATATTTTCTTGAATTACTAGTTGACCTTTTTTTGTGGTTGGAAGGTGAATGCTATTTATGCATTGAGTGTGGGACTTCAAAACTCACATCGCATCTTGACCACCCACTAAATATAGTCCCTGTTACCTGAGAACGCAGCCTGGAACCGTTTGACACATTCCTTCAGACTAGGCCTCGATTTCTCCGCCTAGAAGCGCCTTCAAGTTGCTGGAGTTTCTTCTCTAGCCGGAAGGAGGGGCGCGATAAGGATTACTAGAATAGAGATTCTCTTACTCTTGATGCCTACCGACGGCCCAGTACGCCTTCTTTAGCCTTCAGCACTGCCCGAGCTTAATGTGCCACGCAGTTCTATTTTTCAACTGATGTGAGCATCTTTTTGACTACAGTCTCCGAGGAGAGCTTCCCGATTTCGCTGCAGAGATCATCTCGCAGCTTTTCTCACCTTTGACAGACAAAAATTATGTGGCAGGCATCTTCCGTCACTCCTCTGCAAAACACGCAGTTCACGTGACTTATCGATCTTGTGTAGGTAAGACTGGGAATATCTATACCCTATCAAGGGTTGAGTTAGGTAGAAGTCAACCTCACCGTGCACTCTATTGAGTCATGGCCTCAAATCAGAGATCAGGTGAGCAGTCCATCTTTCCCTGGTATCACTCTCCCAGGACTTTCACCAATCGCTGAGACAGTGCTGTCTCTCTCTCTCGCTGCCCTCACTTCTGCGTGGATAGACATTCCTTTGTTGCCTAACAAGCAGCGCAATGGGTAACACACCTGCAACCACCGATACCAATGACTTGGATACTGTTGGTATGCGTGTCTGATTCGCAGCGTTCCTTGCTTCTGCACCTGTGCCAACCGCTTTTGGTGCAACTCCTTGTTTAGGATGTTGCTCCATAATTCTGACACTTAGAGTAGGGCAGATTGCACAGCAGCCATTGGGAGTCATATCCTTTATGAAACACATCTTCCTTTATTGGCCATCAGCCTAGTAAGTGCTGCTACATGCACTGCCACCTTTTGGGCTGTTGCTCCAATTTGTGCGGAGAAACTCATCTTTTAGTCTATCAGTACTCCCAAGTATTTTACTTCTATTTTCAACTCGACCAATGTGTCCACGGTACTGATATTCTTTGCTGTAGGGATTCTTTCTTTAGTTAAATTGACAACTTCGGTTTTCTCCAGTACTAGACTGAAGCCGTGAGCAGTCATCAGCGCGCCTAGTCTGAATTGCACGTATTTGACAGTGCGTTGCGTGACTAGTACCGCTACATCGTTTTTGTAGCCGGTTAAGCGTGGTTTGTCCAGCATCTTAAGTCTCAGTAGCCCTTCATACAAGATATTTCACTAATGGGGACAGAGGAAGAAGCCCCAAGCGACCCCCAATATAGTAGCCATTCTTTGACTCCATTCCTTTATATCGTCGAGCAGACTGTGGTTCCTTAAGTAGTCTTTCAAGATTTGCATAAGGTATTATACTACTTCGAAACAACTTTCCAGCACTTCTACTATATCTTCATATCTGGTGGAACTCAAAGCATTGCTGATGCTAAGAGTAACTAGCAAGATGACCCTTCAACTGGAATTGCTGTACGCCTCGGCGCGCTGGACCACGCTTATGTCTTCTCCGATTGCGTCAATAGTAGAGCAATCTGTTCCGAAGCCATGTTGTCTTAGAGATAGATTCCCAGTTGCACAGATCTCGTTAGTGAGTCTACTCTTGATAAGATTTTTGATTGCCAGCATAAATAGTGGTCGGCATGCAGAAGATGGCTCGAGATTTCTCTTACCTTTGGTGATCAGTACAAGCCTCGCCAAACTTTCAGCACTCTGAGAATATCTCTTCACGCAAGCAAGCATTGAATATACTGAGCAGCAAGTCAGGTCAGAATGTTTAAACCACCTGCAGCAACTTAGCGGGAACTCCACCTGATCTTGGAACCTTTCTTACCTTCAAAGACAACACTGCTTCTTACACTTCCGTATTTATCAAATGTGGGCATTTCACTGGTGTTTCGCCATGGGTAGTCTGAATAAAGACTGGATGAATAGGGAAGAGAGCCTGCACAATCTCGTCCAGCATTATATCAGCAGGCCCACAGGTCCGCGTTTACATCGCCTACTTGTTTTTGCTAGCGGTTGGCCTTACCTCTATTGATGAGTTTGCGAGGCCATTTTCCGGCCAACTTATAGGCTGTTAAATTGGTGGTTACAACTTCTTGGAACCATGCTTTTTGGGCTTCTCTTCGGATTTTGTGATACTCTCTTCGCTTTTTGGTGATTTTAGAAGACCATCACTACACTAGAAGCTTGTCCTATAGGGGTTTACAGCGAGATCTAGAAGACTTTCAGGCGGATGTAATAATTTTCATAGTTGAGTTCACTACACCTTTAGTTGCTAGTCCCTCGCTTCTCAACGAAACTTCCGGTAGTAACGATCGTGCTGTTAGCACGTCTGCTAACCTTTTGATGTCTACCTTTCCAATGTTCCAACGGAGTCTGAAAGCAGACCGTTCGGGAATCGAAGAGTGCCATCATAGATCTCAAATGCTATGTACTAGTACTCACTGGTGGAGTTATCTTCTAGAACTCTTCAATTTTTAATCTTTGGTACTAAGGATTGCGAAATGAATATCATGCTCCAATGCAGACCGGTTGACGAAAATAAAGAATATGGCCTGTATTCAGTACAACAAACCAAGTTTTAGCTGCCATACTGCCATATCTAGGATCCATTTGCCCATTGGATCTGATTGGGGTATGCCCTATCAAAGTGCTCTTGTATTTAAGTCACCTCGGGCAAGCACGTGACCCTTTGTGCTTGAAACTTAGATTTAAAAGACGGTAAATGTTCATTTGACGTTAGGTATACACCAATAAGTGTAGTTCCCAAGCACCAAACCCAAATCAAACTATCTTCTCGGCCTTGACCCAGCACATGAAAGTGGGCGCTGTTTCCAACCCAGTAGTATCAGATTTGTCAGGGTACTATATTAGCTAGTAGTGTTGCTCGCTTAGCACTAGCAAGTCAGCTTGACTGTCTCTTGCAATTTTGAGCTAGTGTGCTCCGATGTAGATTAATTTGCAGAATACGGCTCATTGCAGAATGCTTTGGCTTTGGTTAGGGCTTTTTGAAAAACTCGGCATTTGCCTAAATCTGGCACGTATTTCAAATCATCTGGCCTTGGGACAGCATTTTGGAAGAGGAAGCAGTGTTTCTCTTTTGTGCGCTTCTTCTTGTTATGCCTTGTTTTGCTTCAATTATAACACAGAGGTCTACTGTTGATCCTTTACAGCCCATTGCACGGGTTAGTTTTTGTCAAACTGGGGTTATCTTCCTCGTTTGAGTCATGTATGTAGTTTTCGTTTCATTAACTGGTAGGCCAATTCGGTTTGCTTTTGATTCTAAACTTACGAATACTTCTTTGGCATCTAAGATTGAACGTTCCATAATCTTCACGTCATCAGCATATTCTACCAATTGTATGGAATTAAACATCAGTGTCTCCGAGGTTGTCCTCCTGACGAAGTGTTCCAGCTTAATTTAAAAGGGTATTGGGATATGTCCATCCCCTTGTTTTAAGCCTGATTCCGTTATAAAGCTGTCCGTTGTTTCACCGTTTATCTTGACCTGGAACTGTATGTTTTTCATCATGACCTTGACCATGCGGACTAGTTCTGTTGGGACGCCAAAGTTAAGCATTATTTTGTACAGCACATTTCTGTCGACACTGGTGTATACTTGCTTGAATTCTACAGAGTTGGTGCACTTCGATGTTATATTCTCAGCACTTGCACCTGCTGTACTGAGAATATTTGGTCTATTGCAGACAATCCATTTCAAAAGCCTTCCTGATACTCTCCTATAGTACTTACATAGTATGGCTTTAATTTTGTTTCTATGATTTCGAAGAGCATTTTATAAAACGTGCACACTAGAGCGATGCCTCTATAATTTTCACACCTTAATTTGTCCCTCTTTTTGTTTTTTTTGTGTACAGGACATATTATACTTTTCCGTCAGTCCTCTGGTAACTGCTCCTCTGACCATATTCTGCATATTAGCCGGTGCAGAAGGTTATCTAGATGGGGACCCCCGCTCTGCAGCAGTTCTGCTTGTATTCCATCTATTCCAGGAGCTTTATTTGTTCTGAAGTCGCGTTCTGCTGCCTGTAGTTCGTTTCTGGTTGATGGTGAGACTGGAAGATCTTGTTCTGTTTCGGGAGTGTTCACAGCTTGGGAGAGTTTACACAAATTTTTCTCACCTTGGTATTTTATATCTTCATAAATAACAAACTTGTTTGATTTAAGGTATGTATGAACTTTAATATAAATCATCAATTTAACAATTAATTTAGTTATTAACTTTTAAGTTACACATTCAGCTTTTGCTTAAAATTTGTAGCATCTTCGTAGTTACTGAGTATTTAACTAATTCTATAATTTTCTATGATTCATATTCAATCAAAATCTTATTGAAATTATTATCCTTCAATTTGTTGTTATCGCTTACTATGAGAAAAGGCACGTATAAATATATATACATTAAAATTACAAGAATCAAGCTGAGTTTTTGAAACATTAGCAATTTTTAAAATAATTGATGGTAGACGTAATGAATTTGGCTTATTTCTAGAGTGATGATAAAAAAATGCATTTAATTAATAGCAATGCGAAGCATGTATATACATTTTAAGATGGTTGAACTTTTACTGAAATAAAAGAGTTAAACGAACTGGATAACCTTATTATGAATCATTGTTTATAAACTCCCAATTAGAAACTAAATTGACCTCTAAGTATATGTTTCTAAGTCACAGATGACCTTAGGCAAATCACATTAGACCACAGCAATCAAATCGCGCTTGAAGCTTGGGAAAATTATACCAATCTAGTAAGACAATCAGCATCACGCATAATAACTGCCACGAACTGCTAGTCCAATAATGACGATTACAATAGTTACGTTGCTTTTAATTAGGTATATTGATCTTAATGTACTGTAGCAAATTATGCTAGATTTTAGCCTCCCTGTCAAAATAATGCGTTTACCCAGCGCTACAATGACATCTACCGCTTCACAAGTCTGGATTAATCGCAAGCTCACTGATGCCTTTTACACAAATATTGTATTAAAGCAGGAAGACGAGCTGGCCACCCTTGCTATCGATCTTGAAGACCAGCTGCATTGGTCTAATTTCATCGAGGAAAACAGTTCGTCACCGCTCAGATTTCGAAATTGAAACACGCAGCCGATTGAGATCAAACAATAATCATAATTGTCAAGTTTTTTAAATGGTAAATCATAAAGAAGCTATGTTTAGAATTGGAACAGATCAGTCTACATCAGTTGTCAAAAGATGTATAGCATGAATGCCCTCTCACACAGTCCTCAAAGCGGATATATGGCGTAACAATAAGCACTATGCTTTAAGATCTATTGACCTGTTCTTTTAGGACCGATGAAACATCATTTGATAGTTCCTACGATGACGTCATGTATATTAATTTCTTTTTTTCTAGGTCTGAGTAAGTGGGTGTTGATAGTACCAATATATCATCTTAAAAAACTCAAAATTAACACGTTCTCTGTACTGAAAATAACAATATAATAGCTCCGCAAGATCAAATTATTTTTTGATGAGCTTTGTTGTTATAAGATTGTATTAACACCCCAAGCATGGAACAATATTAATAAAAAAATAGAAATAGGTAATATTTATATATTTTGTAGTGTAATGGAGTGGATATAAATGTCTGTAAAGGGCTGCAGCGACGGTTTGCTGCCTCAGCGAGCGAGGATGTTGTTGCTCGCCGAGCTCGCACTGGCAGGCTAGCATTGCGGTATCGTGGGCGAATTCTTTTCCCCAGTGTAAGGGCCCACTACAAAAAAATTTCGCATTCACGAATTTATGGATGACACAACTCGGTCCGAAAGTGGCGAGGCCGAGGTAACTTACTAAGTGGAGATTTTTAAAGCAAACAACAAACTGGGCCTGGCGAAAACAGATGAGACTTTGGGATATTTTGTGTCTACTGGCGACAATTATGGCCCCCAACTAAGAGAGGGGCATTCAAGTGAAAGCGGTGGCCCTAATCGTACACCCGTGCTGAAAAGAACCATTGAAAATCACTTAAATACATTGGCATTAAATTATCAGCACAGCTGGCGTAAATAAAACGGTGTCACGATTGCTAAATTGAATCCAACTATTCGCCATAAATTGAATTTTATTCTCAGCACGCGCACTAGATGGCCGTTTTGTTCCTTAGCTGTTCGATGCAAACACGACTCCTAAATTCGCGTAGAGCCAGAAATGGGACACTCATCGATTCTTCGCTATACGTCGCCAAGCGGATGGCCTCTCGATTGTTAAACCACTCGTACATGTAATCAAATTTATTGATTGCACCTAATATAAAATCACAATCATTCAAGTGCCCGTACAATACCGGTAGATCCACTTTCGTATTCAAAGTTTCGTTGGAAGTAAGATTCGTCCTTATATCAACAGTCCAGTGAGCAGGTGCTTTCCGTTCAAATACTCGATAAGAACTAGTTTTTATGTCGCAACGGGGGTTTCCTCGAGAGCTCACTCATGCCGTCAACTGTAATTTGCATGGTGGGACAACGCAATTCGTTGGCAAGTTGCGTTACAAAGGGATTGCCGTGATTGAATTTCAATTGCAATTTGAAACATTTATTTTTTTAAATTTACAATTAAAATTGAATCAAGCATTATGTTGGTTTTCGAGAAGTTTGCCTAGGCGAATGCTCGATTACTACAATTTATCTGAAACAAATATGGTTCAGGAGCATATAGAGTCTTTTAAGTCGCTGCACGCCCATGAACCATATGTGTTTCAGGTATATATTTTGATTTTCCTTTTATTTATGACTAATAAATAATTTATCTACGATACTTTTTTATAATATACAACACATTTATTATCGTTATAACGAAAATCGTTCATTTTTGTCATTTAAAAATAATATTTTACATCAGGCAAGTTTGGATGTGGCAATGTCACTGACTTTTCACGTAAATTGTTGTCTGTCACGTTCAGTTTCCGTGAAACCGCGATTGTTGTTAGTGCCTTTTATTGTTTTTGGTCAAAAATGCCCCCTCAAATAGCCATCAGCATGCAGAAAAAATGTTACTAGTGGAGACGTGCGACGTTTGTTGGAAGAAAGTGACTTCGAATCTAGTGATCATGAATCGGATTCCAACGAAAATAAAAGTGGTGTGTAAAACGTGCTAGACTCAGATGATTCTGAGAAAGATGTACAAGAACCGAGTATTTTTGGTGATGATGACCTTGATGGTCCTGTTGAGAATTTTGATGCAGATAGTTCCCCCAAAACTGCTTATGGAGAGTGTATAAGAAACTCCCCCATTGATGAGCCGTCAGAAGTGATTCCAGATTTGTCTCAACCAGGACCAAGCAGTTTGCAGCGAACTACATTGCGAAAATGGTCATGTAACTAACTCTGCAAGCAATAAATGAAATCGATAAAAAAATGAATGGGAGCAGGTAATACTACCCTTATCACGCCAGTTTTATGAGGCAGGTCCATCTATGCATATCCATGTTGGCCATTCTATTGCATTCATTTCTCGTCAAATATTCTCTGATGAAATTTTGGATCTAATGGTGAACCAAACGAATTTGTATGCATCCCAAATAATATGTAAACCAAACATTCCAACCCATAGGCGGTGGGCAGATGTTAAATGGGAGGAAATACAAAAAATTTCGCACTTTAGAATCTCATCGGATGCTGGGTGCAATTTCTTGCCATCCAAGATTTCATAATGTGAATATGTCGTATAATCGCTTCTCATTAATTCTACGTTGCTCCAACTTTGTCGAAAATGAAGCTCCTGGAGACTCCCTGGAACGTTTATACAAAATAAAGCTACTTTTGGACGTGGTCATTAAAAATTGGAATAACTTGTTGACACCTGAAGAATGCCTTGTAATTGACGAATCTATGATGCCATTCAGGGGGAAAATATCTTTTCGCCAATACAACCCATCAAAAGCCCACAAATATTGCTTGAAAATATATAAACTGTGCACGGAACTATGTTATTTACAAAGGGCACGACCCAGAAATTGCTTATCTGGATAAGCCAGGTAGTGTCGTAGTTCAGCTATACGATGGTCTATTAGACGCTGGAAGACATTGTTTGTGATAGCGTCTACAACAGTGTACGATTAGCAAAATATTTACTGGAGCGGAAGACTGAATTATGCGGCACTTTACGGATGAGTAGAGTTGACCTACCATGGGCAATAAGACGAAATAACTGTTATGAAATGGAAGGATAAACGCGTCTTTACAATGATTTCTACTTGCCACGATACTACAATGCAAATGTCTTCAGGCGACATGCCTAAACTGAAACCAAAAGCAGTGCTGGATCACAACGCCTGAAAGAAAGGCATATATGTGTCTGATCAGCTTTCAAGCTATTATGACCCAAAAGGAAGTCGTTGGCTTGGTACAAAAGGTACCTCTGGATGTTTTGATTTGTGCATCAGTGACGAACGCAACGCTGGTACATCAATAGCTGCATCCAACAGAAATTAACGAAACCATATTACAAGCGCAGCAAGAAATTGTCAAAGCTTTTTTATATGGCTCAGATGGAGTGGTTAGCGGGAATATGTAGCGACAAGACATTAACAGCTGAGCTGTCGTACAGGGTTTCACTGCTACCGTAACGAAGCACTGTAATCGTTTTAAGGAAAAGGCGATAATTTCTTTTTCACTCGTACGCTCAGCATCCTTCCTTCTACCAGCCCCCATATTGTGCGTGTCGCTTATTATAATTATAAAATAAAGTTCACATCTTTATTGACTTTGGGATGCTTTTTATTATTGAATGGTGTCGACGCGATAATGAATCTTTTCGAGTATTGACTCAAACAAAATTCTCAGTGACGTCATTAACTTTCAAAAATGGGTACCGGACCAAGTGATACCGCGGAAACCTCAAAAGCTTCAAAGGATCCTGGTGTTAATTTACCACCCATCGCGCCCAGACCTTCAACAAGTGCGAGTCTTTTTGTAGAAGCATCGCGATTAACAAAATTTCCGACATTTTTTAAACTGGACCATGAGTTTTGGTTCGAACAAGTGGAAGCTACATTCCACACGCATGGCATCACGCAGGTGGAAACAAAATTAAAGTACGTGATTCAATACGCTGGGCCAGAAATATTACCGTATATCATCATCAATCTAATGCTGTTAAGGAGCGTATATTAACAGTGTTCGCAGAGTCCAACGAATCGAAGCTAAGACGCTTATTTCAAGGACAAAATCTGAACGGAAGGAAGCCATCACATTACCTGCAACATCTTCGAAACACTGGAGGACAACAAGTGACAAACGCCATGTTATGATCGCTTCTTTTAGAACAGCTACCAGAAAATATTCGGGTTGTGTTGGCTATTTAAAGCGAGCCCGATATTAACAAACTCGCAAAGATGGCCGATCTCATGATGGAATTAAAGCAGCCACCCACTATTACATCTATACAAAGGTCAGATAACGTAAATAGCGAAGTGCTACAGCAAATGTTGAGTTGTATTGACTACCTCGAGCTCCGGAAGTGATCTCGATCAAATCAACGTCTCGCAGAACAAGGCAACGATCAAAGTCAAGATCAGACGACCGATAATGTTTTTACCATAAACGCTTCGGACAACGCGCCAGAAATTGTCGACAATCATGTCAGTTGACAATCGAAGAAAAAGCCAAATCGGGAAACTAATTTCGTCCTCCCGAATTGTGACGAGCGATGATGACCAACCACATAATAATCGCCGACTTATAATTCACGACCAATAAAGTGGAAAACGTTTCCTTATTGACACTAGAGCTGACGTATAAGTCCTTCCACGAGACAAAAATCAGAATATTCCCACGAAGTTCCTACTGTATGCTGCAAACAATACACCAAGCAAAACCTACGGGCATAGGATTATTTCTTTAAATTTTGGATTACGACGACCATTTAAATGGAAGTTTGTTGTTGCAGACGTACGGCAAGCGATAACTGGAATTGATTTCCTCCAACCTTTTCGGTTTAATAGTCAACCCACGCAGAAAAAGGGTTAATGGACCGTGAAACCAATCTAGTCACGACAATACTATGTGCGGATGAGCTAAGTACATGTATCTCGACTATAAACAAAGACGTAAATTATCAAGACTTCCTTCAAGAGTTCGTCAATGTCACAATTGCCTCCGATACCCAAAAGGTTGCTGCACATGGGATTTACCATCATATTCTATCGCAAGGAGCACCGGTCGCTAAAAAAGCAAGACGCTTACCCCCAGAAAAGTTGCGTGAAGCAAAGGCCGAAATTGAATATACTCGTATGCTTCAAAAAGGAATTTGCCAGCTGTCGGGCAGCAAGTGAGCAAGCCCATTAAACATGGTGCCTAAAAAATCTGGACAATGGTGAACATGCGGGGATTATCGCCGCCTCAATGCTATTACTATCCTGGACCGGTACTCTATAGGTCACATTAGTGATTTCACCCACAACCTTCACGGATGCACCGTGTTTTCAACCTTGTACTTAATGAGGGCATACAACCAAATTCCAGTAGCACCGGAAGATATTCCCAAAACAGCAGTGATAACACCATTTGGACTGTATGAGTTCAATGTAATGACGTTTGGACTTCGCACCGCCGCGCAGACATTCCAACGATGCATTGATAACGCTCTACGTGGTCTAAATTTTTGTTATGCATTTATCCACGACATCCCCATTGCGTCCAAGTCAAACGATGAACACCGTGAACATTTGAAACTTGTGTTGAGCAGATTTAAGGAATATGCATTGTCGATCAAAATATGCAAATGCACATTTGTCATTTCAACCGTACAATTTCTGGGTTCACCTTATCGATAAAAACGGTATAAAACCTCTTCCTGACCGTGTAGAAACAATATTAAACTTTAAAAAGCCATCAACCATATCGGAGCTCAGAAGATTCCTAGGAGCAATCAATTTTTTCAGGAAATCGCTGAAAAATGCAGCATCTGTTCAAGCAACTCTACTCTGATTGAAGCAACGAAAAAGGACAAACGACCAATAATACGGAATCCACAAGCGGAATCGACTGTTGAGGAATGTAAACGGCAAAGTGCTCATGCAACATTATTGTGCTATTTCATCGAAAATGCTACTCTTGCCATCAAATCCGATTCATCTAATACGACAACTGGAGCAGTCCTCGAGCAATTAAACGATAATTCTTGGGAACCACTCGGATTCTTCTCAAAAAATTTCAGCAAAACGCAATGTAAATATAGCACTTACGACCGTGAACTGCAAGCGATTTATAGCGCATAAAATATTTTCGCCATACGATCGAGGGACGCCCGATTATCATCAAAACAGACCACAAGCCGATCACTTGCGCGTTTAACCAGAAGTCTGACAAAGAATCTCCACGTCAACTCAGACAGTTAAATTTCATTGGTCAGTTTTCCACAAAGATTGTCCAGATCACTGGAAAAGAAAGCGCAACAGCGGATGCACTATCTCGAATTGACAGTATCTCCAGGCCAGTAATGATCACCGTTGAGGATTTGGCAAAAGCTCAGGAGGATGATGAAGAATTAAAATGTTTACTCCAGGCTAACTCAAGCATCAACTTTCGGAAAATAAATCGGCGATGATACATCGATCTATTATGATGTTTCAACGAACGAGATTCGAACATACGCTCCAAAAATACTAAGGAGGAAGGTATTTGAGCTAACGCATAAATTTTCTCATCCCAGCGGACGTTCAACGAAGAAAGCAATAGCTAAGAAGTATGTATGGCCTTGAATGTCGAAAGATAATTTGGTCTGGGCTCGTACATGCCTTGCATGCCAGCGCAGCGAAATAGGAAGGCATGCCGGACCTCCACTTGGGCAGATAGAAACTCCTGATATGAGATGCAGTCATGTCCACATCGACATCGTTGGACCTTTAAAACTTTCGAAAGGATATTCATATGTTTTGACAATGATTAATCACTACACAAGATGGCCCGAGGCGGTTCCGTTAAAGACAATAACTGCTGATGAAATTGCTGCTGCTTGCTACTGCAACTGGATTGCCCGCTTTGGAGCATCAACCTTGCTAACATTGGACCAGGGGTCACAGTTAGAATCCCTCATCTTTTAATCACCGACTCATTTAGTGGGCTGTAAAAAAGTTCGAACAACTGCATATCATCGTGTAGACAACGGCATGGTGGAGCGTTGGCACTGATCACATAAAGCTGCCATTATGTGCCATTATAACCACGAATTGATGGCCGTTTTACCAACAGCCTTACTAGGACTTCGCACTAGCATTAAAGAAGACATCGGAGCAACATCTGCAGAATTGGTCTACGGAACAACGCTACGAATAACCGGAGAATTATTTTTCGACGAAGATATGCAATCGGACCCAAAACTGTATGTTCAAAAGTTTCGCGAGCATATGAAAGAAGTCCGCACAACACTTGCATCGCGCCACGACAAGCGGAAAATATTCGTACACCAAGATCTTGTAACGTGCTCACATGTATTTTTGCGTGTAGACCGCGTGAGAAAACCTTTGAGGTCTCCATATGACGGACCATATAAAGTTCTGGAAAGAACACAGAAAGCATTTAAATTGGCAAGCAATAGGAAAGAAATTAATGTCAGCGTTGAGCGTATCAAACCCGCATATTTTGAATGCACTCCTAATATAGCGATGCAGCCGCCTATTCAACAAAGTCAACCTCCGTGAACGTATACCGAACCGAAAGCTAAAAATCGAACAAGCAAAGTGACATTTGGCAAATAATATTTCATGACAATTACATATTGATATTTACAGACGTCATAGACATTCAGGGGGAGTACTGTAGCGACAACACAATAACAGCTGAGGTGTCGTACAGAATTTCACCGCTACCGTAACGAAGCGCTGTAATCGTTTTAAGGAAAAAGCGATAATTTCATTTTTCACTCATGCACGAACGCTTAACGTCCTTCCTTCTACCGACCCCCATATTGTGCGCGTCGCTTACTGTCATTATAAAATAAAATTTATATATTTATTGACTTTGGGATTCTTTTTATTATTGAGTGGTGCCAGAACCCCCACAAATATTTGAGCAATGCATTCAAGGCTATCTACGAGTTCCACCCCTAACCAATATAATAACCAATAACCAAGAAAAGATGATGGAAAATTATTCGAAAAAGATGTAACGGATGTTCAAAAAACTGGGAAAAAACTGCTAAGAAGGTAAAACTGCATGCTCGCCATGCAGAAAAAAAACCTTTTGTTTGCCATGTTTCCAGAATAAACACGATAAGTAATAAATTTAAGAAAAGTAGTAAATTTCTGAAAAAAGCAGGTGGACAGACCTACGCTCAAATCGGAAGGGTTTTGTACACAATTTCTAAGAAATGCAGTCAAATGTAGCCATTTTATTGCAAACTAACAAAAATCACTTGAACAATGAATTTTCAAAAAAATTAATGTTATTGACCTCATTTGAAAATTTCTAGAAGATCAAATCAAAACTGCAGTGACTGGTTCTATGGAAAGTCCATAAAATAACAAAATCATGTGTTATTGGTGTTATAGTTGGAAAAATTTCAAATGACTATAACTTCCGTGTATGTCATTCTATTTTCATCAAACTTACAAAGTTTAAGAACCTTTTGTAGGACTACTTAAGTATCGAATTTCATTTAGTTTAAGGGTACCTATACGATTTTATCGGGGAAAATGTGAAATTTGAATATCATGCTATTTTCAACAAAGTTGAGCGAATTTTGACTCATAAGCATCTACCTCCATAATTTTTTTCAGATTTTTCGGGTAACAGGTGTCCAATCGCGAGGGCGGGGAGGGGACACAAACTTTTCATGTACTCCCCCCCCTGCGATCCTCGAAGCAAAAAGTGTCGAATTGTTTGGAAAAGTTCTCATCAAGACCTTGCATTTATACCCATATCGGCTACCTTTGATGAAATTTTTTATTTTTTCGGGGTCACTCTCCTATGTGCAGAGACCCCCCTTAAATACCTTAGAAATTTTTTTGTAGTTTAACTTTGAAGAGAGCACCGCTTTACACCTGGATACAAAATTGAATGTTTCTAACTTAAGTAGTTTGCGAGAAAAAGTGCTGTGACACACGGACGGACGGACGGACAGACGGTCAGACAGGACGCGATTTTAGCAGGGTTTTGTAAAATTATTTTAAAAAACCCTAAAAACTCGTACGTCTCAGTGTTTTTCTTTACTATATGGTTGCCCTAATACGTCCCATAGAAAAATAGTCGAGTCCTGCCACATTTCGCGAAATAACTCTTTATTGTAATGATTCAATAATTAGCCAGAGCTCTAGCTTTTGACATATTGATTCGTAGCAACTTCCGTCAAATTAGTTTCATAAAATAAGAAAACCGTGAAGAGGACTGATTTTGAAGTTTCTACAAATGAGTTGGTGGAACTAATATTTTCCTCGAGGAGGCTCATTTTATTTTGTGTCACTTGTGGTCATCGATTGAATAAAGTAAATCTAACAAAAGAAAAAGTCATTGTGTTGAATTTTATTATAAAATTCTAGTGTGGGATACGAAAAGGGATATTGATTTCAACAAATCATATCGAATTTTGATAAAATCGTGAACATTTTGCGGATATTTTTGTGATTTTCAAATTGTGGTGAAATACAGAAGAACAGACGAAAACAGATGAACAATGGCGAAAATGTTACGACTTGCGGACAGAATTCGTGTGCTTACAGATCCCGGCGTTAATTTTGATCCAGAAGCAACAGTGGTGCAATTACGTCCAATTTATGATGCATTTGTGGGAGAACATGTCCGGGACAATATTAATGTCCAAAATGTCGTTGACCTAGAATTAGAAGGTGGAAATTTGGCCGGTGGGCCATGTGTTGGAAACGGTGATGAACGAGATGGCAATCAGTCAGTGCAAAGTGAAGAAGAAGAAATCGATCGTCAGATTGCCATTTTATGTAAAAAAAAACAACAGTTGATAAATTTACAACGTGCAATTGGTCGAACTGAACGCCGTGAAGTACCTCAATTTGAATTTTATGGCTTTGGAGGCATTGATTCAGAACGTTTCGGGCGACAATGCATATGATGTCCATAAATGGTTTGATGATTTAGAAGATGCATTTGCCGTGTTTGGTTGCAGTGAAAGTGACAAATTCATTAGAACTCGTCGGTTATTAGATGGTACCGCTAGAATGCTATTGCAAACCATCAATGTGCATACATATGTGGAATTGGAAGCGGACTTACTCGATGAATTTGGTAAAGTGTTTACGATGCAAGAAGTGTTCCAGATGTTGAAAGCCCGTGCTATTAAACAAAATGAATTAGTGAAACGTTATGTTATTGAGATGCATGAAATTGCATCACGTGCTGCTGTGCCCGAAACAGATTTGATTGATTTGTTTATTGACGGTTTGAACGACAAATCCAACTAAGTGTCTATGTTATACAGTGCGACAACAATCAAGGATTAAAAGCATTGTTGGATCGATACGAGAAGAAGCGACAAAGCAGCCAGGTGGTTGCGAAGAACAGTAATGTTGATGCTGTATCATCAAAACCGGAATCGAATGTGCCTGCAACAATTAGTACGAACAAACCAACGGTTTCAAATGTACCAAATCTCCAAACAGTGCGATGTTATAATTGTTTCCAGTATGGCCATTACCAAAGTTCGTGCCAGGGCCCAAAACGATCACCAAATTCGTGTTTCACCTGTTCTGAAGTTGGGCACGTAAGCGCCCAGTGCCCAAAGCGTCGTTCAGTGCCAACAGTGGCGGTTGAAAATTATGAACAATCAATTTCAGAAGCGTTCAAAGAGACTCAATTGGTAAGTGTTGTACTTGATTCCGGTAGTCCGGCTTGTTTCATTCGACGTTCTCTTCTTCCATTCAAAGTTCGTGAAAAGACAACAACAACATCCTTATGTGGCATGGGCAATAGAAGATTCATTACGTATGGTTTTGTGAGATATAAATTTGTGTTTCGTGGACATGAGTTGATTTGGAAGTTTATTGTTTTGCCAGATAAAGAAGCTGTCGTCCCATTAGTGTTAGGCCGTGACTTGATGAAATTAATGCGGATTCAATGATGTTAGATGAATCCAAAAATTAAATATGATGTTAATCAATCAGTTAAGATTAATAAACAGAATCAAGCCCGAGCGCCACTTGATGTTGTAGTCAGTGCACTTATGTTGTTTGATTTATTTGAATGTCCAGTGTCAGAGGTTGCAATCACAGAGAAAGAAAAGATTATTGTTTTTGAACGGTCAGACGTAGGGCATAGTGTGAAGATTGAACCAAGATTGGTTAACATAGTACGTGTTAAAGATACTCGTGAATTAGAATCGGACCGGAGTAATTTGAAAGTGACGACTGAACAGGCGACAGATGTTAACTTAACGAGAAAAGTTTGCAAACGTGTTCGATTGGGACCGATAAATTGGCTCCGAATATTAATGAACAGTTGAATGAAGTCGGTGTATGAGCTCTGAAGTTGGCAATATGTGACAATTATATGAATCAGTTAAATGAAGTATCAGTTTCGTATGATTTTGCAATGAAGATCGAATTAATAGATGATACACCCATACACTGTCACCCCCGACGATTATCATATGGAGAAAAGGTGGAAGTTCGTAAAATCATTGATGATTTGTTAGCTCGGGGAATAATTAGACCAAGTAGTTCACCATTTGCGGCTCCGATTACGTTGCCGAGAAAGAAAGATGGTTCAAGAAGAATGTGTGTTGATTATCGTGGAATGAATGGTGTGACTGTGCGAGAGCATTTTCCGTTGCCTTTAATTGAAGATTGTTTAGAGTATTCGGCCGGCAAGAAATATTTCAGTGTGCTAGACTTGAAAAGTGTATATCACCGAATTCCCATGCATGAAGAGTCGATTCCATTAACTGCTGTTGTAACTCCATTTGGTCACTATGAGTATTCTTATGTGCCGTTTGGATTAACGAATGCACCGTCATCCTTTCAGAGGTTCATTTCATTTATTAGATGGGGGGAAAATTTCAGTGTACATTTATGACATAAACGTAGCATCTACAACAATGCAAGAACACATTTCAATATTATCGGAAGTTTTGAGATTGTTGACTCGGGCAGGATTAGAAGTAAATTGGAAAAAGTGTAAATTCGGGTATACAGAGATTGATTATTTAGGTTATCGTGTGAGTGAGAAAGGGGTGCAACCGAGTGAATTGCATGTGCAAACTATTAAAGGGTTCTCGATGCCCAAGAATGTCCATGAAGTGCAACGATGTTTAGGTCTCTTTTCTTATTTTCGGCGCTTTGTGCCAAACTTTTCTCGTGTGGCTCGTCAAATGTCGAATTTGGTTAAGAAAAATGCTGTATTTGAATGGACGGATGAATGTACGAATGCTTTTGAGTGGTTGAGAGACAGATTGGTTGAAGCACCTGTATTGAGTGTGTATGATCCGAAGCGTAAGACTGAGTTGCATAATGATGCAAGGTCGAAAGAGTTTGGTGCTGTGGTGTTACAGAAACAAGAGAATGCTAAGTTTCACCCGGTGGCTTATTATGCGAAGAGTACATCACCAACAGAGGTCAATTACCAGTTTTGAGTTAGAAACATTGGCCATTGTGTATACATTGAAACGATTTCGAATGTTTTTGGAAGGCATTCCCTTCAGCATTGTAACTGATTGCAATTCGTTAACGTTGACATTGAGTAGGAAACAGCTGAACCCACGTATTGCTAGATGGACATTAGAGTTTGAAAATTATGAGTATAAAGTGCGACATCGTAATGGAGATCAGATGGCTCACGTGGATGCCTTGAGTCGCCAACCGTATGTGTGTGTAATTGATGGGAGTGATGTAGATGTGAATGTGCAAATTTATCATTATTGGTTTCCAAGAATGCGTGAGAAAGTGAATCGATTTATTGAAAACGGTCTTAAGTGCATTTATTATTCGACGCCGCCATGATTTAATGAGTGAAATTTGTACAGTATCCCAAAGAAGTCCGTGCCTTTTGATACAATCCACATTGATAGTTTTGGTCCATTGCCATCAGTAACGTCCAAGAGAAAGCATGTGCTAGCAGTGATTGATGCCTTTGCAAAGTATGTGAGATTGTATGCGGTCAATGCACCTGGAACCAAAGAGGCTTGTTGTGCATTGGACAAATATTTTAATTATTATAGTGGAACGTGTTTTACCTCAAATGAGTTTACCAAATATGTAGACGATAAAAATATTAGGCACATTAGGGTCGCTGTGGGATCTCCGCAGTAGAATGGACCGGTAGAAAGGGTGAATCGAGTTGTGAAAACAATGTTGGCAAAGTTGACGGAACCAGTGAACCATGCAGATTGGGTAAGCAAGTGTCGCATGTTGAGTTTGCAATAAATAATATGGCACAAAGTACAGCACAGGAACAGCGTGATAAAATAGTTGATAAGCTAACAGAGCATTTGTATGACATATGTTCAAAAGAAATTGAGAATTTGGTTGACATACGTTCAGACGCGGATCGGGCCATTCAAAAGTCTCAGTTGTAAAATCAGCAATATCATAGTAAACACCATAAACCGGCCCGAGAATTTAATGTGGGTGATTTAGTTGTCATAAAGAATGTCGATACAACGATTGGCACCAATAAGAAGCTCATTCCAAAGTATAAGGGTCCGTATGTAGTTCGAAAACAGTTAGGTCATGCCCGTTACGAAGTAGTTGACGTTGAAAATTGTCAGATCACACAAATGCCGCATTGTGGTGTAATAGATTCAAGTGGGTTAAAATTATGGCTGGACAGTGAAGGCAACACAATTGAAGAAAGTGATTTAGATATAAGTAATGATGAATGTACTGATTACGAATATTTAGGGGACGATTAGAGTAGTTTAAGAATGCTATCATGACTTAATTTTGTTTAAGGTTAACGCATAGTATGCTCAATCGGGGCGATTGAATGGTCAGATCGGCCGAATTGTAATGATTCAATAATTAGCCGGAGCTTCATCTATTGACATATTGATTCGTAGCAACTTCGCATCATATTAGTTTCATAAAATAAGAGAACCGTGAAGAGGACTAATTTTGAAGTTTCTACGAATGAGTTGGTGGAACTAATATTTTCCTCGAGAAGGCTCATTTTTAGGGTTTTGTACTAAAATACAAAACCTTATTGCAATCACGACCTGTGTCCGTCCGTCCGTCTGTATGTCACAGCACTTTTTCTCCGAAACTTTAAAAGCTATTGCAATGAAACTTTGTGAAAAGGTCAGAAGTGGTGACTTCTTGAAAGTTTTGCGGCGGAAAAATTTTTCATAGGGGTTTAAGGGGGGTCTCCCCATATAGGGAGGTGACGCCTCAAAAAAACATTTTCACGATTGGTAGTCGAGTAGGGTGTCGTTAGAAAGGTCTTAATGAGATCTTTTCAAAACAAGTCTTAAAATTGCTTTATCGGTACCGAGGGGGGCAGGGGAATGGGAAATGTACGAACTTTTTGCCTCCCCTCCCCTCTCGCGATTGGACACCTTTCATCCGAAAAATCTGAAAAAAATCATGAATGTAGACCTTTATGAGAGCAACAACAACAAATACGTGAGAAGTCGAACTTCACTCAACTTTGTTAGTAATAGTATGATTTATCGATTTTATGTTTTCTTGAATGAAATCTCAACGGTACCCTTAAATTGAATAAAATATACAGATGACTATTTATAAGATTGACCTGTCCTTATTTATAAGGTTGACCTGTCCTTAAAGTTTCGTAAAGATCGAATGGTATTCAATGAAGTTATAGCGATTTGAATTTTCCTGTATTACTATGGAAACTTATGGCTATGGAACAATATGCGCTTTTTACGAACTCAGACATTACAGGTTTGCTAGGATTGCATGAAAATTTCAGGAATGATAGGTATCATGAATATCTTTGAGAATCGGTTCAGCTAGCGCTATCAGTAATGATAAAACAAAATGGTGGTATTAAATGAGAAGATTGAATAATTTTGTGTTATTTTTCCCAAACTTCAACGTTTCAGGTACATGCCTTTAGCACTTGATTCAATTTAATGAATGACTGAAGATGAGTACCTACAATTAATACTCATAGGTTAAACAAGCCGATGAGGCAGGAGAGAGCTCCTAGCAAAAGGGCTTTGTAACCATTCTAGGATTCGAAAAAAATGGCCATGAATCGGTGATTACAGTAGAGAGGAGTGGCCACTGAAAAAAAATTTCATCAAAGGTAGCCGATATGAGTATCAAATGAAAGCCCTGTATAAGAGCTGTTCAAAACAGTTCTTAAACTGACAGTTTTTGCTTCATTGGGGGCACAGGGGGCGAAATACGTGAAATGTTTCCTCCTTCGCGAATGAACACCTGTGATCTAAAAAACCGGTAAAAATTATCAAGGGAGTTATTTATGAGTATAACAATAACAAATGCCTCAGAAGTCAAAATTCGTTCAACTTTGTTAATAATAGTATGGTCTTCGAATTCTCCTATAAAATCGTGTTTGACATGTTTCTTAATTTTATTCGTTGCTGGTGACTGCATTTGGTAAGTTGAGTACAAAACCCTTCTGACATGAGCGTAGGTCTGTCTACCCAATTTGTTTTGTGTTGTTCTTGATCATCGATTGAATAAAGTTAATCTAACAAAGGAAAAAGTCATCGTGTTGAATTTTATTATACTATAAAAGTTGTAGGTCTCCGCCGAACCACATTCTCGTATGGCTAATTAACGTAGTTGTGCATTCTATGTGCACGTTTCCTAAGCTACATGTGGCTCAGTGAACAGGAAACGTGTTAATTAAGGCCGATAAAAGAAATGAAATTGTTAAAAAAAAAATTCGTTTTAACAGAAGGTTTTCGAAAAAATTGAACTTGGACCAAATATGGAAAGACCACTCCCCACGTAAGCCGAAGGCCCCTGGTTCGAGTCTCGTTGGTTACAACAAGATTTGTTTCTTGTGATTCTGCGGACGGACTATAAGCTCATTCAGTATTGATTCGTACTGGTTTAAAACCAGAACGTATCGCAGCTGGGGACGATGAGATCGAAAGAGGCTGTAGTGCTAAATCAAATAAATCAGCGGAGAAATGACTTTCTTATTCTCATTCTTATTGCATGTACTAATGGCCTTAGAAAAATCTGCATATAAATCTATTTTGCAATCTTTTGGTAAAAATAATAATTTGGATTCAGAATGAATTAAGTTTTATTTACATATAAATAGGGGAACTGAAAATATACAACACTTTAGTGTGATGCAGTAAACTGTGGTTTTCTTTATTCAGCTTGATCCTGAAACTCAAAATTATTTATAGTTGTGACTAGCAATCATAAGTGGAACAAACTATTTAAAGCAATAAAACGGAGGTTATTGAGAATCTGATTTCACTATAACTACGATAATTAATCAGTCATCAGCTAAGATTCAAAAAGCTTTGTAAAATTTACAGTAACAATCTTTAGATTCTAGGGATATGTTAACTATTAAATTAACTCATCTATAAACTAATTACATTTAACATTATGAGAACTGTAACAGCGATTCTGAAAATGAATCAAATTGGCTTGAACCAAATTTCAAATCTTTTGCGTAGATTGCAATTTGATCTTTCACTTTTTTGGCTATGAATAAATCACTTATCGACGAACGTATTTTATGTCTATTTGTATCTGTCGGAGTGCGTTTTATATAATCACTGAAAATATTACTATTCTTTCGTTTTCTAACGGTTCGCTATGTACAAAAACAGAATTTCTGCAGTACACCCTCAGTTACGCAGCTCGACATGTGTGCGTATGAATTTAATCGGCTGACGCTACCAGATAGGGTGAATTCTTCAAGGGGATTGTGATAATGTACAGTGGATTCAAACACGGCGTTGCCGGGCTTAGCTTCCAGGGCAATTTGGTAGGCCTCATGTTCACCGGTCTTGAGGACGGCGCGGTAGGCGTATTTGATGCGGCTAAGGCGTAGTTTGGCACATGATTTGGTCATGGTTCCATTTTTGTAAGCATGTAAAAAATTATTAATGTACTGGACAATGAAGTTGGCAGCCTTAAGGACCTTTTCAGCTTTCCGGTCAGCAGGCTCGTAAGGTGTGCATGTACACCAATGCTCTTCTATCGCTGCATCAGCACAAGATCGATTGTAGGGTATCGGCACAAAGAGGCTTTGGCATTTTGGACAGTCTTGAGATCCCGGTAAATTTTCCACGCGGCCTGATAATTCCAGAATATGCTTCAACGTCATGTGAACATCGTATGGTGTGGTTAGTCGGTTCTTGTTGATATTCAGGGCGTTAACAAATTCAGGATGTCGCTTTTTGAACCAGGGAGGTAACCAAATGAAGAAGAATGGTAGACGTTCCTCCGTTCGGCCTGAGGGCAGCTGGCGAGTCGGTCCGAAACGCATTCCGTGGTCACTGAAAAATATCACCGCACTATTGTCCAGAACTCCTATTTTGCGAAAATTTTCGAGATAATCGATCATTCTCTCATCCATCACGGATGCATCACTAATTGCGTTGTGGCTAAAAGTATTTGCCCAGAATACTCCAAAATACGAGTCATTTTTGTAGGTTGTTGCTAGATCGAGGATGTAATCGTAAACGTATTCTGCGGAGTGTTTGAAGCCCAAACAAAAAATTAAGCCGGATTTATGTTTTAAATTTAAATTTGCTTCGGCGGCAAGCATTAGTGGTCGCAAGTAGTAATCAGTAGGCGGCTCTTGGAAGCCAACTTTCAAATAATTGAATGTACTAATGGATTCTTCATCTTCGGCATAGGCCGTGACATATCCGTGGCGTTCGAAGTCATGCCAAATCATCGGGCATTTATCCAAATGACCAATGGAGTACGGGTTACACTTGGCAACTGCTGTGCTGAGATTGTATCCAGTAAAAATAGCCATTAAGTTGGGGAATGTATTGTCTTCAATCTGAAAGCAATGAAAAATTAACCAGTTACCAATTGATTTTAACGAAATCATTCATGGGTTTTGGAATCTATGAGTGGATTGAATAAAAATGAAATGCTTATGTGTAAAAAATCAAAACAAGCAAGCAGTTACTACGTAAGGCGAAGCGTCCAAAAAGCGTGAGTGCAGTTTAAAAAAGAAAAGAAATAAAAATAAAAATTGTTGTTATGTTCAATCTGCGATTATCAAACAATTATCTACTTAAAAATTATACTATCGAATTAATGTCCGGTTGAAAAAGACGTTAATTCGACGGGCACTCTTCTAATAGAGAATTCTCAATACACCTTGATACAAATTCGGTGATGCTGATGCCATTTCTGCTAATATTCTGTGTTCTTCTTCTTCTTCTTCGTAGCCCTACAGCCCCTTTCGGGCCTTCGCTTAGAGATAGTTAGAGCACCTCATTGTCATGATCTAATGTATCGGCACTCCACAAGGTGATATGATCATTATCATGCTTTGGGCGTGTGTCCGTCCACTCAGCTGCGATACGTTCTGATTTAAACCAGCACGTATCATAACTGAACAGGCTTATAGTCCGTCCCAAGAACCACTCGAACTAAATCTCGTTGACGCCAACGAAACTTGAACCAGAGACCTTCGGCTTACGGGCTTAGTGCTCTAACCACTAAGCCACGCGGACTACTGTGTTAATTGAGTTAAAATCCTCGAGTTATTCTCGTGCATCGTTTTTTATGGAATCTCCATAAGTAATTGTTCAGAGTACTGTCATCTAGACTGCGCGGTAGCCAGTTAACATCAGTAATTCGCGAAACCAGCTTTTTGGCAAGTGGTACCATTTTGTTAAAACATGTTCATGTATTGAAGCCATGAAATCGATGCAAAGATGGACTCTAGAAAATTCGAAATTATCTTGCTGTATTGCTCTGTATTAATAGCTAATGCTTGACCTTTTTAAGTTTCAAAGTAGGCAGAGCTAATTATTTATTTAATAAGCATCGTCACCCTAATAAAAACCGCAGGGCAAAGAAGTGTCCAGCGATGTTTTTTCTTGGGTTCTTAGCTGACTAGTAACGACAATTTAGCATATATTCCTCTCTTGTGTAAAACCTACAGTAGGAAGAGTGTAACAGTATCAATCTTGTGCAAGTAAAACTGAAACACCCATGCCCGCTCAAGAGCTGGGTCAGATAGAAGTCAGTCTCACCGCGTGTTCGATTGAGTCAACATCTTAGATCAGGGTCGCAGTTGATCTTCCCTCCGCGCTATTCACCCAGGACTACAGCCAATCATTGGGTGAGTATTGCCTCTCTTCGCAGGTAAGGGTCACCCTTGTGTTTTCGCTTCGATGCAGGTAGATGGTACGGCGCTCTCTAGCAAAAAGGGTGATGGATTTCATACCTGCGATAACTAGCACCACTCAACCAGAGACTGTCATATATGAAAATTTAATTCTCAGTGATCCTTTTATCTGTATCTGTGTCAAGTGCTTTCGGTACACCTTTTTCAGTCTCTTAAGTTCTTCATTTATTTATTCCATCTAAAAGACTGAATAATCCAATAATAAAATCGAACACAAAGAATAAATGCAAAAATTATAAAATGACGATAATTGCAAGTTAAACTAGTAGTAAGTCTCTAAGTTTTTTCTTAAATGCTCTGAAAGAAGAGGGGAAAGGGCCAAGCTCGAGATTATTTTGATTTTGTACAATTCTTAAAATTGGTGAATGAAAATATAAATCAGTTCTATCATATGGGATAGCGAAATAAGAGCTCACCCGAGATGAACGAAAAGTTTGTTGGAAACGTAGCTCAGACAAATTTTTTTTTAACCGGACTTGACGGTAGCAGAATTTAAGCAAACAAATTGGTCTAAATAAGTTCGTCGGGATATTAGAGATGGAAGAGAAAGGAAGGATAAACGACTTGCATAGGGCTGATACGGCAAATTAAACTTAAGGAAAAGAAAACGCGTAAACTTTCTCTGGACAGTTTCTAAAGAAGACATGATATAGGAATATCGGGGGGACCAGATAACAGAACAGTATTCAAGCAAAGGGCGAACAAGACAAACAAATACGCGGATAGAAGGAGGGATGCTATTAAATTTATGAATATGCCTAAGGATAAACCAGTAAAATCTAGACGCCTTAGTATTCACATTTACAATATGTGCATCAAATTTGGGTTTTGGATCAAAAGTTACTCCAAGGTTTTATGACTGAACATATCAGAGAACAAAACATCATTTAATATACAAATAAAATTACTAGGAGAGTCCTTGAGAAAAAAAATTATTTAAGAAGACATAATAGTTTGAAGCACACCATTTATTTAGAGCATTTAGATCAGTTTGGAGGAGCTGACAATCTAAATGGGATTTGACTGCTCGGAATACTTTGAAGTCGTCATCATACAAGAGGTGACAGGAATTAATAACGAAGGGGAGATCATTTAGGACCAACAGAAAGAGAAAAGGCCCAAGAATTGAACCTTGTGGAACACCAGATGAAGGATAAAAAGGACTAGAAGTAGTACCAGAGAGACTTACCTGACAGGAATAACACGATAGATAAGATGCCATCCAAGATAGAAGAGCACCGAGATGCCAAGAGCTTCAAGCTTACGACAAAGAAGTAAATGATTCACAGTGTCAAAGGCCTTGGAGAAATCTGTGAAGATCACATCAACTTACAGTTCGTTATCCATAGCTCTTGCAATACTGTTTGTGAAGTCCATCAAATTAGAGGTAGTGGAGTATTCTTTGAGAAAGCCTTAATGCTCTAAGCTAATTAGTTTGGGAGTCGACTATGAACCAGCCGTTCAAGTAACTTTAGAAAGCAGGAAATTAAGGAAATAGGGCGATAAATGAAAACTGAGGTAGGATCACCACTTTTAAAAATAGGCACAATATTACCTGTTTTCCAAGGGTAAGGGGAAAGCACTAGTACTCAAACTTAGATTGAAGAGGAGAGATAAAGGGAAACTTAGTGATGAGGTTAACGACTTCACAAATATGTTTGGCAAACCATTCGGCCCAGGGCTGATATTAGGATCAAGAGCATCGATCAAAGATTCGACTTCAGATACATCTGAACAAATAAAGGAAATTGGGAAGGGAAGACGATTAGGTAAGACAACAGGATTCAAAGTTGCAACGGGAGGACAAAAAGTCGAAGAGAAAAATTGGGCAAATAAGCCAGTAACTTCTTTAGGAGAAGAAATACCTGCACCATTCCAACGGACCTTACTAGGACTGGTAGAAGAGGATTTCGGCGACCAAATATAAGACCAAAAAGGCTTTGTATTATTAGCCATAAGAGAACTATCTAGACTACTGAAATAAGTCGTCAGACCATATGTGATTGATCTCTTTCTTGGCAATAGCATGCAGCCTTTGAAAAAGACAAAAGTTATTTCTGTGCCTTCACCCCACAAATAATAAAGGATTGACCGATCCATGTCTTAAATACGAAGCTCCTGAGCGAGCCATCTATGAACTTAACAACATTAGATCTACTGGTAAACGCTGGTGAACCCGTTAATGACCAGACCGACAATAACTTTAGAACCCTGTCCGACCTTACTATATTACCCCCAGATGACATCGAAACCCTAGAAATAAATATGTCCCTGGGCAAAAACCACACTAAAGCCCTTAAAAATACCATTTTCGAAAAGTATTTGAAACCGATGCAGCGCCTCATCACTATCAGATGGAAGTTCACCTAAATAATAACACTCCGTTTCACTGCGCGCCGCAAAGATTTTTTTACCACGAGCGAACAGAAGTTCAGAAGATCACAGAAGAGCCACTAAAGAAGGGGATAATTAGACCCAGTAATTCCACACACGCTTCTGCCATAGTCTTAGTTAGGAAGAAAAGCGGTGACTTGAGAATGTGTGTGGACTACAGACCCCTAAACAAACAGACCAAACGGGACAAATTTCCGCTGCCACTTATAGAAGACTGCATCGATTATTTGGCAGGAAAGAAGTTCTTTTCAATTTTAAATCTGCGTAATGGATTTTATCAAGTTAGAATGGCACCTGAATCTGTAAAATACACAGCATTCGCAACTCCAAGCGGTCACTATGAATACTTGTGGATGCCCTTCCGACTGAAAAATGCTCTTGCTGCATTTGAGCGCTTTATATGCGAAATATTTAGAGATATGCTAGAGTCTGGGTCTATTGTCGCTTACGTGGACATATACTGATTGCAACCGCATACCTTGAAGACCATATTGAGCTGCTAGGTCGAGTCTTGAAACGTATTATCGAAAAGAACCTTGAGTTAAAATTAGGAAAATGTAGATTTGCATTTGAAGAGATCGAGTATTTAGGGTACTGTCAGTGCCTCAGAAGTGCGCCCAAGTGAGGCCCATGTAAAAGTCATCAAGCAATATCCTATACCGAGAAACAAGAAAGAACTTAAGACCTGCTTAGGATTGTTCTCTTATTTTGGCAAGTTCATCCCATCACTCTCAAAAATAGCCAAACCGCTGCAATACCTCACGCGCAAGGGTGTAGCTTTCGAATTCACTGACGAATGTAACGTGGCCTTCATTGCACTGCGCACATTATTAGCAATTTATGATCCGAAAAAAGAAACTGAACTTCATTGCAATTCTAGCTTCTCTGGCTACCGAGCAATATTGTTACAAAGGCAAGTCGATAGTAAGTTTCATCCTGTACTATTTTTTCGAAAGCTACCACACCATCTGAATCTCGTTATGACAGTTTCGAACTGGAGACGTTGGCCATTATCTATGCACTGATGTGCTTCCGAGTTTATTTAGAAGGCATAGCTTTTAAGATAATAGCTTTTAACTCTCTGACGCTCACTCTTAATAAAAGAAATGTAAATCCAAGAATCACCAGATGGGCCCTTGAGCTTGAGAATTATAACTACTTAAAACAGCACCGAAGCGGAGTATCCATGTCATGTAGACGCATTAAGCCGGTGCTACACTTCTTGCCCTTCTTCAAATGACAAATCAACAGCAGATACTGATTCTAGAGCTACTATTTCTGATGCAAAACAGATGACAGATCCTCGATGCGTCGCTTGCGCTCTTACTCATGCTCAACTTGGCTTATCCATAGACCATTACCCCGAATCAACCAAAGCCGGTACTAATACCCCTCGCTGTCCTGTCCTAATGTCCGCTATCCCTCATGCCAACACTGATGACCCTTTCATGTATCCTACTTTTAGAATCAATAAATACGTACAAGACCATAATGAGAATGCTAGCATCTCCGCAGACATACCACCCGGAAGCACAACTGATGTAACTGATCAGGTATTAGCCACTGTTGACAGTGACGACTTAGACTTTTTGATCCAAATCACACAAAACCGAGACTAACTCATACAAAAACTTCGCGAACAACTAAGCTTACTTTCAGTCCCAGGTTACCAGTTATTGGACGGGCTTGTCTTTAGAAGAAATGAACCTGGATAAACGCAAATGTACGTACCATTAGAAATGGAGGATGATAATAGAAAAAACTTATGAGCAACTGAAGAAACACTATTGGTCTCCGAACTTGAAAGGAAAAATCGCAGAATTCATAAGAAACTGCGTAAAATGTATTATGTACTCGCCACCGTATCGTTCCAACGAACATAATCTATATAACATACCGAAGGAACCAACACTATTTGATGCTGTGTACACTTGAACCACTTCGGGCTTTTACCTACTATCAACGCAAAGAAGAAACACAAATTGTTAGTTGTAGATGGATTCACTAAATATGTTAAACTGAATCCAGTTAGCTCGACGAGTACACGAGAAGTTATCAATATCCTTGATAAGTATTTTAGTTATTACAGTCATCCCGGACGCATAATAACTGACCGAGGAACTTGTTTCACCTCTTTGGATTTTAGCACATACTTGGCTTAACAGAACATCGATCATGTGAAAGTTGTCGTCACCCCTCCACAAGCCAAAGCCTTTAAAACCTATGCTTGTCAAACTTAGTGAGCCTATTAATCATGCTGATTGGTCTAACCTTGTGTCCCAGATTGAGTATGGCATTAACAATACCATCCACAGTACCACTAAACAGTCTCCTAGTAAGCTTCTGTTCGGGATAGAGCAGAGAGGTAAAATTGTGGACCAATTAACTGAATACTTAAGCGAGAAGACAGACGAGGACTCAGATCGCCACCTAGATGATCTCAGGGAACGCGCTGCCTCCGCTATTCAGAAGTCACAGGACTACAACCTTCAGTACTTCTAGAAACACATCAACCTGCCCCAAACATATAATATAGGAGAATAGGTCGTCATTCGTAACGTGGGCACCACCGTTGACACGAATAAGAACGAATGCCTAAGTACCGCGGACCGTACCTTATACACAAAATATTACCAAATGACCCATGCGTTATTAAAGACATCGAAAATTGTCAGCTGACTCAGTTGCCTTATGACGAAATTCAAGAATCCTCGCGTATAGGTAGGTGGCTTTTGCAGGGATCTGGACTACAAACCACAGAAGAACAAAGCAACACAAACCCTTTTGAAACCGTTTTGTCACTTTAAATTAGCTTTTCATATTGTAACCTCAGAAAAGAAAGAGAAAACCCGAATTGTCACTTCAGATTTGCTTTCGTATTTTGACAATTAGTCTAGGTCGACTAACTAGTCAGGTTGGCCGAGCTGCAATGAAAATTTAGTTTATATAAAAACCACTAGTTAATGCTTGTATAAGAACTATTAGTCAGTGCATGAACCATTCTACTGCTGTAATCCGAATTGAATTGTACAGGGATAGATAATAGAAAGAAGAAGAGACGGAGAAAAACTAACAGCAGGATTCGAAATACAACCGCTGAGCTAACTAGATGTAAAGTTTTTAAAATAAGGGCGATTATAATATACAACTTTTTAACCTTTACATAATCATTTGCAAAACGAAGCCAAACTTCCCACCGGACACTCCTGGAGGGCCTCACTACTGTTTTTTAACCAATATCTAATTTTCAAAAGGATCTCTTCGGTTACAAAATAGTTTCTGCATATTCTACACTAATGTGTAAGTAAAACTGGACTTATATATTAGCAGGGGAGATTGTTTTAATACTTGATTTATCTTGATGTAAAGAATAAAACAAAACCAAATTAAAATCGGAGCTTGATGGAATGTAACCAAAAAGGAATGAGCTATTTCTTTTACTATTTCAGGCCTTGTGTCTGATTTTTGTTAACAGATTGATGAGACGGAATTAATTGCAAGTATCACCAGCAACTACAGAAATGCTGTGGTTAAAAACAAGCAATACTTTATAGAAACAGAACAAGTTGAAGTAGCAGGAGAGTACTCTTGCCAGAAGGGTATTGTAACACAATTAGTAAATCAAACAATTTATTCTGTATATCAAAACTTGACTAATATACAGATTCGTTAAATTGAGCTCGAAAAATTATTATGGTTATTATGATTTTAAACTCGCCACCATTTTTTTCAAGTGTTTTGACCCTGTCGCTTAGGTAGTCATGATAACACACCAATATTACCAACCATTCCTAAAATTTTTATCAAAATTCCTACATATTTGTAGTGTCCAGGTCCGTTGCAAACGTGTATCTCCCTAGTATCACGTGTTTTGTTGTAATTGTTAAGCATTCCATCGGCTGTAACTAAGCTATTAATTGGTTAATTATTATGAAATTTTCGGAGCACATACAATTACTTTAAAAAAACTTAAATTGTAGGTTTTGAGAAATTTAAGGGCCGCATCTTGATTTTATAGGCAAAAATGTAAAATTTATAAAATGTACCATTATTAGCAAAGTTGATCGAATTGATCGAATTTCGGCTTCTGAGGTATTTGTTGCCCTTGTACTCCTAAAGTCACACCTCTGTGATTTTTTTTCAGATTTTTCGGATCACAGGTGTCCAATCGAAAGGGGGGGGGGGGGGTGGCACAAAATTTTCCTACATTTCCCCTTCCCCTGCACCCCTCAAAGCAAAACTTGTTGGTTTAAGAACTGTTTTGAAAAGTTCTTTTTAAGACCTTTCATTTGATACCCATATTGCCCACATGCGAGAATAAATATTTTTTTGGGAGCAACTCTCCTATATGGGGAGACCTCCCTTAAAGACCTTATATATTTCTTTTCGGGGTGAAACTTTGAAGAGGGCGTCGCTTCGCACCTACTTACAAGATCTTTTGTTACTAGCTTATGTAGTTTGCGAGAAAAAGTGGTGTGACACATGGACGGACGGACAGACGAACGGACGGACAGACAGGACGCGATTTTAGTAGGGTATTGTAAAATGATTTTACAATACCCTAAAAAACGGATTGAGAAAAGTTTCAAAAGAAGTTTAGTCGAGAGTACCAGAAGCGATGTCCTCCTTCTGATAATGGCAATGCTTGCTCAATCTAACTAACGATGAAATAGATCTCTATTGGTCGAATTTAGAGAAGCCGATTGAAAAAGTAGTTCCCATGATTGAACATCGAAACAATATGGAAGGGTATGAAACACCAACCATTGCAAGGTTAAAAAAGATTGAAAAGCCTTCTTCTCACACGCGTCAACAATACTACTACAACCATCCCTCGTTGGCTTCCGTTCATACTTCAAGAGTGAGGTCAATAATCAATGGGCGGAAAAACTGAGTGATATTAGCCCACAGGACCCAGATGGCATTTAGCTTATTCCGCAAGAATACTCGAGTTAAGGTATCGAGTCTTGAAGTCGCTAGTGATGATATAAGTCTTCCCGATAGGGCCGGTATCGAAATTTATAGTACGACTCCGAATAGAAATTTAAACAGGATTATATGTGATAGTTTGCATAAGCTTGCCCTGATTGGAACTCATTTTGAGTTGATTCATCTACTAAACCCTGAGAGAGGGAATCAAATACGTTCAGGGGTCGCTGAAGCAAACGTTTCCCACTTCAAATCAAGCCTAAACGGCGAATCTCTTCTTCATTTCAATGAAACATTAACATCTGACCTCATACGGAGCTTAAATCTTATTGAGTATTTTGTCAGCTTTAAAGACTTGTGTTTCATATTTGGCAGGAAAAACAACAAGAAATCATGTGGTATCGACAGTATTTCAATTAAAGTTCTCCGAAATTTGCACGAGGTTGCTATTAGGAATTATTGCATATTGTTCAGCAACATGTTGAACAATTCATATTTCTCAAATGAGTGGAAAAAGGCTATGGTATTTCGAATCTTGAAGAGAGGAAAAGAGTCTTTGAGCCCTAAAAGCTATCGCTAAAAGACAACTGGATTCGAGAACAGCTCTTACAGCACTATGCGTTCAAAAATTTCGATGAGCTGCTCAACAAAGCCACAGCATTGGAAGCATCACGTTTTGAAAGCAACCAGTTTACCAAAATCCCAGATAATTTCACCAATCTCAGTAGTGACACAAACAAAGCTCATATAATAAAGCCCTTAGGGAAAGTCTCACTGTCGGTAAAATATAAAAATAGAGAAATTGATGCGGACCTATTCATTATTCCTGCAGGATTTGATGCACTTCTGGGTCGAATATGGATTCGCACTCTCGGAATTGATCTCAAAGGAATCGATAAAGAACGGCTCACTTCGGATCGTGTAGTTACAATCAACGCTGTCACTCCTCTTGAAGACATACTCAGATAATACGCAACTATTTTCGAAGAACGCATAGGTTGTGTGCCAAACCTAGAAATAAAACTTCAGCTCAGGGAAGGAGTGAAACCCATCTTTACTAGGGAACGCGATGTCCCTTTTGCATTGCGCCAGCGAGTTGAGGAAGAACTTGTAACTCTTGAGTCACAAGGTATTATTACTCCAATATCCTCAAGCAACTGGGGATCACCACTCGTCGTAATACCTAAACCTGATGGAGGGGTTCGTTTATGTGTTGATTACAAATGTGGAGTCAACGCAAAATTAGTTTCAGCTAACCATCCAATTCGTCGCATTGATGAAGTCTTGCACAGCCTCAGAAATTCAAAGTACTTCTGCAAACTCGACCTGTACAAGGCATATTTACACTTCAAAGTGGATGCGGAAGGACAGAAAATCCAAACAATCACGACACACAAGGGCACATTTCAAATGAATCGTCGCAGTTTTGGTATCAAAACAGCACCATCTGAATTCAATAGAATACTCTCACAAATTCTCAATGGCCTATCAAACGTTGAAGCATATTTTGATGACATTATCTGCCATGGCTCATCAATAGAAGAATGTACAAGAAACCTGATTGCTTGTTTAGAACAACTCAAGGAAAACGATCTCCATCTAAATAAAAATAAGTGTTCCTTCTTCAAAGAAAGTATCAGCTATCTTGGTCACATAGTCTCATTTAATAAAGTTGAAATGTCACCTGTGCAAATTCAAGCCGTCTTCAACATGCCACGTCCTAAAAATGTAGAGGAATTAAGACGATTCTTGGTTATGGTGATATATTATGCAAAATTCATTCCTGATTTCTCCACAAAATCTTTTCATCTACGATGCCTACTCAAAAAAGATGGAAAATTCGTTTGGTCAGCCTCCACTGAAGCTGCTTTCTTAAACCTAAAGTCGGAGTTGTGTAGCGAAAGGGTATTAACACCTTTTGATCCAGCAAAACCCTTGATCCTCACAACAGACGCCAGCCCGACCGGTATTGCAGCTGTTTTGAGTCATGTAGTGGAAGGTCATGAAAAGCCTATTGCTTATGCCTCTCGAGCTTTGACCTAAGCTGAATGCAATTACAGTCAACTTGATAGAGAAGCCTTGGCTATCATTTACGCAGCCACACACTTCTACAACTATGTTTATGCCAGAAACTTCACCCTTGTCACCGATAACGAGCCGCTGTCTCGTACCTTTCATCCACATCGAGCATTACCTCAGATGACATCTGCTCGTCTTTTACGCTATGCCTCCTTTCTAAGTGGATGGGACTTCACGCTACGCTGTAAAAAAGGAAAAGACAACGAGAACGTAGATTGTGTTTCTCGGGCTCCAATTCCCCAACTGCTCAGAACATCTGAAACATCAATGAATGAAGAAGTCAATACGTTGTATGCTGAAACTATACTTCAAATCTCCAGCCCAGCTATAACTTCAGAAACTATTATTGAAGAAACAGCCAAAGATGAAAACCTTCAAACCCTGATGACCAGCCTCAGAACCAGTCAAAGAGATGAACCATTCACCATCTTTAACGGTATGCTTTCAGATTGGATCGCCTAGTCATACCAAAATCTCTACAACGCCAACTGCATGCCTCACACTTGGGCATTACAAAAATGAAACAACTCTGCAGACGATATGTATATTGGGAATGTTTAGACAAGGACATCGAGCAAATTGTTAAAACCTGTAAATCCTGTGCCCAAGTCCGGCACAATCCACAGAAAGCCGCTATTCATCCATGGGACCCACCAGATGACAACTGGGAGAGGGTACATATTGACTATGCAGGCCCCCTTGACAACCATTATTTCTTAATGTGTGTCGATGCAAAATCCAAGTGGGCTGAAGTTCGAATACTCAAAGAAGCACCATCATCAGCATCAATTATCACACTCCTAGAAACCATATTCTCTGTGCATGGCTACCCATCTGTCCTAGTATCAGATAATGCTGCCATATTTAAAAGTGAAGAGTTCTAGACACACTGTAAAGAAAGGGGAATGTTTCAGAAGTTTATTGCGCCAGGTCACCCATCAACTAATGGCCTTGCAGAAAGAAATATACAAACCCTGAAAAGAAGATTGAAAGCTGCAGCTGAAGACTCATCACCAATAGCCACAAAAGTACAAAATATCCTTTTTCGATACCGTGCCACACCATTAGCCTCCGGATGGTCACCAGCAGAACTGTACATGAAAAGGAAAATTAGAATACGCCTTGATGCTCTCCTGCCCAACAGAAAAGCAGTAATGCCAACGAGCCGAAGCAGCTGTCACATCCGCTCATTCCAAATGGGAGAGAGAGTTCAGGCAAGAATGCACCTGAACAATCAAGATAGCTGGCAATTTGGGACTGTCGAACAAAAACTGGGTCAGTACCATTATATCATTGACTTAGACTCAGGCCGAACTATAAAAAGGCACATCGACCAACTAATTTCAACAATGGTCCCGAAGAAACAAGTCACCTTTTCATCTCAGTAAAGACCAGCCCCAAGCCCAGGTGTTCCATATCGACACATGCCAGCTGATGAGTTACCACCAATGGACACACAGCCTACGCCATTGACTGCGCCAGGTGTCAATCAGCCAGAAACACTTACTGGCGCTCCTGACCAACAGACACCAGCAGACGGGAACACAAACAACCCGACGCTACCACCACGCAGACCTGCTCGTCCACGATGTCCTCCGAACTTCTTGAAAGACTATGTCACCGAATAATAGAATTAAAATTATATTTCTATATGTTTTAATTAAGTGGGGGGAGACTATTGTGAATCGTTATTTTCTATGTGCCATTCCTTTGACAGTCAGTCTCGTATCGGCCTTTCCCGATGTAACATGTCTATTGTGCTCAATACAAATATGTATCAATTAACGTGTGTATTATTATTGTCTCATCATACCAACTAGTCACTTTCATCACCCAGTCACAATACCAGCCATCCTGTAACCATCGGCAGAAGGCAGAATATACAAAGAGATACTCTCACTTGAAATGATGAAGGATCTAAATATGAATAACACCAGCGAAATTCACTTGATGCGCAACGAAACAAACATGTATCTGCTCGCAATGTACGGATTTTTTTTTTTTTTTTGTGGTAGGGAGGTGAAGGCATCTACGGATTATTTACTATAATTAGGATTTATAAACGGTCCTGATTATGTACAGAGTATGTTCAAGGGTCCTGGTCAAACCAAAAACGGTAACAGTGAAAGTTCAACAATCATCTTCAGAGCTAGCAGCAAAAGAAATACAAGAACCACTACCAGCAGTTCAAACGACGTCATCTTCTCCGATACCTGATGCAAGTTCTCCTAGGAAAAACATACGATTCAACGATATTCGGTTTTTTAGGGATTGTGGATCATCGCATTTAAAGGTGGGCGAGTTATCACCTGTTCTCGCATTTAGTAGTGCTGACGCTATGTCAGCACTATTTCTCAAAACAGGGCAATGCATTTTCCCACAATGAATGAGTCTCAGTAATGTCGATTCTAGATTAAGCAAAATTGTTATTATGTATTTAGATTTTAAGCCAGTTGTAATTGTTCTCTTAAAGAAAACATCCGGCCAAGCCGTGAAAATATTTTTTTACAACTAAATCCGGGTGGATTTATTAACTTATATGGACAACAGTCAGTCAGACCCTCTCAATTAAAAGTTTCACATCAACAAACGAGCAAAAAAAAACATACATTGTGAGAAGAAATAACAAATAATTTATACTGAGGAGAAATAATTTAGTCCAGTCAAATAAGACTTTGAAGATTACAAAAATTCCCATAGAGCTAAAAATTGGTATGAATGTTCAGAATACTATTATAAATGAATTGTGAAAAGTCCCCATCAATCCCCCTTGTGCAAAAAATTTTATTGATGGTGAAAGTTTGCAAAATAGGTATTTCGCGTTTTTCAGCTAAACGGTGAGTTTTGCAGCAAAAATAGTTCAGGCAAAAATTGTAGACAATCCGATTCGCTACAAAAAATGTATCCACACTTTTTTTCATAGGTATTGTCATTTCCGTGATATAGCGGTTGAAAGACTTGAAAAAAATATTTTATTCGTAATATGCACGTTAATATACTTTTATATATATTTTTGAACCGTTATACTAGCAAACATATGAGTCCCTATGTCTTATACATACAAATTATAACATTCTTAGAATATAAATGAACGTCAAAAACTCCGCCCTTATTTTCATTTGGTCGCATTGGCCTTGAATAAAAAAATATTGATTTTTTTTAACCAGGAAGGACTCAGCAGCAATCGGAAATATATTCATCAAAAAGTTTCTGTGCTTTTCCAAAATGCCAAAATCATATACTTTTTCCACACGCAATAACTGGCTGCGATACAACATAAGCATTTTTCAAGAGGGGCAAAACAACGGTTTTGAAATTGTTCGAGAAACAAAATTTAATTAATTGTGCTGAAGTTTTTAAAGATAGTAACTCTACTCCAGAAGTTATAATCACTAATGGAATTCGCTTTCTTCTTTCTATGTACGGAGCTCCAAAAAAGTTACCTGCTTGGATAAACTCCGATACATATCTTTTGCAAAAAAACTTATAATAAAAAACAAGTGCAATTAGCTTGTCTCCCCCAACTTCTGCTGCTGCTCAACAACATCTATTCGGGGTATATTATCAAGTTCAAGTGTGGCTTGGTACTAAAATGGATCCAGAAGACTGGTGTTGGAGGTTAGTTGACAATGCATTGGAACCAATTCATACGTTACTCCCACCTGCACCAGAAAAACTCCTTAACTCCATCTTTTGCAATTGCAAAAAAGGTTGCAATGCTAAATGCGGCTGTAAAAAGGTTGGACTGTTTTGTTCTTTAGCATGTACCAATTGTCAAGGACAGTCGTGCTCCAATGTTGAATCGATACTAAATGAGGATAATTACGATATCAGTGATGAGACATATGATGCATCACTTTTAGAACATATTTGTATCCAGCAGGAAGATGAAGAAAAAGAAGAAGAACAAAACGAAGATAGTACACTAGAAGTTCCATTGGATTGTTATGAATCCGACGAATAATTTTTCCAAATTATTTTTGCATTTGTATATTACATAATTTACACAGCTTTAATCATTTTCAATACTAAATTTGAATTCAAAAGGATCACAAATAGATCGTGGAATAGGCCTACCCGGGAAAACACGTTAAAAAAAAGCGCCAAGCACAATACCTCATAGGTGGTGTGGAAACGTGTGCATATTACGAATAAAATATTTTTTCAATTCTTTCAACCGCTATATCACGGAAATGGCAAAACCTATGAAAAAAAGTGTGGATACATTTTTTGTGGAGAATCGGATGATCTACAATTTTTGTCTGAACTATTTTTGCAAAGCTCACCGTTTAGCTGAAAACGCGAAAAACCTATTTTTGCAAACTTTCACCATCAATAAAATTTTTTGCACAAGAGGGATTGATGGGGACTTTTCACAATTCATATATAATAGTATTCTGAACATTCGTACCAATTTTTTGCTCTATGGGAATTTTTGTAACCTTACTACTATTTTAAGAACTGATTTGACTGGACTAATTGTCATTTGTTTGTTTTGATTTTAATAATTTTTTTATTTTAAACAAAAAAGACTCATCTTTGTAATAAGTTGTGAACAATAGACTTTTTTTTGTTTTAAAAACGATTTAATAAAAAGATGCCGCAATAGAATTGAAAAATTTGGTCCTCTCTTTACTTTACAACGGGTATTAGACCCGCTACATTGGCCTGAATCCTTCACTTACCTAGCCATCTGACTGGTTCTTTTGATTGTAGGGGCTCTCACCATACCATCCGGACCTTAGGTTCAGCTAAGAGGGTTGTGAGGGGACACCAGTCAGGTCAGGTTGCACCACCTCTGTTGTAGGCCACAACTTTCCTCGTCAGTGACGAGGCCGCACACCTAAACACGTTCGGTGAAAGTAGGAAGGGGTGGAAAATTATGTAGCAACGTTAAGTTATCGCTTTTTCTCTTTTGGTCCAGTTTGGAACAGTCCAATCGTACATGCGAAATGTTTTGTGCTAGGGAAATGAATCCGACCTGTTATGCCGCAGGCAACTAGCCTAGAAGCACACATATCCTTTCCTAGATCATGTCATTTCCAGCTGAGCACCGAACTAAAGCTGAGGCAGCATTCCATCGCTGCAGTCTTTTACCGGCTTTCAACATTTCTTAAAAACGCTACAAACGTTTAAATTATGTTGACTTATGGCGATATTTGGAGGATGTCTATCCACTCCCCGCGTGCAGTGCAGTCCGTATTGTGTATGGATTCAAGACATGGGCGGAATCCATTAGCAAGGAGCTGCACTGTGATTGACTCCGGTGGGACAGGGACTAGGAGCTAAGTGCATTGCATCTGTATACCGTATGGTTTGGAAATCAACGGTATTGATAATTGGGATTAATGAATTAAGACACATCAAGTCACAAAAAATAGGGGATGATCATGCGTTCACAGGATGCCTGCCACAACGGCACTTTATTTTCTCAACATAAAAACCTTATTCAGCGAAATTCTAGGCTAGTGGAAAATAAATTACTTGAATAGACCACTAGCTCTCCTATTAAAAATTGAAGCTTTAATACCAGTAGTTCGAAAAAAAACTTGCTGTTGTACACAAACATATTTCTAAAATGGTAAACTCCTCTCTTTTGGCAGTTCAGAGAAATAAACAGAATAAAACAAAAACACATGCAATAGAAACAAAGTAAAAGCTGATTTAAGTAATTCATCCAAGGATTAGAATATATTCGTTAGTTTTCAACGAAAAAGATATGTAAGTGTTCAGCAAAATTTTCTACATGCATGCGTTCTCAACATACCTTATTATATCCACTCATTTCGAACCATTCGGAATCATACACATATTGTGCGGTTTTTGGCATGGCTCGTATGAAGTTCTGCCGAGATACACTATCAATGCCGATCATAAGAACGCTTAGAGGCCTAGTATTTTCCGGTGTTATTTCCTTCCATTCATCTAATCGTTGTCGGATGGCGGTCCGCTCAGTTATCATAGCATGTGCGTTAACATAAACTTGCTTATCAGAATTCTTACATTTGACTAGAATATTTTCAAATTCTTCACTAAGCTCCGTCTCTGGTGTTATTATTTTCAGGCAATTATCGAGGCTAAAGATAAAATAAATAGAATATACATATGCAAGTGAGTCGTTGTTAGTACAGAATATCTCGAGTTGAATAGTTTGCTACGTAATTACAAGCGAAATTACTTGAAACTTAAGCAGTGTGTTAGAATGCAATGCATTTCTAGTACTTATTAACTTACAAGCTTAGTTCACTTCGATTTACTTTCTGTCATTAAATTATACAGTGGAGTATGCAAGTTAATAGGGTTATTCAAGTATGGAGTATGCAAGTTAATAGGGCTATTTAAATTACTTGAGAATATTTGTAACTAATTGATCTTTTGAGAAATGTCGGATTTTTTCTACGTATCCGAAATTTAAGCTTTTTAGGTGGACCAGAAGAGATTGTCTCCTGGAAGTTTTTGTATGCAACAATTTTTTTGAAATTCTCGAAATGGGTCTCCCCATATAGTAAGGTAACTCATCAAATTGTTTTTAAGGGTTTTGTACTAAAATACAAAACCCTATTGCAATCACGACCTGTATCCGTCTGTGTGTCACAGAACCTTTTCTCCGAAACTATATAAGCTACAGCTATGAAATTTTGTGGAAGGTCACAAGCGGTGATACTTGAAAGTTTTGGCGAGTAAAAATGTTGTAAGAGAATTTTAAGGGGGGCCTCCCCATACAGGGAGGCGACCCTTCAAACAAAATTTTCACAACTGGTAGTCGAGTAGGGTGTCATTGGCAAGGTCTCAATGAGATCTTTTCAAAACAAGTCTTAAAATTACCGTACTCGTGTCGAGAGGGACAGGGAAAGGGGAAATGAACGAAAGTTTAGCGTACCCCCTCCTCGCGATTGGACACATTTCATCCGAAAAATCATGAATGTAGGCCTTTATGAGTACAACAACAACAAATACGTCAGAAATTGAAATTCGATCAACCTTGTTAGTAATAGTAAGATTTATCAATTTTACATTTTCTTGAATAAAATTCTAATGGTAACCTTAAATTCAATGAAATTTCATAAAGAAATGGCTATATACAAGGTTGAACTGTCCTGAAAATTTCGGGAAGATTGAACAGTATTTAACGAAGTTATAGCGCTTTGAATTTTCCTGTATTTCTATGGAACAATATGCGCTGTATTACTATGGAACCATATTGCTATGGAACAATATGCGCTTTTTACCCACTCAAACATTACGGATTTGGTAGGATTTGCATGAAACTTTCAGGAATGATAGGCATCATGAAAATCGTTGAGGATCTGTTCAACTAGTGACATCTGTAATTGGAAAACAAAATGGCGGCTGTTTTAAATAAGAAGATTGAATAAATTGGTGTTATTTTTCCCCAACTTCAACATTTAAGGTACATGATGTTAACTAGGGTTGCCAGACGTCCCAGTTTTCGGGGACATGTTTCCGTTTTTCTATATGTTTGCACAGTTTCATTCGATTGCCTCTGAAGCATTCGAATTGAGCTCTTTGAACCCGAAAAATAAAATAAAAGGAGAAACAATGAAATTAAATTTTATTATTGATTTCGTTGTCAAGCATATGTTGAGTACGATTAGGGGAGTGTAAACGGTGCGTTGTTAATTATACGGTAGTGCTTTCATTAGAATAAATAGAGAGTTTGTTTTGGTGTAAAATTTATTTTCACTGTGGTTTGAGCTGAGTTACACGGTAAAAAATGGGAGCGAGAAATTCAAGGACATAATGAATGAAAGAAAAGGCACTTTCACAGTCGCTCTTCAAAAAAGTTTACTTGTTTCAGGCCGGATGAGAAACACAATATTGCGATTTGCAATATATGTGATTCGCGAATTTCGATGGTAAATAATGGTAGGCACTGAGCATTATTTTATGCGCACGCAGACAATTTTGCTTCAATAAAAAAGATTATTTCGACATTATTATATATATATTTTGGAGGTGTGCACATTCGGCATTTTTCTTTGTTAATATAGTTTATTTGTAGCGTTGTCCAGAATATCTGTGACATATTAATAAAGTAATTAAATAATTAATAATTGTCCCTAGTTCGAATTTTATTACAATAATTATGGTATCACCATACTGCTCGGAGCTTAAAGTTTACAGTTCATGCTTCCCAAAATAGATGTTTTTAGCAATAGCTAAGTTTTTTTAAGGAGTATGACATAAATTTAACCTTTTAAAGGCAAATGGCATTAACGGATCACATGGCTTCTGAAAAACATAAACTACGAATGCAGGAGCCGTCAACATCCAGACCCCTAGATAATTTTTTAGTGAAGAAGAACTCTTCTCTCGCTCGACACTAAAATTGCAATTGCAGAAGGAGTACTCGCTTTTCACACAGCCATGCATCACTTATCGTATTCTCATATGGACTGCACAGCACCTCTTCTGAAGTCTCTTTTTGAAGACTCAGAAACAGCTTGAAAAATCGCACGTGGGCGTACGAAAACCGGTGCTATCATTAATGGTCTTTTAGCGCCATATTCATCGAAGATGTTTTGCCAAAAGGTCCACGGGATTCCTTTTATAGGCTTGGGAACTGACGGAATAACCACAGAAATGTCAAAATTTTCCCAATAATTCTTCAATATTTTCATAAAAAAGGGGTTCAAGTCCGTTTGCTAGATTTTTTTAACCTTGAAAATGAGCAAGCAGCAACAATTACATCTTTTATTGAACAGACTCGGAACAAGCATGGGCCGCTTTTGTGGCTGACAACACCAATACGAATTTCGGAGGTGTAAATCATAGAGGGAAAGATAACATTTCTTATGCACTAAAACAATCACATCTGGAGTTAATTGGAATTGGACGCTCTGCCCATATTATCAACAATTCTGTTCATCCTGGTCTTGATCGATTTGATCTTTTTGATGTTGATTGTCTCGTTTTTAAGTTGTACCAATACTTCTCAATATATACTGTGCGGACAATAGAGCTCAAATCTTTCTGCGAGTTTAATGAGTCGGAATATAGACCTACTTAGTCATTGTGAAACGCGTTGATTGAGCTTATTCCCTGCAATAGTGCGCATTCTGCAAATGTATGACGCCTTAAAACTTTACTTTTTATCACAAGCTAATTCACCTTCTATGATCGAAAATTTCTTTCAGCACGACCTTACTGAATGCTTTTTAATATCCACTCATTCACTCATGGCTCTATTTCATACGAAAATCGCACTCATAGAAAACAAGTTGGGTAGACAGACATACGCTTATGTCAGAATGGTTTTGTACTCAACTTCTCTGAAATGCAGTCACCAGTAACGAATAAAATCAAGAAATATGTCAAAGAGATGTGCACGTTATAAATAAAATCCATTGTTTTTCTATTTTCAACGGTCGCCATTTCGTTGCAAACCATCAAAAATCACTCAAATTATGAATTCCCAAAAATATTTATGTTATTGACCATATTTGAAAATTTCAACAAGATCAAATCAAAACTGCAGTGACTGATTCGATGGAAAATCCATAAAATAACAAAATCATGTGTTATTGTTGTTGTAATTGAAACAATTTCAAATGGGTATAACTCCTGTGTATATCATGCGATTTTCATCAAACTTACAGCGTTTAAGGACCTTTTGTAGAACTACTTAAATATCGGATTTCGTTCAGTTTAAGGGTACCGACGCGATTTTATTGGGGAAAATGCGACATTTGAATATCATACTATTATTAACAAAGTTGAGCGAATTTTGACTTCTAAGGTATTTGTTGTTGTTGAACTTATAAACATCTACCTCCATAATTTTTTTCAGATTTTTCGAATCACAGGTGTCCAATCGCAAGGGGAAGGACACAAATTTTTCGTGTATTTCCCCTCCCTGTGCGACCCTCGAAGCAAAAAGTGTCAAATTATGACCTGTTTTAAAAACTTCTGTTCAAGACAAGACCTATACCCATATCAGCTACCTTTGATGATTTTTTTTGGGGCCACTCACCTGTATGGGGAGACCCCCCTTAAATATCACACCTGGATACAAAATTTGATGTTTCTAGCTTAAGTAGTTTGCGAGAAAAAGTGCTGTGACACACGGACGGGCGGACAGACGGACAGACAGGACGCAATTTTAGTAGGGTTTTGTAAAATTATTTTCCAAAACCCTAAAAAGGACAATAGCATTTTGGAAATAAATTGAGTTTTGAATCGCCTTCTCCAAATAGTAAATGAAAGAGCAAAATCCAACTTTATTCCTTTAAGAGTAAAGTCCATTTTATCGAATTCAGAAAATATGGAAAAGATGCTGCTTGTGATGATTTTATGGAAAACGTGCTATTTTTTCAGAATACGGACGACCTGTGTTTTTGAAGTGTCCTCGTTTTGTATCTCAGCCTTCTGGTAACCCTATGTTAACGCTTAATTGAATTTATTAATGAATGGCTGAATATGAGTACCTACAATTTAGAGGTGATACAAGTCGAGTCAGTAGGAAAGTGCTCCTACCAGAAGGATTTTGTGACCATCCTAGGGTTCGAAAAAAGTTTTTTGATGGCACGAGTCGATGACGAATTATTCATCCAATACTTGAATAAGAAATCATTCAAATTTATCTAAAAGATACATAGTTTCTTTCATAATTATATAACAAGCCCCATTTTGCCCCAGATTAAATAATTTTTCTGAATGGTCAGCCAATTAAACGTGCTCAAATTAAACAATATTACTTATATTTTCATGAAAACCCAAAGAAAATAAGAGTACCTAGGTCGATTTGAAATATGTATTAACCATCAGCACGTTTTATTGTTGTTATATCTCCATGCAATTGAAATGGCGATAACTCCCTTGATTATGATTGGATTTCCATGAAATTTCGCAGTCATAGGGTTTTATATCAGCCCACATAACTGTAAAACTTTAAGAAGCTTAAGGGCGGCTTTGCGATTTTTCGGGGGGAATGTAATTTATTTATTTACTTATTTAAATCCATTTAACAGACCAAAATTCAATTACAAAACAGACTTAGACAATTAAATATTGTTTAAAGTAAGACACATTTATAAAACAAAATCAAGCAGGGAAAAAGTTAATTAAAACATGTAAGAAAAAAAATTAGAGGCTGGATGAAAGATTGAAATATTTAGTGATACGGAAATATTAATCGCAATTCACACAAAGTAACGTCTTTATTTTTAAAAACCAAGTAGGACGTGGGTAGAGAACCAAGCTCGAGGTTGTTATGCTTTCTGATGATTCACGGCATAATTGACTGAAAATATAAATCTGTCCGGGCGTACAAAACCTCGAGAATATTATTCGACCGACTAGGACGCGCATTTAGTCTGTAGTGCAAGTCTTCGCTTAGAGTGGAAGCAATTTGTTGGTGGTACAACTTATAAAGGAAACATTGATCTAAGAAGGTTCTGCGGGACGACAGAGAAGGGAGACGAAGTATGGATAGACGACGCTCATAAGACTCATAGGCTAAGTTGAATTTGAAGAACAAAATACGGGTAAAATTACGCTGAACAGCTTCTAGTGAGCTCACAAGATATAAATGTTAGGAGACCACACTACTGAGCAGTACTCAAGAAGCGGGCGGACAAGACATGTGAACAAGTGAACAGTGGTAGGGATATTTGCAAACTTGTGCAAATGCCGCATAATAAAACCCGAAACTTTTGATGCCTTGGTAATTATGCTAAAAATATGTGCATCGAATTTAAGCTTGGGATCAAATATTACATCAAGATTTTTGTATGAGTCTGCAGAGGAGAGGAAAACATCACATAGGGTGTAATTGTAAGTTAAAGGAACAATTTTCAAAGTGAGAGTCATTTTAAAACATTTGGAGACATTGATACGAAGGGAGTTTGCATTACACCAGTTATAGAGGTTAAAGAGATCATTTTGGAGTTGCTGGCAATCTTCAAGGGATCGAATTATCCGGAATACGGATTCATCAGCATACAGGAGACAAGAAGAAGAAATTCGAGCGGGAAGATGATTGATAAACAGTTCGAAAAGAAGAGGTCCAAGGATTGACCCTTGACTGACGTCAGATGTAGGATTGAATGGAAAGGAAATCGGGCCATAGAGATTGATATGACATGAACGAGAGGATAGATAGGATGAAATCCAAGAATGTAGGGAACCGGATATGCGAGCAAAGCTAACTTTTGACAGAGAAGAACATGGTTCACGGAGTCAAAAGCTTTGGAGAGGTCCGTGAATATTGCATCAACTTGAAGCTGTTTATCTAGAGCTCTTGCAATATAATCTTCGAACTCAGCCAAGTTCGAGGAAGTTGAACGACCCTTCAAGAATCCATGTTGCTGTGGTATGGCAGTTGAACTCAATGACTAAAGAAACCTGTTGTGTACAAGTCGTTCCAGCAGCTTAGAGAAACAGGAGAGGAGTGATATGGGATGATAGTTTGAGGCAGATGATGAGTCGCCGTTTTTAAAGATAAGAACAACATTCGCATCTTTCCAGTACGTTGGAAAGGTGCCAGTACCAAGGCAGAGATTGCATATAAGGGATAGAGGAAAACACAAACAGGAACAAAGTGGCTTTACAAATATATTAGGCAATCCATCGGGACCAGGATTAGTATTCGGATCGAGCAAGTTAATAAGGGATTAAACTTCAGAAGGATCAGTGGAGTAGGATGTCATTGATGCTGGATAAGTTTGAATTGATTTTATGGGGGAGTATAGTGTATCAGAAGAGGAAAAAGTAGAGGAAAAATATTCGGCAAATAGGTTACAAATATCCTGAGGGGAGGAGGCTTCAGTGTTATTCCATTTAACAGTATGCGGGATGGTAGAGGAAGATTTAAAGGATCGGATGTAGGACCAAAATGGTTTAGCGTTATTTGTCAGGAGGGAACTCTCTAAGCTACTGAAGTAATTTCATGGCCGTTTTGAGCTCTTTCTTAGCCAAAGAACGCAGTCTACAAAAATTCCGTTTAGCATCATCATTTCTGGTCAATTTATAGTGCCTATGCCCCTTGTCTTTGTCTTTTAAGGCACAAAGAGCTCTTCGAGTAAGCCAAGGCTTCACTTTAGCTTTGCGAGGAGCTTGCGGTGGAGTATAAAGAGCAATCAAATTGTTAAGGTAGCCGTAAAATTTGTTCAAAACACTATCAAATTAAGGAAGAAAGCAACATAGAAGGATTATTTCTTGAGGAAATGCCAGGTGTTGTTAAACGACCCCATTCCACTGCTGGTATGTTGAAGTTCCCACGAATTATAATTTTAGAATGTGGATGACGAGCAACAAGATAAGCAGAGAGTTCATCGAAGAAGGCTTCGTACACTGTTAAGGGAGAATTACAGGGAATATACACAATGGAAATCAATAAAGAGGAGTTATGAGGAAAAGACTGTTTAACAATTACACACTCAACAGCACGAGCAAATTTGAAGTCAGTGCAAAGTAAACAATTAAGGGCCGAAACGAGGATGCGAGGGAGATGGTTGTCCGTGAGAAGAGACAGTGCTCGCTCAACGATTGGCAGCAGTCTTGGGTGAATTGCACGAAGGGAAGGTGGACTGCGCGCCTCATGCCGGATGTGAAACCGTGGCTAAATTGAAGGCGTGGTGAGACTGACTTCTATCTGTCCCAGCTTTTGAGCGGGCATGGGTGTTTTCAGTCTTACCTGCACAAGATTGGTAAGTCATGGTCCTCTGATTGTCGGTTTTACCCAGGGGAGGAAGACAATGCCTGCCACACATTTTTTGCGTGCTTAAAATGGATCAAACTGCGAAGGGACCTCTGCAGGGAGACAGGATAGCTCCGCCCGGATAATATAGTCGCGGTAATGCTCGAATCGGTTTACAAATGGAACCAGGTGGTATATTATGTTCGGGTAGTCCTAAAAGATAAAAGGGACTCACAACAGCTGGGGGCGTTAGGGCTGGGGGATTGTTTTTCTGGCACTTCCTCTTCCTCCCGCTGGAAGGGGGATCCCGTAGCTTGAAGGCACCTCACGGCGTAACAAAACGAGACCTGGCCCGAAGTAATGTGTCAAACGATTCCAGGCTAGGTTCTCCGGTTGACATGGGAGGTGTTTAGTGGGTAGTCCAGTCGCCCTCTAGCGAGCATGGAAGTCCCACACTTGGCACGTAAATGGCATTCACCTTCCAAACACAAAAAAGAGGTTTTGCAGACTGCAACCAAGACTCCCCACCATCAGATTTATTGGTAATGTTAAGGTGACGGTCGCATCGGTAGACTAAGTAATCTGATATTTCCGCATTTGAAATATCTTCGTTCAACCACGTTTCAGTTAAACAGATAACAGAATCGTTAGTTAATTGAGAAACAACTAATAAGTCCGCAGGTTTAGTTCTTAAGCCACGAACATTCTGGTCATAAATAAAAATTGTTGACCGATTAGGAAGGGAAGAATTTCTTTCAATGTTAGATGACCCTTGAAGGTTGTTGAGGCTGTTTAGAACCTGTATCGGGACGAAACCACCGCTTAAGTTGCCTTGTACCGAATGCTTTTACAAGTCTCCCCTTTGGCCAAAAATCGGGATGATAGAATGTTCAGCTGGAACTGTTAGTTTGAATGAACTTGTAACCTGGTCAGGAAGGTTGTCTTTTGTTAATTTTACGCACCCGTAAATACTAGGCATGTAGCCAAGCTTCGATGCTACGTAGCTGGCAAGCGTATCCTTCGTTGTGTTGTAAGCGAGCCTTAATATGAACAATTGTAGAGGTGGGGAGACTGCTTTGTGGTACTGAAGGCATAACAATGTTTTGCTGAAGATTGCTAATCGTTGATTGTGTTTGGCACAGCTCGGATTGCGGCTGAATTTTTGTTGCTGCTGAAAAGGCAGGATAGACTGCTGCATGCGACTATTTTGTTACAGGTCCGCAGCTTTATTAAGTGGAGCCGGAATCGACTCCTGACTACCTGCTTGCTATTGTTGCACGAGCACGCTTCGCGTAAGAGGCCGTTGCTGCCCAAGAGGTAACACGGTAGAATTTTTCATAAAACAATGACGGCGTGACGATACCAGCTCATCATACACACTGGGCGAAAGTAACTGCGAGGACAGCAGAAGATTTTGAGGTGTCGAGGATTGTTCCAGAAACTGCTGTAGCTGATCCTTACACTGCGGTAGACTCAGGAGCAATTGCTGAGGTTGCTGTTGTTGTATAACATGTTCAGGTTGCTGTTGTTGTAAAGCATGCTCATAACACCCTGTTCCAGTTGCTTGTTTATCCAACTTTACATAATAATTATAAATCATACTATCATTAACTGAGTTGAGTCAATTTTGATTCCTAAGGTATTTGTTGCCCTTGGCTTCATAAAGACTTACGATTGTGTTATTTTTCTATTTTTTTGGCTGAAATGTGTCCAATCGCCAGGAGAGGGGACATAAATATTGATCGTAAATTGTGCCTCCTTCTTGATACTCTGATGCAATCCAATAGCAAATTATCTAGAGGTTTAAATCCCTTGAATTTTGGTAATAATAGTAGGATTTAGCATTTTCATCAGTTAAATTGTAGTAGTATAATTAAATTGGATGAAATCAGTAGTAGTTTTAAAAGTTCTTTATATTCCGTAAGTTTCAATAAAATTTTGAGAAGCTATAGAAGTTCAAATTTCCTCCGGTTAGAACACTCATGTACGATATTTCTACCAAATGTGCTTTCCATCGAACCAGACATTACACTTTCGATTGGATCTTCTCCAAATTTTCAGGTAAGATGAATAACTAAAATACATGGTTAATATTGGGATTATTTAACGCAAAAATATATTCTTTGTGCATGTCATGAAAGTTTTTCTTGAATTAAACCATTCTACATATCTGCATATTGTAGGTTAAGTACAAAACCCTTCTGACATAAGCGTAGGTTTGTCTACCCAAATGTGATCATGGATGACTTCAAGCGAAACGTCTTGATGGTAGGTTGTCAGAATATCAGATCGGAGCAGCCGAGAGAAGGGGAACTGTTTGAAAACGTTGTATTTATGGAGGCATTTCTTTATGGGTATATCAGCAACAAATAAATTTAAAACTCAAAATTCGCTGAAGCTTGTTGGTAATATGTAGTATGACCTGCAAATTTCACGGTGTCTTCAATAAAATCATGTTGCCTTCATTAAATCCAGTGAAATCTAGTACACAAGTGATAAGATGTAAGATTGTAATGGCTTGCAATCGTGAATTACAACAATTAAAATATACGTATTTAACGAAACAGACACCACCGTTTTGCCGAAACTTTTTCGAAAATTTTTGAAATCTAAGAATTTGCTGGTCTAATTATAACAGCAATACTGCCTATTGCTTCTCAGACGAATCTTTTATCGCGGATAAGGGAGTAAGAATGGAAATCCTGTGCAAGAAGTATTGCACGAATATACAATATTGATATACCTTTCGAGTTATTCAGAAATTCATCACTTCCAAGGACTGTTCGACCCAAACAAACAGCCAATACGTAGAACATAAATATGATCAGAACTCTCACCGAACAAGCCGGGCTGATTTGTATTTTCAAACATTGGAGCAGGCCTGAAATATTTTTGCTAACGTTTGATAAGTTATAATCTGTCATTTAGAGGGGAAGAGTAACTAATATAAACCACAATGAACAATACCAAGTGCCAAGCTAAGATTCAAAATGAACTCACCGAAGAATTCTTCTCGAAAAAAGGACTATAACAGAGAGACGGTTTGGCACCAACGCTCTTCGCCTCGACAAGCAAATCGTGCGAAAAGCTTTGTCCATAGAAGCAAACAATACGCTGGTTGTGAAATCTGTACAACTGTTGGCATATGCAGATTATGTTGATATCAAAGCCTGATCTCTTCTCCGTCTGTAGGAGCTAGCTCAATCAACAAACCAAGGGGCACTACATTTCAACGAAAGCAAAAGCAAGCTGAAGACACTCACAACAAAAAACAAAAACACTCCAGAACAACAATGTGCCGCATTTTATAATCTTGAATTTGTCCAAGTAGATAATTTCGTTTATCTAGGGGCTCAGCTTTCAAAAGATGCCACCAAGAAAGACGAGATTAAGCGGGCATATTTATAGCGAATCCGACCTACTTGGCAGTCCTCCTTCTAATAAAGTCCAAAAAATTGCAGCAAAAAAACATTTAAAATCTAAATAGTTTTGAAAAGACCTATAGTTTTCATGGACGTTGACGGAAACTTGAGGCAAATGGGTAGATGCCTTTGGACGGCGAGTTCTCCGAAAAATATTTGAGTTGAATAGTCTTTTTAATGAACCATCAGCTTCTACCATCGTCAAACTGAAAAAAACTACAATGGACCGGCCACGTCGAGTGTATACTAGGAGCTCGGGTATCTAGAAAGGAGATAAAGGGATGGGTTGAAGGCAACTGGCTAGAAGGAAGGCCACGTAAACGATGAGAAGAGTCAGTGGACGTTGATAGTAGAACGTCACTTAAAATACTAAATTCGAGGACGCAATAAATGACGGGGTGCAATGTATCCGAGAGGCCAGGGTTCATTTGGAATGTAGCGCCATCGAAAAAAAAACGCAACTAAATGATCAAATGGCGCGTAGCAAGTCATAGCATAATCTTAGAAGTAAACCTAGAAGGCACAAAAGAATACTTCACTCTTTGTCAAATTATTCAGGGAAAAGTGAAAATGTCTGAGCTTGAATTGATAATTATTTGAGATGAGCTCTAGATAAGAAATCTGTTGATAGCTGAAGGGCTTACCTGGGTCACCAAATGGAAGTCCACAAAAACGAGGAGAGATCTTGCTCTTTCGAGTACCATTTTCTATAGAAAATGTCTTCAAAAATGGAGGAACAATGAAGAAAAATAAAATCAAACTAGAGGAATGATCAATCAAGATGCAGACTACGATGAAAAATTTGAGGTCCAACTAGTTGAATTTTAAAAACAAGTCTTCTTCTTGGCAGCACTACAGTCCCTCTTGAGAATTCGCATCCTCCAAATAGCTCCTCCAAGTATCTCGGCCCATCGATCGCGTCCTCAAATTTCGAAATCTGAGCAGCGATGACCTGTCTTCGTTGACCGAGTCAGACCAACGCTTCCTCCTTTTTCCCACTGGCTTCCGCCCTTCAATTTTCCCAACGAATACTTTGTGGATATCCGCTGTTCGTCCTTACAATTCACATGGCCAACCCATTGTAGCTTCCGCAGTCTTACAATTGCAGAGACCACCGGTTCGACAAAAATTTCATACAGCTAATGGTTGTATGGGATCCGCCATTAGTTCCCGCCTAGCTTCGCGCCAATTATTCACCTCAGGACCCGTCTATATTTAGGGTTAGGGTCCATGATTCACACCCATAGCATAATACAGGTTTGATCTTCTTCTTCGTAGCACTACAGCCCCTTTCGGGGTTTCACTTTCTGCAAATTTTTGACGAACTGGAGTTCTCAACGATTGTCAGACTGCTGAAGCTGCAATGGGCTGGACACCTGAATCGTATGGACGAAACCAAGAAGGAATTCGTTGGGAGAACTGAAGGACGGGGATCAGTGTGGAAACCGAGGAAACGGTGATCTGACTCGGTCGATGAAGACAGTTCATCGCTGCTCGAATTTCGAAATAGGAAGACGCAGTCAATGGGCCGAGACAGGTGGAGGCGCTATTCGCTGGAAACGAAGGCCCGAGAGGGACTGTAGCGCTAGTGCAAACTGATGGGCATCGAGTGGAGAAGTACAGAAAAAGGCGCCCCTTTGGCCAAAGCTAAAATTAAAAAGTTTTATTTGCTTGCGAAAGTCTTTAAGCTGTAATTGAGTTCTATTGATTAAATTATAATTTATTTTAAACGTTAACGAAATACACTAATAACCTAGATAGGAAACGTAGGTGGGAGCTAGCTGACTCATCAGATACAAATCGTAGTACCAAGGAGTTAAAAAAGGAATCCTCGCTATTATGCGTTTTGAGCAAAATCGACGTAAGATAAAAGCCATATTTTGTAGTCGGCCTACTTTGGACGAATCCCCGCGAGCTCAGCCAGCTTCGGTAAAAGCAAATGCTTACATGGCGTAATATATACTATGTTTGCATGAAAAAAACACAAAATCCATTCCTTGTATGTTTAAAATTCCCTTTGCACTGTCCACAGTACACATGCGCATGAATTGCACCTTCCACTGGTAGCTAAGTTTTGAGAAGTAAACAAACTTCTATTCATTAACTTTGGAAGGCAATAAAAATTAGACGTCACAAGGAGTACTGTTATGTTCTCCGCGGAGCATCTGAGTTTTACTGTAGAAATCCGTCTTGAAAATGTACAAAACCTTGAGTTTTCGTTGAAACCTCCACAATTCTTCATATGCCGCCATATAACTTTGCGAGGAAAGTCGGCCTATATGTGGTCATTCGAGGGGTAGTAAACGCTGCTGTCATATGACTTTTTATCTTACATCAGTTTTGGTTTTGGGCCATCTGGGGGACACCTAGAAATTGACAGGACAGTAAGGAAATTTCGCGAACACTTTTAAGTAGACATACCGCCTCAAACCCGCAGCTGCTTAACTGAATATGTAGGAGAGAAAATGCTGAAACAGCCAATACCCACTTTGACCTGAAAGCAAAAAGTGCGTCTTTCATTGGGCACGACTTGGTCTGGATGTATAGTCTTCATGGCAGGAAAAGAATATCACTGAAAGGATTACCAATGTCTAAGGTACTCAAGAACATTTTAAACCGGGAGTCAAAATGATAGCAATTTTTCTAGACACATAAAGAATTTCACTCGGTTCGGGTAGTGAAGTTCACTCGGTTCAGGTAGCGCAGGTCTGTGGAGAGAAAATGGTTGTAACCTGAGCACGAGTATTTTCTAAAGACAGATTTTGAATTAAACGTGTGCGGCGGGAAAAAGATATGACGAGCGCAAGGAGGTAGTTTTTGGGACATAATGTGAGGTCTAGAGATTTGCGTGTGATATATAAATGAGGAAATAGAAAAATTGAGCAGCTGTGAATTATTTGAAAACGAAAAGAAAGTAATGTTGTTATGATCACTTTATATGCTTGCATCAAATTCTTAGCGAGTAGTTTCTTTTTTGATCAATTTATATTTCTTGTATTTCTTAGCTAATTTTTGGGTTAAAGGTCTTTATCGATTGTTCACAAATAAAAGTTATTCTTATTCGGTTACTATGCAAGAAATCGGCTTTAAAGAACTTTCAGAGATTTTCCGTTACTTGGTCTGTCGCGAGTGCTGCTGGCTGTTGTGAGCACTTGCTAGCAAGTTTTTTGACTTTTTACAATTGGTACAATCTGGCGCATGTGTATCTGGTTTCCCATAACAGAGACAAAAGATGTTAGCCTTTGCCTGGCATGCGGTAAAGTGGTGTCCCGTCTGCCGGCAGTTCCACACCTAGGAGCCAGTTCGTGTAATTCGGTTTGATGTTGTTGGCCTAGTTCTGTGGATGATGAAGAAATGGTCTCTGACGCGCGCTCTACTATGGGTGGAATGAGACAAGCTGGAGCGGGTAGAGCAGGCACCCTGTGTTCGAGCTCAGCTCCTGAGCGTCATTCTGGCTGGTCTCGCCGGCTAAAGAAATTATCTTGGGGTGTGGACTGCTGGAAGTGTTGTACAGCTTCAAGCGCTTTTGCGGACGCGCAAAGCGCGGGGCGAACACCAGTCGCTCTCGTAGCTCGGGCCTATACCTTCCCAAAATAGACTGAGAAACTCAGACTCAGGCATGGGGCCCATCAGACGTTCCAACAGGCAACACAGGGCTTCATAGTAATTATCTACGGTCTCCTGCGCCTATTGACGTCTGTTTCTTATACGCTGTTTTAAGGTGTGTGAGCCCCCGCAGTGCTGCACGCCTCATCGTCTCCCAGTCGAACGTTGGAGAAGTATCCACAAACCGCCAAAACCAACGGAGCGCACTCCCAGTAAATAGCACTTTGGCGCAGCGTGTGATGGCTCTCATTTTTCCTTCTAAGTTCAGCCAAGCCATATTCTCGACCATTGTCAGAAAGGCCCCGATGGTTGTAGGGTCATTCTGGCCTGTAAATACCAACTTCCAGCCAGTCACTATCTTAGCTACTTCGATGGTGGAAGATCTCCTGGCTGGGTTGATGGTTGAAGATCCCAGGTGTCCCCAGGCATGGGTCGAGATGGTGGATCCGGAGGTTGTGAATCCGGAGGTAGTGGGCAAGGCAATTGCTCTAATTGCTGCCGCATTTGCGGTTGGGATTGCACAATGTTTAAAAGTAAAGTAGCCGTTAGTGGCGAACTATAAAATGACACCTTACAAAAAAAAGTAGACAGATAACTAAATATAAACAATTAAATATTAAAATACGTAGTTATAGATAGTTTAAAAAGTATGGTGGGTTTATTTTTAAATTTACAAAAACAATTCATAATATCAATAATTTACTCAGCCTTTCCATTTCGTTTTTCACTTCACAGGCAAGGCCACCAATGGTACGCTCTTCTTTCGCGTTACAGAGACTACTCTCTTGAGGCACCATAAGAATTGAGTTCAGAAGTGCTCTCTCGTTCGAGAGTTTTCACAAGGTACAATTTGTCAGGCTAGGGTTGATTCTGCCCCACAAGCAGCGCGTGTCTTATCATGGATAGTCATGGACTGGCTAGGCAGCCAATCACATGAAGGCAAAACCATGTAATGGAAGACACTTGGTTGGCGATGTAGATCATAATTCGCCGCAAAAATGATATTGAGTAACAACTTCCGAACACATGAAAGGACTCTAATATCATTTGGCCTTGCTAGTCATATAATGGTGGTAAACCACCAATGTATAAATCAAAAGATGGTCCAAACGATATTAATGTCCAATAACACACGTTCGGAAGTTATTGATTGCTGGGGCACGGTTAGTGCAATATCCCTTAGGGGTTACCTACCCGCCAAAAATCTGGCCGTCTTGTAGGGTCTCCTAGAGACGCTGGACAGTCTCGTGCTCACAGCTGGGCTTTTCGGGCCTCACGTTGGGCGCCATTTCGTAGTGAATTGTAGGTAGATGAAATGTCTGTTCAGGACTGCAGCGATGGTCTTCTGCCTCAGCGGAATAGGATGTTGAGGTCCACTGAGATTGGTCTTGCCTGGTGACGCGTGAATGCACCGGCAGGCTAGCGTTGCAGTCTCGTGGAGTGGGTTCTTATCTCCAGCACAAGGACCCACTACAAAAAGATTTCGCATCCACAAATTTCGGGATCAAAGAAATGTCGACCGAAGTCAAGAAGGAGCTAACCTACTAAGGGTCAAAGAATATTGCTGAATCCGAAGGCAAACTGGGCCTGGGGAAAACAGACGGGCTTAAGATGGCTTCATCGTTACCGATGAGATCTATAGCCCACAAATAAGAGTGGAGCATCCAGATGGTAGCGGTGTCCCCTCGCACCCTCCCAACCGGATCAAGATTCAAACGTAGACGTGGCCATATAATAGTACTTTGTATGACTTTTTCCCTCAAATAAGGACTACAAACGTAGCCGATTAATGTCATAGCGTTATGCAATGAAACTACATGACTCTATGTCGTAAATGGGCAAGCAAGCAGAAGGCCGCTCTACCCGGCAAGAGCCCATGGTAACAAAAGAAAGAAAAGAGCGCGCGATGGTTAGCCCATTCTAGAGGAGGAACCAGCCTTAGATGCGGGTCCTATACCCGGACAGTTAGAACGTAATGGAAAGACCGTTGGTATAATTTAATAATTCATTGTATTTTCTTTATATACCGATGCCAAACAGTTATAAATAAGCGTGTTTTAAAACAAAAATTTATATTAAACTTCTCGTAAGAGTTTCCTTTTTTTCGACGAATTGCAATTTGTCTTCAAAAAATGTATGTTTAAAACTTGAGAAGAAAAAAGGAACTAGCAATTACTTTTTTGACATTTGACGTCAAAATAAAAACTGAAAAAATATTTGTAGTACTCTAAACTGATTTATATGTTATTAAGTATTTAACTCCTTCGATCCTCTCATGCCGTGTCAGAAAAACAAAAAACACATATATAATTCAAATGTTTAGTTAGCAATTCACGGCGTGAGAGTTAACTTTTATCAATTTGAACATAAATGTTTATTCGGACAACGTCACATATACGCAGATACACGCCTCCAGTATCCGACGATTGAGCAACCACGAATCACCAAAATCACAATGGTTTTATAATAAAATTGAAGGCAAGTTAGCAAATGCTTAGCTCTAACACATGCACTTGGTATGGTTATACACGTATGGTTGACTATTACCGTCTCACTAATTGCGTTGCTGTGCCATGCTTGATTTTGAGAAGACCCCACCCTCAGCCAAATCTATATACAATACGAACCATTAATCGCAATGCAAGAAACTGAAGCGAATTTGGGGCTAAGGCGCTAAAAAATTCACGGGACGTTGATATCGAGTTATTTCCTTGGTCAAGCGTGCCAATCCAATCACATGGATATTAATATATAGTAAGCATTTCGGCTTCCGGATGGACGACTTTGAACATGAACGCCCTCGGCTAAGGACTTCACCCAATGATATCCTACAGCGAAATCGAATTTAAAGCGACCACTCACCAGCTCTCGTTGGAAAGCACGACTGAGACTACGATGCATTCCACCGTGTCTCCATTTATGTCAAGGCTCACAGAATTTGAAGAGTTATTTGTAAAGAAACTTTATATGGTTCCGTCTACAGTTTCTAATCAATTTGCCCCGCAGTGCTGTATACTCGGACACTTCGATTTTGGTATTCCTGTCTTAATCGCAGCAAACACAGTGCAGCATTCCGTTCATTAAAGAGGAAAAGTAACACTGCTATACACTTCTACATGAAAAGAGACAAGCGCACGTTTTTGAAATGCCAACCGTATTTCAATGTTCTCTTGGTACATTGGATACTACCGTAGGCAGGATAGACAAGAAAACAACTATAATAAAAACGGAAGATGTTATCACAGACTTCAAATTTACTGAGAAATTAACTTCGATTTGTTTTGGTTGATTCACTGCCCGTGTTCACACAACGATTTAACAATTCCAATAAATAATGACGGCAAGAAAGTCACCCTTTATACACACTCGTACGGAAGGCACTCGATCAACGTTTTCATTGGGGTGCCTTGAAACCGTACGATTCACTCAATCAGTTGCCTTTATGGAACCTCAAGTTTTAATTCGTTCGTAAGAACTTCCCAAAATATATTCACTAAGACGTGATGTTAATCCACTTCACACGGCACCGAATCAGATGGCCACAAAACTTATCGAATCGCAAAAGCGTCCTATCGAACAAAATTTCGCCAATTCGTTCGTGGTTCTTCACGATCTCCCGTCCTAAGCAAATTTAATTTCCCTTGGGAGCACTATTTCGACGGGGAATGGTAACGCATTGGAGTTAAAAGGGTGAATGATTGGAAATTGTTTAAGTTTACATTTTTGAATCTAATACCCGGTCTTTAAATGATTTTGGCGGCACTTTTAACTCGCTGTTGGTCTTAAGATAAATTCTCAAGCACTGCGTTCATTAAATTGAAAAGGTACCACCGCTATCCGCTTCTACACGAAAAGTGACACATGCATACCACTCAAATAAGTTCCCGTCTTCAGAAAAGATATAATTTGCAATAGCTTCCATTCTAGAATTGAAGCCACAAAGCCCTTTAACTCATTACCAACACCTGCCATTACGCTGCTTCTTGACACAAGTTTTATACAATTTTAAGCACTTTTTACTATACGTTCAATTGAGCACCGGGTGGATGCGTGGACAAGCTGATCAAACACCTGAACACACGCGCTGTTCCTGAGCAATTCCAAACGGAGTAAAAGCCAACAACAAAAACTGTTAGACTCGCAGCGTTGAATTGTTTTCAACGAAATCGAAACTGTTCCGTTTCGACAAAAAAGCCGACTTCGCCAGATCCACTGGAAAACGAAAACTGTATTGCTTTTTGCCGAGCTCTTCGCGATTACCCTTCCCTCGAGAATTCACCGCGAATATGTAGGTCAATATAATATTTACGTTTTTGTTTCTCGGATGGACAAATGGAGTGGACCGACTCGCGAAAGCTCAAATTCAAGTCAAGGTTCCAATTTGAAACTGTGCGAACTGCACCATGATTAAATTAGTTGGCGCAAGCGTAAGAACGCTCATTCACTGCCCACAATTGCGAGCTCTTCTTCGCACTGTCTCAAGATTTGCACGGAACTACAACACACGTCCAGTGCAAGAACTCCAGTCGTTTGTACGTAACTTCGAGCACAAAAAAGGGTGAGATGCAATTCGAATTACGATAGCCAAGTAAATTAACTTGTTTTTTCCCGAAATGGCACTATTTTGTTTGCCGGCGTGGTTTTGGCGATGTGCGCTATGCGTGGCGTTCTCCCAATGACTCCCCTCCCTCCAAATTTTTTTTCTCCCTTTCCGTGTCGCAACTTTTAAATCGAATCAGGTGAGTTTGGTTGCATTCGGTAATGAAATACGCCGTTGGGATGCACTAAATCAGTGTTCCCATGTCCGAAATTTTAATTTACAGATTTAAATTTTTCAAAAAGAAAATTAACCGAAGTAAAGAAAAATGAAAAAGAATTTAAATAGTAATAAAAGTTAAATCTCATGAAGAATACAATTAAAGGGAAACGTTTAAATTTAATATAAAGGAAAATTGATATAAAATTAACTATTTTATAAATTACAATTATGAATGGAAGTAATGAAATCTTTCTTTTTTTGTCTGAATCTGCAATTAAAATTTCAGATAAGGGTGAGGAAGGGTTTCGAGTAGTTTGCTTGTGTGACTGCTCGATTACTACAATTTGAGTTCACAGTTTTTCCCGTGGGTTGTAAAAACTGTCGGTTTTATATGTTTAGTTAATACATTATGTAGTTACTAGTTATAAGATATTTTAATACTTTATGTTAGAGTTTTGCTAAGTATGTTATTGAAAAATCATTTAATATTTTCAAGAATGCTTTCTTTTAGTCAAAGAAACCATAACTTAATGAACCAATCACTAGTTTAGAAAGATAATAGAATGGATTTCAAATGTACTGATAACTAAGAAATGTACTTATGAGCAAGCTGAGAATAGTATGGCATTTTTAATGATTCTTACAACGGTCTTTCAGAAATTGTTCTTCTGCTTTCACAATTTGTCAGTATCACATAACAACTTTTATGTTAGTTTGAATTCGAAAGATACATATAACAATGATAATTCTGATTTGGTAAAATGATTGCAAAAATATATAAAAGCAAACATTATACTTACGTATACTCCTCATCTGCTAGTTTATCCTCTCCAGAACGCCGGACTAACTGGTAGCAACAGTCAACCGACCCAAATTGAGCATACCGCCGTTTCAGATGGTTTTCAATATGCAAAGTGAAGCGTTTCCGATTCGGGTTGTATGACACTCGAGACAACGGCTCAACCGTACTGCAAGGCTCATATTTTTGACGTTTAAATAATCGCATGACGTCATCAGCGTACGGATCAAGATCGGGTATTTTGCATTGATCACTCCAGACCAAATAGCCTGGTGGTGGTTTCAGGCTATGATTAGTGTTTGATAGTTGTGTTGATGTTGGAACACGAGTATTGCTATTAATGCTAGTTGATCTCACATTGATAATTTTTAAAGATCTTGCCATTTGTTTCTCATTTTCTGTTACTTTATTTTGTTTTTGATTTATCGAATTCAGTAATTGATTGATTGATTGGTTTGCCGGTTTTAGCCAACCAAATATGTTTCATTCACGAACGGAACGAACGTTTACATACAAAAATTCAAAAATTTGCATTTTTTAATTACAGATTTGAAAATTATTTTTGCATTTTTTTACCGTTTGAAGCAAATTATCGAATGCGAATTTGGCCATTAACATACATATAGACATAAATAATACGTTATATTGACAATGTTTCATGCAGGTCCATGATGATGTTTATCAGTATGAATTTGGTTCACACAACATTGAACATTCAGCAAGCAGATAATGACGGGTTGTAAGGCGCATGGAAATAAAGAAAGCAATAAACTCCATTTTGAATGTATCTATAAGTGTAGTTTTTTTTCAGTTTGTTGTTTAATTATCGTTTAATGTATTTATTTAATTTTAAGAAAACGGCGGAAATAGCGTATGGAAAATTGTACTAAAACAAATATTTTACAATTTGAACGGAGGCAATAAGATTCGATGAAATATAAATCACTTAATTGGAATAAGTGGTTGAAAAGAAATCATTCAAAAATTGAATTGAAATAAAATCGTGGAAAAAAATTAAATACACTGAATTTATTATTATGAGCAGATTTGCTTGTACTCATAAACTCAAACGGTTATGCTGCAAGTTGAACTGCAACAATTACGGCCAAGCTTTTATATTTTCCACAAAGCGAGTCCATTGAAATTTGCTTACTTTTAGTATACAGTACTTAAATATAGTCGTATAGTTATACAAATTGCAAAGAACCTTCAAAGCATCTGAGACGTTTAGAAATATTGAGAGCCTTTGTCTAGGCAAGATACTGGATAGCTCGATTGCTCTAACAGAAAAGCACGGAGGATTCTACGAATAGCATTCATTGCGACCAGACGTGTTTTAATCGCTCCTGTCAAGTTTTCAAAGAATTAAATTAATTTTTTAAAATGTCAGTCCAAAGTTAATTTTTATTTCATTGGAAAAAGCTTATATTGTCAAAGCAATCGACCCAAGGAATTATATCGATTATTATTTTGCTTCGATAAATCAAGAAAAGCACACAATTCAAAGACAAATTCGGGACTGCTAGTATGAAGGACCCCGACGGCTTCCCACCATTGGGGGAACCCGGGAAGGCAGCGAATACGAAATCCGCGGCAATTGTTAATAAAAGGAGACATAGCCAGGAAAACTCCGTTGATGGCGGATGTAAAATACAAAAAGTCGAAAATGAGAAAGAAGTGTTCTGACTTCCACATGAAAATCAAGAACTGAGGCTACGACTACAGTCCCTCGAAGATCTATTCAAGAGAGGGATGAAGACTCAAGATGCACAACCACGAAAACAAACCAATAAAAAAAGGCAAAGAGAACTGCAAAACAAATTATCCAAGAAGAAATCCTTTGTACTGGAGGCACTAACGACAGCCAAAATTATTATGTAGCGCTGGACAGGTCTCGTTTCGCTACGCCGTGAAGTGCCTTTAAGTTGGTGGAGGAAGAGAAATCGCCAGACAAGCGATCCTCCAGCTCCGACGTCATAAGCTGCCGTGAGTCCCTTTTATCTTTTAGGACCATCCGAAAATAATGTGCAACATGGTTCCATATGTCAATCGATTCAAGCATCACCGCGACAATACTATCAAGGTCGAACTCTCCAGTCAACCTATAGAGGACCTGTCACAACCTCTCCTAGGCAAAATCTACAGTCGGGGGACCATGGCTTACCAATCTCGGAAAACACCCATGCCCCCTGAAAACCTGGGTCAGATAGAAGTCAGTCCCACCGTGCCTTCGATTTAGCCACGGTTTCAGATGCGGTATGAGCCACGCAGTCCACCTTCCTTTCGTGCAATTCCCCCAAGACTACTGCCAATCGTTGAGAAAACGCTATCTCTCTTCACGGGCAACCGTCTTGCATCCTCGTTTCAACGCTAGTAAAAAGCGCGGCACTCTATAGCAAGGAGGGCCTTTCTCGCCTACAATAATTCTCACCGCCGAATCAGAGACTGTCAGATATGAAGATACAATCCTCAGGGCTCCCCGCCTCTGTACTTGTTCCAAGGGTTTTCAGTACACCTTCTTATTGAGAGCATCACCCCATATTTCTGCTTCATACATACAGACCCTGCGGCACTCATCAAGATGTTGGGTCCCCTACGTTGGCCGGCGCTCTCGAAGCAGCCTTCTCAGCCATTGCCCTGATTTGCTCAGAGAAACTCATCTTCGAGTGGATCAGTAATCCCAGGTACGATTAGTATATCTCCAATACTGATCATCCTTACTCTAGCGATTCTCTTTTTTGTCAAGATGCCCACTTCAGTTTTCTTAAATGCTAGAATAAACCCATGAGCAGTCATCCGGTCTCTCACTCGGCGCATTAGTCTTCCTAGCTTGAGTTGCGTTTATTCAACAGAGTGTCCAGCGACAACATTATCCGCATAGCCGATCAAACGTGACTCATCTGGCATCTCCAGTCTCAGTAGCCTGTCGAAAGACACGTTCCACAGGTCTGAACCAAAGATAGATCCCTTAGCAATACCCGATGTAAACTCCATCCTTCGTTGGCCCTGTGTCGTGTCGTAAAGCAGGTTTCGGCGCGGCTAGCATGCATAACAGGCGGTATGCAGACGGCGATCCGGGATTTTTCTTTCCCTTGCTGATCAGCACGAGTCTCGCCACGTTCCATCGTACCGGGAAAATCCCGTCCCGTAGGCAAGCATTGACTTAGGGCAATGGTGATAGACAAGTTGCATCGCCCCAGCTAGAGCAAGATCTGGGCCTGGAGCCTTCCTAGCTTTGAATTATAAGACTGCCTCTTTCAGTTCTACCTGTGTAAAGAGTGAGCACTCGATTACTGTTTTACCGTGGACAGCATCAACACATACAAGATGGGCGGGGAAAAGTGCCCGAACTAGCTCATTCAATTTTTTCGCTTCATGTATGCAAGGCACCCGTAGGTACAAGTTTTCGCAATACCAGTTTTTAGCCAAGTGCCCTCGGATCCTTATTCACATTGTCCACTAGATCTTGCCAGCAGCGAGTCTAGCTGTTGTTAATCAATTTGGGAAGGCATTTTCTGGCCGACTTACATGCTGCTACCCTACCTATCCTCTTATCTAGTTTAGCGACATCCTCATGCCAAAATATTAGTTTGCGGGGATTTTAACTTACCATACATAGAGTGGAAAAATTATGCTACTCCTTCAATCTCGTCAGTTGACCCTTTTTCTATAACCCTGCCATCTTTTCTATCTCATTGCTCCTTTTCTCAATTTAATCATATCCGCAATCCTAATGGTCGTCTCCTTGATCTTGTTCTATCAAATGTTCCAGTTGGCTACTTATCTGTATCTCAAGCCTTATATCCGTATGTTCCTCCTGATCGGCACCATCCTCCTTTATCTATAGATCTTATAGTCGACGAAATCAAATTTAACAAACCTCATCCTACTCCAAAACTTAACTTTTTTAAAGCTAATTATGAACCTATCAATACAGAATCACTTTCAGTCAACTGGCTAGATTTCTTTAGAGGCCTAAATTGTGAGGCTGCTTTGGATAAATTTTACATATATATTTATAATCTTATTCGCTGTTATACGCCTCTTCCGGCATTCTGTAAAGCAAACCATAAGCCTTGGCTTACAAAGCGTGTGCTTAGTGCCCTACGAGCAAAAGATAAGGCACATCGTGTCTTTAAATCACTCGGCACTAATGAAGCAAGATGTAATTTTAGCAGGCTGCGTGCTATTGCCAAAAAAGAGATCAGATATGCTCTGAAGACTTATTTCAGCAGTCTGGATAGCTCTCTTAAGGCTAATAATACAAAGCCTTTTGGGCTTTATATAAGGTCGCTGAAATCCTCTTCTTCCATTCCTAGTAAGGTCCGTTGGAATGGTGCAGAGGTTTCTTCTCCTCAAGAAGTTACTGACTCATTTGCCCAATTGTTCTCTTCAACTTTTTCTTCTCCCGCTGCAGCTGTGCATCCTGTTGTCTTACCTAATCATCTTCCCTTCCCAATTTCCTTTATTTGTACAGATGCATCTGAAGTCGAAGCTTTGATTAACGCTCTTGATCCTTATATCAGCCCTGGGCCGGATGGTTTGCCAAACATATTTTTCAAGTCATTAGCCTCATCGCTAGGTTTTGCTTTATCTCTCCTCTTCAATCTAAGTTTGAGTACTGGTACTTACCCAAACCCTATTGCGCCTATTTTTAAAAGTGGTGATCCTATAGTATGTCAGTTTCCAATTATCGCCCTATTTCCTTACTGTCCTGCTTTCCAAAGGTACTTGAACGGTTGGTTCATAATCGACTCTCAAACTCCTTCGATTGCACTAGACGCCATTCATTTATTTTCGATGGTGGAGTTATCTGCTTGTGATCTTTAGGCTTAGGCCTTCTTTAGCCTTCTGCTCTTTTTTCGTCTTCTAGTGCTCATCGGTTTATAACCAGTTCCTGCAGTTATGCCCTATATGGTCTAAGAGCTCCTCAGGTTCAAGGAGCCCATTCGTAACTCCTTACCTGGTTTTTGGCAATTCGCACACAGACTTTATTCCCGCTGTTCAGATTAGCCTTTCTGTTTCATGTCGCTAACGGCAATTGTACTTTGCGAACTCCTTTCTTGAGACAGGTTATCGGCTTCCATTTCCAAGTACAGTACTTCAACCACATTTTCGAAGGTAGCGATGAAATTACGCAACAGCGCTTCATTTGCCAGGTCACTTCTTTCTTTTCCTGCCATGCCTACTTTGTGGACTTCAGGAGGGTTCGTTGTTTCAGGATTTAAGACCCTTTCTCCGTTCGCTTCGGTAGCAGTAATCATCGAATTCTCGATGGTCTTTATATTTTCCCCACCGCTCGAAGATTTGGTGTATCCTGCAAAATTTTCCGCTCTCCCTTTTTAAGACGGGCCCAAACGCCGCATGAATGTCAACCTGGACAAGACTGCCCGTTGTTCTCTGTTTTGTCTTTGATTTTTTAAAGATAAAGATAACGCCAGCTCGCGTTGTCTTTGAAGACACTTGCTTCGGCTTAATTTTTGGTGCTTGCTGGCCCCTCGTTTGCTTTCTTGTTTTGACGGTGTTTGCGCCAACAAGGGTCTACGCCTAAATGGATTTTCTCCATCTAGCCCGAGCTTGCTTGTAGATACATCGGTTATAGAAGCCAAGTTCATCACTTTTATAACATTGCTGTTGCTAGATGATGACCGCTAGGAGCCTGCTCTTTCACTGCCGCCGGTACTGGGGATCCGACCCCCTGCCCCGTAAGTTTTTTCTCATTCTCGACTTGCATCTTGGTTTTTTCCCGGGTTCCTCCTATAGCGCTTTACTTATCGCTAGGGGCGAACCTAACACCCCATATATACAATATGTAAACCTACACCGCAGTTCAATCGCCCAAAATCTGCTTGAGCAGTTTGCGAGGGACATGAAAGCTGACATTTTGCTGCTGAATTCGGCATCATGTTATCCTGATGAAACTGGTACTGCCGCCATCTGGGTTCGAAACAGTGATTTCCAGACGGAGAGCTGTGGATGAGGGGATGGTTTCGTGTGGGTTCGGTGTTCAGGGACCATCTTCTTTAGTGTGTACCTATCGCCGAACGAATCGACATCATCTTTCCAAGCCAAGCTTCAGGCTTTGTAGGGCGCTGTCTCGAACGCAGACGGGAATGTGCTCGTTGGGGGAGACTTCAACGCTAAAGACATCGAATGGGGCATGCCTCAAACAGATCCCCGGGGAAAACGAATTCTGGAAATGGCGGCCAGGATGGCGCTCGTCGTACACCAGCCGTATTGGCTGTGAAGGAATAATACCGGATGTGATGTTCACCTCGGAGTCCTTCGTATGGAGGATATACAATTGGAGAGTAGTAGAGGACTACTCAGCCAGTGATCATCAGTACATTCTACTTGCCAACGTCCGTGCTCTTGGTTTTCTACAATTAGATGGAACATCGATAGGATGTAGGTCGAGAGGTCCGTCGAGGTTCTCACAGCAGGTGCAACACTGCAGGGAGGTTCGGAGGGGATAGAAGAACTGGCAGCTCAAAACATGGTGAACAAGCGCAACTTAGGCTGGGTATGCTAGTGCGCCGAGTGAGGGACTGAATGACTGCTCGTGGGTTCAGCTTAGCACTGGAGAAAACCGAATGGTCTTCTTGTCTGGCACTTCCTCTTCCCCTCTCCCCTCCCGCTAGAAGAGGGTTCCCCCAGCTTGAAGGCACCTCACGGCGTAACAAAACGAGACCTGGCCGGAAGTACTGTGTCAAACGGTTCCAGGCTAGGTTCTCAGGTTGACAGGGGAGGTGTTTAGTGGGTAGTCCAGTCGCCTTCTTGCGAGCATGGGAGTCCCACACTCTGTGCGTAAATTGGCATTCACCTCCCAAACGCAAAAAAAAAAATTAGATCCTCAGGATAGAGCATTTACGGCGTAGTCGTGGTCAACATGTAAACAAGATAATCTTTAAAAATTAAATGTCATAGATAGTTCTTCCAACTCACGATAACATTTTTACTATAGAATTCAATGTTATGCCTTTTATATGAGATTAAAAACTAAACTTCATAATGAATCGGCCCATATACAATATATGTATTGTATGTTATACATAATTTTCCATCATTTCCAAAAATATAACTTGATGGGAGACTAGTTGATCCTTGAACCCATGCGGGCTTCTTATATCATTGGGACATGATGACTGCTATTACTGCTGTTGTGTTCGACTGACGCTATTGTTGAGATGGCGGCCATTCAATTTGAGCATTTCGCTCTTCCGTCAATACTGTCAGAAATTCGAAAGGGAACAAGTTAAATTTGTGATGATCTTAGCCCAAAACTGACGATAGATACAAGCCATATGGTAGCAATTTGCATATGTATTAGTCGGCCTACTATGGACAAGCTTCCGGTAGCTGTCACCCAACTGCGGCATTGGCAAATGCTTATATTTCGTCATATATACTATTTTCCGAATCAAAAACGTGCCGAACGCATTCCGTGCATGCTATAAATTCACCTTGTATAGCCCATTGTGCTCCTAAACTTTCCAAGATGAGCAAATGAAGCACACGTTTTGCACCTTCGACTGATAGCTCAGCGTTGAGGTGTAAACAAACTGCTACAAATTCACTTTGGAAGGCGCTAAAAACCAAACGGGTATAAGAACTTAAATTATTTTCACTTCACTAGGAGCGCTATTGTGTTCTCCACGGATCATCTGGATTTCACTGTAGAAATCCGTCTCTAAACCGTACAAAACCTCGAATTTTTGTTGGCACATCCACAATTCTTCATATAACGCCATGTAAGTTAGCCAGCAAAGTCGGCCTACTAATGGTCATGTGTGTGGTAGTAAGTGCTGCTGCCATATGGCTTGTATCTGTCGTCAGTTTTGTCTTAGCCCAATGCCACAAACAATAGCTTCACTGGTACGAAGACATGGTGGTACTTTGAGGAACAAGATAAAACCGGAGTGGACAACCATGTGTACACGTTGTCGCAACTACCCCTGCGACCGCCTGCCTAACTACGTGCCTTTTTGCACCTACCCCTGCGACCGTGATTCAAAAGCTAGTTAAGGGGAACCAAATGGGTTGTCACAAGAAAGTAAACAAACGCTTATGCACTCGTAAATATGGTTTTATTGCAAATAACACTTCACAGAACAAGAAAATAGCATTGAATACAAATAAAGCATTACGGCCACTTAGGATAGAAAACACTGTCGTATCGATAACCCATCGTTTTCTAGCAATAACGCACATTACACTTTTAATTGAGTTCCTCGCTCCGATTTACAATGTCACTCCGTAAAATGTTGCTATCCCTAAACCAGGTGTAAAATTACTTTCATTACAGTCAATATGTACCTCCGGACACGTTCTCGAACCGAAAAAACGACTAAATTCCGAATCGTATCTCACGCGCCAGGTAAATTTCGCGTCCATGTTTAGTCGTCAAACTGACAATCTGGCTCTCGAGAGGAGAAATTGTGGAAATTATTGGAAATGAAATGACAATCATGCTCAGAAGGTGGTCGCATCATTTTCTATGGAGCTTATATGAGCATAGCCTCTCCATTTGTTCCGTTCCTCAAAGTGGTGGTATTTCAGCTGAGCCCGCCAACGGAGAAGATGCATTGAGCTACGTGAAAATAAATACATTATTTTCACATTTAAACAAGAACGAAAGATCCGACATTTTCGATACTATGTTCCCGGTGAATAGTTTGCCTGAAAGGGGATGAAGTTGGTGATTTTTATGTTAATGATCAGGGAGAAGCGGACGTTTTTGTGAATAACAGATTGGCTACAACAGTCGGTCAAGGCGGCAGCTTTGGTGAGTTAGCTTTAATCTATGGAGCGCCCGAAGTTCGTGCTAAATCTAACGTCAAATTGTGGAATATCGATCGTAATTCATGTCGGCAGTTTTGATGGGGTTACTCTAATCTGGAAAATGCTGCTACTAGATCAACTACATGCTATCAAACAGCAAATACTTCAATGCTAAATGCCTACCCAATAAATTCAACTTTTCATTTCAAGACAATAACTCAGTGTACACTCTCTCGGGGATAGTCGCGGATAGTAAGTCTTTCAAGGCCGAGTTTTCAATGCAAATCCGTGGCATAAACACCAGCGAATTATCACCGGGGCGTTGTGAATTTCAGCTGTTATATCAATAGCTAAAAGATGCTTGTGGTGAGAAATGGTTCAGGTGCATGGTACAATTGTGCAATTTCCCCGATGCATTTTTTTCAGTGAAAGTGCATTAACACGTTCGACATTTGCCCTTGACTGAAAAATTGTGGTGATTTAAAAGAGCTAGGAAGTAACGGTCGGTTGCATTTTTGCATACAGCACTAGGACAGGTGATATTGGTTAAGTGGAGATTAAGTTGCGGATGAATAAAAAGAAGGAAATCAGCGTAGCAGTTGAACTACAGGAGTATCAGTAAAACTACAAAAGGGAAAATAAATTTGGCCACACTTGGACGGAAAAGGTCCAGTGGCGAAGGCTTCTGGCGGGAAAATTCTGTGGATCGACATAGGAAATAAAATATAGGTATTTTATTATAATTGTATTAATTCTTTTAACAAATTTTTAATTACTGTGCAAATAAGTAAAAGTGGAGTTCAAAGCGTAATAGTTTTCCGTTTATCGTGTGTTCTTTGGATGAAGGAAACTTCGCGGGTGGTCATTTAATTGAGCGACATGGGGCGTCTTAAATGTACGACCTCCATTCTTGGCAGGGTCGTTCTCGTTTACCGGAGCGTGTAACTTGAATTGATTTCATGTGAGTGGGAGTTTCATAGTGGACGAAAGTTTATTTCTTTTGACGGGAAGTGAATTGAAGAAAGAGTGTAAGTGTGGAAAGAGAGCGAGTAAACTCGTTTGGTGAATGGAAAGAAAATTCATAGCAGTCAAAGCTTGTCCTCTAATCGGAAATTGAACAATAGGGAGATTTTGAAGGCTTCTTGTCCGGGAAGATAGCTGTGCAAATAAATTGGCATAAGAAGGTATTTGACAAGTGATCAAGTGGAGTATTCTGGCGAGCCTCTCCTGGCCTAAAGAGACTGGCACCCACGCCCGTCTCTAGGGGAGTTACCGGAAACATAGGCCCCTGCCAGAATTCCCTCAGCGTGGAAGGTAACAAAGCATTCATGTATTTGGACATGAATCGGTATGTTTGTTTCTGACGGCCTTCCGGTTATATATCATATATAACGATGTGCGACCGATAAGGAGACAAAAAATTCCCTGAATTTGAGCTCCAGAGAAAAACAATCCCAATGGAGATACTCATTTGCTAAGTTTGTTGAGGCTGATGGGTGGTAATGACTAAATTATTCTTGGTTTGCGTTTTTCTTGTTTCTTGTTTTTGATTTTCAGATCATTATTGTTGTTATTGTTGTTTTTTGTGTTAATTTTTTTTTAATTAGAGAGAGGTTTTAAGGGCCTGATTATGAATATTGTAATGTACATAGACTTGGACAAAATAAAGTCTTCAATTAGAATCTATTAGAATTCAAATTCGGAAAGAGGACTATGGGATTGGATCCTGGAATTTCAGATCACTCAATTACCCTGGCGTTGTTAAGGAGTTTTTACAACAGGCCAGTTAATATCAATTAAAAATACTAGCAATCCAGGAAACGAACTGGACTACAAATTATATTTAAGACATGAGATCGCACACAATATTCAAAAGTCGGAAGCCTACTGGAAAACGAGAATTCGGAGTGGCCTTCATTGTGGATAGGGAGTACAAATCGTACGTTATTAATTTCAAGGCAATAAACCAACGGTTGTGTGTGATCCGTACAAAAGCCCCGACCGAAGAAATAAAGGAAACGTTCTACAATCTGCTGGAAAGACTAGTCGACTAATTGCATACAAATGACACACAAATAATTCTCGGTGTTTTCAGCGCTAAGATTGGCAATGAGATATCTCATAGGGGAACGACTGGAGGATATAGCCTCCACGATGAAACAAATTACAAGGCCAGCGCCTGACCGACTTTGCATGTAGCAGAAATCTAGTCATACGTTTGACTTGCTTGCCACATCGACGCATTCATAAAATGACCTGGGTGTCATCGGATGGCAATACAAAAAAACCAGATTAATCATGTTCTGATCCAACAACGTCGGGCCTCGAGCACACTTCACGTCCGCACACACCGAGGAGCCAATTGTAACTCAGATCACTACTTGATCAGCCCGCTACAAAAATTGACATCGAAAGGCTCCAAACGGCGTCTGTGGACAAAAATTTCACGGAAGCCCTTGACAACCACCTGGCTCCCACCTTATCAGACGCATCGTTAAAGACAAGCAACGAGCTCTGGATGGAAGTGAAAGCGGCTATGAAAACCGTGGCAGAACAGATGATCGGACATCAAGCCAGTCGAAAGAGAAATGATTGGTTTGATAATGAGATCCAGAATGCTTTAGACAACAAAAAAAAAAAAATCAGGCGTACAAAGATTACGTAGGTAGGAAAACCAGGACGAAGAGAGAACACTATGAGAATTCCAGAAGAGTAGCGAATAAGATAATTAGGATTAAGAAAAGGAAATACTTTGACGACCAATTGAGAAGTATAGATGTAAGTTTAGCGAGCAACAACACAACACAAGCATAAAGTAGTGAAAAGCCTGAAATGTGGTTATCAGCCCAAAACCACGCTCTGTCATGATGACATCGGCAATACCATCGCAAATGAAACAAAGATGAAGGAAAGATGGGCATTATATTTCAAGAACCTCCTTAATCCTCTATACAGCTCCAGAGCATCGGAGTCTATAGATGTGTACGGAGAGCTTCCATTGCCCCACCAACTATGGATGAAGTTTGTTCCATCATCAAAGCCCAAAAGAATAATAAAGTGCCGGGCATCGATGAGATTCCAGTGGAGCTCATCAAGTATGGTGGCAGCAGTGTTCATAAAGCTATTCACAAAATTATACAGCACGTTTGGCAACAAGAAAATATGCCGAAAGAGTGGAGCCAATCAATTATATTCCCTATCCACGAAAAAAGGTGACAAGCTACAGTGCAAAAATTATAGATGCATATCACTACTTTGTACGGCGGACAAAATATTTTCTAAAATCTTAGAAAGTAAAATCGGATCATCCGCCAACAGTATTATTGGGGAGTATCCAGCAGGTACTTGAAAAATGCTGGGAGTTTAACATAGACGTGCACCAAATTTTCGTTGACTTTAAGCAAGCTTGCGACAGTATTGATCGTAACGTACTTTACCAAATCATGCTTTGCTTTCGCATCCCAGCTAAATTAGTGCGTCTTACCGAAATGACAATGACGTCGACGACCTCCTAGTCCCCAATGCCTTTAACCCAAATATCTGACTAAAGCAGGGAGATGGGCTGGCCTCATTGCTATTCGAATTGGCTATAGAGAACGCCATAAGGAAGCTGTCGATACATCAGATACATTACTATACAAGTCAAGCCAAGTAGTAGCCTATGCAGACGACATCAACATTTTGTCACGGTCATTAACAACTGCCAAAGAACTCTTCCTTAAACTCGACAGCAAAGCAAAACTAATAGGGCTACAAATCAATGAAAATAAAAAAAAGCTCATGGCGCAATCGAAGGAAAATGCCTCAAACACACAAAATATCACACTTGGCGAATACTGTATCAAAAATGTGGGCAAATTTGTGTATTAAGGCGCCAAAACAACGAAAACGGGTAAAGAAAGGGATGAAATACGCCGAAGAATACAGCTCGCAAATAAAATATTTTATTTATTTTTGACGATTTTGAAAACTAGTTGCATATACAGGAAAACAAAGCTGCAAGTATGCAAATCTGTAATAAGGCTTGTGTTGTGCTATGAGTGTCAAACATGGACCCTAACCCAAGCATCAACAAATATATTGAACGCCTTTGAGCAACCGAGCCTGAGGCGAATAATCGGAACGAAGCTAGACAGGGACCAATGGCGAATCCGATACAACCATGAGCTGTATGAAATTGTTGACGAACTGGACACATGAATCGTATGGACGAACAACAAATACGCAAAAAGTTGCGAAAACTGAAGGCCGGACACCACTGGGGAAACCGAGGAAACGCTGATCTGGAACAGTCGACGAAGACAGCTCATTGTTGCTCGGACTTTGAAATTAAAGGACGCGGTAAATGGACCGAGACAGTTGGAGGCGCTATTTGCAGAAAGTGAAGGCCGGAGAGAGGCTGTAGTGCTACGAAGAAGAAGAAAAAGTTAGGACATATTATATATACATAAGTTAAGAGTCCACTATTTTGTTGTGTTCTTTGTATGGTATGTAATTTTGATTAGAGTTGGTTGTTTTTTTCTTCTTTTTTCTAATTAATTGATAATATGTTATAATTCGAATTTAATGGGGATAAGATATTGTTTGTTTTGACTAATTTGTTGGTTGCCATTTTGCTTATAAAGGGTGGCCTAACCGAAACGCACGATGTTAATTGTAAATAAAACAAAAAGTTTCCTGAGAGTTATGTTCATTTTAGAAGGATCTAGGACAATCATGTGTGAAACCAGATATCGCCAAATGCTCGCCACGGCTACGGTGGAATACTTCTGTCCGATGGTCCATATTTTCAATAATTGAGAGACATAATTGAGGTTCGATGTCGTTAATGTGCTGAATTATCTAACCCTTTAGCTCTTGAATTGTTCTTGGCTTATTGACGTACACTTTTTCTTTTAAATATCTCCAGAGAAAGAAGTCCAACGGTGTCAAATCACATGATCGTGGCGGCCAATTAATATCACCACAACGTGAGATAGGACGGCCATTGAATTTCTCGTGCAAAAGAACCATTATTTCGTTGGCTGTGTGGCAAGTGGCACCCCTGTTGGAACCACATAGCATCCAAGTCCATAGCCTCAATTTTTGCTCACAAGACGTCCGTTTTCATTTCGCAAAAGCGAACAACATTCACGGTAACTGCTTGCCTGTCCTCATTTTCGAAGAAGTACGGCCCGATGACAGCCCATAAGCCGCACTAAACAGTCACTTCACATTTCCTACATACCCGGTTTCCTGAAATTCGCGCACAGTTCTCCCGATTGTGGACACATTTGGTCGATTATGCTGACCAAAAAACTCACGAAGTGCACGAAATGCATTTTTTTTTTGAAATTTTTGACTATATTTTTTTTGGTTTTGACATTATCAGGCAATGTCCTTGAGATAGGCATGCAATCTAGATGCATGAAGAGGGAGTGGTTCTTCACTTCTTATGAACTGCTACGGTTCTGACACTTCCGAACCTAACCGAAGTGTGCTCGGCAGCAGTGCTAAGCTTGCTAAATATTCAGGGTACCGCAAAGGATCCGTAAACTTTATAACAAAACTCTCATAAATATCTTTGTAAGTTCGCCGAGCATATTTTATCGATTTTTTTCTAGCATCGATAAGACTTTCTTTCAAAATGGTGGTATCGAAATAATTAAAGGGAGATGTAGTTCCCAAAATAATAAATAAAACACAATGAGCTTTATTTCAAGCTTAAGATACAAGCATACTACTCAAAATAATACTAAACAATGATGACAATTTTGCCATGCTTTTCAAAGGTAAATTTTAATAACACTTCAAAATCTGGAAACACATGTTTAGTCACTTGGAGCTACGCCTAATATTATCTAACAGGAAGTTTCTATCGGAAGCATGCATGAAAAGCATACAATTCTACCAAAACTTTAACTAAACTTTACCAACTATAATCCTTCCTACTTCTATCCATCATGCTTTTATTCATAATCAACGGCTAAGTATATGCTTAAAAAATTCACCTACCTTTCATTCCAGGTACATGGGATCGATGGTTAACAGTTATGCGATTTGGGGTTTGACTATCACTGTGGGAAATAGAGGCAGAGTTGACGAAGAATAAGATGGCTATAAGAGCTGTCAAGATGACAAGGCGTCTTCTGTTGTATGTGACTAATCTAAATGGTGAAACAATCGTTGAAAAAGTCGTTGCTCCTTCAGAATTGCGGTTTGTGCGTAATATTCCTTGTTTATTCCATTTACCGGTCACAAATGCATTTAATTCATCTCCACTACTTTCGCCTTCATTTTGTACTTTAGCCAGCAGCGGCTCCTGGCTACTATCATTTACTTTAGTTTCGCTCATGGCTGGTCGTTTTGATCATTTTATTGTCTGAAATAAAGAAAACACTTGATATTAGCAATTATCTAAGGGATTAATTAATTTAACAAATACTGTTTTGAAAAATACTCGCACTAGAAATTTTAGTAGGTAGCATCTGTATATGGATTTAATTCAGCACTGCTGAGTACTTTAGCTGAAAACTGGCTTTTACATGAATATAATGAAACTCGGTTTGATCGCAGAGTACATTGTGCGAAAACCTATCTGGTAAGTTATTAAAATTATGTAATCTTTAAAAAGACGAAAGAAATGAAAAATGGTTTCTCCGTAATCTTCCCTTCCCAATTTTGTGTTAAGTTTCAGATGTTTATGTAAGGTGGCCCAGCTTGGGCAGGGGATTTCCCGGAAGATCCACAATATGACTGAGTGCTAGCGGGCCTCAGGATGCCACTCCGGGTTAAAGAATTCTCCGTGAAAAATTAATGTCTGCACTGCGGTGACTTCCGTGGTTGCAACAGAATGGCGCCCACTGTGGAGCTCGAACCCATGACCCTGAGATTAAAAGTTGCATACTCTACCGATGGAGCTAGTCAGGCAGAGAAGGAACATTGGCACGGATAACTGAAAAAAGAATAGGAAAAAAAAGAAACAAAAAAACCAAAAATAGTCATTCACTGGTTTCTTGTTGGGTGATGGGCTAGCTCCAGAATCTGTCATTGAACTCGCTCCTCGCGGCAGTCAATGCTCTATACAAATTATTTTACACCTCATTCAGCAGTACGATTTCACCACTGTAATGAGTATCGATCGTGTAGTGAGCAGTACCCGAATAATGACATTTAAAAATAGGGATGCTTTTGCTCAGCTTCACCTCATCAATGGAGGATAGGTGGTAGCCAACAACTTCGGATGGGTTATCGGCCGCAAGAATGACTCTAGGGGACTGGAGTGAATATACAAGATACTGCAAACAGTGGCGATAAAACAGGTGCAACGTTAAAAGCCTCCTATAAATCAATCCCAAGATAAATAGAATACGTTAGTGCCAGCTCAATCAAAAACCAAATCAACCGTAGTATTTCTCCATTCGCTGGCTCAAGGCGTGCGCCCGAGCTTATTTCATCGCAAGGCACTCATCCCGGGATAAGCAAATAAGAATACGTTCAACTGCGTACTCAAAGCATCAGCCCGAGTAGTAGCGCCCCAAGGCAGTTACGACCGGGGGTTGCAGTTGAACGAATAATTGATTGATTTATCAATTTGACTGCATACTCAAGGCGTCAGCCCGAGTATTAGCGTCCTAAGGCAATTACGTCCGGAGCCTGCAGTCAAAGTCCCAATTGATTGGTTTGTTCGAATTTCCTTTTCCCTCTGAATGACTAACAAATATAATTAAAGTTAATATAAATTGTAGAGATTATACAGCTCCATTAGTGCTCAAACTTCATATGTATGCAAACATAAAACCTCATTATTTGTCTCTGTAATAAATTAATTATTAGAAGGATTCATGAATAAAATATGTTATTTATATTATATAGTCAATTGAACGTTTAATTGCATAACATAACAAAGAACGAAATAAAAATTAAGTCATTGAATTAACGCGTCTTTTCACTGATCTGGTTGTCAAGTATGAAGTAGCAGGTAACTATCATACAGTGAGGTTCTATCTTCCCGGGAGCCTTGATGTGTACAAGTATATAGGATACACATCATATGAAGCTCCTAGTGCGTGCCAGGATGTACTGGTATTGCAACCAAATTGGCACAGCCGGTAAAATATCGGTTTTGTAAACACCACTATGTAGCGTATTGTGCAGCAAAATTAAATGGGCTGTAAATCTTGCCACCGAGCCGATATCTGAAAGCATTCAATTCCTGTAAGGTACCACTGCTACTTACATTGTCAATGAAACCAGGTCAATATTCCCAAATTTAAAAAAAATCAATCACATTGATCACCCAAATGACAAAAATATAATATTCATATCCAATAATTTATGCCGAGAAATTCATTCATATTCCAAAATCGAATCTTGTATATTTTAAAATCATTCAAATAAACTTCCAAACGATTCAAATATAATTTATGTTAAAGTCAAATATAATTTATGTTAAAGTCTGCGTACACTTGCTGGTCGTAGCAAATATATCAATATAAAAACCTTTGCCATTTGCGTATAACTTAAAATCTTTTCTTTATTATATTTGTTAAACTATATGGTAAATAAATATGTAACTGATCACTCGTTCGCTGTTTAGAATAACCAAAATAAAAAAGATTCTTCCAAAAAGTCATGAAAATCCATCCAAAAAAGTCTGCGTACACCTGAAAAAATTTATTCATTTTATTTGAAAACCACTATATTAGCTTTCAGATTTTGAACCTTAATATCTAGTAGCATAGCCTTTCCTATAAATGACTTCCTTTAGCCTATTTTGCATGGATTGAACAAGTTTTGATGTTTTTACGGCCGTTATTTTGTTCCACTCGTTCAAAATAACATTTTTTAATGACTCTTTGCTAGTTATGTCATGCTCTCGAATTTTTCTTTCAAGTAAATCCCACAAATGCTCAATTGGGTTTAAATCTGGTGATTGAGGAGGTGTACCTAAGATTTTTGGGACGTTGTAGGCCAACCAAAGCCTATTTATTTCAGCTGTATGTTTGGGGTCATTATCGCGCTGAAAGAAAAATGCGTTCCCCAGCTGCAATTTCTCGGCACTTTGCTTAATATTATTTTTTAAATTATTAAGGTACCCGTATTTATCCATTGTAGATTCTATGACTACGAGTTGCCCCACCCCACTGGCTGCCATACACCTCCAAACCATCACACCGCCGCCACCATGCTTTACAGTGGGAATCAAATTTTCTTTATTGAATTCTGTCGAGCGTTTTCTCCATACTAATTTGCGTCCTTTTATCCCAAATATACAAAACTTACTTTCCTACGAAAAAAGAATGCTTTCCCAAAATTCTTTTCGCATATTTACATAATTTTTGGCGAATTCCACTCTCTTTCGGCGATTCCGTTCCGATATGAACGGCTTTTTACGTGCGACTCGACCATGGTAACCGCCTTTTCTGAGAATTATGCGCACTGTTTCATCGCTTATTGTTTTATTGTATTTCTTTCTTATATCCTGCGCAATTTGGAACGCGGTTAATCGGGGATTTTGTTTCACAGCATTAATAATACTCCTACGTTCACGTGCTGTAAGTTTGGGAGGACGTCCTGACCGATGCCGTGAAATAATCAAACTGCTTTCTTTGTAATGAGCAACAACCCTTTGGACCGAGGAATGGGTTCTCTCAACTAATTTTGCGATTTCACGAAAACTTTTCCCGTTTTCACGCAATTTTACTATGACTTTACGCTCACTAACACTGATTTCCTTATTTTTTACTTCCATATTAAAGAATAGTCTTTTATTCACGCAAAACACACAGACAATTTTCCAATGAAGTACTGTCACGCAGAACAATGAAAAAAAGAAGGCATCAACATTGCACATTTCGGGGAATCCCCAAATTTTGTGATTTGTACGCAGACTTTTTTGGGGCTGCTCACAGACTTCCAAGTATTGAAATTATTATATGTTCGATAATTTTGGGAATTTTTTAAACAAACCTTTTTCAATACATTCCTTGAAGTTTAGGCTCTTTTATCGAAATGATTAAATCAAGATCACATTATTGATTCATACGATTCCAACATAATACAGTTTGTACTAATGAGATGTACGCAGACTTTTTTGAGTATGTGTAAAGTTTCAGTTGACTACCATGCAAAAAAATAAACAGTACAAGTAAACATTAAACACAAGCAAGCATAATGAAAACATTCGAGTAAATAACGAGTAAACAAACGCCTGTCCATCGTTATGTCAACATAACACCTTTTATCGCTCAAACAACTGAAACAATAATAATAACAATAACGCGCACGCACATGAATATTCAGGTCTTATCTTTTAAATTGAACTAGCATTTGAATAATTTCCTGAGAGCATTTAATGAAATCAAGTGATCGGTACAATCTCTAGTCGCTACGCTTGTGTTTCATAAATTGATTACATACAAAAATATGCATTTGATTAAGTAAATTAATGAGTAGACATTCGGACAATAATTTTTAGTGCAATTAAATTCAAGTACAAACAAAATAAACAAACCGCGTGAAATGAATATGAAGGGTTTTCCAATAAGAGGTGTTATTTTGATATTAAAAGAAAAGTACCATTTTTTAATATAAATGATCGGATGTTTATTTTATTATGAAGAGGAAGAAGATATGTTGTTAACAGTAAAAAATAACATCAGGCAAATGACCACCACGACTAAGCTTACAGGACTATATCCTGTTCATGAAATTTTCCATAACCAAATCCAATAAGAGGTGTTATTTTGATATTAAAAGGAAAATACCATTTTTTACTATGAATGATCAGATGTTTATTTCACTATAAAGAAGAAGGTATGCCGTTAATAGTGAAAAATAACATCAGGCAAATGACCATCACGACACGCTTACTGGACCATATCCTTTTCATTAAATTTTCTATAATCAAATCGCAAAGTGGCTGCCCTATGTCCTCGATAGCCTTACGAATTCCATCTTTGAGGTCTTGAATCGATGCTGGGCTATTGGCGTAGACCTTCTCTTTCACGTGGCCCCAAAGGAAGAAGTCGCAAGGTGTTAAATCACAAGATCTATTCAAAATAACACCTCTTATTGGAAAGCCCCATAAAATTTACATACAAGTGAAAATTTTTCGATACAAATGCTAAACAAGAAACGAAAATAATTTCAAGTTTCACTGAAATAATCCAAGTATAGGAACTGTGAAAAAACGTCTTTTAATTATTATAACCCAATTCAACATAGGCCAAATCAATGCAAACAAATTTACCCTTAAACCAATTATCTCTTTCAAGTCCTGCTTTATTTTGCTCGCGAATGACGAAATATGAATTTAGTCCTCAATTTGCAATCAACCCAATTAATCCCAGCAAGACTTTATAAATTAATAGGAAAAACTAAGAAGTTGACTGGTCCTACAAAAATCCACTGTCGGCAGCCACAAGTGTGGTCCCTTCAAAACAAAACTGTCGGCAACTACTCAGCCTTTAGTCTAAACAAAAAAAGAGCCTCTGAGCTGTTGATCGGAAACCATCAGCAGACACGCTATTGTAATGTCTAAGTTACATGATTACAATAGCCTCTGAGCCGCCGACCGAAGTTGTCGGTGGACACGCTATTTTAAGTTACAAGTCGATAAGTAAATCGACAATAGCCTCTGAGCCGTGGACGCTAGTTGTCAGCGGACACGCTATTTTGAGTTATAGGACACAACAGAAACTCATAATAGTCTCTAAGCTGCTTGACTTCAACTATCGGCAGGCACGCTAAATTTAGTATTAAGTCGTATGCATATCTACAAAATAGACATCGATTTAGAATCTAGTCGCAGCCTCTAAGCTGTTGATCCCAAATGGTTTGCAGAAACGCTACCACGCAAGTACATTTTAGGCCAGCCACTACGTTTTCCCACTTAATATACATATGCATTCTATGTAACTACTAACTACTAAATAATTCACCGATGAAACCCCTGTGCATACCGCAAACAGTTTCAAACCCACCCGTTTCCCACCCTTCCACTTTACACGTTTCGTCGAGATCGAGATCAACAATTTTAGCAAACCGCTAATGGAGTGACCTCGCACTTCACTGTACTGTCTTCGAGCAAAGTCTAGGACAGCGTGACACTAAATAAAACAGACACTCACTAGGGAGAAATTCGACGGAATATATAGGGTCTTAAATGAAGGCCGAAACTATATGCTCCCATGCCCAACATATAGTGATAGTTTTCTTTCGACCATCTTTTCTGAATTCTCCTTCTCGCAAGATATTTTCAACTAAACAGTTTGCTGAAATCATTCAAAGTTCATATCATAACTTTCAAGCTTAAGATCTTTCCTGCTAATTTTATTTCAGGAAAATGATCAATAACATTAATTATAGCACATTTATCGTGTTTACATTTAATAAAAAATCTTCAAAATAACACGTATCTTTCGATTTATCAATAATTTGCAGCTATTTACACACAGTTAAAAGACAAAGCGGTATAATTCAAATGAAGTTCCCTTTGTACTATCTCATCTGAATACACGAGTGTGCAATAGACAATTTCAACCAATCAAATGTATACCTTATAAGCTACACACTGCCGACGTCAACTGGTGAGTATTTAGCAGATATCTGTCATTTCAACATTTGTCAGCTGATCAAAATGGTGTAGGGAAGACCGATATCAGCCGGGTATCGCTAAGCGGGTTATGGAAAGTTTGTGGCATAATTTTGCCGGCCAACACAGCATACTCGTCGCGGATGCATTGGCTGATTTATCGAGTGGTTCGTGGGGCAAACTGCTCGATAAATACAAAACTTGAAACCCCATATATGCATGGGAATAAACGTTTCACCCGGCTCAAGTGTCTTACCATTATACCGGAACGGAAGCTGTGAACGAGGATTGGGTGAGCTTGAAAATGATGTTGTGGATCACATTGTGTATGTGGAAGCATAAAAGTATTTAAAAATATTAAAAATCCAGAGACCATCTAACATTTTAAAATAAAAGGAACAATTTACAGGCGGAGAGTACAGACAATCGAATGAAATAAATGATTTAATAAATAGCAGGCGGATAGATAAACCGATAAATAAATAAATGCAAAAAACCCTTCAATGAAAGTAGAAATTAGCTCAAAGTTCTTAATCTAGCTAGACCTCACTAAATTCTAACTCCTACTCGAGAGAAATAACAAACTAAAATTACGCAAAACTAAAAGCAACTGTAAAAAAAACTATCCTCAATATCAAATCAAAATCTAATAAACTATAAATAAACTGAACTCCTATTCGAAAAACATTGAAAAATCTAATTGTATAAACTAACTAGAGAATAGAAGAGTTAAGAACTAAACATAAAAGCTTTGAAACGAATTTAAGTTCATAAAAATTCATATCTTCAAACGATTCCCCATTAAAAGGAAAATGAAAAGAAAAGGCCATTGCATGTGATGAGGGTTAACATTTTCAAAAAACACTGAACAGACAAACCATAACAGTGCGTGGCATATCAATGAAACTTGAGTGTGGACTTCACACCAAATGTCATCTCAAAGGGCCGGTTATGTGACCGTTATGAAACACTACAGACTTCATAATGGCGCAGACTAGAGCCGCTCAAATTCCAAAGCCAACACAAGAAAGGTGATGGGAGGGCCGAAAGTGCTGGCTAATTCTTAGAGTTGGACCAAATTTCAACTATCCCGTGCATAGAGATACAGCCAACCATTCAAAATCCAACCGAAACCCACACTGCCAAAGCTTGACTTCTGTAATAGTCGGTAAGGACTGTAAAACATAAAATTCCAATACGGTGGGTGATCAAAAATTTAAATCAATTATCAACCAAACCAAAGATTATAACTAAAATCATCAAAAACCAACAGTGAAAAAAAAAATATTTTTCTGGAATGTGCAAGCCATTATTCAAGTCAGGCACTCCAGGTACTTAAGCGATTCAAAACGAACAAATTGAAAATATAAGCTATAGTTGAAAAAGTAACAAAATCAAACTAAAACAGAGGATTTCCCGGGAAAACCCACGACACGACTGACCACCAGCGGGCGTCAGGATGCCATCCCGGGTTAAATAATCGTCTGCCAAATATTAATGTTAGCAACTACGGTGACTTCCGTGGTTGCAACAGTAATATCTTCTTATCTGTGTGTTTTTGCTAGGTTTCTGATATAGAAGCCTGCGAAAAAGTGCCTCCATTTTTTTCCTTGCAACATTTTTGTACAAATTAACGGGTGGCCTGTGTAACTTAAAGTATAGCACATAAAATTAATAGAGATACAGTTTGTCAAAGTCATTGTAAACAAAATTAAAAAACAAATTTAGATTAAAAGAAAACTGACCTCAATATGTCTGACCTAAAAACGATCAAATAAAATTTATGGAATCGCCACCGAATCAAATCAGTTTTTTCCTCGTTTCATTCACGGTAGTTACCATAAAGTTATCATTATTTTGAAAGTGGGAAATTAATTTGGCACCACTCCTCTGAGTTTTATTTTTAGGGCTTTGCAAACAAATTTTTCGCAATGTCCTATTAAAATTTGGTAAGTGTCCGACCATCCGCCCGTTCGTCATAGCATGTCTCAGGAACTGGAGAAGCGAGAGCGATAAAAGCTTGTGAACAGTGAAGTTTCCGGCTAATGAAAGTGTCATAGCAAAAAAAAAACTTCAAACGATTTTAAGGGGGTCTCTGCATATAAGGATATGATTCCGAAAAAATGTTTGTACCACCTTACGGGTACAATAATAACAAATAGCTTAGAAGCCGAAATTCACTCAAGTTTTCTAATAGTAGTAGGATTTGTAGATATAATAGTTTTATCAGTAAATTAAAGATACTGAAAATTGGCTATTTAAAAAGATCTATAAAAGATCCTTAGACTCTTTAACTTTCAATGAAACGAACCACATTTACAGAAGTTGTAGAAAGGTAGATTCTAGCTTGTGTGAAATAGGTGTCCTGCACTTCAACCTTTGACAGATGTAGTGTGCCCTCATTCTCATTGGAGTACCTAGAGTTCCATGAACAGACCAAACTCTTTCAGAAAGTGGATGATCTCCATTGGCTCCAGGTGTCCAAGCTGCTTTCAGCTAGGCAGTAAACTCCCAGAATGTCTTTTCTTCTCCAGAACAGAGCTCTGCAGCATGTCAGAAGATGTTGTCGTATTTGATCTGTGAACCAGCAGAACCTTTACTCGGCGTTCTCCCGAAGACCTATTTTCTTAAGGTTTACAGTGCCCCGCGAAGAACTCTGTAAGGATTCTTAGTTGGTTGTTGCCTAATTTGATGCACGATTTGCATCGTTTCTCATCATAGGCGCTAAGGAACGCTTTCGATGTTTTAAGCCCTGGATAACTGTTTTTTGGGTTCTCTTGTTTCCACTTCCTTCAGGTGTCCCCGCACAAAGTGCATCACGACCGCACTGAAAGATTCAGGACTAACGAATGCTGTCGATGATCCTTGCTTAGCTAAGAGGTCTGCTTTTTCGTTACCTTCAATCACTGCATGCCCTTGCGCCCAGTACAAACTAACCTTGTTGCTCTGACCCAGTTTATTCAGGTTTGTACAGCATTCTGGAACCATCTTCAAATTTATTGTTGATGATTCAAGGACTTTGATAGCTGCTTGGCCGTCAGACAAGCTGGTTATCGGTTTACCCTTCCTGGCGGAGGTCTATGCAATTGCAGTAGGTGCACAGCGTTGCATAGACAAAAGATATGTCTATGCAATGTTGTAAACTTACTGCAATAGCATAGAGTTTCACCAGGAATATGCTTGGCATCATTCCCAATGGTTCATAACGCGGTCTTTGATTCTGGGTACTGCTTGATAGCATGTGGCTCTATGGGATGTACATTGGATTCAAGGCTCCATTCTTTTTTATTGCACAACTTCGTACGAAATTTTTTGCCAAAGATGAACTGAGTCGTTATTCCTGCAAACAGTGTACTGATCCATGGGAACAGCTTGGCTAAATTAACTTGATCGTAATGCCCAATCCCAGAACCACTCTCCCTTTCATGATAGAATATTCTGATTACTGTGGACCTTGATATCTGCTCTATCGTTAGGTGGAGGGGTGATAGACCTCATTGCTCTCGTGATGTAGTTACAGGCCAGAAGTTGTACACGATTGGGTGCCTGCCTGTTTGTGTGCTCCTGAACCTTGTCCACCCAGACAATAGCCCCATAGATAATGATTGGTCTCACCATCATAGTGTACATCTATCGCAGTATTGTTGGGCTGCATCCCCCAGATTTGCTTGCCATGTTGCTGCGCACCATCAGGAACTATATACCCTTTGTTGTCACCACTTCAATATATCGGGTCCACGTGAACTTACTATCCAGATGGATTCCAAGATACTTAATTTCTTTCTTGATTCTATCTCCACCCCGTTTAAGCTTATATTGTGAAGTTGTTCCAGTTTCCACTTCTTTGTAAATGTTCCTCGAGTGGCTTTGGCAAGGCTAAGGCTCCAACAAATTTATTGGCACAAGTTACTGACAATACGAAGTGCTGACTGCATGGTGTCACACAGTGTTCCTTCGTATTTTTCTGGACTGAAATTCCGATATCATTTGCATATGCATGACATATTATGCCACTTCCAGATAATCCTTTCAGAATATCATCGGCCACGAGTATCCACAGTGGAGATGACGGGACCCTTTCCTGTGGACAACCCCGTGTCGTACGCATATGGATGGTACTAGTTCCCAACTTATATGCAACGGTTCTTGTCGTGAGGGATTGAGTCAGCCAGTGAGATAGAATAGGATTTACCTGCCTATTCACTAGTGCTCGCCTCACTGCTACATGGCTTGCAGTGTCAAAAGTCCCTCCAATGTCAAGAAATATAACTAGTGCAATTTCTTTGTGCTCCGAGAATTCTTTGATCTTTCTAGTTAGTGCATAGGGTGCGGTCTTTGTAGGTTCACCCGTCCTGGATGCATGTTGATTCGAAAGTGTCTTTGTCCTCATATAATTGTCTACTACTTTCTCCATCGTTTTGAGTATAAACAATTTTGGGCTGCAGATATGCTTTTGGGTTGGTGGTGTCGCCTTTCGCCACTTTTGGAATGAAGATCAATTTGGGAAGTATACCAAAGCGGTTGAAAGAGGTAACCGCTTTGGTATACTTCCCAAAGCTACACTACTTCTGTATATCGGTATTAAGTAGGATATGAGTAGATTCTGTTCTTTCTGACTAAGAACTGGATACATCCCATATTCACCAGGTGATTTAAAGGGTTGGGTGTATTTTATTGGCCAATTTATACGCTTTTCCACACAGATGATGATAGCCTCCTTTCATGCTGTGTGACTTGGTCCCACGAGTGAGTCTATTTCGTCAATCGTTTTATTTACAACTTCACTTCCTGAGAAATGGACCTTCATTAGAAGAAGCGCTTCCTTTTTTTCGGTTTCCGTGTAGCTGCCGTCAGCTTTCCTTAGTGCAATGTTAAGGTTGTTTCTCTGTTTTGCTAGGACTTTATGGAGCTTCGCTGCGTAACATTTTCTCAAAAGGGCTTAAACCTGCTGCGTTTTGCGTTTCATCTCCTTATCATGGAGCCAATACCTATACTACTTAAAGTAATATCTAGTACTTGCTCTTTTGCTCTTCTGATGAAAGTGGGTGCATTCCCTATATTGAGAATGATCTCGAATATGATCAATCAATATGAATTCAAAGAGATCTCTACCTTTATTGCTGGTATCAGTGCTACCCCACAATTGATTGTGTGCATTGGAGTCACATCTAACTAGAATAGGTAGATTCCTTCTCCCATAATGCCCCACCAGCCTTTGAACCTCCACTGGAAGAGTTTGATGTCTACGGCAAAGTATGCTGATGCAATAACTATGTTACGAGTATTGCTCTCTATCAAAATAGAGGTTTTTATAGGAACTAGATCCCCCATCATAAACTCTGAAAGATGAATGTATTTTGTGTTTTTCCTGATCATGATGCCTGCTTTGGGAGGACCCTGTCCCATATTTGAAATCAGATTGGAGGGTTCTTAGATCAGAGCTAGCCCTAAGTTTTTTGTGAATGTTCTAACCAAGCTAAAAGAAGCGGCTTTGGTGTGATGAATTCGAGTAGGTTCTCGACTCATTGTTGGAGATTTGAGCACTCGGGTTCTAGAACCAATATTTCTCTCGCTACCTAATCAGCGCTACTGTATTTCTCATTGTCAGAGCTGATCTCCAAGACAGAACGGTCTCGCTCCTTAGACTGCATGGTTTCCTTTTCCGGTTCCAGATCTTCAGGCAACGAGGCCTGACTTACCTTCTCTGGGTCTTGGTCCCCAGGCAGTACGGACTGAATTGCCTCCTGCAGGTCCAGCCCCTCAGGCAGAGTGGCCTGATTTGCCGCCCCTGAGTTCAGTTCCTCAGTCGATGTGGCCTGAGTTGCCTTCTGTTTCTGTTCAGAGAGCTTAGCTGTTCCATGATGTTCCTTTATGCTGGGTCTCGGGGTTGGCTCCTGCGGGTTATTGGAGCTGCCCTTGCCTTTTTCTACAGGCACCTTAGGTACCACTTTGTTTTGGCCCCACTGAGTCGTTACCTCAGTTGGTAATCCTCTCCTACCGGTTGACGTGGTAGTGGATGTGGTAGATTGTTTGTTATAGGGTGTTTTCCCCCTTATTTTTCAATCTGGCCTCGCTAGTTTCTCCAGTGACCGAAGTCATTCTTTGTAGTGGAGAAGGAGATGGTATTTCTTTTTTGCTTGGTTGCTTGGAATGCTTGCTTTCGCCTTGGTGACCGCTTTTGCAAGTGTATTCTTGCTAATGTTGGGTTTCGTACCCTTTGCAGAGGTGTTTTGATCCTTGGGAGGTGTCTGAATGAAGGGTGCAGATCTTCGTCGAGGAAGTTTGTCCGTACATTGGGTTGCGGTTACATTCCACTTGAATTTGTTTTTATTCTTTTTACCCATAAGATATGTTTGATTTCAGGTTTGTAGGTCTGTCACTGTCAGAGCTTGTTTGACAGAGTTAAGGCGCAGTTATTCTCTGAAGAGCCCGATATCAGAGAGGCTCCGTTTATGGCTTCCTTGCCCTTGCTATCAACTAAGCCACTCAGCACGCGTCGCATCATACCTTGGCTTGGGAGAGCGGGGAGTCTAGGAGTTGGATTTATGGTTCAGGGAGCCACGAAGAGCCCGCCTTTTTTCTCAACTGGGCTTGGGACCATCTATGGCCAATTGTTACGAAGCCAATCTAATTCTTTTGTACTATTTGGTCTTTTCATGAAATTGACATTACATTTTGATTGCATAGTCTCTAAATTTTTAAGGTGAAATAAATAACAAAAAATATCCTTCAGATTTCATTTAGTCAATAGTCATTTGTAGTACTGCAATGAAATAGAGGCTGGTTCAAAGGAAGTAAAAACGACTTATCGTTCAAAGCGAGTATGTTTTTGTTATAGCTGTCGTTAAAGTTGATGGTGAATTTATTTATTATTGGCGTCTGGATATCGTAGTTTGAGTACAAAGCTTTTTTGATATGAGGGCAGTTCTGTGTATTCAACGCTTTTTTTCTAAAAGTTTTTTTTTTAATTACCAATTTTTAGAAGCTAAAATCTCATATTTATTATTATTGATAAGTAGTAACTTGCCACTAAATAAGTCGCTATTTAACAATTATAGTATTCATTTAGCTTCTAAAAATAACAAGAAGAAATACCGAAGTCAAGCTACAGTGTGAAAACTATAGAGGTGTGGCGGCACGAAACGTCTCGACATCAGCACATCCCTCACGGCCCAAGCAGGTTCTTGTTCCTCGATAAATCTTCGTTTGCCAGCTTGACTCGCATACTGTCGATGCAAGCAGTTTCCTTCACAAAACCTAAAATTTACTTCTACTTCTAGATACTCATGAGCCGACTTACCAGAGGAAACCCAGGCAAATAGCTCTCTTCATCGTCATTGTGATTATCTTCAACATCATCATCATCATCAACTTTAACGTAGATATCGTCTTCATCATCTACATCGTTTTCATCATTAACGTCACAATTATCGTACGGCAGCAAGACCTATCTGTGTTGCTAATAAAGAAGGAGTGAAGAATCAAGTCTGCAGAACCAAACAGAAGTAATTACCTTATAATGGTAACCTCAAGTGGAGCAACAGCATGGTGCTCGGAATCGCATGGTGGTTGACAAGTACGAGATCCTCAAAGCGGCCATCGTCCCAAGTCTGATGGATTCTCCCGACACCTAGCTACACAAGCTTCTCATAGGTGTCGAGCTCAGGGAGAGACGGCCGTCACAGCTGCTGCGTCATAAGCGCTTCCTTGTTGGTACGTGAGTAAGTGACGCGGTATTGCGGATCAATTGGCTCCATATCCTGCCTTAGCAGACGCGACGCATACTGTTGTTGGACAAAAACCAGACGCTGGAGGAGCTCACGGTGGCTGCAGACGAGGCAAATGGCATGGGCCCGGCATTAATGGCCACGCCTATTGCACCAACCACGTACTCGACAACTCCCTCATCTGGCTTCACGTCAACATGCAGTTCTCCAGATCGAATCGCCATCGAGCTGGCCGTCGTGCGCCTAGCATGAGGCTCTCCGGCAACACGCTGCAACATGCAGCATGGACGCTCCTCGTCATGAGATTCCTAAGACAACGAGCATGTTCTTTCGCCCGTGGACCAATATCACGCACGGGATATAGCTGGTATCACAGCAAATACAGAGCACAGAATCCAATCCGAGCAGCCTTACACATTTCCAGCTCTAGACATTGCCACCGGGCGCTTGGAAAACTAAGATAACAAATCGCAGTCACAACCGAGGACATCTGCAAAACGGTAGTCACCACGTCTTTAAGACTGTTCAAATTCCTTGGAATGCTTTTGGGTCTACGCAACGCGGCCCAAACAATGCAGCAAACGCTTAAATATCTGTTAAGAATGTCCGACCACGTCCACATCTACCAGGGCGATATCTTAGTGTGCTTGACCAACCACGACCACCACCAGCGTTGTATCGCGCAGCTTCAAGCTGTCAAGCTCAAGGCCAACTGGGATAAATACCAAGTTGGACTGCCCGAGGTCATTTTCGCTGGGTACCACATGTGCAAGACAGGATTTAGACCCCCGGCTCCTAAGACGGCAGCCATCGCAGATTTTTCCAAGCGAACCGATTCCTGACAGCTGAGCCATTTCCTCGAGATGCTCAGTTTCTACCGCGATTGCATGCCATACACTGCCAAGCTCCAAGAGTTACGGATTGTCCTTATGCTCAGCTCATATGGTATCCATTAATTAAGGTTTGGCAAAGGATACAATGAAAGAAATCCTTAAAATATATTTTTCATAATCTTTCTTGTGATGTCTATGTGTTTTCCAAAAGGTGTAAAAATTTCAGAGTACACGAAAATGTGCGAGAATAAATTCATAAAATATCTTTTTCCTAATCTTAATGTAATGTCTATGTTTCCCAAAAGGTGTGAAAATCTCAGAGTATACGAAAATGTGCGAGATTAAAATTGTACTGAGCAATAATCGAATGTGTGAAAAGGCTGTACGACCAAGAAAGTACAACTCACTTTGTCGAACGATGCTGAAGCTGCCTTTGTACGCTGTAAACAAAGAATCGCCCAGGCAATCACGTCGGCTTTTTTTGTCTTCACGTTCGTTGGCACTACACACTGACACAATCATGTATTATTTAATTAAAAGATCAGAACACCTTAAAATCTACTTCATAGTACACAGTATTAACTCTCATCGAATGTACGTAGAAATAGAAAAGGGCATTGGAGCATTTTATGAAATTTATTGAACCCTGCGTAATTCGTTTGTATTTTTATTTTTTGTGGTAGTAAGCACTTTTTGCTAACATAACACCACAAGAATGAGCCACACACAACAAGGCTGAACCAGATGAACTAATGATTTGAGGCAACATATCAGTAGATTTCATTACAACTTTCTGGGTACCCCGTACCCCTAAACTCAATCACCTCTGGTTGACATGAAGGCATCCAGAGCCCACACAAGCTGTCACTCGAGTTAATTAAACACTATAGAATACCTTGGGGCAATCTTCCAAAGAACTCCACCGCCATTACAGATAGGTCCTTCCTTACTCGACTTGTCAGGCTAGCAGTAACGATCGACACTCGTGACCTGCTTGGACCCCAAATCACCCTATTAACTTTAAATCACTTGGGAGATTCGACGGTTAACTAAATTAAAGTTGATTCAATTGTTAAACCCTACGTTACATATTATATCAAATTAAAATAAAATTTGGAAAAATTATTCCACTTTTGGAACTATTTGTACTCAAAAAATTATTGTATGACTTACTCTGAAGTATATTGTATTCCACTCCGACAGTATCTTCCAAAAATTCTAAACTTATTCCATTGTATCCATGTTCATAGTTCTTAGATATTCACGTGGATTTGGATATATTAGAAAATACTGCTACAAGGAGTAACAACCACAACAATACTTTACTACTCGTAGCTATCACTACTTAACGCGACTACACAGTTGAGGTACTTCACATGTGAAGTGATTATTTTGTATGACGCGCTTTAAATTTTGTAGATAAAACTATTGCTTTAGATGCGTCAAAACTACCTATAAATGCAAATAATGTGCATATCTACTATCCCAGAATAACATGTGTTCGATTATTTATTTGTAATTTAATCGATTAAAACACACATACAAGTTCAAGTGAAAGATACTCGAAATGATAATAATTCTTACCAATCACTTCAATAAAATTTAAAAATTCGTTTTTCACATTTCACGGAATCGTACTGGAAAGACCTAGTGAACTGTTCCGTTATCAAATAGAAATGCATAGTTTATAAAACAAAGTCGTTATAAGTGCTATGAATCAATTTTATTCATAATGCAAAAATTGAGCGGGGATGTAAGAATTATTTTAATTATGTACAATTCCATTCTGTCATATACGGATATTCAACATTAATGGGCCCATAACTTCCTGCGTACATTTGTCCTATACAAAGTACGTAACAAATATAAAATCCATGGTCTTTGCTTTATTTGGCAATAAAACAATATTTTACCACTGACATCTATTGGCTTCATTTTTTGTGGCATCGGTAAACAATCGTGTGAATATCCGTCCATACAAAGGTAAATAAATCTTTATTCATCAAATGATTTATTTTGTTATTACTCACTTGAATACTTTTTTAATAAACAATATTATTAGTTTTGATAAACGGTGGTTTGGAGTTTAACTATCTTGGCAAACTAAACCATAATGCGAACGTCAAAGCGCCCCAATAAGGAAGAGTGAGAAATTCTGCAGGACGTGCCAGATATTCGCGTGGTGGGAGAAAATATAAAGAACATCGAGAATTCGATGGTTACTGCTGTTACTTGGTGTGTACCGAAGCGACCGAAGCAGGATCTTAAACGCCGAAATAATATCGAACCATCCTGAAGTTCACAAAGTGATGACGGCAGAAAAAGAAACAAATTTAAGAGGCGCTGAGGGCTAAACGTAAACGGCACGCGCAGGTAGTTCCACCATCAAACATCGATAAATTCGAAGGAAATTGAGATAAAAGAAGGAAGGAAGAGACAATTGATGGGAACATAAACCAGCAACGAGACGATGGTACTTGGGTACCCCCAGTTTCTTCTAGAGGAAACTTTCCGAGACCGAACAGCGAGCTTTTGGCAATCTTCGCCACCATAAAATTTTTGAATGCATATTGAAGGGGAGCCATTTCGTCGTCACCGACTATTGGCCACGCACCTTTGCTCTGACACATTGCTTGGACAAAGTCTTGGCCCGCCAAAACAGACAACTGGACTTCAACGGCCAGTTCAACACATGGCTGGAGTAAAAACCAGGTGAAGGCAACGTCGCTGCCAACGCGCTTTTATGTGTATTGATAATCACGGTACTCACTGCACTCTTCGTTCGTACCATCAGTGAGGCCCATACCATAGACGCCAAGTTACCGCGCCTTCTGGGAAACTCCGCCCTCAAGCTGCATCATTTGGGATTAGGTGGCTACCCAGCAATTCACGTCTAATTCAACGGTACCATCAAACTCTACTTGCCAGTTGCGCTCCACCGCCCAGCTTTCGACCTTGTTAATCAGCTCTTGAACTTCTGGCCAAGCTTGTGGAAGGATATGTCTCCATGGTCTAAGCAATGTGCAGCATGCCAGCGTTTAAACATCCATCACCACACCCACGCCAAGCTAGGCAGCTTCAAGACACTGGACGGGCGTTTTGACCACATCCACGTCAACCTAATCGAGTTTCCGGAATTGTGAGAGCTACGAAAGCTGCCTCACCATCATCGATGCTTGTACACGTCGGCCGCAGGCAATACCAGTAATCGAAAGTAAGGTCAACACCATGAACATCATCATATTCGGCACGCCATGTAAAATTACTTCACACCAAGGCCGTCAATTTGAAGCCCATCCCCCAAACTAATTCGGTCACCTCCCCGGGGTCAACCACGTACATACCACATTGCACTACCCACCGACTTATGATAGGGTAGAATGCATGCACCGCATTCTCAAGGCTGCATTAAATGCGCTTCCAAGACACCACGGCTACAAACACTTCCGGCTATCTTGTTGGACTTGCACACTTCGAGTTCATTAAAATAAGACCTGTAAGCCTCCCCAGCAGAGACGGTTTCCGGCTTGTCACTACAAGAATACAGCTTGCAAATTAAATATTTCCTAAAAGCCCATCATCGGTAATTGAAAATATTGACGTTACTATCGAAGAACCAAATATAAAATTATACGGTGTTTACTTTCCTGGAATGAAATTAAGCAATAAAAAAGTCGAATTTTTCAGAAGTGATCTGAAATGGTTTAGCAAGGCTAACCAAAGTTTTCTACTTTGCAGAGACCTGAACGCTAGTTATTGGCGCTGGATTGCACACGAAACAACAAAATGGGGCACATTTTATTTAATCTCATCAGAGATGCAAATGTCCACGTGCATTTCCCTAAAGGACCCACGTTCTACTCTCCTCGTGGAGTTGGTTCCACTCTGAATCTGGTTCTAAGTGACCAAAATATTACTCCCTCCAAGCTGAGTGTCTTGCAAGCCCTCTCATCTCCTCACCTGCCTGTACTATTTTCCTTAGAAACGACGAGAAGTAATATTAATGCACCAAAAACATACTACTGCTATAAAAAAGCAAAATGGTCCGAATCCCGGCGTTTTATTAATGAAAGTGTAACACTGACATCAAGAACGATAGAGTCGCTTAATACACTCTCAGTATGTAAGGAGCAAATTGAAGAATTCACAAACACTATCTGGCAAGCTATCGAATTCAATGTCTCAAAACGATCAAAAGCTTCCTATAATTTACAATTTGATGAAGAAACCTACAATCTAATAAGAAAACGAAATTATTTGCGGCGTAAATGGCGAAAAACCCGCATAAGGTCTCTCAAAATTGGTGTTAATATCCTCACTCTAGCGATTAAGAACAAAATTAAGAAGCTCCGGAATCTTCGATGGAACAACATGCTATTAAATCTAGACTACAACTTGCGGAAAGTTTGGTTTTCAAATAGAATTTTTAAGCGAAAGTATCATGCGTTATCATATTCGATAACAAATAACAACGAAGAGCATATTTACTCCAATCAAGGAGAAGCAGATATACTTGCAGATAAATTTAATCAGTTTCATAATATTTCCAAAAGGTTCTGCAACAATCTAGCAGAAACGATGCTGGCTAAAGCTTTGGAACAACAACCTAAATAAACATCTTTACCTCCTGGTGCATGAATAAAAACCAAGGAGTTAATGGGCTTACTTAAAAAAGTTAAAAATGGCCTGCTGAATATAGTACTTAAAAATTTACCCAAAAAAGGAAAAGTCTCCATATGCCTCCTATTCAACGCTTGCTTTAGGTTATTCTTCTTTCCATCCATCTGAAAACAAGCTCTAGTTGTACCTATCCTGAAGCCTGGAAGAGATTCGCACTCTACCGACAACTACAGACCCATTAGCTTACTACCAGGTTTAGGTAAGCTCATTGAAAGAATAGTCCTAAAAAGATTACATGATTTAATAGCTAACAATAATACCCTCCCTGATTTCCAATTCGGCTTCAGAAGCAGATATTCGACAGAGCATCAGCTTTCCCGTGTTACGAAGGTCGTCAAAGCAGCGATGCACAATAAATTGTCTGTAGGTTTGGTGACGCTGAACATAGAAAAAGCCTTCGATACAGTCTGGCATGATGCTCTGGTCTATAAACTTCAAAAATATAACACACCCCCATACTTGTTGAACCTTTTACAAGCATTTTTAACAGACAGGAAGTTCCAGGTCAAAGTAGGGGAAAGCATTTCCCCAGTGAGAAGTATAACTGCCGGTGTTCCGCAAGGCTCCTGCCTAAGCCCATCACTATATAACATCTGCACGTTTGACTACCCTTCTTTACCAAACTGCCATGTTGCAGCTTTCGCAGACGATATTTGCATTTACAGCATAGGCGCAGATATAACTTCCATTATTGCCAGCCTTGAAACGGCGTTGGAATACTTATCAATACTACCATAGATGCAAAATCAAAGTTGATGTTGCAAAAACGAAGTCAATATTCTTCACCAGGAAGCGAAAGCCTGCTCACCTACCCAAGCGACCAATAAATTTTTTAGGGCAAACTTTTCCCTGGAGTGAGGATTTCAATTATCTTGGATTTATATTCGATAAAAATTAACCTTCAGAAGTCATATTGAGCATATTAATACAGCTCCAAAGCGTTTAAGGTCGTGCTCTCGCTTTACCCCCTTCTTAATCGTAATTCGCGTCTCAACACCAGAAACAAAGTCCTTATCGTCAAAATGGCAATCCAACCAATCATCCTATACGGTTCGCCTACCTGGATGCAATGTGTTAAATATCTAGTAACAAAGCTTCAGATCACCCAAAATAGATAACTGAAAATGGTACTTAATAAACCGTTTTACTTCTCTTCTGAAAAACTACACAGTCTTGCTGCCGTTAGTCCAATTTATAAGCTCGCTGCATCGTGCCGTGATAAATTAATCGCGAAAGCAAATGACTGGCGAACCGAAAACCAGCAGTTGCTACTACCTATTTCTTTGGCCATAAAAAAGCCTCATCGATTTTAGCTAGTTACAAGTAGATAGTTAAGTTATGTTAAGCTAGTAATAAGTTCAGTAGAGGTTTTTGCCTAAATTTTCCTCTAGCTAATTGTAATATTCACATAGAAATACGATACTACACATAGTTTAAAGTAATGTTCAAACGATAGTGAAGTGACATTGTCAGAACATCTACTATATTATAAGGCCTCTGTACCGCATACATTCTTATAAAGAAAATTATATATGTGTATATAAATTAAATATTTTATTCAGTTTGTACAATCTTGAAGACCAGCTTGCATCCACAGAAAAAAAGCTCCAAGTATGCAAATGTGTGATAAAAATTGTGCTATGCTATGCTATATATGTAAAACATGCAACCTAACCCAAACATCCGCAAATATATTGAATGCCTTCGAAAGACGAGTTCTGACGGGAATAATCAAGGCTAAGCTGCACGGAGACCAATGGCAAATTTGATACAACAATGAGTTGTATCAAACTTTGACGGGCTGGAGATCTCAAAAATTGTAAGACTGCGGAAGCTGCAATGGGCTGGCCACGTGAAACGTATGGACGGACAACGAACATCCAAAAAGATATTGGTTGTGGGGAAACTGAGGAAACGTCGGCCTGACTCGGTCAACGAAGAAAGTTCATTGCTCCTCGGATTTTGTTTCTGACTCTCAGATCAATCCAGATATTTCAAATACTTACTGCATTACAGTTCATGACCCCAGATGAACTTCGATAAAAGCTCACATACATTAAAAATCTATCCATCCAAGCCTACTCGTAAATATCAGTTACATCTTTTGAATTCATTAAAAGTTTTCTGAAGCATTTTTTCTCCTCTATGTTTCATTGCATTGAAGAGATACACAATTAACAAATTTCGGTTAATTCCATGATTCTTAAGTTGCGCAATTCTAATAGTTTCCGTTTGGGGCCTTTGGTCCCTCATTGAGTCTGCCCTCAGGTGGTGGACAGAGGGGGCCCTAACCTAAATTAAAAACCACTCGTGGACCTAAAACCGACTAAGTTGAAGCGCTGCCAACGCTTTGCCATAGAACTAGGGCAACAGCTATGACTATCGCAACGTAAAAAGGACTATTCTTTTAGCACTTGGAATCTTACATCATTGAACAGACCAGGTACCCTACGAAGATGTTGATTCTGTATTTTTTTATTTCATCCAGAAGTTGTCTGTTACAGTGCGCTTGGTCTGTCCAATGATCTAACAATCCAAGTTCTAAAAGAATAGTCTTTTGTACATTGCGATAGTCGTGGTCATTTATCTGATTTGATTCAAGGCTGTTGTCCTGGTTTTATTACAAGTAAATACTAAGTGGAGCATTTTCAACGCTTCAATTTAGTCGATTTTAGGTCCACGCGCGGTATTTTATTTCCCACATACGGTACAGTGATGAAATATTTGACATGCTAACGCACACTGTATTTATAAGTGGTAAATTGCAAGGAAACTATGAATTTGGAGTGGCTTTCAATGTCGAGAGCGCACTTAAATAAATTATTACCGAGTTCAAGCCCGTTAATGAAAGGAATTCTTTGATGTCTGGCTGGTAAAATGCCATGCACAGACAAGAAGGAGGCAATCCAGGACAAATTTTACAGCACCCGAAAATGCTCTGGTGATGCCCTGCCGTCAAATGACATTAAAATTGTTTTGGATAATTTCAATTCAAATATCGGCTGAGAAACGCCACGTAGAGGAACAATCAGAGGGTACAGCCTCCTGATAGACTTGGCTACTAGTAGAGGCTTCACTCATTTCCTGCATCGAGACATCCACAAGAGAACGTGGATATCCTATCAGATGATCAGACATTCAACCAATTCGACCATGTTCTCATATGGAAATGAGCGGCCACTAGCTTTCCTGACATGCGCTTGTACCGCGGCGCTATCTGTGATTCGGATCACCACCTTTTACAAGAGTCAAGTCGCGATGCCGCATCTCCAAGAGCTGTAAGCAAGGAAGATCAGTTACCTCAAGGTACCAGATACATAAGCTAAATGAAAGCTCAGTAACGCCCACATAACACTGTTGCGAATTCCGGCGTACCAACTTCCTCCCATTCGCAACTTCAAATTGCCGCCGTTACATCTCCACCTTCCTTTGGGCATTTATACCTTTTTCCGTGTTATTTATTTAATTTTATTAAAAATTTTCCAATTTCCCTATAAGTTTTACTTTCCCATTATCACAATCCTACCCTTTTCCCTTATTTCCAACAAAAATAATAACATATCTACTAATAATTTCAATTTTCCCACAAGCAACATTCCATTGATTAATTCCCACTAACAAAACTTCATTCAATACATTTTCCCAAACAAAACCTAATTTCTTCCTTCATACTAACTAATTCTATTCCCACTAACAAATTTCCATATCTTGCACATCAAGAAACAGTTGAAGTTGCTAATTTGATGAATGGGAGATCAACAAGTCATAGCTCCATTGGTTACGTCGCAAGTTCTCGACCGGGGGTCTGCTGGAACCCTGAGTTCAAGTTCCCCGAGCGCAGAGAAGCACTCTTTTTGGGGTATCGGCAAAATCAATAGTTTACGTATATGTATATGTGACACTTTGCATCTAATCAAGCGCTTCTTGGATTGTGCAAATTGCCATATATGCAAAACAATGGATACTATTGCATTTGTCGATACGGAAAAAAGATGTGTGGGTAGCGGAATCGAAGTGTAATGAACTTCGATTACGTTACCCAAATGCGGCAGCGGTAATTGAAAATGAAAAAGAGATTGCGGAATCGGATTGGATGGAAGTGAAAATGCGGGATTAAGTGGTTGGGATTGGGGGAGTTAGTATTTGACTGGGAGATAAAAAGCAATTGTGTTTGGCGGTGAAGAATGGTTGATTCGAGAAAAGATTCGGTATTTGAATTTGGAAAACACAATAGGGATTGCTTTTGGCGGTGCATTAAATTTTAATTCGGGGAGGAAAGATTTTTTTTTTTGTGTTTTTATCTTGAAAGAAATAGGGGGTTGTCGCGTTTTTTTGTGGAGGTGATTTACGGAATGGATTGTTCGACATGCTGTTTTGAAGAAAAAGGGGATTTTGGGAATCAACAATTCGAGGAAGTGTGTCAATGGTGTCAGTGGTTTGGTTTGGATTAATGACCCAAAGTGATTAGCGGTCGTGAAAGTGCATAGAATACTTAGGAACGACGTGCAATTTATTGTATTAGAAGTGTAGCAAAGATTTGGCGATTCGAGCGGGTCTCGTAGGTAATGATTAAATCCGTTTAAAATTACGAAAAATTGGAAGGTGGTTAAATACATTAACGAGAAAATTACTTTGTTTAATGTGGATAAAGCTGGTTGTGTCTCTTCGTGGAGTGACATTAAATCGGAAATACTCTGAACATTTAAGAACTAAAACCACTCGTTATCAAACGGCCCTTAGCAATAAACAATATTAATAACCGAGTTAAAGTAATTTATTAATTTTTTTCAATATTTTTGGTAGTTGCCCAGTTCCCCTTCTGTTGCAGAGCGCTCCGCAGCCGTAAAAAAGGGTGAGTAGTTTTTAATTCTTTTTTTTTTTCTTTCTTGGTTTCTCTTATTATATGACAAAGCGAATTCATTAATTGATAATTTTCTTGGTGTAAATTTTAGTAGTAGCATTAATTGAAAGTAAATTTACATTTATTTTTGTCTTTGAATCAAATTAAAATTTTTTAAAGGAAGAAAGCGGGCCTATAGAATTGATTTTTTTTTTTTTATAAATTGGTGCCTTGTAAACCAGTTGAAGAAAAAAAATATAAGGCATGAAGTGTTAAAATAATTATTTTTCCCACGACACGACTGAGCGCTAGCCGGCCTCAGTATGCCACCCCGGGCTACACATCCCTCTGTCAAAACTTAATGTCTGCAACTCCGGTGACTTCCGTGGTTTCAACAACACATTGTTCAATAAGTCCCGAGACTAACCCAGAGATGGTGCTACTAGTACAAAACTGGCCATGTTTCCATAAAGTGCGAACCTTTACATGAAACGTGTATAAATTTCACGTCGATCAGATCACAGACAGGAGAGTTATCGAGGTTAGAGTAAAGTCACTCTAACCTCGACCACACATGAAGAAGAAAAAAATCATTTTTCACCGAGACAATGCACCATGCCACAAGTCCATGAAAACAATGGCAAAATTGAACGAATTGGGCTTTGATTTGCTTCTGCACCCTCGTATTCGCCAGATTTAGCCCCCAGCGACCACTGGCTCTTTGCTGATCTTAAAAAAATGCTCCAGGGAATGAGGAGGTCATTGCCGAAACTGGAGCCTATTTTGAAGCAAAGGATACATCCTTCTATAAACATGGTATAGAAATGTTGGGAAGGCGTTGGAAAGATTGTATCAAGGCGTTGGAAAGATTGATGAATAAAAATGATTTTTGAAAAAAAATGTTGTTTTCGTTGTTAGTCGCGGGACTTAATGAACGATTTGGTACATGTCAGCAACATATCTCAACATATCTCCGTAGGTGGGAGAAAGTAATGATGAGATCAAAACCATGTGGAAGACAGTCAGAGATGCGGTAACAGAAGTGGTCGAAGAGGTCGTGGGGCACCAGCTAAAGAAAAGGAGAAGCGACTGGTACGATGAAGAATGAAATGAAGTGGTTGAAAAAATAAACCCCCAAAAAAGAATATACCCAGCCACCAACTCGGAAAAAACCCTATAACACCATCCGACGACAAGCTAAAAAATGTGCCGAAGGAAGAAACGATTGACCATCAACACCAAGATTCAACAGATAAACGAAAAGTCAGATTGGTTTACGCCTTTATTAAGCAACTAAGATACCGCTTTAATCTACAAACAAGTTTTTGCAAAGTGAACAGGGAGCAATCATAGGCAATCGAGCCGAAATCAAAAACAGATAGCCGCAATGTTTCCAGAAGCTATTTACAGCATCCCCAAAAACTACTGAAGCTATGAACATTCCAGAAGCAGCACTAGAAGCATCAGTTTTTGTGCCAACTAGAGACAAACTACAGGCAGCAGTACTAAACCTCAGAAAAAATAAGGCTCCCGAATAATGTGGAATACCAATAGAACTGTTCCAAAGTGAGGCCCATATTAAAGTTGCCTTCTCCATCGACTTATATACTGAATATGGTACTCCGGTCAAATTTAGTTTTTAAACAATTTCAAATCTGCCACATAAAACTTAGAGTATGAGACCGCTGATCTAGTACACCTCAATGATGTATTAGATTGACGAATAGAATGTAATTGAGCGGATGGGTTGATGTCTACGTCAATTTGACGTATCCGGGGTGGAAAAAAAAAGATGTTCACGAGCGAATTCAGATAGTGAATAATATTCGCCTGCAAGACACGTCAGCTTATTTGGTTCAATTGCTAGTAGATGCAAAATAATCGAACAGTCGGTAATAGTGTTAGACGTTGTGGCCTTCTTTAATAGGGGCAAAAATGCTTGCAAGAAGAAAATCGTTGCAAAGATAAGATCAAAGTCAGGGTGGAGGTTGCATCGATTGGTCTCGAATCAATTTGTCGGAGTTTGGGGGGCGTTTTCCGACGAAGAAAAAGTAACGCGATGCACTGATCGAAATAGCGGTGTCTAGTTTACACCTGAATGAAATCGGGAAGAATCGGTTGCTGCCGATAGAAGGAGTTCTGCAGCAGCCGCAATAGTGGGTATAACATCAAAGAACAGTCCCGTTGAAGTTAGCGAGAAACACAACTGTTAACACAAACACCAGTGAGTGTGGCAGTGTTAGCGACAGGCACAGGTTTTACCAATGCAACAGCTATCTCTGATACTGCTGAACTCTCATCCGCGTGATTGCCTCTACCGAATATATCATCAGCGCCAATCCCACATTAAAGTCTTGCGCAGCCTTGCGGACTATTGGAAGGTACCTAAACAAAGAAACACAAACTCTCAAAACTCTACTTTTAAATGTGAGTCAAATGTACGTTTCGTTTTTTCGAACATTTATGAGGAACCCTTTACTGAACTCTGGCACAATCAAGCATAGCCGTGGGTTGCAACGTCTTCCCTAGCAAACAACTCGGCCTTTTCATTTCAAGTTATAACTTATTGTTCAATGTAATATTTTGAGACGCGTTTATTGACCCCTTTCGAATTTGTCTATCGATAAAACTGATTTGAGCAATTGAGCGGTTGTTCCTCACTTTGATAATACAATTTACAGGCGCTCGAGACTCTAGGATTATGGCGAGTGTGAATCGAGTAAGAATTTACCTACTTTTTGTTGCTAAATTTTTGGCTTAGTTGATAATTGTTCATGCATACTTGCCCTACTTAACGTCGTATTCGGTCCAAGAAAATTTAGCAATGCGCTGGCGGAATGAAACATATACGCAATAAATGTGTAAGTGATTTGCATTGCAATCAAGTGTTTGATTGATCAAATTCATTCTGAATTTAATATTTGTAGTAGGCGGACGTTTTCTTTTTGGCCAAAAAGTTTATGTAGTATTTTATAAATTGCAAAGCGTATGAAATACGTAATGCGAAATTAAATGTACCGAATACTTTTTTTTTAATTGAACGCTTGCATATGATGATGTGATTCATGGTGATAATTTTTAAATTAAACAATAATTGATGGTGGCTCGTTGTAAACAATTTGCGCAAAAAAATGAAGGCTACGCATCCTTTTCATACTTTCCATATCAGGTAAATAGGAATAAATTCACTTGAGAGACAGACGCGCGTTACCTACCTTACCGTTGCAGTCATAGAAATTATAAACAAAAACAAGCGCTCATTGAACACTTGTATATTTCCTTTTTTTTAATGATCTTTGTAAGTTTCCTTTTTAGGGTTTTGTACTAAAATACAAAGCCCTATTGCAATCACGACCTTTGTCCGTCTATCCATCCGTCTGTCCGTCCGTCCGTCCGTCTGTATGTCACAGCACTTTTTCTCCGAAACTATAGAGGCTACAGCCATGAAACTTTGTGGAAAGGTCTGAAGAGGTGACTTCTTGAAAGTTCAAGGGTGGGAAAATTTTTCAAAGGGGTTCAAGGGGGGTCTCCCCATGTGGGGAGGTGACCCCTCAAAAAAAAATTTTCACCATTGGTAGTCGAGTAGGGAGTCATTGGAAAGGTCTCAATGAGATCTTTCCAAAACAAGTCTTAAAATTGCCTTATGAGTACCGAGTGGGGCAGGGGAAGGGGAAATGTACGAACTTTTCGCGAACTCCCCCTTGTGATTGGACACCATTCATCCGAAAAATCTGAAAAAAATCATGAATGTAGGCCTTAATGCGTGAAACAAGAACAAATACATGAGAAGTCAAAATTCACTCAACTTTGTTAGTAATAGTATGATTTGTCGATTTTATGTTTTCTTGAATAAAATACAAACGGTACCCTTAAAATCAATAAAATTTACCAAACAGATGACTATTTATAAGATTGATCTTTTCTGAAAGTTTCATAAAGATCGAATGGTATTTAACGAAGTTATAATGATTTGAATTTTCCTGTATTACTATGGAACAATATGCCCTATATTACTATGGAAACATATGGCTATGGAGCCATATGCGCTTTTTACCGACTTAGACACTGCAGCTTTGCTAGGATTTGTAATTTCAGGAATGATAGGTATCATGAAGATGAGTACGTACAATTGAAAAAATTCGAAGAGGCAGGAGAGAGCTCCTAGCAAAAGGGCTTTGTAACCATTCTAAGATTCGAAAAAAACAGGCCATGAATCGATGATTACAGTACAGAGCAGTGGCCTCTGAAAAAAAATTTCATGAAAGGTAGCCAATATGAGTATCAACTGAAAGTTCTCTATGAGAGCTTTTCAAAACAGTTCTTAAACTGACAGTTTCAGTGGGGGCATAGGGGGGGGGGGGGGGGGAATACATGAAAATGTGTTTCCTCCCTCGCGAATGGACACCCGTGATTTATTAAATCTGAAAAAATTACCAAGGGAGATATTTATGGGTATAACCATAACAATTACCTCAGAAGTCAAAATTTTTTCAACTTTGCTAATAACAGTATGATCCTCAAACATGACATGTTTCTTGATTTTATTCGCTGCTGGTTAATGCATTTTGTAAGTAGAGTACAAAACCCTTCTGACAGAGCAAAGGTCTGTCTACCCAACTTGTTTTAAATGATTTGTGTGAGTTTCCTTTTTTTAAATGATTTTTGTAAGTTTCCTTTTTTTTAATGATTTTTCTAAGTTTTGTTGAGCGAGAATAGATTTTTTTTATTGTTAAACGTAATAAACTTCGGTCTTTCCATTTTGTTTTGTTGGACCGGGTATAGGACCCGTAACGATGGCAGGCCCCTCCTATTATATGGGCTAGCCATCGGGCGCGCCTCTCCGTTTTTTTGCTGTTTAACAGGGGCTCTTGCCGGGTAGAGTGTCCTTCCGCTCGCGTGCCTTTTTATGGTATAGAGTTATGTGATTCGATCACATAATTCTATATCATAAATTGGCCACGTCTATATTTCTCATTTGATGGGAAAATTCATGTGAATTATGTTTGTATGAGTTTTCCACTCAAATGGGAAATATATGGCCACGTCTACGTTTGGATATTGATCCGGTTGGGAGGGTGCGAGGGGCATCACCTCCATCTGGATGCCCCGCTCTTATTTGTAGGCCATAAGAATCTTCGGGTAACGACAAAGTCCTCCCAAGTCCGTCTGTCTTCCCCAGGTTCAGTTTGTCCTTTGCGTCAGCAATTTCCGACCCTTAGTTGTATCCCTCCGTTTCGACTTCGTGGGTGCGAAATTTTTTTTTGTAGAGGGTCTTTGTGCTGGGGGGAAAACCCGCCCCACGACACCGCAACGCTAGCCTACCAGCGCATTCACGCATCCCCAGACAAGGCCAATCTTGGCGGATCCCAACATCCTCTTCCACTGAGGCAGCATTTTCTATACCTTACTTTCACTAGAAGGAACAGTTACCAGAGGACTAAGGGATAAGTATAATATGTCCTATCCAAAAAAAATGGGACAAGCTAACTTACGAAAATTATAGAGACATCGCTTTATTGTGTACGTCATATAAACTGCTCTCCAAATTCATAGAACGGAAATAAAAGCCGTACAAATATTCTCAATTAAGCAGGTACTCGAAAAGTGCTGAGAATATAACATCAACGTACACCAACTCTTTGTAGACTTCAAGTAAGCATATGATAGTTTTGAAAGAAATGAACGCAGAGGACTACAATCTTGAAAGTGTGGATAGTTATTTTTATCTTGCAGCCAACCTGAATGAAAGAGGCATTGGAAAGGACGAGGCTGAGCATCACATAAATGCCGCTAGTGAAGCCTATTACTTCGTACTTAAGATTCTAAGGTCCAGAGTTGTACACAGCACAATAAGGTCCGTATTTCAAATCGCTAGTCAAATCTGTGCTGTTTTGTGGAAGTGAAACATGAACCCTGATAGGCATATCCAAAAAGGCGGTGAAATAAGAAACGGAGTGGATGCTATTTAAAATCATGAGTTGTTTGAATTATTTCGCGAACCATCTGTATCTGCCTGCGTAAAGTTACGCAAATTGCAATGGTTGAGCCATGTAAAAAGAGTAGAACAAAACTGACTCCGGAAAAGAACATTAAAAGGTCGAGCATATCGTAGACGTACAGCGGGAAGACTGAGGACTTGATGGGAAGGCACGATAGAAGCTGACGACAGATCCTTGCCGGGAGTGATTTATTGACTAACGAGGTCAGAGCCGTGGTGATTGGAGGAGATTCATCGTGGAGGCTAAGGCCCGGCTTGGATTATCTCCCCATAAATGTAGATGAATCAGGTGGTAAGCGCAGAGAATAAGTCACCGTAGAGGAAGAAGGAATTCAGTAGTATAACCAAAAGAATTTTCTTTGTTTGGCTAACGCCGAATTTTTCCATATGGTTAAATGATTGGAGTTTCAAGGGGGTCAAATCATTTTCGGTAAGATTATGAAAGGAAGTTTTTCAAAAATTTGAATTAGCATAGACCGTATCATTACTTGATTATATAGGAAGATTCATTATGAGGTTTGGGTTTTAATCTCAAATAAAAGGCATAGAGTTGAATTTTAAAGTAAAAATTTCATTGTGAGTCGAAAGAACAATTTATGACATTTACTCTTTAAGGATTATCTCGTTTAAATGTTGACCGCGACCACGCCGTTAATGGCCCATCCTTAGAGTCCAATTTTGGACAACGGATTCGATTCGTCACGGTCTTCAGCCACACTCTCAGCTGCAACTGCTATATTTTCTTCACTACGCGCTAGATGTGGTCTAACTGGTCGAGTATCATCCGATAATGTCTCAAATTTGCGTATGGTATTGACTATAGTGGTTTCGGTAGGTTGACGATGCACTCCATAAGTTGCTCTTAGAGCACGAATTTCTCGCAGAACGCAGATTTTCGTAATACAGCTGAACAATTTGGATATGTTGTTGGGGTATAAGTCTTTCCATGATGATTTTATTTATTTATTTATTTATTTATTCAAGTCCATTTAACAGACAGAAATCCAATTACAAAATAGACTTAGACAATTAAATATAGTTAAATATAATTTAGAGTAAGACAAATCAATACAACAAATCAAGCAGAAAAGAGTTAATCTAAAACATGTAAGAAATGAAGATAGAGTCAAGATCAAAATTTATAAAATATAGTGCTAAGGAACATTAATCACTATTCGCAAAAAGTAACATCTTTAATTTAATTTTAAAAACAAAGTAGGACGTGGATAGAGAGCCAAGCTCGAGGCTGTTATGCATTTTGATGATTCGTGGCATAATTGAGTGAAAATATAAATCTGTTCGGGCGTACGGAACCTCGAGAATGTGATTAGACCGACTAGGTCGTGCATACAGTCTGTATTGCAAGTCTGCGCTTAGGGTGGAGGCAATTTGTTGGTGGTACATTTTAAAAAGGAAATATTGATCTAAGAAGGTTCTACGGGACGACAGAGAAGGGAGACGAAGTATGGATAGACGATGCTCATAAGACTCATAAGCTACGTTGAATTTGAAAAACACAATACGGGTAAACTTACGCTGAACAGCTTCTAGTGAGTTCATGAGATATAAATGTCTAGGAGACCACACTACTGAGCAGTACTCAAGGAGCGGGCGGACAAGACACGTGAACAAGCGAACAGTGGTAGCAATATTTGCAAATTTATGCAAATGCCGCATAAGAAAACCCGAAACTTTTGATGCCTTGGTAATTAGGCTAAAAATGTGGACAGCAAATTTAAGCTTGGGGTCAAATATTACACCAAGATCTTTACATGAGTCTGCAGAGGAGAGAACAACATCACATAGGGTGTAATTAAAAATCAAAGGGACAATTTTCAAAGTAAAAGTCATTTTAAAACATTTGGAAACATTAATACGAAGGGAGTTTACATTACACCAGTTATACAGGTTAAAAAGATCAATTTGGAGTTGCTGACAATCTTCAAGGGATCTAATTGTCTGGAATACTTTGAAATCATCAGCATACAGGAGACAAAAAGAGGAAATTACAGAAGGAAAATAATTGATAAACAGTTCGAAAAGAAGAGGTCCAAGGATTGACCCTTGAGGGACACCAGATGTAGGATTGAATGGAAAGGAAATTGTGCCATAGAGATTGACATAACATGAACGGCAGGATAAATATGATGAAATCCAAGAATGTAGGGAACCGGATATGCCAAGCAAAGCTAACTTTTGACAGAGCAGAACATGGTTCACGGAGTCAAAAGCTTTAGAGAAGTCCGTGAATATTGCATCTACTTGAAGCTGTTTATCTAGAGCTCTTGCAATATAGTCTTCGAACTCAGCCAAGTTCGTAGAAGTTGAACGACCCTTTAAGAATCCATGTTGCTGTGGTGTGACAAATGAACTCAGGGACTCAAGAAGCCTGTTGTGCACAAGTCGTTCCAGCAGCTTAGAGAAACAGGAGAGGAGTGATATGAGACGATAGTTTGAGGCAGATGATGGGTCGCCGTTTTTAAAGATAGGAACAACATTTGTATCTTTCCAGTACGTTGGAAAGGTGCCAGTACCAAGACTGAGATTGAATATAAGGGAAAGAGGAATACACAAAGAGGAACAAAGTGACTTTACAAATATATTAGGTAATCCATCAGGACCAGGGCTAACATTCGGATCGAGCAAGTTAATAAGGGATTCCACTTCAGAAGGATCAGTGGAATAGGATGTCATTGATGCTGGATAAGTTTGAATTGAATTTATGGGGGAGTGTAGTATGTCAGAACAGGAAAAAGTAGAGGAAAAATATTCGGCAAATAGGTTAGAAATATCCTGAATGGAGGAGGCTTCAGTGTTAATCCATTTGACAGTATGCGGGATGGAAGAGGAAGATTTAAAGGATCGGATGTATGACCAAAAGAGTTTAGGGTTATTTGTCAGGAGGGAACTCTCTAAGCTGCTAAAGTAGTTTTTCATGGCCGTTTTGATCTCTGTTTTAGCCAAAGAGCGCAATCTGCAGAAATTTTGCCTAGCATCATCACTTCCGGTCAATTTATAGTGGCTATGCCCCTTATCTTTGGCTCTTAAGGCACGAAGAACACTTCGGGTAAGCCAAGGCTTCATTTTCGTATTGCGAGGAGCTTGGAGCGGAGTGTAAAGAGCAATCAGATTATCCAGGTTATCATAGAATTTGTTCAACGAACTATCGCAGTCAAAACTAGTGAAGAAGGTATACCAGTTGACCGAGTCCAGATTGGTTTTAATTGCCTGATAATTTGCTTTAAAGAAATTGTAACGACAAACTGAGGCACCTCTGGGGTTTAAGGGTATCAACGGATAGTGCCAGAGACAAAGGTGGATGATGGAGATCAGGTTGAACATAAGGATGTAAAACGGGAGCTATAGATAGACACCTAGTTTGAAAATTTGACATGACAAGGTCCAGAAGACGACCATTAGGGTTACGGATATGATTAAATTGTGAAAAAGAACAAAGGGAAAGAATGGAAGAAAGTAACAAAGAAGGATTATTTGTTGAGGAAATACCAGGTGTTGTTAAGTGGTCCCATTCCACTGCCGGTAGATTGAAGTCCCCACAATTTATAATTTTGGAATGTGGATGACGAGCAAGAAGATAGGCAGAGAGTTCATTTGCCAAACAATACTGAATAAAAATTACATTATAGTTGGACAGGAGTCATGCGTGATCTGTCAAAAAAAGCCTTTTGAAAATGAAACCTCATAATGAATCACCCTACATTTTGTGTAATTTATTTGTGAAAAGATTGATTCTTTCATCGTGAAGAAGTGGAAGGACTTCGAAAATTACAACGAAAATTTGAATTTCTCTGGTTTCAAATATTCATTTAATACTCCTGGCTAAATTCATGTCAGCTTGCAATCAACTATTTATGAATTCTGAATCGAATTTATTAAATGGTGTGGTTGTCAGGAGTAATCCAAATCCATATGATTTTAATGTTTTACAGAAAATTTCAGAAATGGATTTCTGAGAAATCAGTTTACGGAAAATGTGCCCCGTCTATATAGGATGTAAGTGTTGAATAAATAAATCAAGCGCTCTTTTCGAACAATTTATCGTTTGTTATGAAAATAAAATAAGACTATTCTGTAATTATTTCAGTTTTTTCATTTTTCAAAGACCAAGAGTGGATTGGAGTGGACGTTTGAACCACAATGAATCAGTCATTGCATGGGGTAAGCATTTGTTCCTATGTCGTAAAAAACATACTTACAGCGGCGTATATGATTTTAATTAATTTTTTTTCGCTCTATGGATGACTTTGCTTTATAGTTTGCATATGCTCTTTAATTTATTTGCTTGTCAACAACAATCCCCAAACCAAAATAATAACTATTTTTATTAGCAGAATTTCAGATTACATCATTCTTTCGGCATAACATCATAGTCTGGCATTGAATTCGGAGTCTCTAATTGTTAATAATTAAATGCTTTCCGAGGTATTAATTCGCAAAGTCGATTGTTCTGTTCATGATATCACCATTACTTCCACAAAGAATGAATTTCCTAAATAAAAACCCCAAAGAAAAATCTCATCTTTTCTCCATGAAGATTTTATCACTAACCACACGATGATTGCAATAATGACTATTGATCGATTCGCACCTGTATCTACCTGTATGCATAAAACTTATTTTTTGTGAATTGTCAATGTGGTGCTGGTATAGCATTAAATTGCTAAGGAAAACATCAACTCGACATACAAGTACGGCCAACCGACTTAGAGAATTCATCAATTCGATGTCTAAGCATAAAGTTGACCTCAAAATTTTAGGTGCTGGGTTAGCAGTTGTTAAGAGTTTTTATCGTTAATCTATATGGCCTTGAACATGTTTAAGATTGTTTTTGTTCTGGATACTTACTCACTGCACGCTTTGGAAACTTGTTTGCGAAACTTTTTATCAGCACTTTCAATTCATAGCATGATGAGTAGGAAGGTAAATACTTCTTGGAAAATAAATTTGTTAGATGAGCACTTGTGGTTCCGCGATAATTTCACCGAACTGAGAATTGCTATCTACGCAATAATGCAATAAACACCAAAGTTTGCAAAATGCAATAGAAGCGATAATATTCTTCGGAAAATTTTAAATCGGTTTACACACATCAGTACGGAAGCAATACTTCAGATTTCATTTTAAAAAATTCTCCAAATAAATGTTCCTCCAACTTTTCCAGAAAAACGCAAATATTGTAAATTTAACGTTAAACAAATATATATTTCGGAGGTAAGAGTTCCTCCTTCTTCAGCGTTTTTTGTTATGGTTTAGTTCCAAAAGTATCCGCTTTTTATATCCCTTACATTACTTACATTTTACCTGTTTTTGTCTTTGAGACCTATCAATTAACCTACATCCTTAATTACATTTTATTATCCCTGCTTAAGAGGTATTATTTATTGCTTTTCCCTTATCGAGTTTTTGTTTTTATTACTGCTATTATAATTCATTTATTATATTTTAAATATAATTTAGATTTAATTTTATTTATTTATTCATGAACCAAACAAGGTACAAAATATTTACATTGCATTAAAGTTCCATTTTATTTTCTTAACAATTACAATTGGGGGGAAATGCGCTAAGGAATTCCAGGACAGAGGATATTTAAGGATTCAAGGTTTTAAGTAAGTTTGTTTTAAAAGTGGCCTTCGAAATGCCTGGTGTATAGCAATTCTTCACGTTGTTAAAGATTCTGCAGCATTTATTAATAGGCTCACTATCTGCATAGACAGTTCTATGATGGGTTACTTTGAGAAAAGGAGTATGCCTAGTTTGTCTCGTTGCATTATTAAAATTAAACTTCGTGGAGAGTGATTCAATCTGAATACCTTTTTCGATATTTAAAAAGGCGAAGCAGCAAGATGAGATTTGTCTTCTTAATGACAGAGAAGTCATGTTTAGTTGTTTAAGCTTTTGCGAGTGTTCTGGTAAGGTTGAGAATTGACTGGGATCGTAAAGATCCCTTAAGGCAAATAGTACAAACTGCTTCTGGATGGACTAAGTCTATTTGAGTGTATTTCAAAGATTGGGTCCCAGACAATGCTCACGAAAAAGGGCCGTGTACAAAGATTTTGTTACCCATATATTCTTGAACTCCTTCGCACGTCTTTTAATGAAGCCTAGCTGCTTATTAGCCTTCGCTAAAATTTTATCATAATGTAAATTAAAACGCAGCTTGTGATCCAAGATGACACCAAGATCATTAACATGCACAACTCTTGCCAGTTCGACATTATTAAGGAAGTGGGTATTGCTAACGAAGTTTTTTTTTTCGAGAAAAACTTATGACCTGACATTTACTTGCGTTGAGTTTAAGTTTATTAATCTCACACCATTGTTGAAGGCAAAAAAGTTTAGTTTGAAGAAAGCTCGCTTCAGTTTGTGAGCCAATAGCGTGGTAAATTTTTAGGTCATCAGCATACAATAGGTGTGGTATACCCGCCAGTTCTTTTGGTAGATCAGATATGAACATGTTAAACAGGAGAGGTCCGAGGTGACTACCTTGTGGCACGCCCGATGATGCTACAATTTTCTTTGAATAGTAACCCTGACATTTTATAGTTTGAGTGTGATGAGAAAGGTAGGATATAAGGCAATTCAGAAGAGACCCAGAGATCCCAAAGTTTTGCAATTTGTTATTAAAATGGAGTGATTCACTTGATCAAAAGCCTTACTAAAATCAGTGTATACTGCATCAACCTGCTGGAGTTTTTCCATGGCATTAAGAGCATCGGAAACCATGATTAATAGATTAGTGGCAGTTGAGCGGCCTTTATGGAAACCATGTTGCTGGTCATTAAGGAATGGATCAACAAAGGTGGCGAGCCTATCATGTATCATTTTTTCAAATAGTTTTGGTATAGTGGATAGTAGTGCGATGCCTCTGTAATTCTCCACTGATTTTTTGTCTCCACTTTTGTGGATGGGTGTAAGGTTGGATTATTTCCACACAGTCGGAAAGACACCTGATGAGAGAGATTTATTAAAAATTATGTGCAGCGGTTTGGATACCTGTGTTAGACACTGAAATAAAAAAGATGGAGGAATATGGTCTGGACCAGGGCCTTTATTCAGGTCCAGATCGTTAATGGCTTTATGGATTTCTTCTAAAGTAAGAGTTATTTCTGCAACACCACCATTATGAGGTATTTGCGTCTGATGATGTACCGGTGAGCTAGCAGGCAGAAAAACTTCCTGGAAGTATTCAGCAAACATATCACAAATTGTTTTACAATCAGAGGAAGTAGTTTCTCCCTTAGTCATTTTTGCTGGATACCCAGACGATTTTCTTTTAGTATTTACAAAATCATAGAATTTCTTAGGGTCACGCATTATATTTTCTCCTGTTATATTAACGAAGAGATAGTATCCCTTTCGAGACTTTTGAGAAAATTCGTTGGCCAAGTTTTCATAGCTTACCCTGATTTGTTCGTTTGGGTTTGGACTATTTTTTAAGATCTTGTAGAGTTTATTTCTATGATTTCGTAATTGTCTAAGCTCTCTACCTAGCCATGGTGCAGATTTCTTATTTCTTTTCTTTATTTTAGGGACGAAATTTTCAACGGCGTCAAATAATATCTGATAGAATGATGATACTGCATCATCTAAGTCTAACATTGAAAGAGTTTCTATCCATTCTATAGTTTCTAAATAGGCTCTAATACCTACATAGTCTGCATTTTTAAAGTCAAATACAATTTCATCATTGTAAAAATTCGATGTTTTCAGATCAGATGTAGAAAGTTCAACAGAAAAAGCTCTATGATGTTTAGTATTGGAAAACAGGTTTTCTTCATCAGTCGTTGGACATACTACTACTTCGTCAACAAAATCCATGAAAATTAAATCTAACCAGTTGCCATTTGGGTTTGGCGTTGGAGCAGTTTGCTGCAAATCATTGCCATAAAATGTATCGACTAATTTATTGTCAATGGAGTCTTTAAGGTTCAAAGGAAGGAGATATTTTTCATTTTCTTCAACAACAAAGGATAAGTGAGGACGATTGAAGTCACCTAAAATGATGATTCTATCATTTTCATTAAGGGATGACATGACTGAAGAAGCTACCTCAAAGAAGTCGTTGTAAATAGTTTCGTCAGAATTGGGAGGTATATACACTACAGCGATGTATAAAAACACATGACCAAGGATAACTCGCACAAATATATGTTCGAAGTCTTTAGAGGATGTAGTTTTTTTTTTTTTATGGTAGGGAGGTGAAGGCATTTATGCCCGCCGAGTCTGGCAGTGTGGGACTCCCATGGAGGATACCTTTAGACTACCCACTAAACACCTCCCCTGTCAATCTGAGAACCTAGCCTGGAACCGTTTGACACATTACTTCGGGCCAGGTCTCGTTTTGTTACGCCGTGGGGCGCCTTCAAGCTCGGGAGTCCCTTTCCTAGCGGGAGGGGAGGGGGGAAGAGGAATTGCCAGAAGAGCGATCCCCCAGCCCCAGTGCCTCCGGCTGCTGTGAGTCCCTTTTATATTTTAGGACTGCCCGAGCATAATGTGCCACCTGGTTCCATTTGTCAACCGATTCGAGCATCACCGCAACTATATTATCCGGGGTGAGCTCTCCCGTCTCCCTGTAGAGTTCCCTTCGCAGCCTGGCCCATTTGGTACACGCAAAAAATGTGTGACAGGCATTGTCTTCCTCTCCTGGGCAAAACCGACAATCGGGAGACCGTGACTTGCCGATCTTGTGCAGGTAAGACTGAAAACACCCGTGCCCGCTCAAAAGCTGGGTCAGATAGAAGTCAGTCTCACCATGCCTTCGATTTAGCCACGGTCTCACATCCGGGATGAGGCGCGCAGTCCACCTTCCCTTCGTGCAATTCCTCCAAGACTGCTACCAATCGTTGAGCGAGCGTTGTCTCTTCTCGCGGACGACGATCTCCCTCGCATCCTCGTTTCGGCGCAGGTAAATAGCGCGGCGCTCTCTAGCAAGGAGGGCGACAGGTATCACGCCTGCAATCACTCTCACCGCCGAGTCAGAGACTGTTGGATACGAAGATGCAATTCTCAGTGCTCCTCTTCTCTGTACCTGTGCCAATCGTTTTCGGTAGACCTCCTTGCTGAGAGCTTCGCCCCATACCTCTGCTCCGTACAGTACCACTGACCCTACAGCACTCATCAAGAGGCATCTTCTTGATGGACTGGGTGCCCCTACGTTGGCCATAAGTCGACTCAGGGCCGATATTCCCGAAGCAGCCTTCTCAGCCGTTGCCCTGATTTGCTCAGAGAAACTCATCTTCGAGTCGATCAGTAGCCCCAGGTACTTCACCGCTGGCTTCGATTCGATCTGTATATCTCCAATACTGATCATCCTTACTCTAGGGATTCTCTTTTTTGTCAAGATGACCACTTCGGTTTTCTCCAGTGATAAACTGAGAGGATGTAGTTGGAACCACTTCACATAATAGGAAATTTTTTATAGCAATTAGAACTCCACCTCCTCTAGATTGACCTGTCTCGATCAAAGCGGTGGAAAGTCCAACTATCGTCAAGAATTTCCGTATTTGTATACGAGCTATTCAATCAAGTCTCGGTGATGGTAATAACATTAAAGTGGCAGGATTTGGCGTCAATAAATAAATAATTTAATTTTCCTCTTATACCACCGCAATCGTGGTAGAAGAGACTTTGGTTAGGAATGATATTTCTTAAAGTCATCTCAAGATTTTTGAAGAGCAGCGATGTGTTTTGATCTCACATACGATCCATAGTTTTCTAAATCCTTTTTTACCTGATCGGAGCTCACACTAAATTGCTCATGGAAACGTATAAAGACAAGTGTCAAGGTTTTAAGGTCAGTAGGAAGCCCTTCCTGTTTATATTTTAACCTTTAAGTTGGTTTTTGTCTTCCCTTCGACACATGTAGTTTCAGGAGAATCGTGCAGATAGGAAAGAAAAATACGAGCATCATTATAAATGTTGGGGTCTCGCAAACGTGATATAAGGTATTTACTCTCTAGATCACATTGAGAGTTGATCGTGGCCTTAACTCTAGGAGGTACTAGCGGATCAAATACTGTTTGCGTCATTGCTGATTCAACAAGTGGAGCTTCTGGTATATTAATATATCCAGAAGAAGATGGCTTTTGGTCATCTACGCGTACAAATTTTATTAGTGGGAAGCTATGGGTGGTTTTAGGGTTTGAATTATTAGTTGTGATGACTTTTTGTTGAATTTCGGAATTTTTATCCATTTTGTTACTTTGAGCCACAAGCGATTCGTTGATGGATTTGTTGGGTAAAGGAAGATTGCTCAAAGGTGAGGGTTTACATTTTATATTAGAATTAAGCTTATTTTTAAAACTTTGCTTACTACTTTTCTTCGCATTATTCTGTTAACGCCACTTGAAGAACTTGATGCCATTCCATGATAGATATGTACTTTCTCCCTGATGATTGCTGAACAACCAAGCATACTGCGTTGGAATGTGAAGTTTGAACGTTGGTCGATGGGTTTTTTTCCTTCTAGGGAGAGATTCGACATAGCAGTCACTGATGCAAAACTCGGCCCGAACAAAACGAAGAACCCAAGCCTCATCAGCAGCTGATGGTGCACCTTGAACGAAAAACTTCTCGTAATTGCTCTTTTCGTTGTGTAGTTGACAAGTTGTACTCGTTGACTTTGCGTTTGCCTCATGAATTCTGGCTACCCGTTTGTGCCATTCATCCTCGGCCCAGAGAGTGCCAAATTTTGATATCATGTTAGATGTGTCTTCAGCAATTCCATTTAGTGACAAGTCACATACAGATGTTACCTCATCAACGTTTGTTACATGCTGGTTTTCGTTTACTAACACAGTATTATCGGCCTCTAGCATTTCCTCATTTAATGACTTGGCACCATAAGAGGATGTATGCTTTGACTGCTCATGTTGGTAATCGGATTGATGGTCCAGAGGGGAATTGATCCAGAAGTTAATGACAGCAAAGAGCATCGAAGTAGACGACATACTAGTGTCTTTTGACGTGAAAGCACTTTTCCCAAGTGTCCCAGTACAACAGGCGTTGGCGTTGTTCGAGGATTGGCTAACTAGCCAGAGTGATTTCAAAACATCAAAGAAGCGATTAAGATGTTTCTACAAATTGGCAACTCTTTGCATGTCAGAGGCCTATTTTACCTTCAGAGGAAGATATTTCAAGCAAAAATCCGGCGTGGCAATGGGGAATCCATTGTCCCCCCTCTTGAGTGAAATTTTTATGGGATGGGAAGAACAAAGAATAGCTGAAGAGAGGGTCTTCCCAAATATGTGGATCCGTTATGTTGACGACGTTCTCGCGATAGTGAAGAGGGAGAAAATAATACATAAAAATATCACCTTCACAATAGAAGTGGAGAACAACAACGAAATACCTTTTCTAGACATTAAAATAATAAGAAATAATAATGTTTTAGAGTTTGATATTTTCAGGAATCCCACGAATACACAGAGAACTCGTACCAAACAAAGGTGGCAACGTTCAACAGTTGGATATACCGAGTGCTGACGACTCCGTTAACGAAACAGCGATATGAGCGAGAGAAGACGTTTATTTTGAGTACAGCGAAGAAGAACGGATACAAGGAAAGCGAAATCTTGTTAATACAAAGGAAAATGGAAACAAGACTAAAAGCGGCATCGCTAACCACTCTCCATGAACAAAACCGGAACCAAGAACAAAACCAAAGAGCAGCAATAACGTATTCAAAGATCTTTGGGAAGATCGGGAAAATCCTGAAGAAAGTTGACATAACAGCGATACCCACGAGCCGGAAATTCAAAATAGGATCCAAACTAGGCACACCGAAGGATAGGAAGCAGACGGATGAAAAACGTGGCATATCTCGAATTACCTGCCAGACATTGTACATCGGATAAACTAAGGGATCAGTCAAAACAAGTTTCAGCGAACATATCAAGGAAGCAGAGAAGCTAAAGTCAAGGAAAGCACCTGGTGATACAGCTAAGTCCGCCGTCGCCAAGCATATTGTGGAAACTAATCACGCAATCAATTGGGATGATCTTGAGGTAATACAAGACGTGAGCAACAATCGGAAATTGAACGTATATGAGAGCCTTTGGATTATTCGACAATTGGAAAACGCACGGCTCAATGAAGATGTGGGCAACGGTTACTCAAGGATACTAGATCTAATTAATATTAAATCTAAATAATATTTAAAATATTGTCGCGTGTTATTGGTTCGCGGCCTATAATTTTAATGTTCCGGGAAAGTGAAAACGCAATGTCTTTTAATTTAAGTTAAAAGAGTTTATTTAATTAAATAAAATGCACAATAATCAGTTAACACTTTCACTAATTTTAATTTTCACTATTAAAATTAAAATCTAACACTTGTCCATAAATTTTTTATCGCAATTGTCTTCTAAATTACTTCACTATTACGAAACACACTTTGCACTCAAACAATCAATTGTCTTTACTTCGCGTTCCACTATATCGCAGTTTTCTTATCGCGGTCGAATGAATGATGATCCCCCATTCATTCAGCTCGCCTTTATATAGGGTCTCTACCTATTCACCCATTTCTCGTTTATTGGCGAATGTTCTACCGAGAAAATTAATGAATGGAGTGACGTCACTTGCAGATGTTGATCATGCTTGTTGGGTTCTCGTGGTTTCGAGTGAATTCGTGTTCTTCATTGTTGTGAAAACAATTGCGACAGTAGCTCGCAGAATTATTTGTACATGTAACACTGCCCCCACCTCAGTTCTTTTCGCCCCGAAAAGATGTGTCGCCAGTTGTAGTCAATTCTCCCTGGGTGTAATATGGGGCAAGACGGTCCAGATGCACGATTTTCATTTTAGCTCTCGGCTTACGATGTTCCTGTATTCGGTATACGACGTCGTTGATTCGCTTTCTAACTCGGTATGGTCCCTCCCAATTATGTTGCAACTTTGGAGACCTACCCTTTCGCCGTTGCGGGTTATAAAGCCACACCAAGTCATCTTGCTGGAAGCCAGTAGAATTAGCCTTTAGATCATACCTGGTCTTCATGCGGTCAGTAGCCGATTCGAGGTGTTTTCGCACTGTCCGATGTATCTGGTTCAACCGTTGTCTTAGATCACTTGCGTACTCCGAGACCGTTTGGGGTTTCTCAGGGGGTGTTCCGAACTTTATATCGGCTGGCAAACGAATAGACTTTCCAAAAATGACTTTGGCTGGGGCTTGGCCCGTCGACGCATGTTCAGCGGCTCTATACGCCATCAAAAATAGTGGGATATGTCGGTCCCAGTCCCTTTGGTTCTCGTCAACCATTTTGGCCAGGTGTTTATTGAGCGTGCCGTTGAAACGTTCGACCATTCCATCGGATTGGGGATGCAGCGGTGTTGTCCTCGTTTTCCGTATTCCGAGCAGCTCGCACATTTCGCCAAAAACTAGTGACTCAAAGTTTCGGCCTTGATCCGAATGTAGTTCGCCAGGTACGCCGTACCTACTGACCCAATTTAACACTAGCTGTTCAGCTACAGTAGTTGCTTCCTGGTTGGGAATGGGGTAGACCTCGGGCCACTTGCTGAAATAATCGGCTACAACCAGCGTGTATCGATTTTCCCATTCAGATTCAGGAAAGGGTCCAGCGATGTCAACAGCAATCCTTTCAAACGGTACCCCTACGTTATAGGTTGGCATTTGTCCTCTCAGTCGTCGCTTTGGGCCTTTGACGGAAGCGCAAATTGTGCATCTGCGACACCAGTCCTCTACGTCTTCTCGAGCGTGGAGCCAGTAGAACCGTTCCCGCAATTTCGCTAAGGTCTTGTTAACACCAAGGTGGCCTCCCGAGGATCCTTCATGCATTTCCTTAACCACATCGTGGATTGGGCTTTTGGGTAGTGTAGTTTGCATCCTATAGGAGCTGCCATCCACCGTTTCCCATTTCCGCTTGAGTACACCACCCTCCACCTGAAGGGAGTTCCATTGTGCCCAATAGCTTTTCAGGGTTGCGCCATGCGTTGAAACGTCCTTCCACTCAGGTCGCCCAGTCGTCTCCTTCCATACGAGCAATGGTCCGATGTCTTCATCGGCTAGCTGGGCATTTCGAATCTCCTCCGATGACCAACCTTCATCGAATTCAGCCGTTATCAGTCGCAGATCAACGGGCGGCTCCTTTTCCTCAATCCGTCGGCAATGCTTGCAGTTAGCTGGACATGGGCGACGAGATAGGGCGTCAGCATTTCCATGAACTCCGCCCTTTCGATGAACGATTTCGTAGTCGTACGACTGCAATCTTTCGATCCATCTCGCAACTTGTCCCTCGGGGTTTTTGAAGTTAAGTAGCCATCTCAGCGATGCATGGTCCGTTCGAAGAACAAATTTCTGGCCATATAGGTACTTGTGGAACTGCTTGGTGGCCTCTATTATAGCCAATAGCTCCTTCCTGGTCACACAGTAGTTCCTCTCACTTTTTGAAAGAACTCGACTGTAATACGAGAGGACTCTTTCTTCGCCATTGATCTGCTGGGAGAGTACAGCTCCAATACCGCCGTTGCTTGCATCAGTGTCAACCACAAACATTTTTCCGGGTTTCGGATACGCCAGCACGGGTGATTCACACAGCTTTTCCTTCAGGGTCTCAAAGGCTGTCTGGCATTGTTCGTTCCAGACATACGGACGATTTTTCTCGGTTAGCTGATGGAGACACTTAGCTATTTTGGCAAAGTCTTTGACGAATCTTCGATAGTAGGTTGCCAGACCCAGGAAACTTCGTAGTTGGCGCTTGTTGTTTGGTGATGGCCAGCTTTTCACGGCTTCAATCTTCTCAGGGTCTGTTTTGACCCCTTCTGCTGATACGACATGTCCCAGGTATTTTACTTCAGCTGCGAAAAGAGTACACTTGTCGGGACTAAGTTTCAAATTTGCCAGTCGCAGTCTGGAGAAAACCTCTTCTAAGTTCCGCACATGCTCTTCGAACGTTCTCCCGATGACGATGATGTCATCTAGGTACACCAAGCAGGTTTTCCAGGTTAGACCACGTAGCACGTATTCCATCAAGCGTTCGAAAGTGGCTGGAGCATTGCAAAGCCCAAATGGCATCACCACAAACTGCCACAATCCGGTCCCAACTGAAAATGCGGTCTTCTATCGGTCCTTCTTGTCGATTTCTACCTGCCAGTAGCCACTCTTGAGATCGAGTGTAGAAAACCATTTTGCGTCGGCTAAAGTGTCCATGATGTCATCGATGCGTGGGAGCGGGTAACTATCTTTCTTAGTGACGTCGTTGAGCTGCCTATAGTCGACACAAAAACGAGTACTACCATCCTTTTTCTTTACTAGAACTACAGGCGCGGCCCATGGACTGACAGAAGGTTCAATAACGCCTTGTTTTTCCATGTCCGAGATCAGCGCGCTCACTTCTCCTTGTTTGGCTATAGGGAGGCGTCTGGGTGCTTGTCGAATCGGCTTGGCTCCCTGTGTATCTATGACGTGAGTTACCAGACTCGTTCGGCCTTGGTCATCCGGGCTTGTTGAGAAGATGTCACTGTACTTGGTGACCAGATCAGAGGCTCGTTTGAATAGCTGCACCGGCAATTTGACTTGCTTCAATATTGCAGACGTGGATTCCCGGGCTTTGTCTGTGTCTTGCCTCCTTTTCCAATGATGGTTGTGAGAAGCTTCCAAAGAGGTGATGGTGGGAACAGGCTGGCAGCTGCCGATGACTTCTCCCGCTTTGATGCTCGTGGTTGAGTCTGCGGTGTTAAGGACTCTAACCGGCACATATCCGTTCCTTAAAGATCTTACAAGGCTTCGTCCTACAATAAAGCTGCTCAATGCGGATGTCTTCGTTGGCTCTATCAGATAAGATCGGTGGTCTCCAGAATCACCATCAAGCTTGGCCCATACAATGCTTTCGGAGGAATTCGGTACATCAGTGTCAGTACATACCACTACATTCATCTTGGGGATTTGGACGCTAGGATCCTCCATCAGTACTTCGACATTCTGCCATTTCAACACACGTTTGCCCAAGTCTAACGTGATTCCATGTGGTCGGAGAAAATCCATTCCGAGAATGCAGTCATCCATAATGTTCGCGACCAGAAAATTATGTCGGAACACAAGGTCTCCCAACTGTATCTGGAGGTTGACCTCTCTATGAACAGGTGCAGTTTCTCCCGTAGCTGTCCGTAGTGAGAAAATTCTGCCCTTGTGAAGTTGTTGCTGTCTAACTAGGTCTGGTCGGATAATCGATCGGGTAGCACCAGTGTCGATTGTTATGGTGCAGTGTTCTCCGTCAATTTGACCCGGAAGGCATAAGTCCGCTTCGCCACGATGTAGTCTTGACACGGTGATGGTGGTGCTGGGGACGTCGATCCTCCTAGCCAACCTCTGCCCCACGAAGTTGGCTCTTACATGTTTCCCGACCCCTCTGTTTGAAGGGCTTCCATTCTGGGCTCCTGACTCGGTCTGGATCTCCTCCTAGCTGCACACCCTGGACAATAGCTCGGTTTTCTTTGCTTCTTGCAGTCTCTTTGCAAGTGCCCCTTCTCTCCGCAATTCCAGCATCTAGGCGCACCATTTACATGCGGGTCTCGCTCGATTTCCACGCGTTCACACCTGCACTCGTCTGTCACTACTTCACGAACCCGGGCAGTGGTACGAGTCACATTTTTCGCTGCCTCAAAGTTCAGACTGTAAGCCAATGCGTCCTTAACCGTTTGCTTTTGAGCTAAACGCACGGCTTGTTGCAATTCCGGGTCCTTTAGTGGGCTGATGAATGCCTCTGTCGCTGCATCATCTCGATGTTCTGGGTCGTAGGCTGGGTAAGCCAAAAGTGCTAGTCGCTCAATGTCTTGGGCTAGCTGCTGTAGGGTTTCACCAGGCTTCTGCACCCGATGCCTTAGCTGTGACCGATAAATCTGCTTTAGATGATCATCTCCATAACGCATGTCGAGCGCATTCATTATAGCATTCGAGTTTGAGTGCAATTCAACGGGGATCGTCTGCAACAGCTCGGCAGCTGGGCCTCTTAGAGCGAGAATCAATGCAGTTGCTCGTTCCTGCTCATTCCAGTGATTTATGCGAGCGGCTGCTTCAAACTGGGTTTTGTAAATAGTCCAGACCGTTTGCCCATCGAATATTGGTGCTTGTACATTTCTAGATGAGCTTTGCGCTGCCGTTATAATTGGGGCTGGTGGGGCGGTTACTACTGCCTTTGCTGCTTCCAATTCCTTTTTCATGTTTTCCATCTCATTGTTGATTCTCTCCTCGACCTGGCTGACCTTTTCCTCGACCTGGTAAACCTTTTCCTCGACCTGGTCAACCTTTTCCTCGACGCCTTTAATTTGCTTGTGGAGACTACCGAGCTCCGCTTTTATTTCGGTTGACTGTTTATCCAGCTTCTGTGTGATGTCTGCCTTGATGTCTGCTTTGATTTCGATTGCTTGTTGGTCCAGCTTCGCTGATTGTTCGTTTAGCTTCGCAGCTAAACTGGATGTCTGTTCATTTAGCTGCGCTGATTGTTCGCTTAGCTTCGTTGATTGTTCATTTAACTTCGCAGCTAAACTGGATGTCTGTTCATTTAGCTGCGCTGATTGTTCATCTAGCTTCGCAGTCAGACTGGATGACTGTTCATTTAGCTTCGTTGATTGTTCATCTAGCTTCGCAGTCAGACTCGATGACATCAGCATTAACATTTACATTAGCGCATTTTCTGGCTCCTTCGATTTTGGTGTTTCTACTTCTCCACCTTCTGCGCCTTTTTCCGCATCTGAGAACTCACCCGAATCCAGATTCACGCCTTCCGACTCGATCGCGTCGCGCAAGCGTGCAATCAGTGTGGCCTTTGTACCTTGCGTAGCCAGATTTCGCTGTTCTAACTCTTCCTTGAGCTCCGACATGGTCAATTCATTGATTCTTAGATGCAAGTTTCGTGGCATTTTTATTGTATTGGCTTTTTGTTTTTTTTTTTTTCAACAGTTTTTACGTTAGATTTCACAACTGTGCAGTTTAAAAATGTTTAAATGTTTTCACTTTCGAAATTTTCTATCTCACTTCTCGACACCACTGTCGCGTGTTATTGGTTCGCGGCCTATAATTTTAATGTTCCGGGAAAGTGAAAACGCAATGTCTTTTAATTTAAGTTAAAAGAGTTTATTTAATTAAATAAAATGCACAATAATCAGTTAACACTTTCACTAATTTTAATTTTCACTATTAAAATTAAAATCTAACACTTGTCCATAAATTTTTTATCGCAATTGTCTTCTAAATTACTTCACTATTACGAAACACACTTTGCACTCAAACAATCAATTGTCTTTACTTCGCGTTCCACTATATCGCAGTTTTCTTATCGCGGTCGAATGAATGATGATCCCCCATTCATTCAGCTTGCCTTTATATAGGGTCTCTACCTATTCACCCATTTCTCGTTTATTGGCGAATGTTCTACCGAGAAAATTAATGAACGGAGTGACGTCACTTGCAGATGTTGATCATGCTTGTTAGGTTCTCGTGGTTTCGAGTGAATTCGTGTTCTTCATTGTTGTGAAAACAATTGCGACAGTAGCTCGCAGAATTATTTGTACATGTAACAATATAATAAATGAATTATAATAGCAGTAATAAAAACAAAAACTCGATAAGGGAAAAGCAATAAATGATACCTCTTAAGCAGGGATAATAAAATGTAATGAAGGATATAGGTTAATTGATAGGTCTCAAAGACAAAAACAGGTAAAATGTAAGTAATGTAAGGTATAAAAAAAGCTGATACTATTTGGAATTAAACCATAACAAAAAACACTGAAGAAGGAGGAACTCTTACATCCGAAATATATATTTGTTTAACATTAAATTTAAAATATTTGCGTTTTTCTGGAAATGTTGGAGGAACATTTATTTGGAGAATTTTTTAAATGGCGCAAAAAACCGAGATAACGAAAAATTTTATTTTAATTTTTGAATGAATCAGTTCTTAAGAAAACGCAACCGTAATTTTTCAAAGTGTAGCATCTACTTGTCTTATTAATGAACATTATCAATCATCCAACATGAATTTTGAACCCGGGAAAATTTTCAAAATGATTTGAGACTTGTATAAAGTCGTTTGTTTTATCTGTTAAAAATTACCCAATAAGTAGAACAGACGTTTATTTACTTACCTTTGCTGCGATTATTCCAAGTAGTAAATAAAAAATCTATGAAAAAGTTGAGTGGTTTGGCATAATTATTTATTTTTTTATGGTTGGGGATGAAGGCTATTTACACCTTGAGTGTGAGACTCCAAAGCGCACCGGGCACTATGGGCTACCCACTAATTACTTCCTCTATCGGCTGAGAGCCTAGCTTGGAACTGTTTAGCATGTTACTTGGTGCTAGGTCTTATTTCCCTTTTTAAAGAGGCGTCTCCGGGCTCCAAAAATCTCCTTTCTAGCGGGAAGAGATTCTTAGAAAAGAGACCCCCTGCCCTCGATGCCTCCTGATGCTCATATATGCCTTTTTTGTCCTCCAGGGTGGCCCGTACATAATGTACTATGCAGTTTCATTTGTTAACGGCGATATGCATCTTCCCGATTATAGGCTCCGAGGAGAGCGCTCCAACTTCATTGAAGAGGTCACCATGCAGCCATCAAAGTATGGCAAGCATAATCGACCTCTCCTACGTAATACACGCAGTCGATTGACCGTGACTTACCAATCTTGAGCAGGTAAGACTAAAAACATCCATACCCACTCAAGAACTGGGTTAGGTAGAAGTCAATCTAGTCATTTTTTTCGGTTGTGCTGCTACCTCGATTCAGGGATCAGATGCCCACTCCATCTTGGCTTTGTGTTACTCTCCCAGGACTGTTGTTAATCGTAGAGAGTGCGTTTTCTTTCCTCCATTGCAAGTGCCTTGCTGTTGCATTCGCTTCTACTTAGGTAAATATTGGTACGCTCTCTGGCAAGGAATATAATGAGTATCACCCCTGCTATCATTAACACTGCTGACACGTAGAGTGTTCGATATGCACGTGCAATTCATAGTGCTCCTATTCTTTGCAATGGGCCAACCGCTTTCGGTGTAGCTGGGGGCACCTTTCTATATTTCCGATCCGTAAAATAATGCAGAATGCACAGCGCTCATCAAGAGCCGTCCTCTTGATGAGGAGGGTCTTCCTGTATTAGCCATGAAATGTGCAAGTGATATTACCCATCTTGTCACTTGATCAGCTTTTGCCCTGATTTGCCTGGGAAAGCTCATTTTTGAGTCGATCAAAATGCCTAGCATTTCACTACTGGTTTTGATTCCTCCAGCATTTCCCCTATATTCATAGTTTTGACTCTGGGAACTCTTTTCAAAAAGAAGACTTCGTTTTTATCTAGTGCAAGGCTGAAGTCATGAGCAGTTATCCAGTCCCTCCCTGATTAGCATACTATCAACACAACATCATCCGCATAGCCGACCAAGTGTGACTCATCTGGCAGCTCCAGCCTCAGGAGCCCATCATACGAGATGTTGCACAATTCAGGGCTAAAGTAAGAGCCCTGAGCGACATTCAATGCGATTTCCATCCTTCGTCGATCTTCTTTCGTAGAGCATGCTAGAATCCTTCACATAATACCTCAATATCTTTATCTGAGATTTTGGTACTTTATAAGAATTTTTCAGTGCTTCCAAAATATTTGCCCATCTAGCGGAATTGAGAGCACTTCTGACCAGCAGGGTAGCCCGTCGGGTGGAACTTCTATATGCATCTATTGTGTTGGACCACGCTCAACACTTCCCGATAGCGTTAATGGTGGAGGGACCTGCTCTAAGCCCAGACTGCCATAGAGAAAGGTTTCCAAGAGCATGAATCGCGATTCTTCCCTGATAAGTTTTTTGAGCATTTTCCTTGCCGTGACCAGCATACACACTAGACGGTGTGCAGACAACAACTCGGGGATCTCCTACGCCTTGCTGGTTTGGAGTACAGTACTTCTGCCACATTTTTAGTGGTGGCGGCGAAATCACATAACGGCGCTTTATTCGTCTGGTCACTACTTTCTTTTCTTGCTATGGTCCCTTTATGGATTTCAGGATGGTTCGTGATTATTTCGGGATTTAAGACCCTTGCTTCGGTCACTTCGGTAGCGATTGCAGTAGTATCCATCGAGTTCTCGACGCCCTTTATATTGATCCCTCCAACATCTGGCGTGTTCTGCAGAGTTTCCCACGCTTCCTTTTGAAGACGTTCTGGCGTTCGTATAATTTTTTGCTGTGCCCAAACGTCGCAGGAATCTCAGCCTGGACAAGACTGCTGTTAATCTCCGTTTTTCATCCGTTTTTACCGACATTGTATTCATTGCTGTTTTTGTCGTCGTTACTATTGCTCCCTATATGCTGTAAAAATCGTGGCTGCTACCGCTCGTTGCGTCGTTGTTGTTGACGTTTTTAATTTCATTTTTTAGGGTTTTGTAAAATAATTTTACAAATTTTTTGCGAGAGTCGGTAGACGTTAAAGAATCATTTAGAAAATATTTTATGATAGAGAAAAAACTGAATCATGGGTGGGGATATTCAGATAAATACCGGTAAGAAAAGTGGTCTCGAATAGCGGCAGAATGCGGCATGACTCGATTTAATCTGAGAAGAAAACGAGTCCTGGAAATGGTAATCAGGATAGGACTTTTCCTGCTAAGTATTGGTAGTTAGTCTGCTTCACACCACTGGGTTTGGGTGAGTCCCATACCTGATGTGACTTTTGCTTCAGAGTTCCTGGTATTAAGAGAAAATTTGTGGCGAGTAAAAGACTCAGCTAGTGATCATCATAATACTGCACTTGATACCTGTGACCTAGTCTACTACAATACTTTGGGTGAAACACTAGAGAGATGAACGTTAAGAAATCTGTTGAAACATTCAGGATAGGCACAACACTACTAGGAGCTCCACTGAGGAGCAGAGAAGCGGTGAACTCAACGGTAAGTATCTTTCGTCTATTCGTAGGAATTCTATGCTCCGTTAGAGACCCCGATACGGAAAGACTCCAGTAGATTGGTGACCAGCGAAAATCTCTGAACAGCAAAGTAGGTGTCATAAGCCCAGCGGGTGTAGACATGTGAGGAGGTAAGCACCAGACTAGCAGCCAATAGGGCAACCGAAAAGTGCCATCGTAAGTTTATAAGCTCGTTGTTAATGGCAAGATCTCTTGGACGACATGGGACCTGGGCTTTAAATTTGTCGTGTAGAAGCTCAGTGTTCTATAGGCACCCTACTTACGTGAAGCAGTAAAGATGGACATAATAGTGCCGGCACTTTTTGCTGCTCATTCCGTCCATGTTGATGCCATTCATAATAAACCACCATGAAAATGCTCTATTTTGATGCACATGGACCTGGTGGGACCAATACTGTCTATGAGGGGAAGGAAGGCGCAAGGTATATTGCAGCTCATCTAATAACTTTGTTTTGACTTACTGCTCAGTATTTTTAATACTTTCCTGCGGGAAAGGGTCTTTTCAGAGTGCTAGAAGGTAGTAAAACCCCATTAATCAGCAAGACGCAACAGGAAAATTGCTCGAGAAACTCATGCAATTCATGCTGGCAAATACAGGGGGCCCACGATCATCAAAAAAGATGACTTGTGATAAGTGCGGTACCCTCTGCATTTCTGTAGAGAGCAGAAATATATAGCAACGTTCTTAGAAAGAAGCTGTACTGGGAAAACGAGGAGTGCTGCGTAGGAATGAAGGCAAAAGAGAGGTTGTGGCTCATATAGAGAGACAGCAATCGGCAACAATCCTGGATGAACGATACGAGAGGATGATGGATCGTCCATTTCATAAAAGACTTGAAGCCATCGGTCAATGGAAAGCATGGCGAGATAGATTCTACCTGACGCAGCTCTTGAGTGAGCATGGATGTTTTTAATCGTACCTGCACAAAATTGGTATACTACATCACAGTCTTTTGACTGCATATTTTGTGCAGGAGAAGATAAAACATGCTACACAAATTTTTCTACAGTTTTATGTATGCAACTTCATCGAGGGAGCAGGGGTCCTTTCCGAATGGCCCCATTGAAGAGGAGCTCAGTTCAATTGGTAAATGGCACATGACGTTCACCTAGAGGTAGTAAAAAGGGATTCTTGCAAGCCGATCATGCCTGGGACTGTAGGAAAATGAAGCTTAAAAGAAAATAATATATCAAACAGTTCCAGGCTACGTTTTCAGATTAAAACAGTCCTGATGTGCATCCTACACTGCGGACCCAATTTGCTTTCAGAACTCTCCAAGGAAAAAAAATTAATAAGATAAACGCTTAGGCTATTAATGTCATTCTAATCATAACAAAGACACAAAAAGGTTCACCTAATAGAAAAGTGTCAGAAACACATGGTCACTAGTGGATTGTAGTTGAAATGAGTAGCAGATTCAAATGGACTTACTGATACCACCAAACGAAGGATAGGTTCGAATTTATTTCGAAATTACAATATCAACAAGGAAGTGAAAAATGTGATAAACGTTTCAGGCGATAGCTTTCGTAAGACAGAAGAAGTTGGCGAAGCTTTTCATACTGGCGGGCATCACGAACCATGATACAAGCGGAATGTGAAAATATTCAAAACAGGTGTGAGAAGAGAAAAAAAATGACATGTTGTCTTTTTTACAGCAATATTGAGAGCAGGGCTCTGCAAAGGAAAAAACAGATGGATGCGATATTGCAAAAGGTCAATGAATTGTAAATAATCAACCAGACAATTTGAATATGAGTTTCATGCAATCATTTTGGTTGATTATTGACGTCCTGGGGATACTGGACTAGGTGATTGAATGGGAACTGTGGAACTTTGAATAGCCGCAATTTTGGAATTTAAGACTTGAGCTTTAAGTTTTTTTTATCGTTAGTTGCAATTACAATAACAAATTATTGCACGTTTCAAGACCTTTGATCGGCAATCATTTTGTTGAGACGGCTTGAACTTGGATTTTTTATTGTGAGGTTCATTACACAGTTTAATGAACCTCTGTACCAAATTTCGTCCGAATCGGAGGGCACAAACCAGGAATCAATCGTCTAAAATGGCCGCTTGCAAGGACTTGCGAAAAGTAATCACCCCACCTGGAGCTGTGCAAGGGAGTGAAGACTTAGCAGCTATGGAGGCGGTGAAGTCAACTGTGAGAAGTATCACATCTGCTTACAAGTCTTCCATGTCCCATTGGAGAGCCAGCACGGCAAATGTCCAGTATAATGGTGGTTAAATAAAATAGCTGGGCAGAAAAGTGAATGTCATAAGCTTCTATTACAGGCCCAGTTGGTAAGGACTTCGGAAGCCAGGCCAGAAGGCGTCTTCGCAAACTTATCTCCAACAGCAATGCTAACTGCTAGCAAAATCTGTTGAAAGATATGAATAGGGATCATATGGAAACTCAGAGCCCAATGTTTACCCTGCAAATACGAGTCGTTAAAGATGGACGAAATTGTCCGGCTCTTTCCGCTTCATAATCTATTCTTGTTGAAGGGGCCCATGCTGAAACTTTACTGGATTGCCCACTATTTACGAAGACCGAATGGGAGGAATCAGTTTCATCCATGAAGGCAAAAAAGGATCCAAAGTCTGATGGGATTTCAGCTGAGGTGATGTGGATTGTCCATCACTATTGTCCTGACTTACTGCTCTGTATACTCAATGCTTGCCTGCGTGAAGGAATATTCCCGGACTTCTGGTAAGTAGCGAGGCTAATGCTGATCAGCAAGAGTGGAATCCCGAGTAACCGTTTACATGCCGCCCGTTGTGTATGCTAGACATGGCTGGGAGATTGCTCAAAAAGCTCATCAAGAGAAGTCTTACCGACACGATTCATGCCGCAAGGGACCTTTCTCTATGGCAGCGTGGCTTTAGAGGAGGTTGCTCCACTTTCAATGCTATCGGAGGAGCGCAAAGGCTATTGTTTGTCTCGTTCGTCACTCTTAATGTCAGGAATAGTTTCTATACCGCTGGATGGCCGGATACTCTGGAGCACTGAAAATCCTTTCTAAGTACCAAAATATTTGATGCGGATTTTGAGGAACTATATGCTCTATGATGCGAAGAAAGGTCGGCAGAGGGTGGTCGCTCAAAGCTTCATCTTTAGCCCTGACCTGTGAAATATCTCACATGATGAGCTTCTGAGGATTAAGTAGCCAGGTGAGCTACCCTTGACCAGTGGGCAGGGGCCCTGTAAGTTGAAGGCACACCACGGCGAAATAATGTTTCAGATGGTTCCAGGCTAGGTTCCAAGGTTGACAGGAGAGGTTTTTAGTGGGTAGTCAGACGTTTTGCACATCTAGAAAGCCTTCCTTGAGGGTGTTCATAGCCGTTGCCCTCCAACTACAGAAAAGTAGATAACGTTTCGAAGTATTCAATGGATGAGCTCACGAAGAAAAACATTATCTTATGTAGTACTTGGGATGAATACTTTGTTCTTGAAATCACAATGAAAGAGGTAGACAAGCATTTCAGTCAAGTAATAAGCAGTAAGAATTACGGAATGAAAAGACTAAAAGAAGGTTTCCTGTCAGTTCTGACGAAAAAAGTATGAATTGCTTAAGAAATGTATTTAGCTTTAGGAATGTAATCAGGCAATGATTGTAAATTATGAATACTTTAATTCCTGCAAGCAGGGAACTTCAGGCTTTCAACATCATGTAGATTAATAATATTACAGATTACCATTTAAAATGAGTGGACTTTATATTGCATCTAATTTGCGCCTGGTTAACTAGTTTTGCACTGTGAAAAAATATAACATGCTCTTAATGAACTTTTTCAAATAAATGTCTAGTGAAAAAGTTCCACGAAAAATAACGCCAATCAGTAAACTCTTGAAAATATAAGACAAAATGGACGATTGAATGAAAAAATCTTGGGTGCTTGATTGCTTTTAGAATAGCAACCTATCTAGTGGAATTGAAGGCATTTTTGGTACCAAGCATCACCAACAGTACAACCCGTCTATTGGACCACCTGTGAGCATATGCTTTCTGGACCCTGTTCACCACTTCTGAAATCATGTCAATGGTGGAGCGCCCTGAAAGCTGAGATTCTTGAGTACTTACATGACCATGTCTAGGCATAAATAGCGGGTGGTATGATACTCATAATTGAGTTCATCACGCCTTCAGTAGTCAATTTTTCGCTCCCTGGGTAAGCTTCCTCAATACACTTGCCTTGAGCATGTCAAAGAACTTTTCCATACACATTCTCCCGGTATTTTACAATTGAATGAAAAAACTTGGGTGCTTAATTGCTTTTTTGAATTGAAGACAATTTTGGCGCTGAAGTCTGAATACATATGTAGGGTAGGGCGGGGCTTAAATATCCACGGGTTTAAGGCCCCACCATCAGTATCTAAAAAACTAGTGACGTATCGTTCTTTTTGACTTTACGAGCTGAGGGAAATGGGCACGCGACACGTAACAATGCATGTCTGACAGTCAAGTGACAGCGCTTGAAGGGGATACACGGCCGCGTCTCAAAATTTCAACACAAAAAGTTTGCTTTATTATCATTTTTTGAGTATCGAGCAGTGTTTTTTCGTTTGCTTTGCCTAAAAATAGTTTCTAAGTATTCATGGTTTATTGGATTCTCATGATTTATTATTAGTTTTTGGATAGTTTGAAAGGTACTTCTTTTATGACCTGCAAAAGTACTTGCATGTAGTTGGGGTGATAAGGCTCAATGTGGACTTTTTGAGTCATCCTATTTGTAATACTTTACTTGCTTTGTTTCAGTATTCGAACCTACAAAAGGAAATCTGATGGCGGAACTAACTCTGTGGGGATGATGCAGCGTGCAGCAAATTTAGTTGTTAATGAAAATAAATAATTGAGTAAAACTTCATTGTCAAGAGTTATGGAATGAATGAGAAATGATCCTGTCAATTTGAGATTTGGCTATGGTCCTCGTACTTCAAGGTAAGAATTTAATAAAGAGCAAGAGACCAGCCTCACAGAATACTTGCTTAAGCTTGTAAAAATTTTGCACGGTATAGGTTCTAAAGAAGTTCGTCGTATAGCTTATGACTGTGCTATAAAATATTGAATGAATGCACCGAAAACATGGCAAGCCAACAAAATAGCCAGTAGAGATTGGATCTGCTTTTCTAAAATGGGATCCAATTCTCTCCGTTGGCAAACCTGAAGTAACAAGTCTCAGTAGAGATTCGGCGTTCAACAAATCGAAAGTGCAAGGGTTTTATACGAGATTAGCTGAAGTTGTGGACCGATTTTAATTGACATCTTCTTCCATATGGAATACAGATGAAACCGGTGTATCAAGTCATCAAACCATCAACCAGAGTTGCTGCTAAAGGAAAGCAAAATGTTGGTTCAGTAACATCAGGTGCACGTGGAATAAATGTAATTATATGAGTGGTGGTTTCAGCTACAGAATCGTTGTTTCCAGCTATGTTTATCTTGCCTCGCAAAAAGTCTCAAGACTATTTCATTTGGGATGATTTTACTGATTGCATGGGTGCTAGAAATTCTAGGGTTGGATTACTAATGACAAGTTTTCTATACTTGTGCGGCATTTCTCGTAAAGAATCGCTTATTTGTTGGTTGGCAACCATTCTTCACACTTACCTGTACTGACACTAGATCTAGCTAAAGAAAGTGGAGTGGTGATGCTCTCTTTGCTTCTGCATTGTTCCTACAAATTTCAGTCACTTGGTGTGTCTGTATAAATATAATATTGAAAGATATCTGCCTTCAGCTCAGGATACATGAATGCGGAATAATCCTGGAAAGACAATGACTATACATGATATACCTGAAATAGTCCGCACTTCTTTACCTTTAGCTTTGACACAGAGCAACATAATGAGCGGATTCGAAAGAAGTGGCATATTTAACCATCAACCAATATATTCCCTATCCAAAAAAAAGGTGACAAGTTACAGTGCAAAAATTATAAGGCATATCACTACTTTTTACGCCATACAAAATATTTTCAAAAATCTTAGAAAATACAATCGGATTATACGCCAACAGTATTATTGGGGAGTATCAAGGTGGTTTTGTAGCAGCGTGATTGACAATAGACGAATTGTTCACAGCCAAGCAGGTGTTTGAAAAACGCTGGGAGTTCAACATAGGCGCACACCAAATTTTCGTTGATTTTAAGCAAGCATACGAAAGTATTGATTGAAACGCACTGTACCAAGTAATGATTCGCTTTTGTGTCCCAGCCAAATTACTCCGTCTTACCAAAATGACAATGACGACGACTCACCGATGCCTTTGAAATAAATATCGGACTAAAGCAGGGAGATGAGCTGGCCCCATTGCTATTCAATTTGGCTCTGGAGTACGTCATAAGGAAGCTACCTGTCGATGCACGAGCTACATTACTATACAAGTCGAGCCAGGTAGTAGTCTAGGCGAACGACATCAACATTTTGTCACGGTCATTAACAACTGCCAAAGAACTCTGAAGCTAAGCAAAACTAGCAGTGCTACAAATCAATGAAAATAAAACACGCAGTCAGGAAAAATACCTCAAATATACAAAATATCACATTTGGCGAATACAGTTTTGAAAAATTTCGTGTATATACCCGTTTTCACATCAACATTTTGTCACGGTCATTAACAACTGCCAAAGAACTCTGAAGCTCGACAGCTAAGCAAAACTAGCAGTGCTACAAATCAATGAAAATAAAACACGCAGTCAGGAAAAATACCTCAAATATACAAAATATCACATTTGGCGAATACAGTTTTGAAAAATTTCGTGTAATGAAAGAGACAAAAAATGCCAAAGAATACAGCTGGCAAATAAAATATTTAACGAGTATTCAGTTTTGACGATCTTGAAGAACAGCTGCATATACAGGAAAACAAAGCTCCAAGTATACAAATCTGTGATAAGACCTGTGTTATGCTATGAGTGTGAAACATGGACCTTAACCCAAGCATCCGCAAATATATTGAACACCTTTGCGCGGCGGGTCTTCAGGCAAATAATCGGAGCGAAACTAGACGGGGACCAATGACGAATTCGATACAATCATGAGCTGCGGAAGCTGCAATGGGCTGGCCACATGAATTGTATGGTCGACCAACAGATACCCAAAGAGGCATTCGCTGGGAGAACTGAAGGCCGGAGACAAGTGGGGAAACCGAGGAAACGCTGGTCTGACTTGGTTGACGAGGATAGATTATCGCTGCTCGGACTTCGAAATTGGAGCACGCGGTCAATGGACCGAGACAGTTGGAGGCGCTATTTGCAGGAAGCCAAGGCCCGAGGGGGGCTTTAGTGCTACGAAGAAGAAGATAAACTGATGGTAACCAGCCACTGCCATCGTTACCGTCTACTCCTTTGCCAATAGTTTTGTCTAATCCAAAGCCTCCAAAGTCGTTGGGCTCGCAGTTGTTAACATCTTATAATGCAGAAAAATCAACATTAGTTGATCAACGGCAAATTTTTTGGCCCAAAATCATACGAACGCTACTTAAAACCGAACCGCAAAAGTCTGCTAATATTGGAAAACGCCATACAACTGCTATGTTGATAGATAAATCCGAAAACAAAAATCTACGTAACGATGAAAAATCACGAATAAGAAGAAGGTCAAAGTGGAAACAAAAAAAGCAAAGCAAACGAAAACGGTGAGCGAACAAAAAAGATATTTTAAAATAGGTTAACAGTTATTCCCCACCCTATCTTACACCAGAAAAAAACCGTACTAGCGATCACTTGCGGAGGAGTCTTTTAAAATTTTCCAATTGTTTACTGCTGGAACAAGGGACTCCAAAGCAAACGTTATATTGGGCATGCATTCCACATAGCTCTAGCAGCAAAAAGTAGGTGTGTTGCCAATGTTTTGCACGACAAGTGTTGTTTAGCCACCATTTTCAGAACACACTTTCCTATCGAGTGAAATTGAGGCATGCTTTATTCAGTGACATTAGTCTTAAAGTTCTCACGACGAGACCACGGCTTTCTATGTTCGAGACATCCTACGTCAAAGCAATGAGTTTGGTGCGAAAGAATGGCATTCGGTCGTTCAGTGCTAGGTAAGCACTAAAGAATATTGTCCTTGAACACCGAATCCAGACAAAACCATAGCTTCTGTGCCCGAAGGTAAGCACTGTTCCAAACACAGAAGGCCACGGTACTAAATGCATCTAGATCTCACTAAGCAACAGCCTAAGTACACCTCGCAGACAGCTTAAGTAAATCCTGTGCGTTTAAATTATAGTTGCATGATACGTATTGTTGAAGTTTCACTTTGGCCTTGGCTTTGACTTCTTTAAAGAATCTACCCTAGTATGTTTTCGTAATCGTTGGGTCTTGGGTCCTCATCCTTGCAAAGAATGTAGAGTGTCTCGTCCATGTATTCTTTACGTTTGTTATCCATCCTGACACAATCATAGCACAAAAACCACTATCAGTCCCCTAGAATCCCTTCGATAGCACTAAAAACCAAGTTGTGGGACTACGCTTAGACGAATCCTACAGATCACCTATTCTGGTTTTATTTTGTATTTTATTGAAACTTATTTGGCATCTCTGTCAGGCTGATCGACGATGCCCACACATTGTCCCCTTTTATTTTCCTGTGTTAGCCTTACTTCAAGTTTACTAAAACTAGAGTACTCCTTTCGAATGATGTCTCCTACTCCATCCAAATCAGTAATACAGTCGAGGTCCCTGATTTAGAAGAAAGGCTAAAGCGAGGCACTTACTAAGGCACCTACTGCTCCTTTGCTGGTGGCGAAACTCCACGAGATAACCATAGAAGTGAAATAGTAGGAATTCAGGTATCATACAGTTTAACGGCCGCTTCGATTTCATGCAGTTTCTTTGCATATGATCTGCCGTCATTAGATTTAACAAGTAGTACTTGCTGGACGGTTAACACCATGGTTTATTCTTCAATTTCTCCGTTACATTGGATGTATTTTTTGTTTTCCCTTGATGAGAAGGCTCGACATGAAACTCGGATAGGAAAAGCTTTTTGGCCACTTTTGGCAGTCTTAGATAATACCGCTGGGAGTTCCCTCTCTAAAGTAGCGTTTTGTGCCTGTCATTCGTCCTTTTCTATTAGTTTCCACGAATTCGACTACAGGTAAGGCTCTTGCTGGTAATAGGCATTGACGCAGTCGAGACTCTGCCAGGGGGCTTAGCCTTTACTTTTCCTTTGCCTTCAGCCAACTGCATCTGTAATGACCTAGGAGTATATCCACGTATGGATTTACATTAAATTGATGTAATAAGGATTGAATGATCAATAAAAAAAATTTAACACAGACACGTACTTATGAAGAAAATCAATCTGAATATAATTTGTAGTAACAAAAACATATTGAGTTCGCATATGTAGAATAAATTAGAATAATTCTCTCGCTTCTAAGAATGATGGTCGCCATGACCCATGTATGTCTAAAAAGTGTGATGATTTGAGGCGACTTAGTCATACGTCGAAACCACCTTCAATTAAAATTATTCTTCACTAATAATTTCTCAGAAAAATAATTTTTCTTCGTCTTCGTAGCACTACAGCCCCTCTCGGGCTTTCGTTTCCTGCAAATAGCGCCTCCAACTGTTTCGGTCCATTGGAATCGGAGCAGCGGTGAAATATTTTCGTCGGACCCGGTCAGACCAGCGTTGCCTCAGTTTCCCAACTGGTCTGCAGCCTTCAGTTCTCCCAACGAATACGTTCATGGGTATCCGTTGTTCATCCATACGATTCATGTGTCCAGTCCATTCCAGCTATCACAGTCTGACAATCGTTGAGACCTTCGACTCATCAAAAACTTCATATAGCTCAAGGTTGTATCGAATTCAATATTGGTCCCCATCTAGCTTCGCTTTGATTATTCGCCTCAGGATCCGTCGCTCAAAGGCGTTCAATATGTTTGCGGATGCTTGCGCTACGGTCCATGTTTTACGCTCATACCATAGTACAGGTCTTATCAAAGATTTGTGTACTAGAAGCTCTGTTTTCCTGTGTATGCAGCTGTTCTTCAAGATTGTTAAAACTGAATAAAATATTTTATTGCAAGCTGTGTTCTAGAAATATTATTAATTCAACTCAATTAAGTAGCTACATACAAACAATTTTCATAAAAGGTTTGGTTAGGTTTTCCCGTACATCTCAGTAGGTATTCACTTGTTTCACAACAGTTGTAGCTTATTCGTAAAGCCGCTTCACTTTGGATGGATCAAGAGTGATAGTTCTAACTACTCGTAGTACATTTCTAGGCAAAGAGCGTCATCAGGTTTAATTTCTCCGCTATAGTCTCTTTGATTGTGGTGTTAGCGGCTTTCAGATCATCAATCGTCTTAGTCCCCTCTTCCATTACTGAGTGGGACTGCTGTTTGCTCTTCTTGTAGAATCGTTTTTCTGCTGCGCCCAAGGATACTTGGTGTTAAGAATTCGCTGATTTTTTTCCGTTTCTTGGTTCGTTTGCCACTTATCTTTATTGTTAATCCGCACGAGATGTTCAGAGCCACACCAACACTAATCAGCAGTCTACCTCAATCAAAACTACACCACCAACTAAGCGGTGGGAACTTTGAACTTACTCTAAAGAGTGCCAAAGTTTTATGTGGATAAAAACGGTATGGTACTTAGATCAGATACATTTCCACACGAATTTCCGTTCGGCCGTACCGTCTTATGTAATTAGATCCTAAATATATCCGCCACCCAAACACATGAGTTCCAATCATTGTCTTATTCGTACTCTGGAAATTATTGTCAGATCTAAGTCCACTGAGGAACCATACCTCCACTTCATCGGGTACATGGGGAACAACAACGGTTAATTTGTTTGAAGGTGTATATCTAAAGATTTGACTGACGCCAAGTGTTTTGTGAACATTCTATGTACTTCGTAAGCTTTTAAGTTATTTATAAGCAAATTTATAATATGGATTATTCTCCTCACATCATTAATGGCAAAGAACATATTGTACTGCTGTGCACTAATTTGGTTTCCGTAGGACTGAGTATGATTTTAACCGCCTTAAAGTCCTCCCAAAATTTATTTGGCCCGAAACGTTTAAACAGTCACTGATTCAGACATTTTCACTATGTTGATGTTGAGCTTCTGTAGTTTCGAAGATTTTCTATTTTAATGCAATTTTATTGTAAAATACTTCTGTTGTTATTCGTATTATATCAGAAAACGAGAGAAATACGAAATAAAGAACATCACTTTTATGTTTAAGTGCAAAAGACAAAAATGTCGTAGGCCTTAAATTTTTAGAAAATTTGAGTGAAACCATAGTCAACAATGTGGTGATGTTAGTTAAATGATCTTCCTAAAATTTCAAATAAATATAGTATTCCTGTGCACCTCTTCAGCCCATAAAGTTTCCCTGTTCGAACTTTGTGAATTTTTTTCTCACAAAAGAAAGGGAATGATAAGCCATTTGAGCGTAATATCAACATCAGGCTTTTTATGAGCTAATCATTCTTGAATAGCCTGGCGTGCTATAAAACATAAAGTCTCCATTTTTTGGTTCCATATAATATGGAACGTGACGCAGGTCGGAAGTTTCCAATTTCCAAAAAAAAAAATGCTTTTTGCGACCCTTGTACATTCAAGAATTGGTTATTTAAGGAATCATACATGTTTTTACTCATTAATTTATTCATTGCAGACACCCATTTGTTGTACTGTTCGTATATTTATTTATGCGTCTTTTCAATTTAGTTACATATTCATCAATGTTTTTATTCATATATATTTATGTATATAAAATTAATACACAAGAATATATGGACCCCAGGGGCGCTCCATCACCCAGGAGGTATAATACGTTTCAAATTTTACAACTAAAAGTCCAAAGTCTAATAAAATATAAGGACAATATAGAAACACACTTAATTAGGCATAACTACGCCTGTGTAGTTTTTCAAATGGTCCTAAGTCATTATAACTGCAACGTCAAATATATAAACTACTTCTTTGTAGGCAAACTAAGAGAGAACGACATTGGAGAGGGAGTCGGTATCCTTCTCCCTATATTAAATATAGGCATATCAATCTACAAGTAAATACCAATCTGGAAGCGGTTGCAGTGTAAACTTTAACTTTCAAAACTAATCTGGTTCTTGTCTCGATATATGCTCCGCCTACCTATACTGCTGTAACGTTCAAAACTGGATTGGATCAAATCAAACAACAACTAGATTTCACTATGCGCACAGTGCTCGGATGTCACCAGAACGCAAGACACACCTATTGGGGGAATAGCTGCATCATACTAAAGGTAAATATCTACTAGAATGCGTTGAGAAAATGGGGTGCAGAATATTAAACATGGGAGCTTACACCTTTAAAAGAATCACGGTTGAGAGAAGATGGATTCAATTCTCGCCGGATGTTACCTTGTCAAAGGTACCTTTTGAGATGATCAACTGGTGTAAAGTCAAGGATGACCTGTGCAATAGCGGAAATGCCCTCATTAAAATAACAATAAAAATGGGTCCTAGCACCTTGCGGCTATGTCGAGACAGGGACAGGATTGGTAATGAAGTCGCGATTGGCCATTTCAACGAAAAATTCGTAGGCATAATCAATAGAGTAAGCCAAATCATCAACAACAGCACAAAACGTAAAGAAATTAAATACACCAAAAAGTACTGGTGGTTGAAAGAACTTATGAAGATCTCGAGTAGGAAAAAGTGGCTTTAAGCAAATTTAAGCAGTTAAAAAATCTGGAGTGAGATATTAGTGCAAAGCCGCGGTCAGAGAGGCCAAAAAGAAAAGATGGGAAAAGCCGTCCTTAATACCTGCATCGACGGTAGCACCAAACGGTTTTGGACCTTTATTAACAACATCAAAAATCACAAAAACAGTAACTCAAGTGACCATATGGGCGAGGAACTAAGCCTTCGATTTTTCCAGGACATTAGGAGCAAGCAACATACCAGCACCTACATCACCAAGGAAGCTGTTACCGATGTTAACCTATACTACCTATTTACAGCTGAAGAGGTCCATCCGATTTTCAACGAACAAAGAAAGCCCCCGGCATCTGGGATTGAATCAATTGATTACAGTATAATAAGAAAATCTTGCTACAAACCACCCTCAATGCCTCCTCAACGCTATTAATAAAGCTGTTGTTGAGTGCATAGTCCCTAATGTATGCAGGACGATTAGAATCGCCCCAATACTGAAACCCAACAAGGATCCAACACAGCTCATTAGCTATAGACCAATCTCATTAATAAGTGTGCCAATCAAGATCATAAACAAACTGATCAAAATCAAACTGGGCTGTTTTATAGAGGGAAATAACACCTTGGCTGCATATACTAAAAACAAGTCGACCACGGTCTGCCTTCACACATTAATGCTCAAATTTGAAAAAAAGAAGAGTTCCGAGTTTAAAATAGCAGTGATTCTTGATATTGAGAATACCTATGAACATGTACATAGATCTTAACCTGCCAAAAACAAACACTAGTTAACATCGGCATTAAAATTCTATACATAAACTCGTTCATAGAACTTTTTAGTCATAGAAACTTGTTGTTAAAAAATCAAAGCGTCACCGTAAACAATGACCTATCACAGAGAGATACCATAAGTCCACTTCTGTTTAACCTGTACACCACCGTTCTGCATCAGCTCGCTAACAAAAAGACCACGGTCCTATAATACGTCGACGATTTCCTCATGCTTGTAGAAGGAAGATACTCCTCGACACCATGGACGCCTTGGAAGCTAAACTAAATGACTTCAGCAGAACTTGTGACTCACCAGAAAGTAAATCAAGCCAAAGCACAAGCGTAAACGGAGGTCATATCGCATTGCAAAACATAATTCTTTACCTTGCTAGAAGAGTAAACAGTACACGATTCTCAAAAAATCGAGTGTTGAAATTATCTGCAAACAGAACAAACGAAATCTGATCTGTATGTTGTGCAGGGCAATGAACAATTTCAAATCAAATAACGCCCTAAGTCTATACAAAGCCTTAATCCGACCGAAACGTGAATATGGAGTTACTGCCTTTGCAAATGCTCCAAACTATTTTTTCTAAGAAAATGATGCCGTCAAAGTTAACGTACTAAAACCCTGCCTTGGACTCCTACGGATTATCGCCAATGTACAGACATTTGAAAGTGCCGAAGAGCTTATGACCATGGATAGAGCCGAATTGCTTACAGCAAGAGAGTTAAGCAAAGCCCTCTTCAATAATCACTCGAAAACCGAGTTAGTGGAAGTAAAGACTCTGAATGCAGTTTTGTCTTGTTTATCAGAAATTTAAAGCCTCCTTCCACGAAATTATTCCCACTGTCGCGGTCAGCAGACCGCAAAACTTTAAGGTATTTCTGCAGGTTGGTAATCCAATTTGTAAGACTCGTACGTAAAATCACCACGGTGACGCCCTTTTCAACGAGAAACAAAGGAACAAATCTCAGCTGATTTTGATTGCCGACGGAGTGAAGAACATTGTCAGTGTTGGTGGTGCCTATATCAACCTTAAAAATAAAAAGTTCTCTTCTTTCAGTATAAATGTGCGCGTTCCAGGACTCAACGCCCAACTGCCGAACTATTTTGGATTCTGCTGTAACCTCGACCACCGTGTTGAACTTATTCACAGATTCCAGGGTTACACTCCATAGCATCGAAAATAACATAAATCGTAATAAATTAATATACATATGACATCTGGCAGGATGATATTATGGATACCACCACCTTAAGCATTAAATGTGACTGGAGTAATCGCTGCCGTGGACATACTGAGTGTATTTGGAAAAGAGCCCACCACTTGAGAAGCAAAAACCCATGGTTCCACACGCCGCAGATAAGTAGCCCTGCCATTAAATCAATGAATAGAATTCTGGTCAACAAAGGATGTACGAGTAAACTTTTCAATGCAAGATGCGTAGATTCTGAAATGTGTAGGTCCTGCGACGAAGTGGACGACCTTGATCACGAATTTTTTAGATGTGATACATACAAAAGAAATAATGACGAGTTTGACTTCTTTAAAAAATTAAAAAGATTTGCCACCGTAAGGGACATTCTGATAAAAAATGACGGATAGTTGATCGTTTGGAACTTACATTGACACAGCAAAGATTAAGATTTAATGAACGACATTATAAATGGTCATCACCGCAAACAAATCCAAAATATGGAGAGCTTTTGGAAGTGCTGAGGATTAAGGAGATTCTCAAAATATGATACCCATCTTTCCTTAATCTCGGTTTCATCAGCAATGATATCGCCGATGTCCTCACGACAGAGAGCGGTTTTTGGCTGATAACCACATTTCATGCTTATCACTACTTTGTATGCTTGCCTTGTATTGTTGCTCGCTAAAGTTACATCCATACTTCTCAATTGGTCGCCATAGTATTTTGTTTACTTAATCCTAATTATCTTATTCGCTACACTTCTGAGATTTTCATAGTGTTCTCTCTTCACCCTGGTTCTCGGACCTCCGTATTTTTTGTACGCCTGATTCTTTTTATCTAACGCATTTTGGCACTCATCATCGAACCAATCAGTTCTCTTGTCCCGGGCTTGATGTCCGATCGTCTGTTCTGCTATGGTCTGAATAGCCGCTTTCACTTCCATCCAGAGCTCTTTGCTCGTCTTTACCGATGCGTCTGATAAGATGGGAGCCAGCTCGCTGTTGAGGGCCTCCGTGTAATTTTTGGCCACTGACGCCGTTTGAAGCCTTTTGATGTCAAATTTTTGTAGCGGGCTGATCTTCGCCGAATATGCCTTTGACATATGACATCGATATGTTCATTTGATCAAGTAATGATCTGAGTTACGTTTGGCTCCTCGGTATGTACGGACGTCAATTATGCTCGCAGCCCAACGGTGTTGGATCAGAACATGATTGATCTGGTTTTATGTGTTGCAATCTGGTGGTACCCAGATCATTTTATGAATGCGTCGATGTAGGAAGCAAGTCGAACGTGTGACCAGATTTCTGCTACATGCAAAGTCAACCAGGCGCTGGCCGTTGTCATTTGTTTCATCGTGGAGGCTGTATCCTCCAGTCGTTCTTCGAGGAGATAGCTCATTGCCATTCTTAGCGTTGAAATCACCCAGAATTATTTTTGTGTTGTTTTTAGGCAATGAGGCCACCAGCCTCTCCAGGTGATTGTAGAACGTTTCCTTTGTTTCTTCGTCTTTTTTTTTTGTTGGTCGGGGTGTGAACATTGATCAGCCAGATTTTGAAGAATTTCACTTCTATACGGATCGCACACAACCGTTCATTGACTGCCTTAAAATCAATAACGTGCGATTTGAACTCCCTATCCACAATGAAGGCCACTCCGAATTCTCGTTTACCAGTAAGCTTACCACTTTTGAATATTGTGTGCGATCTCATGTCTTGAACGTTTTTTTCAGTCCAGTTCGTTACCTGGATTGCAAGTGTTTTTAATTTATATTGACTGGCCTGTTGGAAAAGGTCCTTGACGGCGCCAGGGTAATTGTGTGATCTGCAATTCCAGGATCCAATGCCTTAGTCCTTTTTTCGTTTGCGAGGTCGTAGCTGTGAGTCCAATCCATTCCGAGGCTCGTCTGCTAATTTTGATACATATACAGGTTTTCCGTCACCCATATCAACTGCTTACTTTTTTAGTTTTTTTGGATCCTCGTATCTGACTGAGAGCGTATGCTCTGCAATAACCCTTCACCCTTCTATTAGAAACAAGTCACGCAAAGTCAGTAGAGAAACAAAGAGTTGCTTACTATATGGGCCTTATTAGCTGTTTTTTCACATCACTTTATAATTTTGTTTTTACACAGTTTTTACTACATAAATTTAAGCCATAGCCACACGATTTTCAATGTTTTGATGGTATTTAGAATGAACTTCACCCTGGCTTTTTGCCCAAAGATCACATCGGCTATTGCCTTTTTTGAAATACACTTAAAAGTGGGTCAAGCTAATTCTCCCCGGCCTGGTCCTCTAACTACCATGCTAACATGATCCGAGTACCACCTTTTTCCACTAACAAGTTCTTCGTATGCCCCCGTTTTGGGCTCAGTATGTGAACCAGTCTTGCACCAGTCGGGACAACGTATCAAAGTCGCTGGGCAGCATAGTATGCTCATATAGTATCCACACTCAATCAACCCTCCGGAAAAATGCGAACAGCGAGCCATAAATCTTTGGTAGCAGGTAACTATGTAAATGCTGACGCGAGGATTGGCGCGAATATAAACATATATAGGGTTATCCATTTTACGCTTGGGAAAGTAAAGCTAAAGAAAGCACATAAAATATTCAGATGGAAACAAAATTTTTTATTCAATATAAAGATTGAACCTTGCCACAACATCATTCAAATGTCCGCCACGGGACCTCTTACAAGCGTCAATCCTTTCGAGGTAATTTTCAATGACTTTTCGTTACATTTCCGGCGATATCTCGCCCGTAACTTCACGAATATTGGTTTTCAATTGCTCAAGATCTTTCGCATAGCCCCATAAAAAGAAATCCAAAGGTGTTAGGTCGCAGGATCTTGCCGGCCAATTGACATCACTCAATCTCGAAATTACGCGTCCTGGAAAAACCTCTTGCAGAAGTGCTCGATTAGCCTGTGTTGTGTAGCTTATGGGTCCGTCCTGTTGGAACCACATGTTCTCCAGATCATAATCTTCAATTCCTCTCCAAAAATAATCGGTTAACATCCGTCCATAGCGGTCAGAATTGACTTTAATGGCTCTTCCTTGATCGTTTTCAAAAAAAGGCAGGCCAATAATACCACCAGACCATAATGCACACCAAACGGTCACTTTTCCGGATTCAAAGGCCTTTCTGCGATCACCTGAGGATTTTGAGAGCTCCATATGCGTTATCAATGGCTTGTTGTTCAATCACGCAATTTGCATACATTCTGCGTTGTGTATGGTCTTGAGACTTAAGTTCTTGAGCAAGATGGATTTTGTACGGATGGAGATGCAAAATCCGCAGCAATGAGCTGTAAGACAAGCCCAAATGTTGAGCACATCGAGGAACCGACAAAATCGGGTCTCTCACCACACATTGAGCAACGACAGCCATATTTTCAGCCGAATGAATGTTGCGATGGTGCACAGGCCTTGCAATATCAATAACCGATCCAGTCTCTTCAAATTTTCTCACTGTGTTCGAAATTGTTTGCTGTGTAGGTTGATTATGTCGACCATAATCGGCTTGTAAAGCCCTTAATGTTGATACAGCAGAATCACCATTTTTATTATAAAATTTAATAGTTTTAACGCGTCCTTCGACTGTTAAACGATCCATATTTCTAAATGGCAAACCTTCAACAAAAAAAACACGCTTTGGATGACTTTTAATTCTTACAGATGTCAAATGGCAGGGTTATACTTTCCTACCTCAAAATGGATAACCCTGTTCTTCGATGAGAGATTTCAGGATTACCATATCACAAAAAATCAGTAACTTTGCAGAAAAACAAATTCGTTCCATGCAATCTTTTAGTTTTTGTTTGGATATGGCAGCACTCCCATGTTCTGAAACGCGTAAAAAACACGTGCATCCGAAATTTTATTTGCTTTGTTTCTTAAACGCGCCAGGCCTGGGCTTATCTGACGTGCCCCGGAAAAATTAAGAAAGTGTGCAACACAGGGTAAATGGAAGGTGGGGGTACTAAGTGATTGTACTATGCTGGGCAGTGCCTTATCTTAGTCCAGGCATTTTTTTTTTGGTTTTTTAAATGTATATTCAAGAATAAAACATAATCCAAAAAGTGATAATTAACACTTTCGAAATTTAAAAATCGTAGCACATCGGACTTGATTGATATTAAAATATACAAAGTTAACGAAAAATGTGTCAACTAACGAAATAATAGTTCTCTGATAAAATTGCATTAAAGTTCTTCAGGGTTCCACTAATTCTTAGTCTTTGTACGTGCATACGTACCTAAAAGCCTACTGATGTTAGAGCCAACAAGGACGTTGCAAGCACACAATTCAATATACACTGCTTCTAAATTTCACACCCTCTATACATTAATTTCTGCTTTTGCGGATGGTAACAATTAAACTATAATTTGCAGAATCAACTGCTGAGCTTACAGTTACCGTTTATAAACTAAAACTTACAATTGTTAAAGCTTTAAATAAATAAGCATTTTGAAAAATGCATCACGGCATATTTTCACAACCGGCGTGTTTAACAAACATGCAATCATTCACTTGTGCAGTGTTAAAAAACTTCAGGGGCACTCCTCTCATATGCAATTGCAGGTACCATCGATTTTAAAATAAATCAAATTTAAATTGCATTTTTCAACGTATCTTCCGAGTCGCGGATACATCCAATAGAACTAATACAAATTCACAATGACCGCGAGTTGCGCTTTAGTACAAGATAGATCTAATTCGTACGCGGAAAACTACAAAGTGTACAGCAATCGTCCATGCAACGATTTATCCGTGGCTTAGATATGTTTGCTGCAGGTTAGCCCGCGCAGATTAACTAGTAACAAGTGCACTACCGAATAAGCTTTTTGAGCTTAAATTCGCGTAATACCCAGCCTACAAACTCAACCACTGTCTGAGCAACCCGAACCGCCTGCTGGGCTTCAACTGCAAACTAACAATGAGTACAATTTGTGTTTGTTTGGAAGAAGTTATTGTTGCGATCCTCATTACTTCAGCTTGCTTTAATGAATCTCGTTGAAATATTGTGTAGTAAATTTTCAGTTTCTTAATAGAAGCAAAAAATTTATATGTACGAGTATGTTGGGTTGTATATTTCCGTATGAACGAGTAGGTTGTTATCAAAAAGTTTCAAACGAACCACGATATCGTCCTCACTTCCGGAAAAACATTTTTATATATATTTTATTACCGCAGAAAATTGTTGCCAAGTTACTTGCATATACATAGAGTTAATCAAATGGGCTCGTGTGATATCCGTTTGAATACTTTGTTGGAAGTCATGTACTATGCAGCAATTATGAGAAGACATTTTCAGGAATCTTAACTTTTTACTGCTTACTCGTAATACTAGCCACATCACTTCTACCTGTCACATATCCAGATTAAAAATTTAATTAAAAATCACAAATCGTTATATTTAAGCAAAATATTACATTTTTTTTTGATCGGGTTCCTAAATGGCAGAAGGTCCTGTAAATGTTTTGGCAAAAAGAAGACGCAATCGGGATATCTAATTGATAAACCCGTTCTTCGAAGTCAATTTATTGCCATTTTCAAAGGCGCCGGAAGAGATTTTTTTCAGAGGGAGCCAACTTAGGAAAAGGACCCGGCCTTTCAAATGTGATGAATAAATAAAAATTTTCAGGATTCCATAAAAAAAATTTTCATTGGAAGGCAACACATTTTAATCATGTTCTATGTGTTGTTGCGAATTCCGGCGTACCGGCATTCTCACGTTCGCAACTTCAAATTGCCGCCGTAACATCTCCACCTTCCTTTGGGCACTTATACCTTTTCCTCTGCATTTTTATTTTTTTTATTGATATTTTATCAATTTCCCTATAATTTTTATTTCCGTATCATCTCAATCCTACCCTCTTATCCTATTTTTAATTACAAAAAATAGTAATATAATAATAATTTTAATTTTCTCACTAACAATACTCCATTCATTACTCCCCATTAGCAAAATTTCATTCGATGCATTTTCCCTAGCAAAATCTAATTCCTTTCTTCATACTAACTAATTTTATTCTTAGCTAAACTTTGAATGAATCATTTCATCCTTCTCACATCAATTTAATATAAATCTATACGATAATTTTGCTCTACATTGAAGCTTTCATTACGTCGTGCAGATATCGATCTCGTCTTTCGGATGGCTTCGATAGCTTTTTAAATTACTTATGGAATTTTTTTATGTAGCTACATGAATGAGTTGCATATTTTTTAATAATTTTTTCTGAAAAAATATTAGAGGAGAAAAATGTTAGATGAAGGTGGTTTCGACATGTGTACTAATTCTTCTCAGGATATCACTCTTAGATACAAACCAGTGATGGCAATGATCCAATTAAAGTTTAGCTAAGACAAGGGCTTACAAGAGGAAATTGAACTTGAACATAATTCGTAGTTACAAAAACATATTGAGTTCGCATAAGTAGGAAAATTAAAAATAATTCTCTCACCTTTAAGCATGGTGGTCGCCATCACCGGTGCGTATCTAAGAATGATGGCCTGATGAGAATTAGTACACACTTCGTAACCACCTTCTTCTAACATTTTTCTCCTCTAATAATTTTTCAGAAAAAAAATATTAAAAAATATGCAATTCATTCATGTAGCTACAAAAAAATTCCATTAGTAATAATTTTATTCATTACCTCCCACTAAGAATTTTATTTTTCATACTAACAAAAAAATTCTTTCACGTTTCCCCACTAACAAATTTCGTTTCCATACCCGTCAAGAAAGATGCATAGTTGAAGTTGCTAATTCGATGAATGGGAAATCAACAGAAGGTGGCACCGTTGGTAGCGTCGTGGATTCTTGACCGTGGGTCCACTGGGATCCTGGGTTCAAGTTCCCCGAGCGCAGGAAAACACTCTTTTTGGAATATTGGCAAAAGCAACTGTTTCCGTATGTATATGATGATTTGTATCTAACCAAACGCTATCATGGTTATGTAAATCGCCACATATGCAAAATGGAAATTGTTGCGGTTGTCGATATGCAAAAAGATGTGTGGGTAGCGGAATCAAAGTTTAACGAGCTTCGATTACGTTACCCAGATGCGGAAGCGGTAATTGAGAATGAAAGGAGTCCGTTTTTAAGTTTCAAAAGAGGAAGAAGTTCTTTGACGGTGTGAAAAAGATTTTTTAAATTAGTAATTGGAAGCGAGTTTTAACTTGGATTTTGAGGATAAGATTTTCAGTGTGGGTGCTACGTGAATTTTGGGAAAAAGATTTTTAATTTGAGTGTTAGTTGATATAGTTTTAGTGGAAGAAGGTTTAAGTGCACGAATATAATTTATATTTAAGGCTCAATCCTAGTTCGAATTGGGTCGTGAGAAGATTTCAGTTTCGATCTTAACGAAATAAATGAAACTTATAAATAAAAAAAAAAAGAATTAAAAAGGAGTGAGAAAACAAAACAGTGTATATCAAAGTGTTTAGTATAAGGTGAAAAGGAACGAAGGTACAATGCCGGGAAATAAAAGTGGGGAGTTCGACAGTTTAAACAAGCCAGTGCAGAAGGTTCAAAAATAGGAAAAAAAAAACGAAAGAAACGGATAGACAGTGGATGGTGCTTATTAAAGTGGCCGTTTTACTATCTTTGTTTGATTTTTCACAGTACAGACATTTCAATCTTCATTTACAGTGGCCCCACGCTTTTTTTTGTCTTTCGCCGAGCACTCAGAGTTCTGCAAGAAAGGGAGTGAGTATAAATTTGACTTTTTCTCCATTGTATTTTTTTTTTTGCATTATATCAAATCACGCTATTTTCATTCATATAGTATATTTAGTTAACTTTCGTTTAATTCATATTTCATTATGTTAGATTTGAAGGGGGCGGATTTGCTTTTCGTGTTTATATTATCTTCTTTTGTAAACTTTGCGAAATGTTTTGGTTATAAATTTCCTTTTTTTAAATAAAACGGCCATGTCTGTGTAAATTTTTTCGTTTCTTAAAATGACCTCGCCCTTTCCCGTCCTTTCCTTTCGTGTTAGTGTTTATATGTAGGGTGGCTCAGCACAAACAGCGGGTTTCCCGGATGACCCATGACACGACTGAGTGCTGGCCGGCCTCAGTATGCCACCCCGGGTTACTCACCCCTCTGCTGAAACATAATGTCTGCAACTGTGATATGCATGCTAGACGCGGCTGGGGTTATGCATGCTAGACACGGCTGGGAAAGTGCTAGAGAAACTCATCAAGGGAAGACTCACTGACGCAATCCGTGCTGCTGGGTACCTATCTCCTCGGCAGTACGGCTATAGAGCAGGACGTTCTACCATTGATGCGATTGCAGAGGTGGTGAACGCGGTCCAAAAGGCAGAGGCATATAGTCGCACCAAGCGACGGATCGTCCTGTTGGTGACACTCGACGTCAGGAATGCCTTCAACTCCGCTAGATGGGTGGGTATTCTGGACACGCTGGAAAACTCTTTTCAAGTTCCAGAATATCTAATGCGGCTTTTGAGGAACTACTAAAGGACCGAAGCCTACTCTACGACACGACACAGGAACGAAGGATGGAAATTACATCGGGTGTTGCCCAGGGATCTATCCTTGGTCCAGACCTATGGAACGTGTCTTACGACGGGCTACTAAGACTTGAGATGCCAAATGCGTCGCGCTTGGTTGGCTATGCGGTTGATGTTGGGGCTCTGGTCGCTGGACGCACCGTTGAACAAGCGCAACTTAGGCTAGGTATGCTAATGCGCCGAGTGAGGGACTGGATGGCTGCTCGCGGGCTGAGTTTAGCACTGGAGAAAACCGAAGTGGTCATCTTGACAAAAAAGAGAATCCCTAGAGTAAGGATGATCAGTATTGGAGACATATAAATCGAATCGAAGCCAGCGGTGAAGTACGTGGGGCTACTGATCGACTCGAAGATGAGTTTCTCTGAGCAAATCAGGGCAACGGCTGAGAAGGCTGCTTCGGGAATATCGGCCCTGAGTCGACTTATGGCCAACGTAGGGGGACCCAGCCCATCAAGAAGACGCCTCTTGATGAGTGCTGTAGGGTCAGTGCTACTGTACGGAGCAGAGGTATGGGGCGACGCTCTCAGTAAGGAGGTATACAGGAAACGTTTGGCACAGGTACAGCGAAGAGGAGCACTGAGAATTGCATCTTCGTATCCAACAGTCTCCGACTCGGCCGTGAGAGTGATTGCAGGCGTGATACCTATCGCCCTCCTTGCTAGAGAGCGCAACGCTATTTATCTGCGCCGAAACGAGGATGCGAGGGAGACAGTTGTCCGCGAAGAGAGACAGCGCTCGCTCAACGATTGGCAGCACTCCTGGGTGAATTGCATGAAAGGAAGGTGGACTGCGCGCTTCATCCCAGTTGTGAGACCGTGGCTAAATCGAAGGCATGGTGAGACTGACTTCTATCTGACCCAGCTTTTGGGCGGGCACGGGTGTTTTCAGTCTTACCTACACAAGATCGGTAAGTCACAGTCTCCCGACTGTCGGTTTTGCCCAGGAGAGGAGGATAATGCCTGTCACACATTTTTTTGGGTGTACAAAATGGGTCGGGCTGCGAAGGGAACTTTACAGAGAGACGGGGGAGCTCACCCCGGATAATATAGTTGCGTTGATGCTCGAATCGGTTGACAAATGGAACCAGGTGGCACATTATGCTCGGGCAGTCCTAAAATATAAAAGGGACTCACAGCAGCCGGGGGCGCTGGGGCTGGGGGATCGCTCTTCTGGCAATTGCTCTTCCCCTCTCCCCTCCCGCTAGGAAAGGGATTCCCCAGCTTGAAGGCGCTCCACGGCGTGACAAAACGAGACCTGGCCCGAAATAATGTGTCAAACGGTTCCAGGCTGGGTTCTCAGGTTGACAGGGGAGGTGTTTAGTGGGTAGTCCAGTCGCGCATGGGAGTCCGACACTCTGTGCATAAACAGCATTCACCTCCCTACCACAAAACAAATGAAAAAAAATGTCTGCAACTGCGGTGACTTCCACGGTTCTAACAGATGGCGCCCAAACGGTTTTTTAATGGTTTTGATTGATTTTGCTTGTTTTTAATTTTTCAGATTTATTGGTCTTAAGTACCTGGCGTGCCTGACTCATATCATATATTTTCTTTTATTTCGCCATCTCATTATCGATTGTATAATAATTGCTGTTACCAATTACCAAATAAGATTTTAAAATCATTGAATTTAGGTTTAGTTTAGTTAGAGATTATTAGGGTTTCATTAGGATTTTGAGTTAAATTAGTTTTAGATAATTGGGTTTACGGGTTTTGTTAGTTTGGAGTAAATTTAGGTTGTTTGGTTAATTGATTTTAGTTTAGGTAGTGAGTTAGGTTTTGGTTTGGGTTAGTTTAAAGTATATTTTAAGAGTTTCGATTTAATTTTATTTTTTTGCTTGAGTTAGGTGTTAACATTTTATACATTTATTCACTTGTTTGTCTGCCGTGCAATTATTAATCTTTACTGAAACGTTTGCTTGTCGGTCTGTGATTTAATAAATTATTGATTTCATTCAAATTGCCTGTGCTGTCCGTCTGTTCATCGATTTTTATATTTTAAATTGTTTAGATGATCTGTGGTTTTTTATCATTTGTAATTTTCATCATGTTTCCACATACGCGATATGATAACTTCACTCGCCCTTCACCACGTTCTTCCCAGGATTTGCCAGATCTTCATTCACAGCATCCGTTCCGAGATAATGGCCAGACACCTTAGTCGGATGGAACTTTTATTCCCATGCATAAGTCGGGATTCAAGTTTGATGGAGGCTTAGATGTTAGCACCCTGGCTCAAAGCTAGGTATTTCGGAGCGTAAATTGGTGTTGGGCCTACATATTCTCCAACAAGGATCTGCCAAAAATTGGTACTGGCAGATACGTAATCTGCGTAGAGACTTGAGTTGGACGCAGCTTAAATTGGAATTCATAAAACGATTCGGATCTCAGCTTGATGACGCTCATATATGAGAAATTATATTCGCCCATAAGCAGAGATCTCACGAACCATTCATAGACTTCTTTGAATCCATTGAAGCGATGGCTCTCCAGCTCAGGAGTCCGATGAAGGACATGGATCTGCGAGACCTAGTTTTTACGAATATGAATTTCCGACTGCAGGAGCATCTGGCTGCATATGAGCTCTCAACTACCCGAGATATCGTCAGAAGGTGTCGCCGAATTGAAACCACATGGCAACGGCTGGAAATGGATAACCTTCGATATCCAGTTTAGCCATGTGGAGTCAATTCCGTGCAACTGCATGACGAATTTTCGGCTGGTTATGATCCGTGTCGCCGGTCCGGTGCAGTCCCTACCGAAGTACATCCAGCTATTCCCCTGCAATTATTTTCTCGGGAAATTGGAATTCAGATACCGAATCCTGTAGATGTTTCCACTCAGATGTCGCTGCCTGAGGTCCAATTTCACCCAAGCAATTCCCTGAACGTGGCTTGTGATTTTGATTTTGACCGCAAGCGGCAAAGATCAAAGTCGCGATTATACAGACCATGGAAATATTTTGTCACACGACGGTTAACATGACACCTTAGCAATAGGATTAGTAATATACTTCTAATTCAATTATTTTTAATGTGCTTAATCACAGGATTAATATTTAATTTTATATTAAAAATGTAAAAACTTATTATTAGGGGGGCAATTTTTTTCATGTTAATTGGATGCACGCCAATGTCAAGACGGCTTCAGGTCATAAGACTGACGTCTTAGGATACGCTACTGCATTGGTTCAATTCAATGATCGCACTCGGTTGTTTCGGTTTTTGATTGTTCCGGTATTAACGTATTCTATTTATCTCGGGATTGATTTTTGGGACGCTTTTAATACCGCGCCAGTTTTATTGCCCCTGTCTGCAGAATCTTTTATGTCCAATCCACTACCTTGAGCCATTCTTCTCTTGCGGCTGATGACCCATCCGAAGTTGTTGACCATCGATGAGGTGAAGCTGAGCAAAAGCATCCCGATTTCTAAACGTCATTATTCGGGTACTGCTCATTACACGGTCGATACTCATTACAGTGATGAAATTGTACCGCTGAATGAGGTGTACAATAATTCGGGTGGAGCATTGTCTGCCGGGAGGAGCGAGTTAAGTGACGGATACTGGGACTCGCCCAACACCTAATTAGAAACCAGACAGAATATTTCCCCGATTTGAAGTCCAGTGAATGTTGTTTTTTTTTTGTTTTTTCAATTGCCCCTGACGACATTCCTTTGTTGCCTGGCTGAATGAGACACTTAGGGTGTGGGTCGTTCCCACGATTGTTGCGAGTCCCGGCGTACCCATCGCAACTTCAAAAAACAAAATTTCATTCGATACATTTTCCCTAGCAAAACCTAATTCCTTCCTTCATACTAACTAATTTTATTCATGAGCTCCCACTAAGAAATTTTATTTTTCATACTAACAAAAAATTCATTCACGTTTCCCTACTAACAAACATTTGTCATTTTTTTAAATGACCTCCCTCTTTCCCGTCCTTTCCTTTCGTGTTAGTGTTTAGATGTAGGGTGTCTCAGCATGAGCAGAGGGTGTTCCGCTAGTGGGCCTCAGTATGCCAGTTACTCACCCCTCTGCTGAAACATAACGTATGCAACTGCGGTGACTTCCACGGTTGTAACAGTGTGGTAAGCAAAACAATGAAAGCTTCCTATTATATACAACAGAAACATCTTTTATTACTTTTTGCCCAACATGGTAAGGTATTGTCAAAGGAATTTGTACAATTAACGGAAATTTCTTTGGCAACTGGCGATAATTCGTAATATATTGAAAAAAGTGCTTTGAATTCTTACGCTTTAATTATTTTTTTTTGACCGATCTTAGATAAAATTTCTCGACACTGACGCCATAATGCAGCTACATAAATACTTTAAACTTCCGTCCTTTCATGGATTCGCCAATTCGAAGAAAAACTTCAACTTAACTATAAATCCTTGCATAGGGAGGCAACCTTAAGATCTTCGAAAAAAATTTTCATCCTCTGGAACTTGTTTGGATTCCTTCCTTGACCTTTCTGCAAATACTAATGACCATAGCTGTTTTGCTTTGTATTGTAAAAGTTTATTTACAATGCCCTACAAAAAGACAACATTTAATACATTCGTAATTTGAAATTACGAAAATAGTTCTTTGAAAATATCACCAGCACATGCTAAGGCACTTTATTGCTGCAAATATTACATTTCACATTATGGTTGAAGAATGTAAATATGCGATAATATGTTGTTAACTTCATTATATTTATTTTTCAAAGTTACATTCTGACAGGAGATGCAAAGCCAAAAACTTTGCACCGCTCTGAGGTTCGGATCACAAATTCTGCAAAGACTTCATCTAGTGAAATTTTCAACGTTCTATCTTTGTGTGTATGGAGGACAAGAAGATGCGTCCACCTGTATTGCTCATTGTCGAGCGCAGATAACTTTTAAGACGCTTTAGACCGCTGAAAGTTTTTCGCAGGATATAAACGTGGCAGGAATAGTCATGACCAAGGTGATCAAAAGTGTCAACTGATCAATGAGGTCTTCTCTTATTATAATAGGAGCTGCTCTCAATGCATCTGTATACTCTTTAAGTGTTTTCGATTCACTAACATTGTGTCAGCCAATTTCAGTTGAACTGCTAGCTTGTCCACATAGAAATCATCAGCGTGAACGCCAATAGCTATTTTCAGTTCGAGAGAATGTCTAGGGCCAAAAGAAAATAGGATTTTTTTCCAAACTGATCATCTGGTGCATTCTGGACTGGTCAAAATGACGTTTCAGCTCGGATTTTGCCCAATCAAGCTCAGAAATGAAGTCTTTACGTAGGCGATCTTTATTAGCCATATGAAAAGGTAGGGCCTTCACACCTAGCTCGCTAATCTACGTGGAGGCGCTTGAACTCTAGTGGCCGTAAAGTTTTCTTTTTGCAGAGCCTTTGCTAACTTTTCAACAGGTTCACAAATTAAAAGGAATATTTTTAATGCTAGAAAGGTGTTAAAGCCCCCCATTTTTGCAAGATAGCCTTTCAGAGAAGATTTTCGCTGGCCACTTATATTTATAGAAACATCGGTGAGCAAAATTTAAAGAATTTGTCTCACTCGTGAGTAATTTTCGATGAAACTACGCAGCGCTGAGTCCCATATGCACCAACAAGTAGGGCAAACAACACGGAGTCTTGATGGACCTTTTTTCTTGCCATCATCAGCATCAAATGAGCAGGTTTGTATCGCAACGTTACTATACATTTGTTTTCTTTTTGCCGACTCCATTATGCCTTTTGAGATTTTCTTGACGAGGCAGAGGCTATCTGCAAAGATGTCGCATCGTTTGGCAATGTCTTGTATTACCAAGTCAAGGGCATGGTTTGGGCAGTGAACAAATATTGATTTTGGTTGTTTGTCTGTTATTAAATTTTGGGCGCCATTTAGATTCCCTGCCATAGCAACTGCCCAATCAAAATAGTGACCACGCAAAAAATGTTTGCTCAGCACCAACCGCTGTAGAACGTCGAAGATGTTACTCTTTATAGATATGGCAGTCCGACTGGTGATGCAGTATAGGCCAACGCAGTCTTCATGAACCTCAAAAGTAGCCTTTTTGACATATCTGAAGCAAACTTATAGTTGTTCGTTACCAGATATATCTGTCGTACTATTACGAGCAAATGTTACGAGCAAATGAACGCAAGTTTTGCCGAAAAAATTCTACGATCAAGCACATACCCCAATTGTCGTTTGATCATGTACATGTCGACCAATGAAAAGAATACATCCAAATTCACTTCATACGAGCCATAACATTGTGAACGACGTACATAATAAGCTTTACTATGATCAAGCACATAAGCTTTGGGGTGTGCTTCCAGTGGAGTAAAGCCGAAGAGAGAGAAAACAAGTTGAGTCAGCAGGAGAGTGCTCCTACCAGAAGGTCTTTGTAAGCAACCTAGGGTTAGAAACAAGTTTTCTAATGGCGGGAATCGATAATTTGAATTATTCGTCCAATACTTGGATATGAAATCGTTCAAATTTATGCATAAAATGCACAGTTTCTTTCATAAGCACAGTGCAGCCGCCATTTTAATCTAGGTTAAATGATTTTTCTGAATGCTCGGCCGATTGAACATGTTCAAGATAAACACTATTCCTTAAATTTTCATGAAAATTGAAAGAAAATAAAAGTGCCTAAGTCAATTTAAATATATATAGAGTTTTCCAATAAGAGGTGTTATTTTGAATAGATTCCCTTGGGGTCACGTGAAAAAGAAGGGCTACGCCAACAGCCCAGTGTCGATTCAAGACCTCAAAGATGAATTCGTGAGACTTTCGAGGACATAGGGCAGCCACTTTGCGATTTGGTTATGGATATGGTCCTGTAAGCGTGTCGTGGTGGTTATTTGCCTGATGTTATTTTTTGCTTTTAACGGCATATATTCTTCTTTATAATGAAATAAACATCCGATCATTCGTATTAAAAAATGGCATTTCTCTTAAAGTATCAAAATAACGCCTCTTATTGGAAAACCCTATATCAACCATAAACACGTGTTATCGTTGTTGTAATTCCACACAATTGAAATGGCTATAACTCACTTGATTATGATGTGATATCAATTAAATTTTGTTAACGTATATACCTTATATCAGTCTATATAATTGCAAAGTTTCAAGAAGTTTAAAGGTACCGTTTTGATTTTATGGGCAAAAATGTAAAAATCTACAAATCATACTATTATTAAGAAAGTTGATCGAATTTCGATTTCTTAGGTATTTCTTGCCCTTGTACTGATAGAGATCCATGTTCCTGATAATTTTCAGATTTTTCGGCTGAAAGGTGTCCAATCGCGAGGGGGGGACACATTTTTGGTACATTTTGCCTTCCCCTGGACCCCCTAATTCATAAAATGATTTTTTTATTTCAGATTATAAAAGTTCTAATCAAGACTTTTCATTTGATACCCTTTGATTAAAAAAAAACTTTAAGGGCCAATTCGTTATTAAGGGGGACCCCGCTTAAAATTTTTTTAAATTTTTGTTAAGACCTTAACTTTTGAGAGACCATGACTTCTGACCTTCTCACAAAGTTTGAGCATTCTAGCTTCTACACGGACAGACGGACAGACAGGTCGCGAAACTAGTAGGTCCTTGTAAAAAAATTTTTTACAAAGACCTAAAAACGCAGTCGGGAAAGCGTGATTTACCAACCATGTGCAAGCAAGACCGAAAATATCCATGCCCACTCAAGGGCTGGATCAGGTAGGAATCAGTCTTAATATGCTGTTAATTGAGCTATGGCCTCAGATCAGGAATCAAGTGCACAGTCCATCTTCTCTTTGTGTCACGCACCCAGGACTACCCCAAATTTAACCATCTGGCAACAGTTTTTAACAGCCAGAATTTTTTTCCACATTTGTGCGTTTCACAAAAGCACCTATCCCGTAAATATAAGGTCTTGCGTTAGGGACATAACAATTTCGTATCTTTATATGAGCGCACCCATAAATATTTTTAATAAACTGGCAATGTTGAAACGTTAACTAAAGTCAACATTTTCATCTTGGTAAAGTTTACGCACCAACAACGTTTGGAAATCATTAAAAACTAAAGCTACTACTAAATGAAGAATTTCATCGAAAAAACATCAGTAGCGATGAAACTCATTTCTGGCTCAATGGCATTGTTAATAAGCAAAATATGTATTATTGTTTGTGATTGAGCCGTATATTTTCGTGGATGAAAACAACCGTTATGTTACGTTCAATGGAGAGCGCTATCGTTATGTTGGAAGATTATTTGCGGCCAAAATTGGATCAACTTCACATCAGCGATATGTGGTTTCAACAGGACGGTGCCACTAACCACACAGCACGCCCCACAATCGATTTATTGAAATTTATTCATTCATTGTTATGTCCTTAATTGAAAACCCTATATGTCTAAATTACTTAATCAATTTATAACATGAATAGTCATCGTACCTTCATTGTATCTAAATTTTCTTCAGTGAATCTATTTATCTTGATCTCATCAAGAGCTACAATCGTTATTATTTTCAGGTTTCATAGCTCAAGCGTGGTCAACCGTAACAGGACATAATTTTTCTTATATGTTCACTTTCCTTACATGTCTTATTAGCTTTAGAACATATTTTAAGATATGATTTATAAAGAATTCATTGAAGCCTTTCACTGAATGTTTCAGGTTGCAATCTTCAGTGAAGAACATTTTAAAAAATCGTGTTCTATCATATGATGACCTGCATTAAAGCCCTTTGAAAAAAACATGGAACCTGATACCAATGGTAAGCAGAGATCAAGTACTAGCATGTGTTAGCCGTTGGCGCTTTACCTCTACCGTTTTGTCAGCTTCAGTAAAATAAACGAGTGGAATCAAGCGCTGGAGCCACCCAGCTACGAAGGACACTTCGACCTTTAACAGCAGAAAATGAGTAACGGTAACTGAAAAAGCTACCAATTGTACCTTATTTTGTTGCTAAGGAAGAAAGTGCTTCACATGTAGAGAAATGAATGGCAAAGCAGATCAACACGAATAAGAGAAAGTGATGATACGAGTATATCTAGAAGTTGTCAAAGAAAAACCAGCTCAAAGGAAGACCTGTACCAAAATGCTTCCATAAACAGTTCAGTGCGTTGTTACGGGGTATTGGAGACGGTAGCCAACCGAACTACCACTTAAACACCACCACCGGGAAACGTTTTCCGAAGGATGCACCCTCGAGCCAAACTGGGATAGGGAACTTATGTATTGTACATAGTTTTAGTAAGGTTAGGAAAATAATCAATTCTAATGCTAATGTTTCCAATAGAGTAGATTTTAAATTTCCTTAAGTTAGATTAATACAGCTTAAATTAGTTTAGTTAGGCTCGACGAAGTTCCCGATACCACTCCCGTAGGTGCACAGTTGCTCCACAACGACATCATCTGCGATCAACAAGTGCAAGAAAGATGGCGAAAGTGTGTTGTGTGACTGTGGGATTTTGTGTGATTTTTCTCTTTAGTTTGGATTCCTGCAATTCCTTTACAAACCAAAATATATACGAAGCATATAAAATAGAAGGTTTAAAGCATTTTGACCTACCCACTATCCACCAAATTCAAAAACGCCAAGCCAATGCAAGTCCACAGTATGAACAAGTTCCTCCAACAGCAGATTTTAATAACAATGACCGATTGCTCACTAAAGATAATTCTGATGTGTAACAAGAGCCACCAGGCGTCCTTGTAGATAGCGGTGGAAATGCTATTGCAAATGTAACACCGACCCCTGTTGTGAATACAACAACAATGCCGTCCATACGTGAAAAGCAATTATTAGGAGTAAATAGAACCGGTCAACGTAAAGATTATTCGATACCGAAGAAGGCGGAAATCGTATCGGAACCAATAAATCCAGTGCCTAAACTGACGAAGCTATCCACACCGAAGAAAGTGAATTTGTCAGCTATAGATCCAATGACGATACACGATAGTATAATAGATGAAATTGATCAGCCAGAAAATAACACTAGGAACGAGTTGACTATGATCCAGAGTGCTTGGGATGTATGAAACATCGAAAGGACGCTATGGGTGGCAACTCGCCCGAGACTGTAATGACTGTAATACAAGAATATAATGAGTCAGCCAACAAAGGACTTGCAAATTGGATGTCCAAACATAAAAAAACACCAAATTACCATCACTAACAGCAACAGTCCCAGTTCAGTTCGTTTATGACACAATAACTAAACCTTCAATTCTTGGTCCTACTAGCGGTAAGAATTTACATCAGCTGCTAAAACTTCTGATGGATAAAATAAGCGAGGCCCAAAATATCCAGCCCCAAAAGATGCAGCATCCGCCAAACTACAGCGGATCTAACAACACCGCTGAATGTCGAAGATTATATTCACCAGGGCACCTGGATACCTGAAAAGAAGGAAAAAAGAAACACAAAGTGTCTTGTCCAAGGGATAAAGTATAAAAGTGCTACTTATCTGATAATCCTCAGTGATCCATCCAAAATCCGAGTAACCACCAGCTTCTTTACCGCACCAAACATAAACTAAACAACATATGTTTATACTTGGAAAACGTCAAATGTCCGTCACAGTGACAATTCCGAAAACAATATCTACGACTCCGAATTTCGGAAACACCAGTTGAAGTGTGGTGGGAATTGCGATGGAGTTGCCCAATCGCACGAACCGGGTTTCAATTTCAGCACGACGGAGAAAAAATATAAGGTTCACTCCGAAACTAGCGGTGCTCCGTTGGGAGCGAGCTGATAAAAGGGCGAGGGACAAAGGAAAAGCCCTCTTTCCTTTTTTGGTGATCAGCACGTGGAGTAAAGTAATAGAGAAGTGAACGTTTAGAAGTGAACATTCAGAAAGTAATAGAGAAGTGAAAGATTAAAAGTGAACATTGAGAAAGTGATCGAGAAGTGAACGTTGAAAAGTGAACATTGAAAAAGTATTCGAAACGTGAACATATAAAAAGCGGGAGTTTGAAAGGAAATCGGAAGTAGGGAAAAAAAGGAGGAAACAACGATTGGCCACATACAGCGCAGGATATTTTTCGCCGTGCAGTCAACGACGGGAACCCTAACAGGAGGCCTCCTCGTAAGAGTTGTTGTTTTTATTGTATAAAGAAAGAAAACAAATATTATTTTTTTTGCTTAGTCAATTTCTTAATTAAAGGTAAAAGTAACTGGAATTTTTTTGTTTTCTTTTCCTTGTATTATATTCACAGGAGGAATTTCAGATACTGTTGTTTTTTTCCACAGGAAGTGTAAAGTTTGGCTCGGGGTGATATCGCACGCGGGAATCCGACAAGGTGGTGGTTTTTTTTGTATCCTTTGTGGTGTTTGAGTGGTGTGGAGTTGGCTGGGGGAGATAGGGACCCCCCGAGTAGTGCCATTCGTTTTAATGCAAGGTGCGTCCACCTAACGAGCTTCGGCAAACCGCCTTACTCACTGGGCGGTCAAGTGTGGGGCCTAGGCCAAAACGGTGAGTTGGCGCCCACGCCCGTCTGCGGCGAGCAAAGCCGGGACCGCAGGGCCCCCGTTGCCAGAGCACTCCAGTGGTCCGGGGTGACAAATTGGGGTGACAGCGTACCAAAGAAATCTGAACGAGATGTTCTCTTGAAAATCAAGCTTTGCAGTGATCGTATATTATTCGGGGACCGCACTTGGTTCGCTATATATATAGCTAGGAGAATGACTCCTAGAGTCCATATCGAGAATTTGCAGGCAATAACCGCCAAATAACGTCGTAAAGTAACTGGTGTGGAAAATGTACTCAAATACAATAGAAAAAAATTGTGTTGGAACTGGATGAGACACCGACGTCCTAAATCTTCAAACCTTATGGAAGGAATGATAAGCATTTGAATCCAAAGGTGAGTGGAAGAAGTATGCTTCTACTGGTGTTTGTCTTGCGACCCCACAAAGCGCAGCTACAAAGATTCGGATCGGAGTTGTAACTGCTGGAAATATGGAGAAGCTGGCCACCAGATAGTAAAATATTCTGCACCTATTTCATGCATATTATATGTCGAGCTGAAAATTCCGTCAGCTAACATAGTAAAACTCAATTTTTTGGTAAAAATCAATTTAATCTAACGAGCCAGTGAACTCGAGCAACCTAAATATTCTTCTAGAATTTCCTCTGCGATTTTTATGTATATTAAGGACTTGTTCAGTTGTAATTTCACTTTCGAGTGGCAAAAATTAAAATATTAATATTGTCGCGCCTTTTGGTTCGCGGCCGATAAACTTAATGTTCAGGGAAAGTGAAAACGCACTGTATTTTAAATTGAATTAAAAGAGTTTATTTATTTACTTGTCACTGTCTATCAATTTATATTCCAATTGTCTTTCAAATATATCACAAAAATCACTTCACTATCAGTCAATATCGCCTTTAATTCGCGCTCTACTCCCATCGCCGTTTCACTTTCGCAGTTTTTAGTACTACTATCTGCCTCATTCATGCAACTCGGCTTTATACAGGGTCTCTAGTCATTCAATTCATTTCTCGTATGTTGGCGAATGTTCTGAAGAGAACTACCTGGAATCTTCGAGCAATTCTGAAAACCCGCAGTGACGTCACTTTCAGATATTGATCATGGATCATTCTTGTGCTTTCGAGTACATTCGTTTACATTTCAATCAATATCGATCATGATGTTATTAATAGTTGCGACAATAATTGCGACAGTAACTTGCAGAATTGTTTGGACATGTAACACTGCCCCTACCTCAGTTCCTTTCGCCCCAAAAAAATGTGTCGCGAGTTGTAATTAAGTCTGCCTGGATGTAATATGGGGAAAGACAGTCCAGGTGCACGGTTTTCATTTAGGCTCTCGGCTTACGGTGTTCCTGTATGCGATATACGATGTCATTGATTTGCTTTGTATCTCGGTATGGTCCCTCCCAATTATGCTGCAACTTTGAAGACCTACCCTTCCACCGTTGTGGGTTGTATAGCCACACTAAGTCATCTTGCTGGAAGCCAGTAGAATTTGTCTTTAGATCATACCTTTGTTGAAGTCTTATCGGCGGAGGACTTTCTTCCTGGTGGTTTGACAGCTATCCTACTTCACTAGCTTAAATCTACATTTAATATATGGAAAACTCCAACACTATAATCTTTGTTATATACATATAATTAGAGATTAACTCCTGGAGCGTATTAAAATCCTTTTTCGTGATTTTAAAGCTAATTTCCTCGTTTACGAGGTAGAGGTGGCCAAGTGCTTGGCATGTAAGGTGCTTCGGAGGTATTCCCCAATTCAGAATTGTAACATGAGCCACCATTTTTGAGATGTTAATCAAAAACTAAAAGACTGAAAATGGGACATTTGAGTCTCCTGTCGGGCCACGGGATGTGGGAAACCTAGAATATTTAATTGGGTTTTGCTAAGAGATCTCCCCTTACACATATCTGACACTTTTGAAACATCACCAAATGATAAATTCATTTCGGACACTGGTTTTCTGTAATAAAGCGAAGCGAAGCATTATGGGTCGGGGATGGAAATCATGAGATATAACAGGTGCTATTGGAATTCCTATTGCGAATTGTGACTCAAAAAGTTATATCTGAGACTTTGTCATCAAGAAGTCAACACAAAACATGAGGAGATATAAGTTATGACCAGTCAAATTCTCCCTGACAATAAGGCCAATCTTAAAGAGGACTATATCTTTAAATGTGATAACTTTTAGCTATCTATTGTATTCGACATCTTCATGCAGTGTAAGAAGTTATCAGCTTCTGAGACGGAATAGCATGAGTTGATCATGGAACTAAAGACTAAATATAAGGCGAAAGGTAACTTCAGCTTCAACAATCATTGAGTTGAAAGATAATTAAAAACACCTTCATACCCCTAATTGACACGTCATGATAGATGTAACCTTTAAAATCTCTCAAGGAACCAGTCATCAAAGTTTACCGGAACCAAAGTATGCCTTCACAATATAATCACTCTTTCATAAGAGGATATTGTTGGCTCATCATGACGTAGCCCATTAGGCACCAAAAAACATTACTTACTATCCTCTAGAGAATGATTTTGCAATATCAACAACTACCAGTCACCTGAAATCAGCTTCCTGTATGAAAACTAATCACATGTGCCTATAATTAACTTTATCACGATCTTCGAATTGAGGCTGGCATGGGACTGAATTTGATTACGAAAATTCCCGGAACTGCGGAGGCAGTTGGAACGGGTATTATTATTAATGATCAAATTGATATTATGTATAAAAAAAGTCTTAAAATATAGCAAAACGATTAGTCTCAACTGAGTATAATAAAACCATATTGTTTTCTCACCACCTGATTAATGCCGCATTTTACCGTAAAATTGTTCCAAATCAACAAACTCAATTGGTGCTGATGTGTAAAATAATCAAAATTTAATGGTTAATTAATGGGAAAGCTATCGCGTGAATGGTGATAAAAATCATTTATGTTTGATTGATGGACGAGTAGCAGCAGTGGCTATAGTATTCAAAGCGTAAAAAATTAAAGCTCCCATCTGGAATTATCGTATAAATATAGAACCCCTTAAGCTTCTTAAATCATATCCGAAGCTCTTTCATTGATCATATTTTACAATAGTACGTTTTTATCTACGTATCGTTGTTGTAAGATATAAATTTCAAATGGCAGTAATTTCATAAAGTATTTACTGTTTCTCTTAAAATTTGCAGGACAACCTTATAAATACCTACTGAATATGAAAACTCATTAACTGGAAGCGTACTACAGTAGAATTATATTTGGAAGTATATAAAATTGGCAAATCAGACTGTTATGAACATTTAGATCTTTTGCTCTAGTACACATTTTGTCCAGATTCGTGAGGGGGGAGCAACATTTTTTGCGTCCTGTTCCTTCCCCTGTGCACATCGACATCGATGATGCAGATTTAACAATTGATACTATGAGATAAAATCAAGCTCTTTTATTTTCGGTGAAAAAAAACTGTTCTCATGGATCAATAAATTATTACCGTTTTACAAGGGGTGCTCTGGTCAGGCTCTTTTCGGTCCCGGATAGCTCCGTCGGAGACGCCACAGGCGCCACTCGTCCGCCTTTGGAGCCCGATCGGAGGCGCCGAACGAGGTTACGGCTCCCCGGAGAGCAAAGAGTAGAATCCAACATACCTGACATTCTTTCCTACCAAATTGTTATTCCCTACCAAACCTGAATGAAACACTTGAGAAGCCAGGAAAAACTTTAAGCGCGACCTGACCACGACGGACACTTGGCAATTCCGCAACTTCAAACGACGCCAGTAAACTCCCTTTTTGGGGAAAAAATATCTTCCCGCTCACGAGGAGAAAGTTCTCACAAACAGAAATAAAAGAAGTATGGGAAACAACCGGAAAAATTCAATTCAATTAGTCTTTAACTCCAAACTTTGATGCAAAATTTCACAAGAAAATATAAAATAAAATATTGAAAAAAAAAAGAAAAACGGTTAGCCAACACTTACGACGGTGATTCCGATGCCACTGATGTGGGGATCCCCAAATAATTTGTTTTTGCCTTCTTCACTGCCAATTTGATTGATCTCTTCCTGATCTTCATTGCCAATTTTATTGATCTCGTTCTTGATCTTCACTGCTAATTTTATGAATCTCGTTCCTAATCTCATTCCTCCGTTCGATTCCTGCCTCCACTCGCACACTTCACCAGATGATTTTTACTGCTCAGAAGGAGAACGGGACATCCTTTCGTCCCCTTTTATTGAATTTTTTAACAACGACTCATTTGAGTAGATCGAGGACCTTAAAAATCCCACTACGTTTGGCCGGCTATGTAGTTTTCCACAACCCTCCACCTGAAAGAAGTTCCATTGTGCCCAATAGCTTTTGAGGATTGCGCCATGCATCGAAACGACCTTCCACTCAGGTTGTCCAGTTGTCTCCTTCCATACAAGTAATGGTCCGATATCTTCATCAGCTAGCTGGGCGTTTCGAATCCCCTCCAATGACCAATCTTCATCAAACTTGGCCATTATCACTTACAGATCAACGGTTGGCTCCTTTTCCTCAATTTGTCGGCAATGCTTGCAGTTAGCTGGGTATAGACGACGAGATAGAGCGTCAGCAGTTCCATGAACTCCGCCCTTCCGATGAATAATTTTGTAATCGTATGACTGCAATCTTTTGATCCATCTCGCAACTTGTACCTCGGGGTTTTTAAAGTTAAGTAGCCATCTCAGCGATGCATGGTCTGTTCGAAGAATAAAATTTCTGGCCATATATAGGCACTTGTGGAACTGCTTTGTGGCCTCTATTATAGCCAATAGCTCCTTCCTAGCCAAGCAGAAGTTCCTCTTACCTTTTGAGGGAATTACGGGAGGACTCTTTCTATGCCATCGATCTGCTGGGAGAGTACAGCTTCAATCTCACCGTTGCTCGCATCGGTGTCAACTACAAATATTTTTCTGGGTTTTGGATATGCCAGCACGGGTGATTCACACAGCTTCTCCTTCAAGGTCTCAAAGGCTGCCTGGCATTGTTTATTCCAGACATACGGATGATTTTTCTCGGTTAGCTGATGGAGGCGCAGCTTTTTTGGCAAAGTCTTTGACGAATCTTCGATTGTTGGGCATCAGACCTAGAAAACTTCGTAGTTTGCGCTTGTTGTTTGGTGTTGACCAGCTTTTCACGGCTTCAATTTTCATAGGGTCTGTTTTGAGTTCTTCTGCTGATACAATGTCTCCCAGGTACTTAATTTCAGCTGCAAAAAGGGTACACTTGTTGGGACTAAGTTTCAGATTCACCAATCGCAATAGGGGGAACACCTCTTCTAAGTTCAGCACATGCACTTTGAATGTTCTCCCGGTAACAGTGATGTCATCTAGGTACGCCAAGCAGGTCTCCCAGGTTAGGCCTCGTAGCACGTATTCCAACAGGCATTCGTAGGTGCCTGGAGCATAGCAAAGCCCAAATGGCATCACCATAAATTGCCACAATCCGGTCCTAATTGAAAATGCGGTCTTCTCTCTGTCCTTCTTGTCGATTTCTACCTGCCAGAAGCCACTTTTGAGATCGAGTGTAAAAAACCATTTTGCGTCGGCTAAAGGGTCCATAATGTCGTCGATGCACGGAAACGGGTATCTATTTTTCTTATTGGCACCGTTAAATTGCCTATTGTTGACACAAAAACGAGTGCTACCATCCTTTTTCCTTACTAGAACTACTGGCGCGGCCCATGGACTGACAGAAGACTCGATAGCACCTTGGTTTTTCATGTCCCAGATCAGTGCGCTCACTTCTCCTTATTTGGCTATAGGAAGACGTCTCGATGCTATTCGAATCGGCTTGGCTCCCTGTGTATCTATGACGTGAGTGACCATACTCTTTCGGCCTTAGTCATCCGGGTTTGTTGAGAAGATGTCACAGTACTTGGAGACCAGATGCTTCAATATTGCAGACGTGAATTCCTGGGCCTTGTCTGTGTCTTGCCTCCTTTTCCAATGATGGTCGTGAGTAGCTTCCAAAGAGGTGATGGTGGAAACGAGCTGGCAGCTGCCGATGACTTCTCCTACTTTGATGCTTCTGGTTGAGTCTGCGGTATGAAGGTCTCTAACCGCCACGTATCCGTTCCTTATAGATCTTATAAGGCTTTGCCCTACGATCAAACTGCGCAAGGTCGACATCTTCGTTAACTCTATCAGATAAGATCGGTGGTCTCCAGAACTACCATCAAGCTTGGCCCATGCAGTACTCTCGGAAGATTTCGGTACATTAGTGTTGGCACATAATACCACATTTATCTTGGGAATTCGGACGCTGGGATCCTCCATCAATACTTCAACATTCCGCCATTTCAATACCTGTTAGCCCAAATCCAACGTGATTCCATGTGGTCGCAGAAAATCCATTCCAATAATACGCCCATCCATAAAATTCGCGACCAGAAAATTATGTCGGAACAAAAGGTCTCCCAACTGTATCTGGAGGTTGACCTCTCCATGGACAGGTTCAGTTTCCCTCGTAGCTGTCCGTAGTGAGAAAATTCTGCCTGAAATGATTTCTTATCATTCTTAAATTTACCTCCTCTAAGATGGGAAAAAGAATTAATATTCTGGTGCCTAATAAATGTTATTCAAACCTACGCAAGCGGAGAGTTACTTCATAGAGAACATGGCGAGGACATTATATCCATTACGCCGCAATTCCTAAATCCGCAAATATAACTTCGTGAGATGTAGACCTGCGATTAAAACGGCAAGGCGGTTCAATCACAAATCTTGATTTCATTTAACCATACTTCGGTATTTATACATTTTAATTTCACTTAATCTATGCCTTACACAGCTAATTTGTTTACTGTTCTTTTTTCTTCTTAAGTGTAAGCAAAAATTTACTACTTGATACAATTCTACCTATACTTTCCATATTATCGATTTTATTGCCTCATGGACAAAAACTTTCATATCATATTATCAATATGTCAACATATGCATTTGTTTTCTACTCTGGATAAATTTCCATATTATGCATACATTCGTATGTCATCAACCAATGCTCATACGTATCACTTGGGTACGGTTACCAACCTCTAGATGAGTAATACAATTAGTATTTAGTATGGTCAGGGAATACCTCCACACGTGATAGCTTATGATTTTGTCGCAAGTTGATACTCTACATTCAGAATGAGCGTAGAGGAAATAAAAGAAAATTGCATTGTATGATTATGCAACTGGTATGTTTACATGCAGCCATGCGATCGGTTTGATATTTAATGGTTGTCTTTTTGTTTGCTTAGGTTAGACTTTTTTTGGTAAACAAATGAATTTTGTTAGTAAGCAAATGGATTGCCTGATGTACAATTGAACATGTGTATATATCTTTGCTTATGATATGAGCATATGAATGTTGTTACGATTGTTGTTTTTGTTCATGAAAGGTGAATTGAATCTACTATTATAGTAAGTGAATGAATGTGTACATATGTTTACTTAGGATGTGTACGTTTAAATATTGTTATGATTGTTGTGTTTTGATATGTGAATTCGACCTATTACATGCCCTTGTGAAGTAGTTGTTGCCTCACTAAGTCTGGTTGGATAATCGATGGGGTTGCACCATTGGATGACTGTTGTTGCTGCTCTTGCTGCATCAGCATGAGCTTTTGCATCAGCGCGTTTTCTGGTTCCTTTGATTTTTGTGTTTCTGCTTCTCTACTTTCTGCGCTTTTTTCCAGTTACACGTCTTCCGATCCAATTACGTCAATCAAGATTGCAAGCAAGCAAGCGTGCAATCAGTATGGCCTTTATAACTTGCGTAGCCAGATTTTGCTGTTGCAACTCTTCCTTAAGCTCCGATATGGTCAGTTCATTAGTTCTTAAATGTGAGCTTCGTGGCATTTTTTGGTTTTCTTTTTCCACGTTAAATTTCACTATTGTGCACTTTAAACATGTTTAAATGTTTACACTTTCAAAATTTTGATTCTCATTTTTGACACCACTGTCGCGTATTACGGTTCCCGGCTGGTAAGTTTAATGACCCGGGAAAGTAAAACCCGCTGTCTTTTAAATTAAGTTTAAAGAGTTTATTTACTAAGAACGCACAATAGTCAATTTCACTATTTTAAAAATCGCATTTTAATTTACTTTTCACTTGTCGATCAATTTATATTTCAATTGTCTTCAAATATATCACGAAAATCTTTTACTTCACTATCGATCAATATCGCCTTTAATTCGCGCTCTACTCTTGTTGCCGTTTTACTATCACAGTTTTACTATCGCAGTTTTTACTACTACTATATCCCCCATTCATTCAGCTCAGCTTTATATAGGGTCTCTACTCATTCAAACCATTTCTCGTATATCGGCGAATGTTCTGACGAGAACTACCTGGGATATTCGAGAAATTTTGAATACCCGCAGTGACGTTCAGATATTGATCATTGATCTACTTGGTCCATTCTTGTGCTTTCGAGTACATGTCACGTCATTCGATTACTTTTCTGGGTTGCTTCTTTTCAATCAATATTGATCATGATGCTATTAACAGTTGCGACAACAATTGCGACAGTAGTTCGCAGAATTGTGTAGACATGTAACAATATATGTATATATATATATATATATATATATATATATATATATATATATATATATATATATATATATATATATATATATATATATATATATATACATAAAAAAATGATATGGCACCACTGCCATAAAATTTATTTCATCGTTTTTAGGGCATTTTGAAGTCGGTTTTCTTTTTTTTTCCAAAATTTTTCTTTGTTACAAATTTGCACCTAGATTACAGTATTTAAGGTGTTAGTAAGTTCTCTGTAAAAAAACACCAGAAAGCATGTTTCTAAAACCAAGCTTAAATGTTCATTATAGTCGTGTTTTAACAAGATTTATAAAATATATCATTCCTTCAATTAAACTCCTTAAAAGTGAAGAAAGCTATACTCGTACATTCACGAAAACACCAATAGGTTAATTAGGGAAAATTATCATAAAGGCAGTTTATCAATATTCTGTTCATTAATTAAAGCATAAACGAACATCAAGCCAGTAGTATTTCACACACGTTAGCTCTCACGTGAATACGACAAACAAGTGAGTTGAAGTATATTCTCCGGGGAATGCTTAATGTTTCACACGCACTCAATGAAATATGTATTTGCAACGAGAATAAGGACATTCATGCAGATTGTGTGTATTCTTATCAACAAAACTTACTCGCGTATGAGCGTGTGGTGACGAAAAATGATAGCTTTTGTGTCAATTAAACAGCAATAAAGCCGCTGGCGAATTATTCATATGAAGACATAATAATAGGTGTAGCATGTACTTGCCACCAAGGATAAGTGTGTGAATACAGTATGAGATGCCAATTATATGGGCAAATTAGTTGAAAATTCAAAGGAAATACCGCTAACCGAATAAATTATTAAAACTATGTAACCGAAAACACTATCAATGCTATCTATTAATGAAAAACTTAATTTGTTTATGTTCCTAGCAGGTTTATTCTCCTGCAGAAATATTTTTGAATTCAACTTACCTGTAAGTATTGAGTTTCGGGAATTAATTTTTCCTCGTTCCAGTGGTTGTCTATAGTCCTGTAATATTTAAAGAAAACATAATCAATCTCGTGCCGCAAAACCCACAGAAACTAAATGTATGACAACCAGTAACAAACAAATTATTGACAGCATTGTGAAAAAACAGAATGATGTGTAGTTTGGTTTTCGAGGATTTTTCAAAAACATTAAATGGCCATCATTTTCAATGTAGAGTTTAAACAGGTTGGGTAGATAGAAGCACAGTTCTGTCAGAAAGGTTTTGTACTCAAACACTGATACGTAAGCAAAAGTTCTAGCGGGTGCTTCCTGCAAACAGAGCTACGTGAGTGGATGCTGACTAAGTTCTGAAATTTCGAACTTTGAAGTTAGGTATACGAATATGTATAACTTAACACCACTGGCTCTGAATATCCCACGTTGATTTCGTCACCTGACGCCTCAACAGCCCGTCCAGCAACACAGCCTTCAAAACACACAAACTTTACGCCTGTCTCGAAATCAGACATTGTCAGCACCACGGGCAACCGATACCTGTCTGGGAATCTGCCGGTCACGTTCCGCTAGCATCATCGAAACGAGGCGATATTAGGTTTAAGTAAAAAATTGTAATTAGTCTTTAACGAATGTTCAAATAAAGCGGAATAAAATTTGTTTTGTTTTTAAACTTAAGAAGTTTTCTCAGCTGGCGCCCGAGCAGGGACCTGAAGACGGGATAAAACGGCATACAAAAAGATATGACGCGTTATCTATCGCTCGAAAGTATCCTGTGAGAAAAGACTCGCGGTACAAAAGACATAAGTAACGGGATAGTCGAAAAGTTCACCAGCTTGCCCCGTGCTTTGGGTTACAGTAATACGAAAACATATCAAGAGAAAGAGACCCCCCCAGTAGCTGAGGAGCAAATAGGAGTCGGCGAGAACCGACAGCCACCTTGAAGGGGAGAATAATCATCGAATTATGCTAGTGCAAAAGTAGTAAAATAACGCTTCTGGAAGTTGTTAAATTAGTGTAAAAGTGCATCCTCGCTATAAGGGAGCAAGGTCATTAAGTGTTTATTGTAATTGCCGACATAAAAATTGATTTGAAGTAAAATTATAGTGTTGGAGTCAAAAATAGAAAAAAATTTCTTTATGGAATTAATTTTTCCTTTCATTTCAATTTTTTATGAACAATTACTAAAACAAATAACTCAAAGCGAAATGTACATTCAATACTTAGTTTGTATGCTTTTGAAGTGCTGATTATTCTATTTTTAATCAAAATTGAAAAGTGAAACGTTATATAATAATCGATTTCTTACGTTAGTTACCTATTAATTCTTTGAAAATTTAAGAACATTTTCTAAAGTTCAAAATTGTGATCATGCCCCGAAATGAAAACAACTTAATTAGACCTGCAATCTTGTCAGATATTTCCAACCCTTTTCCAAAAGAACCCGCTTCGCAGGCACCCCAAAATGTTCCATCTGTAAGCACTACCACTATACAGGCAATTGAGGCACTTGTTTGGAATCCGCTCATTAGAGAATGTCCTAGGTTTAACGAATCTTATCTAAATCCACAAGATGATGCAAATCAGGATATTGACCAGTGTATTCTACCAGTCTGTGTGGTCTAGTGGTTAGAGCTGAACGCATAAGCCGAAGGTCCCAGGTTCGTCCCAGGATTTTTCGGATGGACTACGAGTGTTCACGCAGTGGTGATATATACTGGTTTAATCAGATCATATCATAGCTGAGCAAGCACACGGGAGCATGGTACTGTCCAAACCAACTTCTGAAAAAAATCAATACGGTCATGAAAATGAGATACTCTAACTATCTCTAAGCGAAGGCCCGAGAGGGGCTGTAGTGCTACAAAGAAGGAGAAGTAATTTACCAGCCAACTTGGTAAATATCTAAGAAATGGACCGCATCTCTGACGTCGTGAAAAGCCTTCGAAAGTTTTCGGACCAAGCAGGAGAATTCGAATCTTGGAAAAAACGTGCACCGAATTCTTCGCATTTATAATTCCCAAAAGCGTACACCTCTTTACTATGGAATCTTACATGTAATAAGAAGCAAGAACACCGGACATGCTGACATGGCCCGGGAATCGTACAATACTTCTTTAGATAGGGACCGTATTACAAAGTGCTTAAGAATGCATTACGCCAATAAGCGGGATGCTAGTAAAAAGGAAACGATACCATTCAAGGGTTTTGTCAGACAAAATACCACCAACTATCTTTAATTCTAAAAAAAATATCAAGCACGGATCTGAGTACCGAGTCTATGAACCTGCTAATCTGGACATGTAGGGGCAAGGCGCTGGACACATTTATATGTGGTTTAAATGGAGATTTGCTCAAGCTCCTCAGTATAAGGAAACCTGCTGATCTGTTGCAGGCTCTTCACCCCATTTAATTAGAAAACATCAATTATCCCAACAACCCGCACATACCAGCAACATCAACCATAGATGCTCACTACTCCAAGCACCACCGCCCGCTCTTCCTAGACAGAAGCCAATCCCAGCTCCTCGATAAACATTTGTCTCTGATCTCATACGTCAATTATCACAAGTTCTACAGCCATACCGCCAACAAAATTTTATTTCGAACAAACTTTTCTTTTGCAAATAACTCGCAAACACCAAATAGGCATCAACTACCCCCTAAAGCTCCAACTTCAGCTGGACCCATGGACATCGACCAAACTGTTACATAGCCAGTATACCCTATATATACTGGCATTAACTGGGAGTTAAATTTGATGTGTATCCTATATACATCATCAAGACTACCGGGGAGAAAGAGACCTTCCTGCATAACACTTACCTGCTAGTCTGTCTATCTAAACCAAATCAACAAAGGCAAAAGTTTATTTTATTAATTGTTTTTTTTTCATTTCACGTTTTAAATTATTGAAAACCTATATCAAAAATGGGAGTTAAATTTGATGTGTATCCTATATACATCATCAAGACTACCGGGGAGAAAGAGACCTTCCTGCATAACACTTACCTGCTAGTCTGTCTATCTAAACCAAATCAACAAAGGCAAAAGTTTATTTTATTAATTGTTTTTTTTTTCATTTCACGTTTTAAATTATTGAAAACCTATATCAAAAATGGGTGCGGCGCTTTCCACTTTTACCCTGACTTGACGCACTTCACAGGGGAGCGCCAGCCGGTAGAGGGAATCAACTTGACGTGTTAACGGTTCGGGGTGGCCACACGGCGCCAGCCCGAACCACCAAAAGGTCGATTGAAGATCGCGGCGCAAGCCAACACCTCACCCCTTAGTCTTACACTGAACAGCACTTCTAACTACTCGAACTTAAACCGCAGATGCCACGTCACTACTTGAACGATGAAATAAATGGATGGGTAGCAGCACGCTCCCCTTTGGACTCGAACAAGACTGCTCTTCAGTAATCCATCATATATATATGATCGCGAAACCATTCCATATTTTGCCGAAATTCGCCGACTATGGAACATGTGAGCTCCCATTCCGTGGAAGCTCTTACTCCCCGTCTCGTTTGTAGATTTTTACGACAAAATTGGGAAAATTGAGCGAGGGAGAGCTCTTGTTTCATCTTTTGGCTCTCTCTCTTTCTCTCTTTTCGGCTTTACTTCGCTGGAAGCACACCCCAAAGCTTATGAGCTTGATCGTAGTGAAGCTTATCAGTACGTCGTTCACAATATGATGGGTTATATGGGTTCGTGGTATCTGGAACCCCGCAGTCGAGCTGCCCCGAGGTGACTGATGTGGCGGCTCCTGAGGAGTATATCGGTCACCTCGAACGAAACTGCGAGATTTTTAATGGAACCAGTCCATATGCTGGAACCAGCTGAAGTCCATCGAGCGAAAAATGCTATTAAGTTGATAGCTAAAATGCTCGGGTGAAAGAACAATGTAGTTCTTTCACTTCGGACAACCAGCATTCCTCAAACAAAATTTCTTAACCTTTATCCTGCTCAAGAACAATATACGAGTCCCAGTCAAACTTCGGTCAGAATCTGTTCTTCGTAGCACTACAGCCCCTCTCGGACCTTCGCCTCATGGAAATGTCTCTGTCCATTGACCGCGTCCTCAAATTTCAAAATCCGGCAGCGATGAACTGTATTCTTTGACGGAGTCAGAACAGCGTTTTTTCAGTTTCCCCACTGGTCTCCGGTCTTCAGTTTCCCCAAATAATACCTTTTTGGACATCCAGTCTTCGTCCATACAATTTATGTATTCAGCCTATTGCAGCTATCGCAGTCTTACAATCGTTGAGACCTCCGGTTCGTCAAAAATTTCATACAGCTCACGGTTGTATCGAATTCTACATTAGCCCCGATCCAGCTACGCTCCAATTATTTGCCTCAGGACCAGTCGCTCAAAGGCATTCAATATATTTGCGGATGCTTGGGATACGGTCCATGTTTCACACTCATCGCATAACACAGGTCTTATCACCGACTTGTATACTTGGAACTTTGGTTCCTGTGTATGCAGCTGGTCTTCAAGATCGTCAAAACTGAATAAAATATTTTATTTGCGAGCTGTATTCTTCGGCGTATTTCGTCTCTTTCATTACCACTTTTCGTTATTTTTGCTCCTAAATACACAAATTTTCCTACATTTTTGATACTGTATTCGCCAAGTGTGATATTTTGTGTATTTGAGGTATCTTTCCTCGACTACATCATGAGATTTGTTTTATTTTCATTGATTTGTAGTCCTACTAGTTTTGCTTCGCTGTGAACATTCAGGAAGAGCTCTTTGGCAGTTGTAAATGACCAACTTTTATAGTAATGTAACTCGTGTACCTTATTACGTATTCCAGAGTCAAATTGAATAGCAATGGGGCCAGCCCATCTCCCAGCTTTAGTCCTTTATTTGTGTCAAAGGCATCGGTGAGTTGGTTATTGGTGCGAACTTGGGAGGTCGTCAACGTCATTGTCATTTTTGTAAGACGGACTAATTGGGCTGGGATGCCAAAGGAAAGTATTATTTTTAAAAGTACGTTACGATCAATACTATCATATGCTTATCTAAAGTCAACGAAAATTTTATCTACGTCTATGTTGAGCTCCCAGCATTTTGCAAGTACCTGCTTGACTGTGAACAATTGGTCTATTGTCGATCTACCTGCTCTAAAACCACCTTCAGACTCCCTAATAATACTGGCGTAATAATACTGCTGGATTTTTGAAAATATTTTGTACGCCGTAGTGATATGCCTCTATAATTTTCGCACTGTAACTTGTCACCGTTTTTGTGGATAGGAAATAAATTTGGTTGGCTACACTCTTTCGACATATGTTCTTGTTTCCAAGTGTGCTGGATGACTATGTGAATAGCTTTATATTTGATGAGCTCCACTGGAATCTCATCGATGCCCGGCGCTTTATTATTCTTTTGGGCTTTGATAATGGGTAAAACTTCATCCAGAGTTGGTGGAGCCAATAGAAGCTCTCCGCAAACATGTATAGACTCCGATGTTCTGGAGCTGTGTAGAGGATTTAGGAGGTTCTTGAAATATGATGCCTGTCTTTCCTTAATCTTGATTTCATCAGCGATGATATTGCCGATGTCATCACGACAGAGCGTTGTTTTGGGCTGATAGCCTCGTTTCAGGGCTTTCACTACTTTGTATACTCGTCTTATGTTGTTGTTCGCTAAACTTACATCTATGCTTCTCAATCATTAATGTCCCATCATTGGGGAACCAGTAGAGCCAATGTCCGACCCCGCAACCATTTGCTGCCATTTAATTGGGGAGTCAGGGATAAGAAAACATGAAGGCTGTGGTTTGAGGTTCCCTCCTCCTTTCTCAAACGAGCTTGGGACCGTCTATGGCAGAGTTCAGAATCTGTTAAAAATCTCGATATTCGTACTTCACATCTGACACGACTGTAAACCTCTATTCTTTTGTCCTTGATTAAACGACATCCAATCCTATTTTCATAATCTGATACTAAATTAACTGAATTAAGGCCGAGATCCGCACATCAGATAATAACCCTATTTATTTTAGATCTTACCCATATCCCTTTGCATTTAAAACTTGAGGTACATTTATAAATTGACGCGCATTTATTAATTAACGTACATTTATATATTGACGGCCATTTATCAATTGACGTACGTTTATAAATTGGCGTGCATATGTAAATTGACGTACATTTAATCATTGACGTGCATTTATAAATTGAACTGCATTTGTACATTTATAAACTGCCGCGCATTTATAAATTGACGTACATTTATAAGCTATCGTGCATTTATAAATTTACGCGCATTTATAAATTGACGCGCATTTATAAATTGACGTACACTTATAAATTGACGCGCATATATAAATTGACATACATTTATAAATTGACGTACATTTATAAATTGACGCGCATTTACCAATTGACGTACATTTATAAATTGACAGCCATTTATCAGTTGACGTACAGTTATAAATCACAAAATCATTATTATTATTTAATTGACGTGCATTTATAAATTGACGCGCATTTATAAAATGACACGCCTTTATAAATTGATGCGCATTTATAAATTGAGGTGCATTTGTAAATTGACGTATTTTTATAAATTAACGTATATTTAATAAAATGACGTACATTTAAAAATTGACGTGCATTTATAAATTGACGTACATTTATAAAATGACGTACATTTATAAATAGGCGTACATTCATAAATTGACATAATAAAATGACGTACATTTAAAATTCACGTACATTTAAAATTGACGTACATTTATAAATTGACGTGTATTCATAAATTGACGTACATTCATAAATTGACATACATTTATAAAATGACGTACATTTATAAATAGACGTACATTTATAAATTGACGTATATTGACGCACATTTATAAATTGACGTACATTTATAATTGACGTACATTTATAAATTGACGTGCTATTATAAATTGACGTACATTATAAATAGGCGTACATTCATAAATTGACATAATAAAATGACGTACATTTAAAATTCACGTACATTTAAAATTGACGTACATTTATAAATTGACGTGTATTCATAAATTGACGTACATTCATAAATTGACATACATTTATAAAATGACGTACATTTATAAATAGACGTACATTTATAAATTGACGTATATTGACGCACATTTATAAATTGACGTACATTTATAATTGACGTACATTTATAAATTGACGTGCTATTATAAATTGACGTACATTATAAACGGATTCATAAATTGATGTACATTCATAAAATGACGTACATTTATAAATTGGCGTACATTCATAAATTGACATAATAAAATGACGTACATTTATAAATTGACGTACATTTATAAATTGACGTGTATTCATTTATAAATTGACGTACATTTATAATTGACGTACATTTATAAATTGAAGTGTATTCATAAATTGACGTACATTTATAACATGACGTACATTTATAAATTGACGTGTATTCATAAATTGACGTACATTTATAAATTGACGCACGTTTATAATTGACATACATTTATAAATTGAAGTGTATTCCTAAATTGACGATAAATGTACGTACATTTATAATTGACGTACATTTATAAATTGACGTGCATTCATAAATTGACGTACATTCATAAATTGACATACATTTATAAAATGACGTACATTTATAAATTGACGTACATTTATAGATTGACGTGTATTCATAAATTGACGTACATTTATAAATTGACGTACATTTATAATTGACGTACATTTATAAATTGAAGTGTATTCATAAATTGACGTACATTTATAAAATGACGTGCATTTATAAATTGACGTACATTTATAAATTGAAGTGTATTCATAAATTGATGTACATTTATAAATTGACGTGCATTTATAAATTGACGTATATTTATAAATTGACGTGCATTTATAAATTGACGTACATTTTTACATTATAAACTGACGTGTATTCATAAATTGATGTACATTTATAAAATGACGTACATTTATAAATTGGTGTACATTCATAAATTGACATAATAAAATGACATACCTTTATAAATTGACGTGCATTTATAAATTGACGTGCATTCATAAATTGACGTACATTTATAAATTGACGTACATTTATAATTGGCGTACATATATAATTGACGTACATTTATAAATTGAAGTCATAAATTGACGTACATTTATAAAATGACGTGCATTTATAAATTGACGTAAGTTTATAAATTGGTGTACATTCATAAATTGACATAATAAAATGACGTACATTTATAAATTGACGTACATTTATAAATTGACGTGCATTCATAAATTGACGTAAATTCATAAATTTATAAAATGATTTATGAAATGTCATTTATAAAATGACGTACATTTATAAATTGACGTACATTTATAAATTGACGTGTATTCATAAATTGACGTACATTTATAAATTGACGTACATTTATAATTGACGTACATTTATAAATTGTAGTGTATTCTTAAATTGACGTACATTTATAAAATGACGTGCATTTATAAATTGACGTACATTTATAAATTGACGTGCATTTATAAGTTGACGTACATTTATAAATTCACCCATATTTATAAATTTATAGTACATTTAAAAATTGACGTGTATTCATAAATTGACGCACATTTATAAAATGACGTACATTTATAATTGATTCATAAATTGACGTACATTTATAAAATGACGTGCATTTATAAATTGACGTATATTTATAAATTGACGTGCATTTATAAATTGACGTACATTTTTATATTATAAACTGACGTGTATTCATAAATTGATGTACATTTATAAAATGACGTACATTTATAAATTGGCGTACATTCATAAATTGACATAATAAAATGACGTACATTTATAAATTGACGTGCATTCATAAATTGACGTACACACATTTACTAACTGACGTGCATTAATAAATTGACGTGCGTTTATGAATCGACGCACATTTATAAATTAACGTGCATTTATCAATTGAGGTACATTTATAAATTGACGTACAATTATAAAATGAGGTGCATTTATAAATTGACGTGCATTTATAAATTTCATACAGCTCATGGTTTTATCGAATTTGCCATTGGTCCCCGTATAGCTTCGCTCCAATTATTCGCCTCGGGACCCGCCGCTCAAAGGCATTCAATAGATTTCCGGATGCTTGGGTTAGGGTTCATGTTTAACACCCATAGCATAGCATCGGTCTCATCACATATTTGTATACTTGGAGCTTTGTTTTTTGTGTTTATGCAGCTGGTTTTCAAGATCGTCAATACTGAATAAAATATTTTATTTGCGAACTGTACTCTTCGGCGTATTTTGTCTCTTTTATTAATGGTTTCGTTATTTTGGCGCCTAATTACAAAAATTTGCCTACATTTTCGATACTTTATTCGCCAAGTGTGATATTTTGTGTGCTTGATGTATTTTTCATTGATTTGTAACCCTACTAGTTTTGCTTCGCTATCAAGTTTCAGGAAGAGCTCATTGGCAGTTTTTATTAACCGTGACAAAATGCTGATGTCGTCCGCATAGGGTACTACTTGGCTCGACTTGTGTAGTAATGTACCTCGTGTATCGACAGGAAGCTTCCTTATGACGTACTCAAGAGCCAAATTGAATAGAAATAGGGCCAGCCGATTTTCTAGTTTTAGTCCGATATTTGTGTCAAAGGCATCGGTGAGTTGGTTATTGATGTGGACTTGGGAGGTTGTCGACGTCATTGTCATTTTGGTAAGACGGACTAATTTGGCTTGAATGCCAAAGCAAAGCATTATTTGGTACTGTACATTACGATCAATACTGTCGTACGCTTGCTTAAAGTCAACGAAAATTTGGTGAACGTCAACGTTGAACTCCCAGCACATTTCAAGTACCTGCTTGACTGTAAACAATTGATCTATCGTTGATCTATCTGCTCTAAAACCACCTTGATACTCCCCAATAAAACAGTTGGTATATGACCCGATTTTATTTTCTAAGATGTTTGAAAATATTTTGTACGCCGTACAAAGTAGTGATATGCCTCTATAATTTTCGCACTGTAGCTTGTCACTGTTTTTGTGCATAGGGAATGTAATTGATTGACTCCACTCTTTCGGCATATGTTCTTGTTGCCAAATGTGCCGGATTACTTTGGTGTACGTCTACGTTGAACTCTTGGAATTTTTCAAGTACCTGCTTGACAGTAAACAGTTGGTATATTGTCGATCTACCTGCCCTAAAACCACCTTGATACTCCCCGATAATACTGTTGGCGTATGATCCAATTTTATTTTCTAAGATCTTGAAAATATTTTGTACGTTGTTCAAAGCAGTGATATGCCTCTTTAATTTTCGCACTGTAGCTTTTCATCTTTTTTTTTAAATAGCGAATATAATTGATTGGCGCCGCTCTTTTAGCATATGCTCTTCTTTCCGAATGTGCTGGATGACTTTGAGAATAGCTTTATGAATACTGCTGCCACCATATTTGATGAGCTCCACTGAAATCTCATCGATGCCCGGCGCTTTATTATTCTTTTGGGCTTTGATGATGGAACAAACTTCATCCAGAGTTGATGGGATCAATAGAAGCTCTCCGCAGACAGCTATAGACTCCGATGTTCTGGAGCTGTACGGAGGGTTAAGGAGGTTTTTGAAATATGATGCCAATCTTTCCTTAACCTTGGTTTCATTAGCGATGATACTGCCGATGTCATCACGACAGAGCGTGGTTTTTGGTTAATAACCACGTTTAAAGCTTTTCACTATGCTTGTCCTGTGTTATTGCTCGCTAAACTTATATCTATACTTCTCAATTAGTCGTCATAGGATTTTCTTTTCTTAATTCTTATTATCCTATTCGCTACTCTTCTGAGATTTTCTCTTTGTCCTACCTTTCCTCCCTATGCAACCTTTTTTTGTCACTCATGATCGAACTATCCATTTCTTTTGCGCCGGAATTGATGTCCAATCGTCTGTTCCTACACGGTCTTAATAGCAACTTTCACTTTCATCCAGAGTTCATTGCTTGTCTTTAACGATGCTTCAGATAAGATGAGAACCAGCTAGTTGTCGAGGTTTCCGTGAAATTTTAGGCCGCAGACGTCGTTTGGAGCCTTTCGATGGCAAATTTTTGTAGCGAGCTGGTCTTCGCTGAATATGCCCTTAAGAAACGACATTGATGGGTTAGTTTGATCAAGTAATGGTCTGAGTTACAATTGGCTCCTCGGTGTGGACGGACGTCAAGTATGCTCGAGGCCTAACGTTGTTGGATCATGGATCAGAACATGGTCAATTTGGTTTTGTGCGTTGCCATCTTGTGATACCCAGGTTATTTTATGAATGCGTCGATATGGGAAGCTAGATGACTATGACTAGATTTCTGCTGCATGCAATGTCAATCAGGCACTGGCCGTTTTCATTTGTTTCATCTTGCAGGCTATATCCTCCAATAGTCCCCGATGAAATAGCTCATTGCCATTCTTAGCGTTGAAATCACCCAGAATTATTTTTGTGGCGTTTTTAGGCAATGAGTCGATTAGCCTTTCCAGAGTAGAGCGTTTCCTTCGTTTCTTCATCCTTTTTCGGTTGGAGCATGAAAATTGATCAGCCAGACTTTGAAGAATTTCGCTTTCAAACCGATCACACACAACCGCTTATTGGCTGCCTTAAAACCAATAACGTGCGATTAGAACTCCCTATCTACAATGAAGGCCCCTCCAAATTCTCGTTTTCCAGTAGGCCTGAATCGCTAGTATTTTTAATTGATATTGACTGGCCTGTTGTAAAAGATCCTTAACAGCGCCAGGGTATTGAGTGATGTGAAATTCCAGGATCCAATGCCGTAGTCCTTTTTTCGTTTCCCAGGTCGTTGCCATGAGTCCAATCATTCATAACAAATATGAATGGAACAAAAAAATATATTCATGTCGTTGGGCGTTCTAAGCAAACTCGTTGCTTCCAGGGTTAAAACATTCCTTTACCCTACTTTGCCAACCGGAAAGCTTGAACGACTAGTGACATATAGACCCGAATAATCCAAGCATTTGATGTGGAGATTACCAATAACTATAGAAAAGTTATCCTTTTATAGATAACGCTTTATTCAATACCAATCGTTATAAATTTTAAAAGAACATAAAACAAATTCTAAAAAATAAAACTATGAAAAACTTAATGGCCCGAATTGCTCTCTAAACTGATACATTATCAATAAAACACATTCAATGAAAATAAAAAACACCAGCAAATTTAAATTAATTAAGATTATTACATACTTTTTGATTCAATTGGAAGAAGGAAAAAAAACCAACCAGCATTATTCAAAAATTACTTTTATTACTAACACAACAGTGAACTTTTATCCTATGCATAATATGTTACACCCTAATTCTAAATAAGTTCAATCAAAAAGAACGTTATCTTATACTGAAATAAATCCCTGATTTATCATACAAATAAACAACAACACTACATGTAGCAATAATGAGATGAAACTAAAAACTAAGGAACGAGAAAAAACACAAAAGCAGAAAATAAACACGAATAATTTAGACATTGTCATTCAGCCACCAATACCTAGATTGCTCCGTCTCAGATCGACCAGCCTCAACGAATTTAGCAAATGAGTATCTCCATTGGAATTGTTGGCCTCGTGAACTCAAATTCGGAGGATATTTTATCTTCTTATCGGTGGTCCGTCAATATATGTGATATATGATTGGGACACCGTCAGAATCAAAAAATTACCGATTCATGTCCAAATACTCGAATGCTTCTGGAGCAACGAAGCCAGTAGCGAGACAAGTCGCAATATACCCATCAGTAGGGTGGAACGGCTAAGAAATGCAAGGGTTTTCACTCACAGTTACAGATCTTGCGATAGAATTCCGAAGAAGTTTCAATATGAAGATATCGACTCTTGTCACTTGAGCGGTTTGATAAATTTTTCTATTCAATATATAGTGCTTCCAATCCATCTCAGGCTTTCTGTACAAACCGTACATGCACGAAGACATTTCCTTTCGAGAACTCTAAATCTTTCCATTGTACTAGAACTCAGGTTGTACCAGATTTAACATCCATATGTCAAAACTGGTCTCACCAGGGTCTTGTAACAAATAACTTTGCCTTTTTGATCAGTGTATCTGGAATGACTACTTTTTTTGCTTTACTGAGCATGATTTTGACATGTTCAGTATAATACAGATACTGATCGAGATGAACCTCGAGGTATAGAACCCAGGATTTATGTGGAACCCGTTCTGAACTACCCTCACCAGCCATAATGTGGAGATCCTTCCAATTACGCTTCAGGTCTTGACTGGCCCCCTGCAGTGTTGTCCGAAACAAAATTGTTTCACACTTCGGTGCATTGATTTTCATAAGCCAATTGTCGGTGTAGAGCTGCACGTCATTAAACATTTTTTGAAGATTGCTCTGAATTATTGTAGCTTTTCGGTCTGCCGTATAGATGATCAGATCATCAGGAAACACTACCAATGATCGCTTTGGCGAGACGTTAAAATCAAAGCCGTTCAATAGCTTGTGAATGAATATTGAGAAAAGCAGAGGCGCAGTAACTGTTCCCTGCTGTAGACCATTCAAGACCTTGAATTCACGCATTTTTGTCAGATTTCCGTCAGTTACAACAAATGATTTCCCGTAAACATATTGCACATCATCGCGATAAGGTGTCTGGGGAGCCTGTCCTGAAGAAGTTTGAAAATTAGTCCATCTAACCACACCGTATCGAAGGCTTTCTCCATATCAATGAGACATCCTCAACACATTCTTTGTTGTTTAGTTTCCAACAGATGTCGGAGGCTACTTTTGCTATCGCATGTATGGTCAAATGCCTGGCACGTAAACCAAACTGGCAATTCAGCATCAACTCATATTTCTGAATGTGGGCGTTTAATGCTTTGTTGAGGACACTTCCAACACCTTGCTGATGTTAGGCAGCAAGCCGATTGGGCGATAGCTTTTAGGGCATGAAGATTCTTTTCCTTTCTTCAAGATCGGATATACCTTGGCCTTTTTCCACTCATTTGGGAAATATAAATTGTTCAACATGTTGTTGAACAATATGTAATAATTCCTATAGCAACCTCCGGCAAATGTCAGAGAACTATATTTGGAATACCGTCAGTACCACTTGATTTATTGTTGTTTATTCTGCGAAATATGAGACACAAGTCTTCATAGCTGACAAAATAATCAATAAAATGTTTTATTGAAATGAAGAATTGATTGGCCGTTGAGGTTTGATTTGAAGTCGGAAACTTGTGCTTCAACGACCTCTGATAATATTTCGTTCCCTCTCTCAGGGTTTGGTAGATGAACCAATTAAAAATGTGTTCCAATCAGGGCAAGTTAATGCAATCCCTCACATGTAATCCAGTTTCAGTTTCTATCCGGAGTCGTACTATCAATTCCGATACCAGCCCTATCGAGAAGATTTATTCCATCACTAGTGACTCCGAGATTCGATACCTTCACTCGAGACTTCTTACGGAAAAAGTTATTCACTTTCGTGAAAACGCCATCTGGGTCCTGTGGGCTAATTTTCCTTAGTTTTTCCACCCATTGATTGCTGACTTCACTCCTGAAGTATGAACGGATTAAGTTCCGGACATTCTTCGAGTATAATTTCAACAAAGCAACGATGTATGGTTGTAGGTCAAAAATCGTCGATAAATATTGTTGATGCGTGTGAGAAGAAGGCTTTACAATGTTTTCAACCTTGCGATGGTTGGTGTTTCATATCCTTCCATATCGTTTCCATGTTCAACCTTGGGAACTACTTTCTCAATCGTTTCCAACGTCAGCTTCTCTAACTTCAACAAATAGAGATCTATTTCATCGTCAGTTAGATTTCGGTTATTAGGAACCATTGAGCAAGCGTTGGCATCATCAGAAGGAGGACATTGCTTTTGGTACTCTCGATTAAACTTCTTTTGAAACTTTCCCCAGTCTGTTTTTTTCAAATTCAACCGATGATTTTCATATTGAACTGGAATGAGGAAGAGATCATCCCTTTGATGATTGATTTCCATTTCGATTGCGTTATGGTCGCTATCATAAGGAAGCACCCGCAGTTTCCGTTGAGGACTATTAAAGCTGAATTCAAGTCTTGCGTCAGCAATGCAGAGGTCCAAATATGAATTTGTCCTAGGGTATGTTGGGAACTCCGAACCATATAAATTGCACCTGTATTCAATTCGGTTCTCTGTTATCCACGATTTTAGGAATACACCTCTTGGATTATTGGTGGTCACCGGTAAAAATATAATAATTATGCTGCCTGTTCAATTCAAGTATTCCAAACAAAGAATTGAGCTCCTCCTTGAACTTGAGAACATTTTGACCAGTTGCATAGGCACAGATAACGAAGAGGTTGTCCCCACCTGGCAGTGAAATTTTGATGACGGACACTTCAAGAAATTCAATGTTTTTGAATTCAACTTTTTCAATATTTTGGAAACTGTATGGTATTCTAACCAATATCCCGGTGCCACCTGCCCTATCACCGTTTACCCTATCGTTTCTTATGAATACAAAATCCTCGAGTTCCACGGAGTTCCATGAATTAAGGGGGGTTCCAGTGAGAAGCATGATGTTAGGCTTTTGCTTAACAATAAATTCAAGGAGATAATCACTTCGATGTATAGGAACGATATAGTTGACGTGGATTGATATGAGGCGAAGCCTATCCATGGAAATATGACTGGAGGACAAGTTATTATTAGGCATATTATTGGAAAGGCCTAACGCTGAAAAGCAAAGTTAATTTTTGAATGTTGTTTGTCGATTCTCTCCGATAAAGAATTAAGTTGCTGATAAATTTTGAGAAGCAGCTCATTATTGCCACTTACATTATTTACAAATTTAACTTTTGCATCTTGATATCGGGAGCATCCTCAATATGATGCTGGGTGACCAAAAATACCGCAGTTAACGCAGTATAATTTTTCTTTAGGCTCCGTCTAAGCCAATCCACACTCACTGGGAGCATGAACGTCTTTGCATTTGACACAACGATAGTGCATGGCACAATTGGCAGCCGAATGTCCAAATCTTTGACACCGGTAACACTGGTTGACTTCTTTTCTCAGGAGGCGTTCCCACCTCACGACTCTGAAATTCAAGTACCTTATTTGTTGAAGGGCACTTAAACTGCTCTTATTTTCAATTTGTTCCAGGTAAAGTGGTAAATTCTTCCTTTCGACGGCCAACCTTCTTGTCGCAAAGGCTTTGACTGAAACAAAATCAATATCTGGTGCAGCTTCTTTGAGCACCTGAGTCCAGACCCTTCAACAAGAAGGTTTGATTTTTCTCACTGTTTGGGATTTAGGTGTAGGGTGGAACCTCCCCAGAATTTAGCGCATCTTTGGCTGTTTTGAAATCAACCAATGATTTCGTCTTAATAGTTAATTTTTCAGCATTAACTCTTTTGATCTCGAAATCGGCTAGTTTATTTTCGGCTGCCAATAGCCGAACCATATCGTTCCCGCTTTGTCCGAGCACTTTGATTGGCGGAACTTTTTCTGTCTTGTTGGAAGCTTTTTCAGTGGAACCAGCAGGATTGCCGGCAGATTTTTTCTCCTTAGTTTTCTTCTTTAAATACTGAATAAAATTTAAGTCATTATCTTGATTAGAATTCCCTTCGATGTTTTCTCTCCAGCGCTGCAAAATAGTTTTGATCTCGTTGGTGCCACCACCACTTAAAACATCTTCTGGAATTGCTTGCTTTCCACTTTTCTTCGGCTTTATCACCTGTCGCCAGCGATGTACTGTATCTCTAGCCTTAGTTCATTATTTTCTTTTTGCAATTGTTGATTTTTGCACCCTCCATCTGCGAAGTTTTCTTTGTTATGTTTTCTCTTGGTGATCATCGCCAGTTTCGTATTCGTCGTTTCCCCAGGTTGCCCCAACGGTGGGAAGCAGTCGGGCTCCTCCATACTAGCGGCGAAATTTTCTTTGGTAACTTTTTTTTCTTTACCTATCGAAGTAAAAATACTCGATAGAAATTTAGTGAGTTGATTACTTCGACAATAAACGTTTTTTTACGATAAAAATTAACTTCGCCCTAACGTTCAATTAATTAATTAATAATTAATTTAATTTAATTTTTGAAAACTTTTGACAGGAGCGATTTAGAAGACGTCTATACGCAAAGACTACTACGATCCATTTTCCCCGCTGCATGTCATAAGTTGACAGAAGAAACTGTACTAAAAGCGTCAAAATTGTTTACCTGCCAGCGGCTACCTTTAGATCAGGGTGTGGAACAAGTAGCTAACAGGAACGGCCCGATGCGAATGGAACACTGATTTTTCTTGTCATCATTTCTCACTGTCGATAAGGAGAAATCTTCATATTATCATATGATTTTTTTGCATTCGCTGTCAAATTCAGCTGTGAAAACGCGTAAACAAACTCGTTTATGTTAAAATCAGTGAAAATTTGTAATTTTTGCGTTGTTCATTAACAAGACAATAAGAGAAAACAACAAGAGAAAAGAGTAGGAAAATGCAAAGAAGTTTCTAAAATCATGTGCGTTGTGAAAATATGCATTAATAGAATGCACCGTCAGCCCGCAGGAGTATCATTTCATAGGTAAGTATCAACATAAAACGTAAAAAAGAAAATGCAATATTTAGAAGTGTTTTTTCACTGAAAATCACTGCTTCCAATTCATGCATGATTATGTTTACATTTCGGGGCTGACCATATTATTTGATTAGTTTTCTTGCAGTACCACCTGAATTTTGGGAGCAATTTTTTGCTAGCATATTGCTTGAATAATTTTAGTGATGAAATCAACTTTATTTCTTTTTTCAGGAGTCCGTTAAATGATATTGGATATACCAATACATGAAGATGAAAAAATAATTAATGGACAACAATCGGTAAACAGTTTACTTTTATGAATCTCAATTGGATCTCAGACATATTTTAATTTTGCAGGCAAATGCAACCAACTTAGCCACAGTATTGGTTTCAAGCGCTTCTCTGGATGGGGAAGCTATTTAATCCTCGAAAGCCGAAAGGAGAATCCCGGAGTTGTTTATATTATTCTTCTCACTGTAGGCATATATTTCATAAATGCCATTTATTATACTGTTATTGAATTTTTAAATCAAAAAAAATAATTTCGAATTAATTAGTCTCTATATTCACAAGCAGAAGGATGTATGAACTCTTGGAAAAGATGCTTTGTACAAATAATTCAAATTTTGTGTTAAAACTTTCGATCAATCTTATTGCCTATATCAACGAGATCAATTTATAATCGGAGCGCAGTATATATCAATCCAGCAGTCACACAATCAAACTGCTCGATGACCTTCCTATCTCCTACTCGGAATTTTGTGGTAGCTTTGAAAAAATATGTAATTGATTTTATTTGCAAACATATTTTCGTAGAATACTTTTTCGTTTTATTAATCTTATCAAAGGCTACTTTATATCAATTTTCCTTTATATTAAAATTTAAATGTCTCCCTTTAATTTAAATGTCTCCCTTTAATTTAACTTTTGTAACAATTTAAAATTTTCATTTCTTTACTATAATTGAAGTTTCTTTGCTTCATTTAAATTTCTTCACCCCATTTAAATGTTCTGTACCTCACTTAAGATTCTTTCCTAATTTTGTTTTAAAAATTTCAAATCTGCATGTAAAATTCCGGGTTCGGGGAACGCTAATTTAATACTCCTCAACGGTGTATTACATCACGGAAGAGGAGTGAACAGGGCGGATGGAGTCAGCTGAGGTTTCACCGTATGCACGGCATGAGAAGAAAAGACAAGTTTTGGAACGGATAAGGGAGTTGAACTATAACCGCGATACGGGGAGGACGTAAGAACGTCGGTAGTCGGGACTAGAACGTCGTAGCATGAGAGCTTAGTGGAAGATCTGAAATTTAAAAATCTTAAATCTATTTGGATGCGCGGGAATGTAGATAAGAGTTTTTTTTGGAAAACATCTTTGTCGCGGATCGCGAAAGTAAATATCCCCAATTTTAAAAGTGAAGACACATGGGTGAATTCGCCATTTCGTTAAGCATACACATTTGCCTCGCGCTCTTGTATTTGTGTCGGTGCTTTCCCTGCCAGCTGGCCTGATTTTACTGCAATGTTTTACTTGGTTGTCTGAATTCAGAATTTTGTTCGGTGAAGCCTTAGGACGTGTATAGAGGATGTGATATGGATTTGGGCAATTTAACACCGTTGTAAACTAGAGCAAGAATCTTCGAATTGGGGAGTGGTGTAGTTGTCATTCAACAAGTACTTAGCCTCACCGCCCGATGGCCGCTATTACAAAAGAACTTTTCCATCGTGCAGTACATTCTTTTATAGCCTACTGTTAAAGTTTCAGTCAATTTCCTTCATTAGTTTTGTTTTAATAGCCTTTGGAAGCGAACGTGTCGGTCGGTTGTACAAAAATGGAAAAAGAGCAATATCGTTCAGTGATTAGATTCTTGCTTTTGGAAGGGAAAACGCACAGCGAAATCAAAGATCGCTTGCATGCTGTGTACGGTGACTCTTCTCCTTCAATGGCGACAGTCAAGAAATGGTTCAACGAGTTTGTTCGTGGCCGCGCCACGCCCAGGTGCCCCGAAAACGGCTGCTACGGAGGAAAACGTTAAAAAAACCCACGATCTTGTGTTGGCAGACCGTCGATTGAATGTTCGCAAGATAGCTGAGACTGTGGGCATCACAGAAGGAATGATGCATCATATTCTATACGAAGAACTGGGCATGACAAAGCTGTCGGCGCGATGGGTGCCGCGTTTGCTCAAACCGGAAAACAAACGCAACCGTGAGACCACATCGGCGACGTGTTTAGCGCTGTTTCCGCGCAATGCGGCGGAGTTCTTGCGTCGTTTCGTGACCGTCGACGAAACATGGCTTCATTGGCACACACCAGATACCAAGGAACAGTCGAAACAGTGGACTTCACCCGACGAACGTGCTCCGAAGAAGGCGAAGACTGTTCGATCGGCCGGAAAGCTGATGGTCACCGTTTTCTGGGACTCACAAGGTGTGATCCACATCAATTACCTCGAGAAGGGTAAAACAATCACCGGGCGCTACTATACAGATTTATTGGGCCGATTTGACGTCGAATTGAAGAAAAACGGCCCCGCTTGGCGAAGAAAAAAGTGCTGTTCCACCACGACAACGCGCCGGCTCACACCTCCGCCGTCGCGATGGCTAACTTGGTCGAATCGCGCTACGAATTGGTGCCCCATCCACCGTACTCTCCAGATCTGACCCCCTGTGAGTACTTTTTGTTTCCAAACCTGAAAAAATCAGTCGCTGAGAATAGATTTGGGTCGAATGAGGAGGTCATCGCCGCCACGGAGGCCTATTTTGCAGCCCTCGAGAAAATGTATTTTTTGAACGGGTTGAAAAAGTTAGAGCATCGCTGGGCCAAGTGTATCGAGCTTGATGGAGATTATGAGGAAAAACAAAATTGCCACCTCTCCAAAATTTTCGTTTTTATTCTGTAGGCTAAGTACTTGTTGAATGACCCGCGTAGGCTGAACCAGAAAAGTGGAAAGGTAGAATTTTTTTTTAAAAGCCAATCGTGCGAAAATTAGGATTACGTGAAGTGAAGAAATGAAAATTGTTTTCGGGAATTAGTTAGAAATCTGATTTCTATCGCTAGTAGTGGATTTCAAAATAATTTTAAGTGTCATAAGAATGTTGGCTAATCCTCGATAAGGTATGCTAATGCGCCGAGTGAGAGACTGGATGACTGCTCGCGGGCTGAGTTTAGCACTGGAGAAAACCGAAGTGGTCATTTTGACAAAAAAGAGAATCCCTAGAGTAAGGATGATCAGTATTGGAGATATACAAATCGAATCGAAGCCAGCAGTGTAGTACCTGGGGCTACTGATCAAATCGATGATGAGTTTCTCTGAGCGAATCGGGGCAACGGCTGAGAAGGCTGCTTCGGTAATATCGGCCCTGAGTCGACTTATAGCCAACGTAGGGGGACCCAGCCCATCAAGAAGATGCCTCTTGATGAGTGCTGTAGGGTCAGTGCTACTGTACGGAGCAGAGGTATGGGGCGCCGCTCTCAGCAAGGAGGTATACCGAAAACGTTTGGCACGGGTACAGAGAAGAGGAGCACCGAGAATTGCATCTTCGTAACCAACAGTCTCCGACTCAGCCGTGAGAGTGATTGCAGGCGTGATACCTGTCGCCCTCCTTGTTAGAGAGCGCCGCGCTATTTATCTGCCACGAAACGAGGATTCGAGGGAGAAAGTTGTCCACGAAAAGAGACAGCGCTCACTCAACGATATTTTTTGCGTGTACAAAATGGGTCAGGCTGCGAAGGGAACTCTACAGGGAGACGGGAGAGCTCACCGCGGATAATATAGTTGCGGTGATGCTCGAATCGGTTGACAAATGAAACAAGGTGGCACATTATGCTCGGGCAGTCCTAAAATATAAAAGGGACTCACAGCAGCCGGGATCGCTCCTCTGGCATTTCCTCTTCTGCCCCACGGCGTAACAAAACGAGACCTGGCCCGAAGTAATGTGTCAAACGGTTCCAGGCTGGGTTCTCAGGTTGACAGGGGAGGTGTTTAGTGGGTAGTTCAGTCGCGCATGAGAGTCCCACACTCTGTGCACAAATAGCATTCACCTCCCTACCACAAAACAAAAAATCCTCGATAAGTGTGTGTGAAAGAGTGAGAGAATGGTTTGCAGATTGTGTTGGTTCGACGGTTTGCCGCTGTTTCATTCGTTTGCCTATTGGCGAACTTACTCGCGCCCATAGTTGATGTAACTTGTGAGAATCCCAAAATGATGTGATACGACAGAGACCGGTGCACTCGCGCATACTATAGCACAACAAACACTGCCAAATTTACGTGTTCATCCAAAGGCAATATAAACAAAATCGGAAGTTAAACATTGTGTCGGACGCCGAAGAAGGCAATCAAGGCATTTCAGCTGTTATTGTATATTAACCCAGATTTTCCACGTGCCAATGAGGCACATCTACGCCTTGGATGCACGAGGCATCTTGGAGCACTGGCAGCTTGCATTGCTTGACTCAGCACTCTGTACATTCAGCAAACTTCAAATCCGTTTTCACATCGCTCATCTATTTGAAGTTCCAAATAAACGTAAAGCTGCTGAGAAGCAGATAACACCTTCACTGAAGGCCGATATTTATCGACAACTAGGATGGATGTATCAGTGTGTAGAATTATTAGGTGAAAACAAGTTGGGTAAACAGACCTACGCTCATGTCAGAAGGGTTTTGTATTCAATTTACAAAATGCAGTCACCAGATCGAATCAAATCAAGAAACATGTCAAAGACGATTTTATTGGAGAAAATATGAAATACGAACATCATACTATTTTTAACAAAGTTGAACGAATTTCGACTTTTGAGGTTTTTGGTATTGTTATACTCATAAATATCTCCCTTGATAATAATGTCCGATGTCCATCCGCGACGGAGGAAACACATTTTTCATGTATTTCCCCCCTCTGCCCCCACTGAAGCAAAAACTGACAGTTTAACAACTGTTTTGAAAAGCTCCCATGAAAACTTTCATTTCATACTCATATCGGCTACGTTTGATGAATTTTTTTCAGGGGCCACTCTCCTGTACTGAAATCATCGATTCATGGCCAATTTTTTCGAACCCTAGAATGGTTACAAAACCCTTTTGCTAGGAGCTCTCTCCCACCTCCTTGACTTGTTTCATTTATGAGCATTAATTGTAGGTACTCATCTTCAGTCATTCATCAAATTGAATCAAGTGTTCAAAGCATGCACCTCAAATGTTGAAGTTGGGAAAAAATAACTCAAAATTATTCAATCTTCGCATTTAAAACAGCCACTATTTTGTTTTACGATTACTGATACCACTACCTGAACCGATTCTCAAAGATATACATGACACCTATCATTACCAAAATTTTCATGCAAATTCTAGCGAAACTGTAGTGTCTGAGTCGGTAAAAAGCGCATGTTGCTCCATAGCCATATGTTGCCATAGTAATAAATGCAGCGCATATTGTTCCATAGTAATACAGGAAAATTCAAACCGCTATAACTTCGCTAAATATGATTCAATCTTTATGAAACTTTCAGGGTAGATTAATCCTATAAATAGACATCTACATGCTGAATTTCATTGAATTTAAAAGTATCTTTAAGATTTTATTCAAGAAAACATAAAATCGATAAATCATACTATTACTAACAAAGTTGAGTGAATTGCGACTTCTCACGTATTTGTTGTTGTTGTACTCACCAAGGCCTACATTCCTGATTTTTTTCAGATTTTTCGAATCACAGGTGTCCAATCGCGAGGGGGACACAAATTTTTCGTGTGTTTCCCCTCCCTGTGCGCCCCTCGAAGCAAACTTTGCCAAACAAAGACCTGTTTTGAAAAGTTCTCATCACGACCTTTCATCTGATACCCATATCGGCTACCTTCAATGAAATTTTTTTTTCGGGGGGTCACTCTCTTATATGGGGAGACCCCCCTTAAATACCTTATAAAATTTTTTTGTAGTTGAACTTTAAAGAGATCACCACTTTACACCTACGCACAAAATTTGATGTTTCTAGCTTAAGTAGTTTCCGAGAAAAACTGCTGTGACACACGGACGGACGGACGGACGGACAGACGGGCAGACTGGTCGCGAAACTAGTAGGGTTTTGTAAAATTATTTTACAAAACCCTAAAAACAGACAACGTGAATCATTTGCAAGACATTGCGTAGAAAAATCAATTGAAGCCGATTCAAAATCAGGACAATAATTATACTTGCTTGGAAGATGTTTTACTATTATTAACAAAATTCATGACGCCTTTATAGCTTATAGCAATTCAGTAGAGGAAAGAGATTGTAAATTTTTAAAATTACAGGATATTCGCTTATTAGCAATCTACCCACATCATCAGTGGGCGCACACCGAGGATGTAGGGTAAGTACCCTTTTGGTTCGTTTGTTGCATGTAAATTTTTCTCTCATGTATCATTTTTAGACAGTTTAAATATAAATATTCTTTTGAACTATTAAGCTCAATACTTTAATTCAATTTGATGATATTTTTCCAATTGTTAGTTGAAGAGGATGTACAAATAGTGCAACCAAAAAATCTCAAAAAATGATTTTATTATTTTTGAAGCAAGTTACCTATGTTAAGCTTTACAGAAATGTTCATGAATACCTTTTTGTTTATTTTACAATTTTTTTTTTAACATTGGGCAATAAACAATTTATTTATTTAAAAAAAAGGGGACCGAAAAATAAAAATGAAGAGCTGAATCGCTAAAACTTTACAAATTCGGTCTTTCCTTTTTCCCTCATACCAGGCCGGGTATATGACCCGCAACGATGGCAGGCTTTTCGGATAATATGGGCTAGCCATCGAGCGCCCGTTTTGTTGTTTCGAGGGGCTCTTGCCGGGTGGAGTGGCCTTCCGCTCGCGTGCCTTTTTATGGTGTAGGGTTATGTGAGTTGATCACATAATTCTATAACATAAATCGGTCACGTCTATATTTCTCTTTTGATGGGAAAGTTCATGCAAATGATGTTTGTATGAGTTTTCCAATCAAAAGTTAAATACAAGTATATGGCCACGTCTGCGTTTGGATCTTAATCCGGTTGGGAGGGTGCGAGGAGGCACCACCTCCATCTGGATGCCCCACTCTTATTTGAAGGCCATAAGAATCGTCGGGTAACGACGAGGTCTCCACCAGTCCTTCCGTTTTTTCTCGTCCCAACTTGTTCTCTCAACAAGCGATTTCAACCCTTAGCTGGTAACCTCCTTTTTTGAACGAGTGGGTCCTAGTGCTGGGAAAAGAATCCGCCCCACGACACCGCAACGCTAGACTGCCAGCGCATTCACGCGTCCCCAGACAAGGCCAATCTCGGCGGATCTTAACATCCTCTTTCGCCAAGGCAGCAGATATCGCTGTAGTCCTTCACAGACATTTTTATACCTACTTTTCGCTACAAGTATACCTCATTCAAAGAGAAATGTTGGATTTTTAAGGATTAATCGCTGGTTTGAGAAATTCAACAGTAATAGACGACATATTTATAGCCAATAGTATGCTGAAATTTATTCTCTCGTATAAATTAAATCAAGATCCCATCAAGCTATTTTTTATCCATTCGATCAAGTCCCGGCTATAGCAATATACTAACTGTAAGGCAATTAACTACCAGCTACGAGAAACTTTTTTTTTCGATGCCAGCTTTATTTCATCATTGTACTGACGGAACGATACTATCTAAAAATGTTAAAGTGGCATGCATCGGAAAGCAACTTTTTGTAGCATATGGTGAGCACACGAACAACAAACAAACTTCAGCTCGTTGATTAAGCTTATAACAGAAAAATATATTAACACAAAATACTTTTTCATTGCGAAATAAAAATCAGAATATATTTCTGGGCGATATCTCAACAAATTAGTACACCTTAAAGGCAATGATTATACATTTCACCTTAATTCCACCGAAGACGATCCAAAGCCTGGTTATGAGAGGAAAAGGGAGGTGAAAAAGTATAAAGGAATGAATGGTTATAATTTTAAGAGTAGTTGAATTTGTAATGACCTAAGAAACAGATCCCCCGCAGGGGGAATGCTGGTCGACAAGAGCACTCTTGGAGGCTAGAATTCTTTGGGGTGTTCCGCCGCCACGTACCCGAGGAGTCCGCAGGGGGAATGCCGGTCGACAAGAGCACTCTTGGAGGCTAGCATTCTTTGGGGGGTTCCTCCCCCACGTACCCGAGGAAATTCCCGCAGGGGGAATGCTGGTCGACAAGAGCACTCTTGGAGGCTAGCATTCTTTGGGGAGCGCCACCCCCACGGACCCGAGGATATGGGGGGCGCCGTGAGGTTCCCTCCTGGGATGACAGGTAACGACTCTGATTGGATCTGGACTACGCTTTGGACAACGAACTGGAAATGACGCTTTGGGCTGGCGGATGTGATGGTTCGGACCTAATTGCTTTGCACAGTAGCGTCGAGGCGAAACTCGTGTGTGAACGGCTCCAATTCAACTATAATACCGTCTCCGTCCTGGAAAAACCTTGGCAGGCCTCGGAGTACGTTCGAAGTTCGCACAATTGGGTTGGTTGAGTAGGTTCGGTTGAGACGGACTCCCGATTAGCGCTGGTCTGGCTCTGAGCACTTGTCCCCATAAGGGCTTGTGCCAACCCTCGCATGGCCTCCCTGCTCTGCAAAGATAGCCATGGGACCAAAAAAGTGACTACACACACGAACGGAGATAGCGGCTCCGAGGGGGACCCAACAAAACTGGAGCAAACAAAATCAAAAGATCACAAATACTAAGAAAAAGAAACGAAAAATAATAACGACGACGCAACCAGCGGTTGCAGCCACGATGTCAACAGTACATCGCGAGCGGTACTAACAACGACAAAAACGAAGACTAACACAACGACAGTGAAGACGGACGAAAAACGGAGAATACAGGCTGAGATTCCTGCGGCGTTCGGGCGCAGCAAAAAAATGTTGCGAACGCCCGAGCGTCCTATTAAGGAGAAACGGGAAACTCTGCAGGACACTTCAGGTGTTCGAGCGGTGGGAGATAACATAAAGAGCACCGAAAATTCGATTGTCACTGCTGCAATCGTTACCGAAGCGACCGATGCAAGGGTCGCAAATCCCGACATTGCAACAAAAAATCCAGAAGCCAACGAGGAGATTACGGCACTTAAAGCAAGGAGTGACCAGACACCGCGTGAATGCACCGCCACAGTTGAAAATGTGGCGGAAGTACTGCACTCGGAAACGGAACGCGATAACCTCTCCCAAGAATGGTTACAAGGTACAATTGTGGCCCAGCGATACGAAGAAGAAAGACTACTCCGAAAAGCGGGAGATGTTCTGAAAAGAATACAATCCGCATGCGACTCCTCAAAAATCAGCAAAGCAGCAAAGGAAGGGCTCCTTGGACAAGAGGAGCTCCTAGATCGCATAGGGCACTATCGGAGGAGCTGGTTATGGGCCGAAGACGAAGAGAAGGCTAAAGAGGCGCTTGGGGCGAAATCTAAAGGCGACACGCAGATAGCTTCACCATTAAACGTCAATAAAAGAATGGCGTCTAGCCCAATCAAAGGAGATCAGGATAAAAGAAGGAAGGAAGAGGCACTTGTCAGGGTTCACGGGTTCCAGACAGTGCTTACAAAAGGAGCGAAGAAAGCCGCAAAAAACTCCTTCAAAAAAAGCCAGAAAGTAAAGTTCGTACGGACGCCCGATTACAAAAAGGACCTGATGCAAAACAGGAGAGGCAGAAGCCCCGACGAAGACCCCGGCAGCAGGCACTGCTTGTAAAGCCACAAGATGGCCGATCCTACGCGGAGGTGCTGCGGGACATCAGGGGAAACGTAAGGCCCGAAGACACCAATACTACCATTAAAGTAGTAGACCAACGCGGTCGGGCACATACTGGTCGACTTCGGAGCAGAGGCCGGGAATAAACATGCATTCTGTGACGCAGTAAAGAAAGTCCTCGGCAAAAGTGCAACTATAGCCCCGCTCGAGCCAATGGCAACGATCGAAATGCGAGACTGCGTGACGGATCTGGCCGAGGTAGAAGAGGCCATCAAAAAGGAGTTCCCTAGCGTGGGAAGGATCAAAGCGAGACTGACACCAGAAAACAACAGGGGACAACGCATGGCCATAGTTGACTTGACCAAAAAGGACGCCGAACAATTCCTGAACAAGGGCAGTGTACGAATAGGGTGGGTTGTCTGTAGGATACGGCGAAGAGCAACGCCTCTTCAATGTTTCAAGTGCCTTGGTTATGGTCACACCACACAAGTATGCAAAGGACCCGATAGGAGTTCCCTATGTTACAAATGCGGTGAAATGGGACATAAAAGAAAAGGGTGTACGAAGGAGGCACACTGTATTCCTTGCAAGGATGCTGATCCAAAACCTGATTTTGGACATGTCTTGGGATCAGGAAAATGCCGGGTGTTCCAGGAAGCCCTAGCCAAGGCAAAATCAGAGCTCCGATGACCCGCATCCTGCAGCTAAACCTACACCGCAGTTCAACCGCCCAAAATCTGCTTGAGCAGTTTGCGAGGGACATGAAAGCCGACTTCTTGCTGCTGAGTGAGCAACACCATAATAAAAGTCCTGCATTATGGTACTCTGGTGAAACTGGTACTGCCGCTATCTGGGTTCGGAACAGTGACTTTCAGGTGGAGAGTTGTGGACGGGGGGATGGTTTCGTGTGGGTTCGGTGCTCAGGGATCACCTTCTTTAGTGTGTACCTAACGCCTAACGAGTCGATATCATCTTTCCAAGCCAAGCTTAATGCTTTGGAGGGCGCTGTCTCGAACGCAGGGGGCAAAGTGCTCGTTGGGGGCGACTTCAATGCTAAGGCGTACTAAATTCCGGAAACACGCCGACTTTCCGCCGTATTGGCTGCGAGGGAACCATACCGGACGTGACATTCGCCTCGGAGTCCTTAGTACGGAGGATACACAACTGGAAAGTATTAGAGGACTACTCAGCCAGTGACCATCAGTGCATTCTGCTTGAGATCAGTGATGCTGTCTCCCGACGTCCGTGCTCTCGGCCTTCTACAACTGGATGGAACATCGGAAGAATGGACGTCGAGAGGTTCGTCAAGGTTCTCACAGCCGGTGAGCCGCTGCAGGGAGCTTCGGAGGAGACGGAAGAAATGGCAGCGCAAGACGTGGTGAACTCTACTATGAGCATAATTATGACTGCTTGCTGCGCTTCTATGCCCCGTCAAAGACCCCGGCACGGCAAGCCCCCAGTGTACTGGTGGTCTACTGAAATCGCTGAAAAGCAGAGGGAGTGTCACAAGCTTCGGCGTGAGGCTCAACGGGCGCGGAACCGTGATGAGGCATGCGAGCAGGTGGCAGCATATAAGTCGGCCAGGAAATGCCTTCACAAACTGATCAATAGAAGCAAGGCTCGCTGCTGGCAAGACCTAGTGGACAATGTGAACAAGGATCCGTGGGGCCTTGGCTACAAGCTGGTCATGGGGAAACTTGGTGCCCTACGGAAGCCTTGTATACATGACGCGGAAAGATGGACGCGATAGTGCGGGGACTCTTCCCCGCCCATCCCGTCCGTGTTGACGCTGTCCATGGTGAAACAGCAGTAGAGTGCCCAGTCCTTACACAGCTGGAACTGGAGGAGGCAGTCCTCTCATTGAAAGTGAGGAAGGCTCCAGCTCCAGATGGTGTTCCAGCTGAGGTGTTGCGGCTCGTCTATTACCATTGTCCTGACTTGCTGCGCAGCACATTCAACGCTTGCCTACGGGACGGAGTTTTCCCGGTACGATGGAAGGTAGTGAGGCTCGTGCTGATCAGCAAGGGGAAGGGAAATCCCGAATTGCCGTCTGCATACCGCCCGTTATGCATGCTAGACACGGCTGGGAAAGTGCTAGAGAAACTCATCAAGGGAAGACTCACTGACGCGATCCGTGCTGCTGGGGACCTACCTCCTCGGCAGTACGGCTTTAGAGCAAGACGTTCTACCATTGATGCGATTGCAGAGGTGGTGAACACGGTCCAAAGGGCAGAGGCATATAGTCGCACCAAGCGACGGATCGTCCTGTTGGTGCCACTCGACGTCAGGAATGCCTTCAACTCCGCTAGATGGGTGGATATTCTGGATACGCTGAAAAACTCTTTTCAAGTTCCAGAATATCTAATGCGGCTTTTGAGGAACTACCTAAAGGACCGAAGCCTGCTCTACGACACGACACAAGGCCAACGAAGGATGGAAATTACATCGGGTGTTGCGCAGGGATCTCTCCTTGGTCCGGACCTGTGGAACGTGTCTTACGACGGGCAACTGAGACTTGTGATGCCTGATGAGTCGCGCTTGGTCGGCTATGCGGATGATGTTGCGGCTCTGGTCGCTGCTGGACGCACCGTTGAACAAGCGCAACTTAGGCTAGGTATGCTAATGCGCCGAGTGAGGGACTGGATGACTGCTTGTGGGCTGAGTTTAGCACTGGAGAAAACCGAAGTGGTCATCTTGACAAAAAAGAGAATCCCTAGAGTAAGGATGATCAGTATTGAAGACATACAAATCAAATCGGAGCCAGCGGTGAAGTACCTGGGGCTACTGATCGACTCGAAGATGAGTTTCTCTGAGCAAATCAGGGCAACAGCTGAGAAGGCTGGTTCGGGAATATCGGCCCTGAGTCGACTTATGGCCAACGTAGGGGGACCCAGCCCATCAAGAAGATGCCTCTTGATCAGTGCTGTAGGGTCAGTGCTACTGTACGAAGCAGAGGTATGGGGCGACGCTCTCAGCAAGGAGGTATACCGAAAACGTTTGGCACAGGTACAGAGAACAGGAGCACTGAGAATTGCATCTTCGTATCCAACAGTCTCCGACTCGGCGGTAAGAGTGATTGCAGGCGTGATACCTGTCGCCCTCCTTGCTAGAGAGCGCCGCGCTATTTGCCTGCGCCAAAACGAGGATGCGAATGAGATAGTTGTCCGCGAGGAGAGACAGCGCTCGCTCAACGATTGGCAACAGTCTTGGGTGAATTGCACGAAGGGAAGGTGGACTGCGCGCCTCATCCCGGATGTGAGACCGTGGCTTAATCGAAGGCATGGTGAGACTGACTTGTGTCTGACCCAGCTTTTGAGCGGGCTCGGGTGTTTTCAGTCTTACCTGCACAAGATCGGTAAGTCGCGGTCCCCTGATTGTCGGTGCTGCCCAGGAGAGGAGGACAATGCCTGTCACACATTTTTTGCGTGTACAAAATTGGTCAGGCTGCGAAGGGAACTCGGCAGGGAGACGGGAGAGCTCACCCCGGATAATATAGTTGCGGTGATGCTCGAATCGGTTGACAAATGGAACCAGGTGGCACATTATGCTCGGGCAGTCCTAAAAGATAAAAGGGACTCACAGCAGCCGGGGCGCTGGGGCTGGGGGATCGCTCTTCTGGCATTTCCTCTTCCCCTCTCCCCTCCCGCTAGGAAAGGGACTCCCCAGCTTGGACGCGCCCCACGGCGTAAACGTGTCAAACGGTTCCATGCTGGGTTCTCAGGTTGACAGGGGAGGTGTTTAGTGGGTAGTCCAGTCGCGCATGGGAGTCCCACACTCTGTGCATAAATAGCATTCACCTCCCTACCACAAAAAAAAAGAAACAGATTTAGTTTTTGCTTATTAAATGTCGCTGTGAGGTTTTTTCATCTAAATAAAGTCTTGCAAACTATTCAAGTCTGAAATAGGAACATTATCAATCAATTATAAAATGGCAGTTAACTTTTCCATGTTCAAAATTTTAGATCCCTTTTTAAGCTACACCCTTTGAAAATTAAAACAACAGAGCAACGTTCGTGGCGCATCTGGAAATGATGACAGAATTTGAGTTGATGTCCCACTCCAGTGTTCCATTTTCAAATGAACAGAGAATTATACGGGCGTTTAATATTATCGACAACAAATAGTCCGCAAGCAAATCTTGGCGATTGAAGCAGGTTGATTAAGTTAGAATTCCTACAAATCATTTGATGTTTTTCAAGCAATAAATTTTGTAAAGAAATCTTGGTGGTTAGTGAAATCTACAACAATCCTGAACTGCTTTCACTAGGCTGGATTTGTTCTTTAACGATTAGTGGAAGTAACTGAGACGGAAGAAGAAATCGTCAATTTGCCGATAGCAGAGGATCAGTTCAATTCGATGACAACCTCGATTGTCAAAGAAATTCAATTCGAAAATGAACATCACTCCGATGATGAAGAGCAAATTGAAGAGGGCGCTGGAGAATCTTCAGCTGCTGTAACTTTACAAGATGCATTCAATTCTCACTCTAAAATTAAGCAATGCCTAACCATAATGGGAGAAGACTTAGCATGTCTAGATAAAGTAGAAGAAAGTCGGATGAAATGTACGGGTAAAAATGTAATCCAAAAGAAAATATCTGATTTTTTTCGCAATTAAAAATAAAAAACACTCTTAAATATAACACATCAAATCATAACAGTGTTCTTTATAATATGTGTTTCTATAGAATTTGCATCTGGAAAATTTGAATTCTGTTTTATTGTTTCTGTTAACAATAAAAATACATTTTTGTTATGAAAACTTTTATTTTCAAATATTTTTCTAATAAAAAGCCTTCAAATTTAGCGTAAGAAACGAAATTACTGCGCGACGTGCATAAGTGACAACCCGGTTAAGTGCACAAAAAGTTTCTGGATTTTCGATGTGCACTTACCCGGGTTTTACTGTATCTTAAAAATTTTTTTTACAAAACCCTAAAAATGCATTTGAAGAACAAAATTTAGTCTTAATTTGACTGAAAACAGTTTGAATTTGATGCACTTAAATTACTTGCATTACACGTGAGTAACAAAAACTAGGAGACATGATATTGCCGCCCATATAAGTGACGCGGACTTTTATCTTCGTGTGTTTATTGTTTATAAACAAATCTCTAGGTCGAATCAATACGAGAAATTGAGTCTAAGTTGTTTACGACTGAATGTCTTGAATGCGTTGTTCATTAATAACATTTATCATCAGCTCCGATTCCACTGTTTTATTGCAAAATAAATTTTGGCCATTGTTGATGCGAACGTTTTCGATAATTAATTAAATTGGAAACGATTTTACACACGATAGCTTTCGCTTTTTTGTGATAAATTATAAATTGCATTTTCTTCGCTCGTCATACTCGTATTTAAAGCTTCTTGTTGATTGCAAACAAACGCAAATCTTAATCCTACTCACCTCATCGCTGTATCTTTATGCTATTGTTGGCGGCTTTTAAGATTAAAATCTACTCAATTATATTCTTTGCGTTGATTAAAGCAGAAAAGCTCCATTGATATTCTTGCGATGAATGATGTCTAGCTTTCACCCTCCTGTGCCTCCGGACAAATCTTACGGTGGAAGCTTGCTAAAGTGACGCCTGCGGTAGTCAATGAAGAGGCACTGCATCGCCAGATCACTATCACAGTTACTATCACTTTGTTCTTTAATTCACATCATGAATTTTTTCCAGCTTCAAGGCCTCACTGTGCCTTGGTTTAAGAATGGTCTGATAGGCAGTTTAAATTTAGATCAAATTCAATGTCGTTTTCACACTCGCGCCGACGACCGATAAAGGGACAATGTTTTTGATTACGCCGGACATGCACTTACGAGATTACTCCACCGGAATCGAATCAGAGTATCTCTGAGACCGCATCTCAATTGGAAATTTTGTAAAATTAATTTACACATTGGCATTGCAAATCTTCATTCCGCGATGTACAGTAGCTCACTGTTCAGTCTATAAATGCATTTCCCTTGCTGGCCCGCAGCCAAAAGAGTGATATGATTGCTGCTGTTGATATGGTATTTGGCGCATTGGTTGAAATTACACATCCAAACTGAACACCGAACAATCGCACTAACAATGCACAGCGAAGGAGCACTTCAGAAAATCTCACGGATAACATCACAGTTTCCTGGGCAATTGCACTCATAACTATTGCACTGCGAAATTCCTCCAAGAATTATCCACGTAGCATTCAATTTCTTTCTAGGTGAAATGTGTCGGTGTGACAAGGACTCGAGGCAACTCTTATTTGTAGTACCGCGGTTATGATTACGAGCTCTTAGTCCTGACGTAAATAGGATTCTGCGCCTTTAGTTCATCCAAGCATTCGCATTTGGATTGAAGGCGAAAATTTCGCGAAAGCTTCCGTATCCTGACGTGCTTCATCCCTTGTTTTACTGAACAGTGATGCGATGTAAATGGTTGGGTGAGAGTAACTTGTCCTTGTTGAATGCTGACAGTGCTGCCGTTTGATTTAGATGACTCAAGAAGTTAATTAAATGTTCGCAAGTCGACCATTGATATTTTTTATACTGAGAAATGTATGTACATGATTTAATAATAGTGACATCCAAACAGCAATCAATTATAAGTTGATATTCTATAAAATTTAAGTAGCTAAATCTCTTAGCTACTTAAATTTTTTGAATCAAAATTAAATTAATGTATTATTTATGGATATTTAAATCATTGTCTTAATTCCTGATGGTTTTTACCATCAATTGTTTGTTTTCTGTTAGCTCTCAATTCAAATAAAATTAAGAAAGAAGTCTTGAAATGGGTGATTCGTATGCTAGCAGGTAGAACCGGAAAAAATGATTTCTAAAAATTTAGATGAGAACAGGTCTTGCTATGGATCTCTGTAGCTCGGGTGAACCAAATCAGTTCATGGTGGAGCGTTGCAATAATTTATTAAATTTACGTTAATATCAATTTATTATTCAACCGAGTTACAATGCGCTCGCTAATCGTTTATGGCAACCACCTTAAATTTGCATTGCGATAAAACAGTTCCTGACCTAGAACTCGAGTGAAAATTTAACGGCTATACATGTCTTTAGTTATGTTTCTTTTGATTCATATGAAGGCGGTCAGATGAGTACTTAGCCTACAAATGGAAATTTTGGAAAAAAGGGTATTTATTTCTTAAAATAATCTTCTCTTAGCTCGATACACTCGCTCCAACTTCTTTAACTCGTCTCAAAAATGTGGCGGCGATGACCTCGTTCGACTCGAATTTTTGCTCGGCGAGTGACTTTTTCGAGCCAAACCTGGAGAATACGGTAGATGGGGTAAAAAACTGTAATTCAGTTCGACCAATTTAGTCGCTGTCATGGAGGAAGAGCACTTTTTTTACGCCAAATGGAGCCTTTTTTCTGCAATTCGGCGTTGAAAAGGCCCAATAATTCTTCAAGTAGTCGATGCAGATCACACCTTGCGAATCCCAGAAAACGGTAGCCATCACCTTTGCGACCGATAAGACAGTCTTCACCTTCTTCAGAGCACGTACACCGGCTGGTTGAAGTCTACTATTTCAACTGCTCTTTGATCTCTGGTGTATACTAGTGGAGCCATGTTTCGTCGACGGTCACCAAACAACACAGGAAGTCCTTTGATTTGTGCTTAAACAGCGTCAAACACTGCTCTGAAATGGTCTCACGACTGCGTTTGTTGCCCAGAGTGAGCAAACGCAGCACCCATCCTGCTGGCAGCTTTCTAATGCCCAAAATTTCATGCAGGATATGACTCACGTGTCCTTTAGAGATACCTTCTATCTCAGCTATCTCGCAAATCTTAAATCGGCTCGTAGCTCGTAGTTTTTTACACTGATCTAGCACTTTCACCTTGAAGTGGAATAATTGAGCACCCAGGCAGCCACCCTACAATTGCCGCACATTGAAATGAAATGGTAAATTTAGATTCCTAATTGTTACATATTTTTTCGACCCAAAAATTAATTCTTCACATGGAATCGGCGACTTTTTTTTAGCAAACTACTCGTACTCATGTATAAGACAGAGTTATACTGTGTCCAAAAAATAAGGTGACATTTTAATTTAAACTGCGCGCGTCGAAGGATTTGGAGAATTATTTTTTTTAGGCTGGTAGTACTGTCAGTGATGTCAAATTTACATGTCGTTTGGGTAACGCTTTCCGCCTAAAAATACCGGAATCGTGGAAAGACAATTCTTGGTTTTTACACCACGATAATGCACCATCCCATACTGCACTCGTAATTCGTGATCATTTCGCCAAAAATTCAACCCATATCGTTTCGCAACCACCGTATTCACCTGATCTGGCGCCGTGCGACTTCTGGCTATTCAGCAAGCTCAAAAGACCGCTCCGGGGACACCGTTTTGATACGATAGAGCAGATTCAAGCCGCAGCGGAGACGGAACTGAAGGCCATCCCGAAAAGTGACTACAATCAGTGGTTCGAAGATTGGAAAACCCGTTGGCATAAGTGCATTGCATCGAGAGTGGATTACTTTGAAGGGGATGAAATTGATTTTGAAGGATAAATAAAGAATTTCCAAAATAAATACAATGTCACCTTATTTTTTGGACAATCGAAAAAGATTGGACTTTATTATAAAACCATACTATAATTCTCTGAAATAAGTTTATGAAGTTGACTGTAAGAGTATACACTTAACTCAAAATAAATGAAATCGCAGCAGCGATCGATTGGCTATTCTTGTCATGAAGTTGAATCAACATATGTATTTGTTTTTTCTGTGTAGAAACTTCAATCTGGGGGATGCGGTTGGAGTACACAAGGTGCGATTAATCCGGAACACCAGAATTGGATTCGAAGTGTAACACCTTCGCGGGGTTATTATAATTTCATATTTTTTTAAATAAATTTATTTATATTAACAACAAACATTCATCAATGATATATCGGGCATTTTGTTGGATGACCTTTTGCCATCTTTCGGTAAGTTGAAAAATTCCACGTTCAAAGAAGCCTTGGTTTTTAGAAGCGAAAAACTGGTCCCACTCAATTTTAACAGCCTGCTCAGAATCGAAAATTTTACCATCCAAAAGGTTTTCAAGGAGAGAAACAAATGGTAGTCTGATGGTGCTAAGTTAGGATTATAGGATGGATGTGGCGTTAGTTCCCAATTGAGTTCCGTTAATTTTTGACGGCTTAACAAAGAATTGTGGGGTCTGGCGTTATCATGATGGAACCCCACGCCTTTGCAATTGGCCAGTTCATGGTATTTTGATTAATTCGATGTCAATAGTTCGAACAGTAGACATTCGAATCAAAAGTTTGATTTCTTGGAAGTAGCTCAAAGTAAACTATACCTTGTAATCCCACCACACAGCTAGCATGATTTTCTTTTGGTAAATATGGGCTTTGGATGTCAATTTTGGGGGCTCATCTTGCTCAGCCCATGATTGTTTTCGGAATACATTATCGCAAACGATTCAGTTTTCATCACCCGTTATGATTTTTTTTTAAGAAATGGGTCGTTTTGGTTACGATTGAGCACAGAATCACTCTCATATATTAATGCGTTTGGTGAGGTGGACTTCCTTTAACTCGTGAGAAACCCAAACCTCCAGTTTGTTTACGAAACCAAGCTGTGGTAAGTGCAAGTGCACGGTTGAATTTGATATGTTGAGCTTTTCTGCTACCTTTCGAGTTGTCATACTTCGATTCGCTTCGATGAACGCCTTTATTTTGTCGTTACCAGTAGTGGTTGGACGACCAGTATGTAGTGCATCTTGCATATTAAAATTTCCAGAACGAAAGCCATCAAACCAACGCTGACACTTGCGCTCAGAAAGGCAGTCCTTACCATAAACTTCACACAATTTCTTTCGAGCATGCACCGCATTTTTGCCCTTTTGGGAGTAAAACAATAAAATATGCCGATAATGCTCTCTTTGATTGTACAGATTAAAGTTTATTTTTAAACAACTTGTTTACTAATGACGCTTAATTTTTGACTGAAGATAGTCTAAAGTCTAATCTTTAAAACAGGATATAATAATATAAGCCACATAATCATTACCAATGAAATATGTACTTCACGTCGTTTATAAGAAAAAAGGACATTCATTATCGAGCAACCCAATACTTAAAACCAGAATAGTTAGCATAACGCCTTATTTAAAACTGTTTAGTCCTAGAAACTATGGACATATAAACTTAAAGGAGTCTTTATGACCGATATGTAAAATTTTCGAAAGGCAACACACTTTTACTTTATGCAACTCAAAATCAGCTTTTATCTTGTACGCAAATTCAAACGTACCGGAGGCTTGGGATATACACATTGTGACGTCCTGTGTTAATTAAACTGTGGAATCTAGCACAACTGTTGGCGTTGAGGACATACTATATACATTGTATATCCTAAGAGTCAACCATATTCACTCTCATCATCGCTCTTCCGCTGACAGTATAATACATATCCACATACATATATAGTTCGTACCAACAGAAAACTGAAAGGCTTATCCTCTGCTAGGATAAGAAACAGAGTTTGCATAAAAATCAAACACGTTGAGTACGAGGACACGTCTCCAAGGACACCGCATATCGATAATGCATATACGGCATAAGTGCTTGCTAGCCTGCGATTATTACAATGGATTTGGAAACGGCAACGTAACTAAGCGACCTACTTTCGTTCTTTTGCGTTAATAGGTTTTGCATATTTCATTGTTAGAAAGCATTTTCATTTTTAGAGTATGTCAAAATGTCCTTTTAATGGATAATTGTTCACTCAGTGCGGAGATACTACCGTTGAAATTTGAAATTGGTAAGGGAAAATTTATTCAAAATCCGTCATAAGTTGATTAGACCATATAAACAAATCAAACAATAAAATGCCATGAAAATGCTTACCGAGCGGATCTATTCACGTTTGCAGCAGTCTGATTTTCATATCACACGTGTAACTCACAGCAATTCTCTCGTGGCGCGCATCGCAATTAACTTTTACGTAGATAATCTACTGCCGACTTATTCCTTATTTGAGGAAATCACCCGGACGGAATAACTTATGAATTATCTGCGACCGACTCCTATCACAGCTTTAAGTTCAATGCAATCTTATACGTGTAAATATTATGATTTGGTATATTCGACGGGTGCCGAAAATGTATCTGATACGGATAAGATATGGACTGCCAGCAGCTGGTAAAACTAAGACGGAAAATTTCGCGAAAATACGTATTCGCCAAGAGCTTATCTCTATGATTTGATTTCGATCGGTTTTCAGTATCAGGCGTTGATATTCTTAGGAGGAAGAAAGTGCTATGCAATATCTCAGATAACGAAAAATAGAAACCTGCATAATTCCAGTGAACAATGGGCACTGAAATTAATTTCACACTTTTAATTTTTATGTTAACACTAATTCAATGAATACTATCTTTTGAATCACATAATTGAATCGAAATTAAATTTTGTGATAGTTGCTTATGGTGGGCGACGGAAATAAATCCGCAAATGGGTTCAATTCAATAGGGTGAGAGGAAACGAGTAATTATATGCTTAATGATGTACTTGGAGTGTAGTATTGATTATTTCGATTATTTTTGGGTATATTTGTCTTTTTTTGATGAAATAGATTAGTTAATGAGTTTGTAGAACTTTGATCTAGTGCGAAAATAGAGCACATTAGTAATGTATACCTTGTTTGGGTTTAACAGGTGAATTGTAGCCAAATTGATGTCAGTTCAGGACATACATAGATTTCAATGGTCTGGCATGAAGCTCAGCAAGCTGTAAAGCAACCGAGCTTAGTCATACGGCTTGGATTAGCAACAACACATGGGTGATTGTCTGCTAGTTTGATCAGTGATTATTTACATGCTTTAATTTCCAAGCTTTGCGAACCAACTTGTCAGATCTTCTGAAAAAATTTTGACGAAACGGTCAAGAAGTCTAAGAAGCATGAAGGCTTGTAATGAATCAGGCACCGCCACTGAGTGACCACTACCAACACACCTTGTTGCTATGTGGCTCGTTTTCTCATGTTGGGTGTGACGGTTGCACATCCCACGTCAATTTTGTCGTGGGATGTCAAAAGGAAAATGGACAGCCACATGGCAGTAGAGTGTGTGTAGTGAGTTGCGCGGCTGCTAATTTAAGCAGCATATTTACATAGCAAGCTCAGCATACCAAAAGTAGGAAGTGTGTGCGCGGATTCAAAGGTATGATGTTCAGTTCGATCCAAATTATAATCAAATCTGAATAAATGCATCCAACACAGTCGCCATCGCCGCAAGCTGCATACATTCCATCCCCATCACCTCCTAAGGCATCCGATCATAGCTAAATGGACGAATATGGACCACTTTTCGCTGTATTGTTGGCCGCTTTCGTCAGAGCTGCAGAGACACAAGCCATCAATAAGGTATTCCAGTTGTGTATTGGGCAATTAAGATCTCTTTACCCCAAAAGGAATGAACAATCTGCCACCGAACTGTGGATTTGGATATTTGTTCGGCGCGGATAATAAATTTCATCATATTTGCAATAGTGCTGGGTGATTAAAATATTCTAGCTATATTGAAACAGTGTAGGTACTGTGAAAGGATATTTGTAAACTGCATGAAGTTTTCCGACGCGTAACACCTCATATAAACATAACCTCAAATTGACTTCCAAAGGTGTGAATAATCTGTAATTATTTACCTTATTGGACATTTACAACTATCGCCGTTTAATCGAAATATTTATTTGTTTTTACTGTGTCTGATCAGTTATCAAGGTGCAAAATAATTTGCAGTGCAAAGCGAAAGTAGACAATTTCAAGATGAATGTCAACTTGATTTCGCAAGAATGTGTTGTGTGCCCCACAGACAGACATTGTTTGAATTGGTTTTGTGGAAATTGCGGACGTAAAGAATATTTGCCGAGATTGCCTTGAATTTTTCTGTTGAATTAGCAAGAGTGTTGTTTAATTCGTCAAAATGAGTGCTCGTCATGGATGCACGAATAGGCATTTTTCTATATCGTCGTGATGGAGCGTAGGTACGACAAGATCTGTGAAAGCAAATTCGGTTCAATTATGTCGTATCAGTCGATCAATCGAGTTCCACAGAAACGGTGTCCAAACAATCAACTTTCGTCATCAACTATTGTTCCTTACATTAAAATCATTCCGATGGTATTCAATTCCTATGTCTGCAATCGTTCCTGCACGCGCAATCGTAAATTCATTTTTTACCTATCTCAAAGAATAACTCTAAATGTAATTGGAACATTGATTTCCTGTTTTTGCATACTTTCTTTACACGCGCGAATCAATTACCGAAATTCGTGGATCATTTTTGCTGACCACATAGCGCGTGCAGTAAAAGTTCATAAGAAATATATGACAAATAATTTGCCTTGTAAAGCAAAAATATTGTACTTAAAAATCATGAAAATTGTCATTTTATTATTATTAAAGTTGTTATCAGAAGAAGCAGTTGTTCTTATTAGAAAGGTAACATTTTTTGGTGACCCCAGACTAAACTTTTGATCATTTAGATATGGAGAAGCTGCTGTTGGACCAATCATCTGCGGGAAAAATTCTTGAACGGATGCTGGTGAATTTCTACAAGGATTCGAAATCAAGGAAGACTGTGCGATACTTCGAGAATCGAATCAACAAATTAAACACGCAGTGGGAGAAATTCGTCAAACGAGATGCAGAATTGCAAAGTTTTCGTTTAAGGCAAGCAGATTATCAATATTTTGAGGAAGATTTCTTTTGCCAAGTCCCAGACGTGTATGAGGAACTCAAAGGTGAGCTGGAGGATGGCCTTGAGGAAGCAAAGGTAGTCAACAGTTCCGCTGTTGGCCTTGATTCAACCACATCTTCACCCCTCGGAGGAGATGCACAAGAGGTCCGTAAAAGGCTCATCATTCAGGAGTCTTTAATATCATCACTGGAAAGGGTGATGGCTACTGTCTCAAAGGATTTGGAGGATCTTCCTGCCCGCTCTCATGAATTCTACCAATAGCATCTCTCGAGTATGCGTGGTTGTTGGACATCAATAGCAAGCAATCATCACGCATTGGTTGCTGAAAACACACCCTATGACGCCTCGCGATTCAGCATGCTGGAAGACAACTACAATGCAACGGTTGTTAAGCTTATGGAGTTGGACATGCAGAACATATAGCCATCAGGTACGGAGGCAAGGCAAGGGTCAGCTGCAATAAGGTTGCCCAAGGTTGTTATACCAACTTTCGATGGCGATTATATCAAGTGGCCTTCGTTTGCACAGCTCTTCACACAACTAGTAGACAGTCAGAATCTTCCAAGTGTTCAGAAAATGTTCAATTTGAAGGCCAACCTTGCTGGCGAAGCTGGTAGATTGATACAACATCTTCAACCTTCCGAGCAAAATTATGCCACAGCATGGCAAATTCTTAGGACACGCTATGACAATCAACGGATGATAGCAGCTGCGTTTCTCAACAGCATGTTAAATGTTCCTGTGGCTACTCGAGACTCTGGTGCCTCTCTCAAACGACTTCATGACACAGTGAATGAGACACTGCTGGGTATCAGGAATCTTGGAATTGATACAAGCAGTTGGGATCCATTAATTGTCCACATGTGTCTTCAGAAGGTGGACAAAGAAACCAATCGGCTGTTCGAGCAGTCACTTTCCGATCCTCGGAAAGTTCAACCACTATCTACGTTACTGGCTTTCATCGAAGCAAGATTCCAGATGTTGGACAAAAGGCCCGCCGCTCTTTTAACCGCAAAGGAGAAACAACTGTGCCAACTCTGCAAAAAGGAATGCAAGAATCTACGGCAATGCCAGAAATTTATGCATATGACCATAAAAGACAGGTTCAGCACGGTCAAAAGACTACAGTGTTGCATCAACTGTCTTCAGAAAGGGCATACACGTAAGGATTGCAGCTCTGGATCATGTATGAAATGTAACAAGCGACATCATACATTGATTCACTTTGAAACTGAGCCAGTGACACCTACCATAGCAAACGAAATCAGCATAAGTCATTCAGCCCCAAGCCAACAAAAAGTGCAACACTATGTGTTCCTTTGCACTGCATCCATTAAAATTAAGGACAAGTACGGGCAATTTGTTATTTGCAGAGAAATTCTAGACTCAGGATCGCAGCTGAATTTTATCTCTGAGCGCCTTTTTAAACAACTTGGATTTCGACGAGTTGATAAACCTATTGATATCTGTGGAATAGGAAGTTCAAAACTGCACAGTAAAGGGAGAATGAGTCTTACTATCCAATCCCAAGTCAGCAACTTCTCTACTGCACTTGAATTTGTAATATTGCCAGAAATAACTTCATACCAACCGGACCAGATTTGCAGTACGAATTCATGGCCCATCCCAGCAAACATACGTCTAGCCGATCCCGTTTTTAATACTTCCAAAAGGATTGACATTTTAATAGGTGCCGAGATTTACGCCGACTTGATGTCTTCAGAGAAGATAAAACTTTCCACTGATCTCCCTACGCTACAGAATTCCGTTCTTGGTTGGATCGTTTTAGGAAAATTGAAAACAACACAGCTCCCACTCTCAACTGTTTGCAATATTGCCTCCAGCTCCATTGAAGAACAATTGAAACGCTTTTGGGAGTTGGAAGAAGTCAAAACCAAAACGCCGGCCATGTCAGACGCAGAAAGGAAATGTGAAGAGCACTTTCTGAAGACTATTCGAAAAGGCTCAGAGGGAAAATTTGAAGTCAAACTTCCATTTTCTGACTCATCTGATTCTCTTGGGGAATCAAAACAAGTCGCAATAAGACGATTATTAAGCCAAGAGCGCCGTTTGGAACGTCATCCCGAGCTTAAGCGTCAATATCAAGACTTCATGGACGAGTTAATTGCACTAAAGCACATGGAACAAATTGATTCAGCCAGGATTCCAAAGGTATATTACTTTCTGCCCCACCATTGTGTGCTGAAACCTACTAGCACAACGACAAAGTTACGTGTCGTTTTCAACGGCTCGTGTAAAACGTCAAGCAATGTATCCTTCAACAATTTGCTTCTTGTGGGACCAGTGGTTCAAGATGAATTATTTGACATACTCATTCGCTTCAGGATTCACCGAGATGTTTTTTCGGCAGACATAGAAAAAATGTATCGGCAAATTTTAGTCGCTGACGGAGGCAGAAACTTCCAGTTGGTATTATGGAGAGATAATCCCACCGAAGCAATCAAATATTACAGATTACGAACAGTAACCTACGGTACCGCTTGTGCACTGTATTTAGCTACCAAAACGCTACAGTATTTGGCTGAAACAAAGCAGAGAGATTATCCACTGGGAGCTAGTGTTGCTTTAAAGGATTTCTACGTTGACGACATTTTATTTGGATCTAACAATTTAAAGGAAGCCGTGCGCATTCAATCCGAGCTGAGGACCATGCTTCTCGAAGGCGGATTTTCGTTGCGCAAATAGTGTGCTAACCATCCTAAACTACTTCAGCATATCTCAAAAGCAGATTTGGAAACTATGACCACGTCAAATACAAAAGATGACTACTACACTAGATCACTTGGTATAATTTGGCATCCCCATACCGACACTTATGGCATCCAGGTAGATTTCCAGCAGTGGAAAAAGTCACAAAACGTAGCGCCCTTAGTGATCTTATGCGCATCTATGACCCTTTAGGTCTCGTCAACCCTATTGTTTGAGAAACTACCTAAAGGACCAAAGCCTGCTCTACGACACGACACAGGGCCAACGAAGGATGGAAATTACATCGGGTGTTGCCCAGGGATCTATCCTTGGTCCAGACCTGTGGAACGTGTCTTACGACGGGCTACTGAGACTTGAGATGCCAGATGAGTCGCGCTTGGTTGGCTATGCGGATGATGTTGCGGCTCTGGTTGCTGGACGCATCGTTGAACAAGCGCAACTTAGGCTAGGAATGCTAATGCGCCGAGTGAGGGACTGGATGACTGCTCGCGGGCTGAGTTTAGCACTGGAGAAAACCGAAGTGGTCATCTTGACAAAAAAAAGAATCCCTAGAGTAAGGATGATCAGTATTGGAGACATACAAATCCAATCGAAGCCAGCGGTGACGTACCTGGGGCTACTGATCGACTCGAAGATGAGTTTCTCTGAGCAAATCAGGGCAACGGCTGAGAAGGCTGCTTCGGGAATATCGGCTCTGAGTCGACTTATGGCCAACGTAGGGGGACCCAGCCCATCAAGAAGACGCCTCTTGATGAGTGCTGTAGGGTCAGTGGTACTGTACGGAGCAGAGGTATGGGGCGACGCTCTCAGCAAGGAGGTATACCGGAAACGTTTGGCACGGGTGCAGAGAAGGGGAGCACTGAGAATTGCATCTTCGTATCCAACAGCCTCCGACTCGGCCGTGAGAGTGATTGCAGGCGTGATACCTATCGCCCTCCTTGCTAGAGAGCGCCACGCTATTTACCTGCGCTGAAACGAGGATGCGAGGGAGATAGTTGTCCGCGAAGAGAAACACCGCTCACTCAACGATTGGAAGCAGTCTTGGGTGAATTGCACGAAGGGAAGGTGGACTGCGCGCCTCATTTCGGATGTGAGACCGTGGCTGAATCGAAGGCATGGTGAGACTGACTTCTATCTGACCCAGCTTTTGAGCGGGCACGGGTGTTTTCAGTCTTACCTGCACAAGATCGGTAAGTCACGGTCTCCCGATTGTCGGTTTCGCCCAGGAGAGGAGGACAATGCCTGTCACACATTTTTTGTGTATACAAAATGGGTCAGGCTGCAAAGGGAACCCTACAGGGAGACGGGGGAGCTCACCCCTGATAATATAGTTGCGGTGATGCTCGAATCGGTTGACAAATGGAACCAGGTGGCACATTATGCTCGGGCAGTCCTAAAATATAAAAGGGACTCACAGCAGCCGGGGGCGCTGGGGCTGGGGGATCGCTCTTCTGGCAATTCCTCTCCCCTCCTGATAGGAAAGGGATTCCCCAGCTTTAAGGCGCTCCACGGCGTAACAAAAAAAAAACCTGGCCCGAAGTAATGTGTCAAACGGTTCCAGGCTATGTTCTCAGGTTGACAGGAGAGGTGTTTAGTGGGTCGTCCAGTCGCGCATGGGAGTCCCACACTCTGTGCATAAATAGCATTCACCTCCCTACCACAAAAAAAACCCTTTCGTTTCAAAAGGGAAAACCTTCATCCAAGAGTTGTGGCAGCTCAAACTTGATTGGGATAATCTAATTCCGGAGTCGTTATCAACAAGGTGGTATAATTTCCGTGAAGAGCTGCAAGTATTAAATTCACTCATTATTCCACGACGTGCAAGTCAGGCGATACCTCCAATATCGAACTACATGCGTTTTCAGATGCAGGTGAAAGTTCATTTGGAACAGCAGTTTATATACGCTCAACTAACTCAAATGGAGAGTATGTAACGAATCTTCTGTGTGCTCTGTCAAGAGTAGCTCCACTGAAACAAACAACAATTCCTAGATTAGAACTTTGTGCTGCTCATCTGATGGTAAAACTTGTAGTCAAAGTGCAGAAGGCTTTGTGTGCACCAGTCAAAAACGTTTTTTATTGGACCGACTCAACCATAGTACTGTCATGGACAAGAGGATCGTCATCAATGTTAAAACGATTCGTGGCTAATCGAGTGGCGTTCATCCAGGAAAATACCAAACTAAGTCAATGGAGGCACGTTCCAACGAAGGAAAACCCTGCAGACATTCTCTCTAGAGGTGCCACCCCCGGTGATTTTGTCAACTGTAGCATTTGGTTTAGAGGACCAACATTTTCGGAGCTCTCAAACAACGTATGGCCAAAACCCCCAGTCAAATACTTGGAAACAGACGAAGAATGGAAACCCATGGCTTTGATTTCAATACAACCACATTTACCAATTATAAGCGGCATCAACCATCGAAACTTATTCAGATTTCTTCAGCGTACAGCTGCCTACATTCATCGCTTCAAGCACAATCTGAAATCAAAAGATGACACTTTAATTGGACCACTAACTCCAGCGGAGCTTCACAACGCTTTACACTATATTGTCTATGAAATCCAACATATCGCCTTTATGGATGAAATAAAACATTTGGCAAAACATCCGATGTTGCCAACCGGACATTCTCTCAGTTCGCTCAAGTCTTTTGTGGACAGCAAAGGATTACTTCGAGTAGGAGGACGAATCGAGCTATCTGACTCAATATATGAAGCAAAACATCAACTCTTACTGCCACATTCAAACGAGATTGTGCATCTATTGATTCAACATGCTCATGAAAGGAATCTTCATGCCGGTCCTCAAGCACTGCTTCGAATACTTTGGCAAGAATTTTGGCCATTACGAGGAAGAACTTTGGCACAAAAGATTGTTCATAAATGTATGCGGTGTTGCAGAGCAAGGCCAAGATTGTACTCCCAAATCATGGAGAGCCTCCCACGAGAAAGAGTTCAAGCAACTTGTCCATTTTCCAACGTTGGTGTTGATTCATGTGGCCCAATTCAAATTCACTACTGTATTAGAGGAAAAAGGCCCACAAAGGCATACATTGCCGTTTTTGTTTGTTTCTGTACAAAAGCTGTTCATCTGGAACTTGTGTCGGATCTCACAAAGGACGCATTCATTGGTGCTCTTAAACGATTCCTTGCTCGGAGAGGCCGTCCGACGAAGATATATTGTGACAATGCCACAAACTTTGTAGGAGCCAAAAACGAACTTGGGGAGGTACAAAAATTATTTCTAAATAAAGAAAATCAAAATGAGCTTCAACAGTACTGCTCAGAAGAATGAATAGAATGGCTTTTCATCCCTCCCAGATCACCTCATTTCGGAGGACTCTGGGAAGCCGCTGTAAAACCTGCAAAGTACCATATCAAAAGAGTGATTGCTGGAGCTTCACTTACATATGAAGAACTGCACACAGTAATAACAGAGATCGAAGCGGTTCTGAATTCTAGGCCACTTACTCCTCTCTCTAATAATCCAAACGATCTGCAAGCGCTAACACCGGGTCATTTTTTGATTGGGGAAAGACTCAACGCATTGCCAATTCCAAGTTCTTCAGAAGCCAACATCAAGCTACTACAAAGATGGAAGCTAGTCCAAGGCTACCAATCGGAATTTTGGGAACGTTGGTCTGAAGAATACCTACAAGAGTTACAGACCAGAAGCAAGTGGAAGACGTCGACAACAAAAATTTCTTTGGGGACATTAGTCCTCTTAAAAGAAGACAACGTACCCCCTCTCAAATGGACCATTGGCAGGATCATCAAACTTTATGAAGGATCAGATGAACTTACTAGAGTAGTTGATGTCAAAACCGGAAGAGGAGTACTCAAAAGAGCAGTTCATAACTTATGTCCTTTGCCAGTTGACACAACTGAAGAAGACCTGACGAAAAAATTCCCTGAAGGCTCAATTGAAAATAGGATCGACTACACAGTCACAATACCATCAGATTTGAAGGAGGACGTTGAGAAGCCGCAAAGGGATTTGGTCATAAATCCCCCTGAAGGCTCAAATGAAGACAGGATCGATTGTACATCAAAAGAGTTATCAGATTTGAAGGATTCAAGCACATCAAACGTAACCAATAATCATTTAAAATCGTCTGAAATCTCATTAACTGTTACTGCTAGCCAGAACGATAGACGTACGTCGCTGGTAAAATTCACTAAAACGGTCAAAAAACGAAGCAAACATCGAATTTTCCCCATAAATTCTAACTGGTTGACAAGCCCAGCCCTTCATTTTCGCTGCAGTGACCTGAAAAAGTTCCACGAGAGTAAAAACTCCCAACCGTCTCAAAATACCACAGTACAAACGAAGCACGTTCAATCCAAAAGGACACGATCGCCACCAACGATACGAACGCCAAAGATCGCGAAACTCGCCTTAGTGCTATTAATATTATGCGTACCAAGCATCAAAACAACAACTCAGCCAATCCACGAGACTATCGTGATCAGACTATTTACCAAGGAGACGCCGGTATATTTTGAGGATATCGGTAAGGTCTCAATGGTAACGGACAATTGGAACATCATGACCGAATATTGGAAGGATATGCAAAACCTGCGAAACAACCACAAACGCCTGAAGGAACTCTGTGAGCAGACTGAAACCGACAATTAAGGACGATGTAACCTCCTCTTAGCACAATTTCAATCCCAGCTAAGCACCATACAGGCAAATAATAACTTGCTGCTTGAGAGAAGCTCTGAAATCCGGAAGAAGCGATCGCCTTTTGATTTTATTGGAACCATGAGTAACAAGTTATTCGGAATATTGGACCAGGGCTACGTAGAAGAAATGGCAACAACTATTGACAAAATTAATTTAAATGAGAATCACATTATAGAGCTGATTTAAAATCAAACATCCGTCGTAGATTCCACCCTAAATCTCCTAGACCAAAACCGAACCTTTATAAAGGAACAGACGAAATCCATCGAAACTTATCTAGAACCTTTCCGCATAAATATTAATAAAACCAGCCATATTCTGGAGAACCAAGGTCTCATACAAGCTGTCAACACGTTATCCATCCACTTCACTCTGCTGCTTATGGCATATCAACGCATCCAAACAGCATTAATTGGTGTCACTATAGATAGTCACAACGGAAAAATGAACCCTCTCATCCTGCGGCCAGACCAGCTACAAAACGAACTAAGATTCATCCGAGAAAATATACCAGCCTCCTTAATCGTACCGAATCAATCTGGGTATATTTCGCTGCTAAAACTATACTCAATTATGACTGTTCAGTCAATAATCATGAAGGATAAGGCTATCTTCAAAATAAACATACCCTTGCTAAACGTAGAGGTGTTCCAGCTATTCAAAGTTATTCGTATTACTTTTTAACTAAGGGAACAGTTTGCTTGCATTATTACGAATACTACATTTTTAGCTGTGTCACTACACAAGGATCAATACAGCGTCATGTCCGAAGAAGAAATTAGTTCATGCCTATTAGCAAGTGAAGATAAATACCTGTCCAATAAAAAACATCAAATATTCAACCAAGATACTGGACCAGCTCAATGCAAACTTAAATTATTAAGCCAAGTACATACACTACCCCAAGTTTGCAAACTCAAGATCACTGCCAGCTCCGCAAATACGTGGATTCAACTTCACAACAAGAATACATGGATCTACAATTTGCAAGAAGAAAAGTCTATAAACATAGTTTGTGGTGACAACAGTAATCAAACTATTCTAACTGGATCTGGTTCTCTGAGGTTTAAGGCCAGCTGCAACATAAGACAAGGCTCGTTGACGATCATGGCCCACCATCAATTTACTAATCGGATAAACCTTTATTACCTACCATCAGTTGCCTTAAACTCCGCCATCATTTTGGAGCACTTAGAACCTCAAGAAAACTTCAACAATATGAAGATAGCAAACAATTCCGATGACATTGTTCAGCTTAAAACCACTCTCCTGAAAATCAAACAACAAAGCTCTCTTCCTCATCACGTTGACTCCAGAATCTACCATTTCTCAGCAGGATATTTGGCATTGGTCATCATCTTCGGCTTGACATTCATTTACTTCACCACAAGATGCTACAAAACACGAATATCACCAGGACCAGAAGCACTTGTAAAGAAACCACAACCCTTCCCAAGGACCATCGACTTTCGACTTCAAACACGCCGGAGTACACTGTCTTGAAACCTCAGCGCTTTCAACGGCCGGGAGTATGTCCAAACAATCAACTTTCGTCATCAAATATTGTTCCTTACATTAAAATCATTCCGATGATATTCAATTCCTATGTCTGCAATTGTTCCTGCACGCGCAATCGTAAATTCATTTTTTACCTATCTCAGAGAATAACTCTAAATGTAATTGGAACATTGATTTCCTGTTTTTGCATATTTTCTTTACACGCGCGAATCATTTACCGAAATTCGCGGATCATTTTTGCTGACCACATAGCGCGTGCAGTAAAAGTTCATAAGAAATATATGACAAATAATTTGCTTTGTAAAGCAAAAATATTGTTCTTAAAATTTATGAAAATTGTCATTTTATTATTATTAAAGTTGTTATCAGAAGAAGCAGTTGTTCATATTAGAAAGGTAACAGTTCTATTAACAATTTATTTACAGGAAGTTGTAAATAAATTGTTATAAGCACATTGTTACTTGTAATTAATCTGTATAATTTAGGTTATGACGTTATCACTTAAAATTATCTTCTTTAAACCGACTTTACAGACAACCAAATTTTTTCTTACATCACTTCGGCTTGCATTTAGAACTTCTTCGACATGCCAACGCGTTTTCACCTGTGTCTTCAGAAAGGATGCAATTTCATGAGGAACCAGCGATCGACGGAGCACTTGTCGTTGAACGCAAAGCACGCCCTTGAACCTCCCAGCACTTGAATTTGGCAAGATAACAAATAATTTGAGCACACGAATTCAAACAAGGAGTTAAAAACTTATAATTCATTATACTTTTAAGTATATGATAAATGAAGAAAAAATAAAAAGATATATTTTATTCTCACAAAAAATGACAAAGCGAAATTTTTTTTATAATTGTTAAAATATAATACCTACAATAATACTCGTATTGGATTGCACACGGCACCTGATTGCCAGGCTAAACGTTCGAGCTTTGTAAATGGAGCGCATGAAGTAGAGCGAAAAGAGAAAAATTTTAAAGCGAAAGAAATATATGACAAATAATTTGCTTTGTAAAGCAAAAATATTGTACTTAAAAATCAAGAAAATTGTCATTTTATTATTATTAAAGTTGTTATCAGAAGAAGCAGTTGTTCTTATAAGAAAGGTAACAAACGGATTGACATAATAACTTCAGTACTGAATTACGAAGATAACAGAAGATTGAGTGAAGTCTAAAGAAACCGAAGAATACTAAAAGTGGAAGAATTGTGGGTGTTAAAGATGATTGGTATGCAGAGACAATAACAGGTCAACCATCTTGTGTCGGGAAAATTAAAGGGTTGTACTGCTTTGAGAAGGGGAAGGTCTACTTGTGGAGTTTTGAGTTGGAGCTCGAATAAAGCATCGTTAATGTGTCAACTTTCGATCCGCTTCGGTGTAATTCGGCAGGAAAAACTAGCATTTCTATGGAAAAGTGTATCTGGATACAACCACCGGTGGTTAATTTGACTGAAAATAATTCATCGCAATCACCGCCGCTGCGACTGCTGGAAAATACATAACAAGGCTACCGTCGGTCGATCAGACTTTCCTCGAAGATTGCTGTTTGGTTTATTTACTTTACAACAGTAAACGAAGGGAATACTCCGGCAATGATAAGAATTGTTTTTGAATGGATGATGGAGATTTTTGGCAGCGATATTATTAGGCAAAACTCATTTACACATTTTAACAACGAGTTTTTGTTGCTAGTATCTTAGTTACGTGAACCAAGTTGGCGTGGAATGTTCGCGGACTTGATTCGTTTTATATAAAACAGGATTTTAAAACGTGATTTATTAAATTGGGAATTATATGTGCTGAGTAAAGTGAAATGGGTCATCGTGCGTCACACCATTAGATATTCTAGAACTACTTCTTTTACAACTGCGATCCACTTTCAATATACAGACTGTGAATAGAAAATGTAAAAACTACAAGTATCTGAAGGATTCAGAGCCGGTATGCATGTTCATTTGAAATAATATTTGATTACTTTCAATTTATACCCTTTATAGTATTTATTTTAGTTAATGTTTGACACTTAGTTAATTAAATCATAAATGAAATGGTGTGCGATTGCAAAAATATTAAGTTCTCATGGGCAACGCGTTAAAGAAATCATAAAATTAACTCTCTACAGATTTACATTGCATGTTAACGTTTTATATTTTAAATAATATGAGAGTTTCCATTTTTTCAATATTGCACAAGTGTAATTAAATGCTCTCCGATTTCGCAAACGGGTTCCAATCGTAAATAAGATAAGTTACATAATCAAGTACCTCAGTGAGTGTTGAAGCCTCTTAGTTGACTACATTGATAGGTTCACAAAACCCGTTGGATCACTCTCGAGAGATTTGTACGAATCATCAGCATTCAATTAATTATCCATTACACTTTTGACTTGAATCTCTGGGCAATTATTCACTCAGAATTTCCCAAATAGTTAAGCATTTAAATGTCTATTGAAATCCGCGTCAGCAGAGAGTCGCAGAGATTTTAACAAAGCCTCCAAGCGTACAGAGATTGAAAACGAAATCAAGAGTTAACTACAATTTCAACAATGTTTTCCAAATTTATTGAATTATGAAGGCTTTTAAATAGTTTTATATATTTTTAAGATCTTATATCCGATGCGATGTTTAAGACCACCTTCGAAATTCGATTGGTCGATCAACCTAAACAAAAAAATCACTGCTAACAATATCTCAAATAGATTGATCGATTTCAATACAGATCTGTCTATACCTTTTGACATCGGCCCTTCATCCAGGCCTCGAATCTGTTGCACGACCTCACAATAGAGACTTGGCTTTTAGAACACTTGAGTTGTCTTATACCTATTTATCAGTTGTGGTTAGTTTCTACTATGACGTCATGTAGGTTGGTTACTTCATTTTTGGGTCTGAGTAAACTGGCAGTGCTTTTGATCCCTCGCAAATAACGAATTGTTAAATTCAAACTTAAATGTTCGTAGTCAATTGTGCCTTCAAATAAGATGAAAGGTGGCCTTAAAAAATAAAATAAGCTGTTAACCTATCGATCCACAAAAAAAAAAAACTATTAAATTGCAATTAAATGGGTGCTGTGAAACAAATATCCAAGCGTATAAACTATTTCAAATTTTTTTAGAAACGAAAAACCACCAAAATATTTATACGTTCTGTTATATATAGAAGACATAAATCCAGTCCAAAGACAAAAAAAATTCTTGTATAAGTAACAATCATTAAGAAAGAAGATATTAAGATAAATGACTAGTTGCTAGGTTTATATCTATACCATTCCTGTGGGACCAATCAATGATGGTTAAAACCGTTTAAGGTTTTGCAGAATTAAAACCTATTCTTTTTAGAGAAATGTAAGAACTGTCATATTTTTGTATTTTTGTAGGATATAGTTTATTTAACATTTAATTAATTGCTATATGATAAAGATTTTTATAAGCAAAATGTTTTAAGATTAAATTTTAATTTTGGAAATTTATGAAATAATATGGATTGCTAAACATCAACAACGACTTTTCTTTCCAGTGGTCCCTTTTTTCAGCGGGACGTAGAGTGCATGGTAAGTATGCCGTCGCGAGGGTAGGGTTTGAGAAAATCCGCTGAGGTCGGTTTCGCGTCGCGCGCGGTACGCGGTACCTTAGTTGATTTTGGTTTTTCTTTAGCGTAGTTTTTTTTCGGATTTACGTTAACGTAGTATATTTTTCGTTACCGCGTCGGTAAATTTCGGGAACGCGAAATGGAGATTAGATTTTTGTACTTTGACTAGATGGATGAAGAAATACGGAGTAACGTAAAGTAGGCTTCTTCTCCGTATGATTGTATTTTTGACGCGTTTGAAACGGGCGTTTAATAGTGGCTGAAAAATTGTAAATGAGCGTAATCCATTTGGAGACCCGCGACCGAAATTCTCTCCGATCTAGCTGGCTGACAAGCAGCCACCGCGAAAATGGATTACGGTGCACGGATTGGTTGACCGGTTGGTACCATCCGTTAGCATTACTCAGACCTAACGTCTAGAACCGATGAGAGGTTGGTTCCTCATTCGGAGTTAGACTTAAAATCATTACAGGCTCATGAACACTTAAACCTGACTTTAATTCAGATTCAACTAAAGATCTGCCCTATTATTCAATGGAATGGTTTCAAACGATTATTTTGTTTATTGTTGCATAATGCAACACCACACTTTTCATAAATTATCTTTGATTTTCCAGTGCACTTAGGGAACCTTTTGTCGACCCATACCGGCCAGTGACTTGGTTGAACTTTTGCGTTTTTTGACCTGTATGTCCAATTCAATGTTTCGGCGTTTCTTTTTTCTTGATCTTATGAACTCGTTTGTAGAGTAGCCAGGCATAAGACATGGCAAGGTCCAAAAAACGGTAAAACATGCGAACCTGCCACCATTTGCTTCCTAGTTTTATTTTATACCTACCCATTAAGCTGTCAATAAGATCGACACCACCCATATGACGGTTATATTCTTCTACCACGTACGGTATATTAATAGTCATATATACCTTGAGGCTTTTATTGTATCTAGATACTTGTAATTTGAGTAGTTCACCCACAAAACCTAACGCAAGTGTGACTATTTTTTTGTCCTTCCAGGCCTCTGTAGATATATCAATTCTTCAACACAGGCAACATACTCGAATGAATAATGACGTTCTTTCTTAGCGATTTGTTTTTCTGTGTGTAGTTTACAGTCAGGTATACGGTTACGTCAAATGGTTACCAAGCCTAATATTCCTAATTTAGTGAGGTATTCTAATAGTTGTGGGTACGTTAAGTAATTGTCAAAATATAGGTGGTAGTTTCGATTGCGTGGTACTTCACGAGTTAGCCTGACGACAAAATTTGATACAGCACTTAGAATCAGCTCATCAGACGCAATTACGTTCTCACTTCCTGTTTCTGGCTAAAACTTGTATGCAAATCCACTGACACCGCTCAGAACATAGATTTTGTAGCGCCACTTATGGGACTGCTTCGGATTATATCTCTTCAGGATATTTCTCGTTCTCGTCGAATAAATCTGCTCATCCACGCTGAGATACTTCTCGAATGGGACCTTGAGGCAAGGTTGATTTAGCTTTGTTACAATTGGTCAGATTTTGAGCATGCGGTCGTGACCTGCATGATCAAGAGGAACAATTTTCGAGTTGTCATTAAAATCAATGAATCGTCTGATTTTTTCAAATTGATTCACTGGCATTGTTTCCTTAACTAGAGGTGTTCTTAAACTGCAACTTCAATGTTTTGTAACTCTTGGCATATGTGTGCTATTTGTACCCTCAATATTTTCAATGATGGTATCAATTTCCACTTCATCAGCCTCTTCAAAATCATTTTCTTGCATTCGCTTCCCGGGATCAGGAACAAAATCAGGATCTACGATGCTGTCGTCATCACCGTCAAACTCATTTTCACAGGCTGCGTAATCAATGAGAAACTTCAATATTTAGTCTTCTCCTAGACCTCTGGCAGCCATCCTGTAACAAGAATATGGAAGTGACACTAGATGCACTTAGTGATGCAATATACCGGAGCTGGTACACACCATAAACAACAATTATTTTCAAACAATACCGAAAATTATGCAAAACCTCCGATAAAAAGCAAAGAAATGACACTATGATGAAAATGTTGACCTTAACCAACGTTTTGACATTGACAACTCATTAAAAAAGTTTAAAGGTGCATTCATCTCAAGATACGAATTTGTTATGTCCCTAATGTAATTCCCTCTATATTGGTAAGTCTAAAAAGTATTAAGACTTTTTTGTCATTTTTCGATTGTATATTTCGTTTGTTTAAGATGGGTTTTATTTAAGTACATATTGTCCATTATTATATAAGACCTTTTGCCATTTTTCGGGTAGAGCCATTATTCCATCTGTGTAGAACTTCTGTGGTTTATCGGCAAACAACTTGGCCAAGTGATTTTCACAGTCCCATTTCGAAGTTAATTTCTTTTCATTAAGGAAGTTTTGCAGAGACCAGCCAAGCTCTGTTTGCCGGGTCATCAAAGATGTGTGTGGTCTGGCATTGTCATGATGGAAGACAGTGCCCTTTCTATTGATCAATTCAGGTGGCCTTTTTTTGAATTAATTGTTGCAATCTGGTTGATTGCTGACAGTACAGAGCCGAATTGAGTGCTTGACTGGGTTCTAGCACCTCATGATAAACAATACCCTTCGAATCCCACCATACACACAGCATAACCTTATTTGATGTCAAACCTGGCTTTGAAGTCGTTTGTGATGATTCACTTTTTTTGACCGTGACCTTTTTCGAACGACATTCTCATATCTTCATCGCCCGTAATGATTTGCTTCAAAAATGGTGGGATTTTGTTGCGTTTATTAGCATTTCGCAAATGAAAATTCGGTCGAACAAATTTTTTTCTGTTAATTCATGCGACACCCAAACATTGAGCTTCTTTGTATATCCAGCCTTACGCAAATGGTTCATAACTGTTTGGTGATGGATATTCAGTTCCTTAGCAATGTTATGGCTGCTTATGGGTCGGTCTTCTTCAATTTTTTTGTAAGGTTTCATCGACTTTTTCAGTGATTGGTCGACTTGAACGAGGTGCATCTTTGACATCAAAGTTTCCAGAACGAAAGCGAGTGAACCATCTCTTGGCTGTGGTTTTTGATAAAGTATCTTGACCATAGACACCACAACTTTTTTCACGAGCCTGCGATGCATTCTCCCCTTGATCGTTGTGATATTGTAAAATATAACGAATTTTTACAGAAATTTCACTCATTTTTAAATGAATACAACTTTTGACACGACTGACGAAATACCTTGTTACCTTTCAAAAGCATGTCAGTTTAACTCAATCTGATAAGTACTGCCCGATATATGACAATGAAGGCTCAATACTTTTTTGAATATCCAATATTTAAGTTTTATTTTTGTATTTAGCAAGTTTGCGTTTATCTTCCAATAATTCGACATTGGGATAGGAAAAAATAGGATTGTGTTTGTAGTTACGAGGTGTGACAATTTATTTGCCGATTTTATTGCCACGCTTGCGGTAAACCTGCGACCTTGAAATTCCCTTCACCTTTCCCTTCTCCATTGATATATTTATCATCGCCCTAGCTTGTTTAATTCGCCTGCTGTGTCGTTTTGAGTAGACGTGTGTCATTTGTGCTCAGCACGAAAATGGAGAAACTGATTTTGCGTCGCGATAAAATTTTGCACCAGATTGGGTGAAACAGCTTCGGAACGTACGCTAAAATTGTAAAAGTGCATGGTGATAGTGCTCTTAGTCGTGCCCAGATGTTTCGATGGCATAAAGAGTTTAAGGAGGGGCGTGAAAGCGTGGAAGACTAGGAGGGGAGCGGGAGGCCAGTCGAGGTGCGGACTTACGGGAATGCGCAGCGTGTACGCGTCCTAATCCGTGAAGATAGGCGTTTAACAGTTCTACTATCGCCAAGTGCTCAAAAGATTGCGAAAACGAGTCAACAGGGTGCGCCCAGACATCGCTCGTAACTGGATTCTTCATCAGGACAACGCGCCGTACCACACCACCCTCAGCGTGTACTTGGCCTCTAAAGGGATCGCCATGTTGTAACAGCCGCCTTATTTGTTCCATATGTCACCCTGTGGTGTTTTCTGTTCCCTAGAACAAAATCAGTGGTCAAAGGAACCCATTTTGAGTCGATTACGGACATTCAGGCGGCCGTGACGAGGGTACTCGCGGCAATCCCAGTCGAAGCGTTCCAGAAATGTTATGAAGCATGGAAAACGCGCTGGAATCGTTGTATAGCTACTCAAGGGGACTACATTGAAGGGGATGGCAGAGTTGTAGACTAATTTTTAAATATAAAGTTTTCATGGAACCAGTCTCACTACTTAATTGTCACACCTCGTATTATCAGGGGTTTTTATTATAAAGATAATGTTATTATTATTGAAAGTTGCTAGCCCCAGCCTCATTCGTGATAGTTTATGAAAATCGATATTATATTTCGTTATTTCGTCGGCTGTTAAAACATTGCCTGCTATTGATCGTAATCTAGCTAAAGCGATATAATTATGGATATGCGTTATATGATCCTGTAAGTTATTAAATTGGGTGAGTAAGGCTATATGGGTTACTTGTATATCTGCTCTGAGATTTATTAAATCAGAATCGATTTCTCCTGCCCAAATTGAGATTTTCTTCTATGGGTTTGTTAAAGTTTTCATTTATTTGTATTTGTTAGTTGAGAGCAATTGCAATTTTTATTTGGTTTTCGGTTGAGTCTTTTAAAAAGGTTTCGATTTCTTCTTTATCGTCAGAATATAAAGTTCCGAATAATTATTTATATGCTTTTCCTATGAAATTGATTAATTCGTATTTAGCTTTATGGGGAATTAATGTGGATATCGTATGTCTGATTATTGATATTTGCGTAGATAATTTTTTTTTTTGGTTTCCTTATTTGTAATTGCTTCTCTTTTACTATTAATGTCTATGATAGTTATATTTGGGTTCGTATTACCCGATTTATTCCTGCGAGGGAGGTTCAAATATGATGGAGACAAACGCTGTAGATGGCGCGCATGTATGTTTTGAAGGTAATGAACACTGATTGAAGCGTGGACCTGAAGTTCTGCTTTTATAAGCTCAGTATCTTAAGGCATTTTTCACCCTATCGACGAGATACTGAAGAAACAGTTACTCAGAGTTTTTTTTGAATGCCTCAGATTATATTGATTTTTTTTCACCTGAGAGAGCTGATAATGAATTGAATTTATGAAAGGATTCGTTCACATTATTTTGTGTGCCCCTTATACGGATGTATTATACATTATCTGGGTGGCACAAAGGACGAAGTGACGAGACATGAATGCAGATCACACGAGCGTTGTGTGACGAAGAAAAAATTACAGAAGGACTGAAATCAATCAACCAATAAAGGAATGCAAACATAATCTCCAAAGCAAACTGTATGTATTTTATTTATGCGGAACCCTAAATAGTTGGTGGACTGTTTTAAAAATTTTGGTGAAAAATTTGAATTCACTGATACGTAATCTTGGAGCATATGAACGATGCTTTGCTGGACACCGATCGATCGTTTTCTAAAATTCTAACTGAAATTCTAAGTGTTCAAGTTCAACACATTTATACCTGCGCGAAAAAAGCCAGTTTTTGGAAACTATATCAGGCATATCTTATCTGAAATTTTCAAAATACATTACCAGCAACATAACAAAAAAAATTACTTTTTTGTTGTTCTTCACAATATCTTTAAAAAGTAAATCCACATATCAAAAACATTACGTGCTATAGTTAGCTCGTTTAAAATAATTGGATATATCCTGTGACGGGGGGGGGATATAGGAAATTCAAAACATTTCTTTTTTTAATTTTTAATTTTTTTATAAGTGACGCCTTTATATCTACGTTGTTGACGGTGACGGTAACTTCTTCTGCCAGCAACCAAACAAAGAATACTTGTAATGATTTTAAAGTCTTGATCCAAACGAGAAACCGACCTCTCATCGGTTCTAGACGTTAAGTCTGAGTAGTGCCAACGGATGGTACCAACCGGTCAACCAATCCGTGCACCGTAATCCATTTTCGCGGTGGCTGCTTGTCGGCCAGCTAGATCGGAGAGGATTTCGGTCACAGGTCTCAAAATGGATTACGCTCATCTACAATTTTCAGCCACCAATAAATGCCCGTTTCCAAACGCGTCACAAAACACAATCGTACGGAGAGGAAACCTACTTTACGTTACTCCATATTTCTTCATACAACCAGTCAAGGACAAAAATCTAATCTTTACTTCGCGTTCCCGAATTCCCGACACGGTAACGAAAAATATACTACGCTAACTCAAACCCAACGAAAGCTACGCTAGTAAAAAGGCAAAACCAACAAAGGTACCGCGTACCGCGCGCGACGCGAAACCGACCTCAGCGGATTTTCCCAAACCCTACCCTCGTGACGGCATACTTACCATGCACTCTATTTCCACTGGAAAGGAAAATAGTGTTTTAATGTTTTCGCAATTCATTTTATTGTTAACCTCTTTTGTTTTTCAAAAAGCATTAGACCTCTACTTGTATAAATGTTCTTTGTTATGTTTTAATTTCTTCTTAATCGATTGCTTTTAATTTTCCCATATTCATTTAACACTATTGTTCTAAGGAAAAAAATTGAGTACCTTACACAAAGTTTGTGATTGTTATAACCTTTAGGTACTCCCGAATCCGAATTTACAAAAATTTCGCAATAAACAAAAAATAAAAGAATCATTTGCGCGTTTTCAATGCGATTAATAAGTTTTATGTTTAGATATTAATTGTTTGGATATGAAAATAAATAAATTTAACAAGTGACTAAAATTTTCCCAGCTGAAATGAATTGTTTCTTTCTTATTTACTTGTTGAGTCAAATTTATCCAAAGGTCAAAATTAATGTTGGGTAAAGTAAGTAACTCATCAATGGGAAGTTTATTCTTTTCAATTTTCAATTCCGTGTTGATTAAAGTAAGCTTGCTTGAATCAATGGCGTTTGTTAATTTTAACTCTTCATGAGAATAAATAAAACAAATAATTCGGATTAACAAATAGTCCTTAATTTAAGTAGGATAGGATTGATAAATTGCTTATAGTTATTTATATCCTTTTTTATATACATAAATATCCCTAATACTTTATTTTAATAATTCTATGTCTTATATTTGCCTGGATTTTAAAATTTATCGTGTTTTTTCGTTTAGTAAGCTCCTTTTGTGTTGTTTTGGTGTACAATATTTAATATTTATATGCTTTTTATTTCACGTATACGTACTGATTACCTCTGAATTAAAATGAGGATAGAATTGAAATTTGTTGGTCTTATTGAAGGGAATTCGTAAAAGCCCGATTTCTGTCAAAAGTTTGCTGACAATTGTAACTTTCTTGCTGTGAAAATATACTTCGGCAACTGACAATTCCGGTGATATAATTATTTGTTCTAAAACTTCCATTGAAAGTAAGCAAAATGCATGGAATATCTGAGAACCCACTATTTCGAATTTACAGAGGGCATTTCCAAAGCCAGTACTTTTGAATATTTCAGTGAGAAGAGCATTCACCCCTACTGTCAGGTAGTGCTTGAAGTTTTGTCCTACTTTTGAGGTTATGCCGTTTTCTGGCAAACTCGTTAAAAGAACGCAAAGTTTCACAAATGACTCATATCCATCGAAAAATTGATGCGTAAAGTCAGAAGTGAATTTCGTTACAACTTTCAAGTAGAAGGAATTGATGTTAAGTATCCTTTCAATTTTGGTATAAGATTGCAAATCATCATCTGTTGTGTTTTCTAAAATTATCAAAATACTCAGATAAATTTCATTACAAAGGAAATCAACAGCGAAACCAATCCATGGAATTGGAATATTATTATTTTTGACGAAAGTGCAACACTCGGTACTTAGTTCTGAAATGCACTTCCAAGTGTCGGCAGTTGTTTTAACATCCACGAGAGCTATAAACTTTCCAACGGAGCATAAACCCAAAAATAATGGATTAATATCGTCATAGCTTATGTCATTTTTATGTACAAATATATGAATGTTATTTAAAATGGTATCAATGACTTTTTTGTTGAATTTTCTGGCAATTCCCAAATATAACAGTGGAGCCCTTACCAAAGCGGCCAGGAACATTATTAATCCTATTTTGAAAAAATGTATAACACTGCTCTAGCACTTTGAGGTCTTCAGTAAAATGATATGTATGGTAGGAGTATGAATAGCTAATGCATCATACAATCTATCTAATTTTGATGTGATGCTCAACAGTTTGGTGGCAGATTGTTCATTCAAAGTACAATCGAATATCTTCTACCTACCCCTGATAGCCGATTCAATAAAACATCGATAAATAATCTCAAGACGTGAGTATCAACCGTCTTTAAGCCTTCAGGTTTAGCCAGTGTTTCCAACGCTAAGTCCAAATGTTCATCAATTTCTTGGTCAAGAGATCTTAATGGCTCAATACACAACTGTAATCCGTTATTGATGGATTGTATCTCTGCAGCTCTGACGAAAACGGCCAACAATCCAGCAAAAAGTGGTCCATATTCGTCCATTTAGTGATGATCGGATGCCTTAGGAGGTGATTGGAATTGAAGGTATGCAGCTTGCGACGATGGTGACTTTGTATCCACGCACACACTTCCAGCTTTTGGTATGCTGCGCTTAACTAAATCTGCTGCTTAAATTAATTTTGCCGATTTTCTCAATTGTTCTAAGTATGGAACTATATTTTGCAACTACACCATGAATCACTTTATTTTGCTTACGAGTAGATAGCAGCCGTGCGACTCACAACACACACGTCCATTTTCCTTTTGAGATCCCACGACAAAATTGACGTGGGATGTGCAACCGTCACGACCAACATGAGAAAACGAGCCACCTAGCAGCAAGGTGTGTTGGTAGTGGTCACTCAGCGGCGGCGCCTGATTCATTACATACTCTTATCACAATACATTAACGCGGTTTCAATAAAACCTTGTCCACTTTGGAAACAATATCCGGAAGCATGGTTTCTTCAACTGGAAAGTCAGTTCAACCAGGCGGGTATTACTCTAGAGCAAACAAAGTTTAATTACTTGCTTTCAGCTCTTGATCTGGATATTTTCAGAAAATTATGTGATCTTGTATCTGCACCTCCACCTAACAATCCATATTCTAATTTCAAACGAGCCTTAATAAATAAACTATCTACTTCAGAGTCTGAGAAATTAAAACAAGTCCTAACTGGACTTACTCTCGGTAATTATTTTGCTTCACAACTGCAGAGGGATATGAAAACAAAAAATTAAAATCGTTTGGATGAAAATATTACAAAAACGTTACGGCTCCAACGCTTACCTCCTCAAATGCAGGCAGTTTTAGCATGTTATACAGTTTCATTAGAAGAGATGGCAACCTGCGCAGACGAAAGTCATGAAATTCCTATCCTTCCTTCTATTATTGACGAAATCTAGCTCTTCAACTTCAGGAGTTAGTAATGTAAGTTTTTATACTGCTAATAATGCAAACAGTGATTTGTTCAAGGTACTTTCTTAATTAGTAGCAAACCTTTCAATGGAAGTACATTCAATAAAGACACAAATGGGTTGAATCAATAGATCTAGGAGTTCCTATAGAAACAATCGTTTTCAAAGAGGTTCTAGATCTAGAACTCCGTCTCGAAGTAATGATTTTAATATTTGTTTTAATCACAAAAATTTTGGCACAAAAACGCATAAATGTAAACAACTCTGCATGTTTTCCAACGTTTGCTTTAATCAAGATCAATCTTTAAACTAATGGGTGTATCCTCGCAAACGGTCGTTGATACTAACTGCCAAAATAGCCGTTTAGAAATTTTTGACCCCTTATCGAGATTTACATATCTCATTGATACAGGATCAGGAGCTTGTTCTTCCTTTTAGGAATAATAAATCAATTTTTATTTAACAACTGCAAATGCCACTAAAATTAAAACTTACTATCTTAAGTCCGTTTCTGTTAATTTTGGCCTAAAAAGAAATTTTACATGGAATTTTACTATTGGTCATGTAATCAAACCTACCATTGGTGCTGATTTTTTGCGGAAATACGGCCTTATTATTGACATTAAACGTAGATTACTTATTGATACGTTAACTAAATTATCTAGTAAATCAAAATATTGCAATCACTTTATGAGCCTTTGGCAATCTTGCTTTCTATTGATAACAATATTAAATTGGAGGGGTTGTTAAAACAATTCAATAGTATTATTGTAGACGATTGCACACTTAAGCCAACCAAACATTCCGCTACTCGCTAAAGTATTAAGCGGGAACAGATTGTCGAATGCTTCGAGGAATTTTGATAGGATGTTAGCATCAGATATTTTTCGTGGATCAAAAAGCCCATGGTCTTCGCCATTATATCTTGTGGCGATTATCGACGATTAAACAGCATCACTGTACCTGACAATTATCCACTTCCGCATATTCATGATGCTATAAAATAACCTGTATGCAACTAAAATATTTGCAACACTAAACTTGGTCAAAGCGTACCATTAGATTCCCATTGTAGAATCTGACATAGAAATGACTGCAGGCAAAGATTCCAAAGGTTTATCAACAATGTTCTTAGAGATTTACTGTTCTGCTTCGTGTCCCTTGACGACATTATAGTGCGTCAAGAAACGAAAATGAATATCTTACTCATTTGCATGCAATTTTTACAAGACTACAGGAATTTGTTTTAGCTTGATTTGGAAAAATGTAATTTCATGAAACCTGAAATTGAATTTCTCGGTCATTACATTAGCTCACAAAGCATTAAAGCTTGTCCAGAACGTGTCTCGGCTATTCAAAATTTTCCGAAAACAGAAACAGTTAAACAGTTCAGACAATATCTTGGTATGATTAATTTTTTATCGTCGATTTACTCAAAACGCCTCAGATGTCCATAGACATATGAATAAATTCCTTAAAGATAACAAGAAGGAGGGTAATAGAAAAATCGAATGGGATTCTCTTACTAATGAAGCATCTAAAAATCAAAACAGCAACTATCCTAAGCCACATTACTACAGTTCCCTTCTTTTTTCAACTGCTCAACTCTCCTTGGTTGTATAGGTGAAGTCGCCCAACAGAAAATTGACAATATTTGGCATCCTCTCGGATTTTAACTCTGCTAAATTATTACCACCACAAAGACCATTACTCCTCAACAATTCAGACAACAGGTTTTCCACCGAATTCATGATTTACATCACCCAGGAATCAATGCCACAACCAAAATAATCACGTCTAAAATTTTATGGAATTAAATGAGGGCTGATATCAAAGATAAAGTAAATCCTGCAACAATTGCCAAAGATCAAAAATAGCAAGACACGTTTTTTCGCCTTTATGTCCGTTCGATACGCCAACGGCAAGTTTCAAAATTATTCACATTGGTACAATTGGACCTTTTTCTATGGTCAATCAATGTAAATATTGTTGAAAAATTATCGATCGTATGACAAAATGGACGGAAGCCATTCCAATGACAGACGCTTCAGCACAATCCATAGTAAGAGCATTCTGTACATTTTCACGTTTTGGCGTACCAACTAACTAAGTATCAAATTAGGCTTTAACGCTTTTGAACCGGCTTTTGAATAGCTACGCAAAAACAAAATTTTTAATTTTAGGAGGTTATTTAAGTAGTTTATAATATATTGCTGAGTGAAAATCTGTGAAACAATAATTGAGGGGCGCGGGGGGTGGTGGTAAACCATTGTACCATCCGGGATCTTTTGTGGTACAAATAAGTACCCATCGTCCAGTAAAGCAAGCTTTATCAATAAGAAATAATAGGCACAATGATATAATTATAACAAATAGTAAATTATAATTTATTGATTTTGGATGTTATTGAAAAAGAAGAGTAAGCATACATAGAAAAATGTAGTATTGCATAAAATTTATGAATGATATGGCGCGAAACACATTTTACAAAGCGGCACTTGGCACTTCTTGCAGATTGTCTTAGTGCGTGTCTGCTTTTTTTGGGCGGTGCAGTTTTTACAACGACGCCTGGTAGTTTCCTCAATTGGAAGATGCATTTCCTTTCGATTATGAGTTTGTGGTGCGCGGCCTGGTTTTATTGATCTACGAACGGCAGATGTTTTTGAGCCTTCCTGGACCAATGCCTCAGCTAGGGCTACTAAAAATGATTTGAATGGCATCTTGTTCCGGTTGAGTTCATTATAAATGACCCATGCGTTCACGGCTGCCATCATTATCAACCGGTAAAAAACTTTCTTCCACCACTTATCTGATTTTCTATCGAATTCGTAAAGTCCAGACATTTGATCAGCTAAGTCGACGTCTCCCATGATCTCACGATAAAATTTTATTTGGTTTGGACATGGGACTTGAATTTTTTCACCTGTTTTCAATGTTTTCGTGACAGTCGTAACCGTTGCTTGATGACAATTACTTAGTACCAAGACTTCTTTGGTGTCTTGACATTTTGCGCATAGAAGCCCAGATGGTGTGCACTTGAATTCCGTTTCACCTCTTTCAGTTTGTTATTAAAAATTTGGGCATATTTTTTCTGTTTGCCATAATGGTGCCAACAGCTGGGAAAGAAACACTGTCCAATAAATGCACCGATGTAAAAATGCGATCGAAGCATAAGACGACATCTGTTTCTGCGATTGAACTGGCTAATTTCATCACGACTCGCTCTCCAAGCGTTCTAGAAGATTGGTCTATTTCTTTTCCATGGTATATGTTGAAGTCGTATGTGTAGCTGGTAACAGCGTCGCATCGAAGCCATATTTTTATACCACGTTTAACAGGCTTGAGAGGCATATATTGTTTCAATGTGCTACGACCCTTGAACTTCGCCATCGATTCATCTATGCTTTGGTACACACTATCCTGTCTGCATTTCTGAAATGTGTTCTTCAAACATTCCACAAAATCATCAACATAGTAAGTTTGATTACTATTCTGTGGCTTATCTGGCTGTGCAAAATACATTTTCGAAGTAACGAAAGTGAATCGATCTCGTGCGACAGCTTCCTTCAATGTCTGATTCCCAAGTGACTTATGGCGTGACCAATAATCTTTTAGAGATGGAAGTCAATTGTAGCACATTATAAACATACATCCAACAATTGTTTCTCTTTCACCAGCATTGGTTTCAGTTATTTTTACTTTCTTGGTTTTAGGTTGTCCTCTTTCGTAAATTTTGATACGTTCATTTGTACATTTGGCTATGTACATATAAACTGATTTTGGCCATAGTTTATTGAAAACTTCGATTGGAAACGAATGGCGAGGTATGTGGTCTGCTATTTTGCAGTAACGGGGATTGTAGACAATTTTTTTAGGCATGAAATCATCGTCAGGAGTACTCCAAATAACATTGATATTCGATGCGCCTGGTTTGGAAATGAGCTCATCGCTAGTTGTTTCATTACTGACAAGTACTTTTCGGCAGCCTCAGTCACCTCATCGACTAAGTCGTCCGCTGAATCATTATCGCTAGAGCTAGAGACACCAGTTGGTACATATTCCTCAGAGCTTCCTCCGGAAAAGTCTTCTAAGCAACAAGCACTATCACTTTCGTCTTCCAAAAATCTCCAAATTTCTTCAGAGTTCATTTTCTAGGAAAACAACAAATTTTATTCAAAATCGGGAATCACATTATTTGCAACTCATCGGACTACTGGTACATATGTGTACCAGCATACCGGACAGATGGTACATATAGGTACCATATACCAAAATGAGCATAAAAATAATATTTTTTTCCATAAATACTTACCGACCACAACTGTAAACACGAAAAAACTTCGATTTTGCTTTGTTTTCAATACTTTCCGAACTTCAGCACTCAATATCATGCAAAAATTCAGCAAAACCAAACTACACACTTCAGATTGGCTGAGCCGCAACACACAAATAACGATGTAGTAATCATAAACAAACAAAAAACGAAACGACACCGTTTGAAATGCATTCAGGAAAGCTTAAAGACGATAAGGTACATTTCACAACCCAGCAACATTTAATTGGAAAATGTTAGGGATCTTTAAACTTCAAGTGGTACTCATACGTACCATCAGGGTCGAAAGGGTTAAGCGTATACGGTCGTCGCCTTACCAGCCATAAACTAATGTTTTACATGAGCGGTGGCATCGTTCTTTGAAGCAAGTTGTCCTTTGTAATGAACACAATGTAATGAGTCGTGGTTCAAAACATTACCTAGGATTCTACTTGAACAGATTTCGGAATCCTCTCCAGCAATGATAGCTTGCGGGGAGAGCATTCATATCCCTGCTGATTTTCTTATCGATTCTTCTCAACCAAAAGTTTCTAATGAAGTTATAGTGAACCAATTACATAATCTAAAACCTATTCGAGTAAATTCAAACAATTAACACAAAACGTTCATCTATAAGGCCCTGAATGCTTGTTCTCTTGCTTTTGTAAGTAGGCAACCTACCCATAGTTTCTAACTCAACCCTATGAAGGTCCACACCTAGTTCTTAACCGAAATTTCAAAACCTTCACTATTAAAGTTAAAAAGATAGACTTAACCATTTTGGTAGAGATATTGAAACCGGCATATTTTCTAAATGATTCAAATACCAGCATTTCAAACATTTCACATGACAACAAAACAAATTATCGCATAAACAATTTCATAACGAACAAGCAATACCATAAATCTATTATACAAAACTCAACACGTAGAGTAACTTTTAACATTGAACACCACACATTTTCTATGCCAGCTGAACAGATTGCTTTTAAGGGGACGTGTGAGGATTTTGATTACAATTGTTCTTAATTATTTTAAGTGTCATTAATTCTAACTAAATAGTCTCTATCCATCCACTTTATCTTTATTTGCGTTAATTTGTTTTAGCGTTTTCGATTTAAATGTTTTACATATCTGTCCTTCTTCTTCTTCGTAGTACCACAGCCCCTCGTGAGCCTTCGCTTTCTGCAAATAGTACCTCCAACTGTCTCGGTCCATTGACCGGGTCCTCCAGTATCGGAATCCGATTAGCGATAAACGGTCTTCGTTGATCGAGTCAGACCAACGTTTTTTCGGTTTACCCACTGGTTTCCGCCCTTCAGTTCTCCCAACGAATACCTTTTTGGGTATCCGTTGTTCATCCATACGATTCATGTGGCCAGCTCATTGCAGTTTCCGCAGTCTTACAATGATTGAGACCTCCGGCTTGTCAAAAATTTCATACAGCTCATGGTAGGATCAAATACACCATTGGCCCCCTGTAGTAATCGAGCAGTTATACTAGCGAACTGCTCGAAAGCCCTATCTAAAATTGTAATGGCAGATTAAAAACAAATGTAATTTTTTCCCCTGTAATTGTAATTTGTAGAATAGTTTTTCTTCTTCTTATTATTATTAAATGTAACTTCATATCAAAATTTTCCTCGATAGTAAATTTAAACGCTTTCCTTAAATTATATTTCTCAGGAAATTTAATTTTGATTACTGTTTAAAAATTTCATTTCCTTACTTCATCTAAATTTCTTCACTTCATTTAACTTTCCTTACTTCATTTAAATTTCGTTAGTTCATTTGCAATATTCCTACTTCAGGTAAATTTTGGTTTTTAAAAATTTAAATCTGCCTATAGCAATTTTGGAGGTGGAAACACTGATTTAGTGCAGAACAACGGTGCATTACATGATGGAATGCATTCGAGTTCAGCTGGGTGGACAGCTGATGGGAATTCACCGTAGGCACGGGAAGGAGAAGAAGACAAGTTTTGGACGGATCCGAAACTGAAAAACGGGGAGTTGGTCGAGAGTGGACTGGCGGGTCGGAGCGATTGATGAAAGATTTGCGCTAGTCGGGACATTCGTTCGAAAGTCTGAATTTGGATTGTGCGATATTGAAACGTTTAAAGTGAACACATATTCAATGAAAATTATTCTGTTGACTAAATAATTCAAATTATTAAAAGGAGAAACCTGCAATTTCTTAAACAGTAAAGATAATTTTGATCAATTTTCTTGAACGCTCTTATATTCAGTGGAAATGTGGAAAAAATCACGGGAATTCGTCTCATTCATCGCAACACCAGTTGAGTTGATGAGTTTAGGATATTGCTGGTCGTCATTTTTGGCTCCTGGTTCCGTGATTACATTGCTGATTTGCTAAGTGAAATTTACGTTAGTTCAAGAAATCTCGCCTATTCGTTAAAGTATTTTCCCTTAATGTTTATTACTATACAAACAACAAAACAAGCATTAACGTTAAAGAATTAAATTAAATTGTCAGTTATAATAATCTCCTTCAAATTATTGTAATGTTAGAAGAATGGATGAAATAAGCTAGTGATGCATGTGTTTGTGCGCGAAGGAGCTAGTAGACTAAATCGCTGAACGGGACTTGTAAAATTTAATATTTTTCCGAGTGGCTTATTTAGAATATTACTGTCTTATGAGTTCTTTCAAGTGGAAGAAATTGGTGGTGTTCGTCTTTTGAAAAGTGTAATTCTATTGCGATGCTGAACAGTGGCACCTATGTGAATATTGCCTTCTATCATCGCGTCTTTTCGTCTGCTGCTTACTGTCAATCTGAACAGTTATCTGTATATGTTCTATTGTGTCAAGAAAAATAGCTAAATCAAGATATCCAAGCGTAACTAAAACCGAAAGATTGATAAATTGAAACTCGAAGGAAGATACGAAGATCCTGACGACATATATAGCATTTAGCCCTTTAAAATTTCTATTGCTACTTCAGTATTTTGCCCTGGATAATTTCAATAATCGGCGTGCTAATAATTACAATTCTAGTTGATTTCACCGAAAACAATCGAAAACGTTCACATAGAAATTATATTTGCCTATAATTATAAGTGTTAAAAATGCGATTTAACGAATTGGTTGCAGCACGCAATATCACCACATCACCAGCGGGCGCCCGGCGTGGATGTCGGTGAGTACCGATTGTTTTTATTTAATTGTTTATTTAAACTGCTTTATGTAATTGCTTCATTTAACTGCTTCTAACTAATAACTTTTTGAAATTGTTTTTAAAACCTTATAATTTAAGTTTATAATAAAAATATAATTCGTTTACACACAATTGTCCTATTTTGCAATGTAACATCTTGACTATTCCAAACATCAAGAAGGAAAATAAAAAAACTAAAAACCATATACAGTAGTTATTTTAAAACAAAAATGTCGTACAACAGGAATGAACGTACATTACGAGAGATTGTTAATCACACACATGTTTCTTTTAGATTATTATGATGATTGTTCTGAGATAATATACGTTATTTGAAATGGAGAAAAATCGCGTATTTTCTTTGTAAAATGATGCATTAAAAATAACGCCGCCGGTCTTCCAATTTTGTCCTTCTGACCGGGTACAGGACCCGGTACGGCGGAAGGCTTTTAGCACCAAAAAATGAGCTAGCCATCGGGCGCGCTCCTAACGTAATTAAGTTTCAGGGACTCTTGCGGGTCGGATGGCCTCTAGTCAAGGTGCCTTTTTATGGCAAAGGGTTATGTGACTCGCTTACATAACTCTATGACATAAATTGGTCACCGTTATATTTTTTTTCTGATGGGCTCATGCAAGGTATGTTTGGATGAGTTTTCCACTCAGAAGGGAAATATGGGGCCGCTGCAACGTTTTTGGATCTAGATCCGGTTGGGTGGGTGCGAGGGGCACCACCACCATCCGGTTGCCCCACTCTTATTTGTGGGCCATGAGAATCGTCGGGCAACGACGAGGTTCCCCTAAGTCCGTCTGTTTTAAATTGTTTCGACTTGTTCTTTGAACAAGCAATTCCGTCCTTTGGTAGTAACCTACAATTTTTCGACTTCGGTCGCCCTTTCTTTTGAGACCCGAAAATTCGTGAATGCGAAATTCTTTTTGTAGTGGGTCCTTGTGCTGGGGGAATGAACCCGCCTCACGACACCGCAGTGCTAGCCTGTCAGCGCATTCACGCGTCCCCAGACAAGACCATTCTCGGCTGACATCACCATCCTCTTTCGCCAAGGCAGCAGACCATCGCTGCAGTCCTTGACGGACATGTATACCTGAGGACCCATAGCTCAAAGGCATTCAATTTGTTTGCGAATACTTGGGTCAGGGACCATGTTTCACACCCATAGCATAACACAAGCCTTATCATAGATTTGTATACTTGGAGCTTTGTTTTCCTGTGTATGCAGCTGGTCTTCAAGGTCGTCAAAACTGAAAAAATGTTTTATTTGCGACATGTATTTTTCGGCGTATTTCGTCTCTTTCATTACCGGCTCTCGTTGTTCTAGCGCCTAAATTCACAAATTAGCTCACATTTTCGAAACTGTATTCGCCAAGTTTGATATTTTGTGTGCTTGATGTATTTTCCCTTGACTGCGTCGTGAGCTTTGTTATATTTGCATTGATTTGTAGTCCTACTAGTTTTGCTTCGCTGTCAAGCTTTAGGAAGAGTTTTTTGGCAGCTGTTAATGATTGCGACAAAATGTTGATGTTGTCCACATAGGGTTCTACTTGGCTCGACTTGTATAGTAATGCACCTCGTGTATTGACGGGTAACTTCCTCATGACGTACTCTAGAGCCAAATTGAATAGCAATGGGACCAGCCCATCTCGCTGCCTTAGTCCAATACTTTTATCAAAGGCATCGGTGAGTTGGTTATTTATGCAGATTTTGGAGGTCGTCAACGTCATTGTGATTTTGGTAAGATGGACTAATGTGTCTGGGCACAAAGCAAAGCATTATTTGGTACAGCTTGTTACGATACTGTCGTGTGCTTAAAGTCAACGAAGATTTGGTGAACGCCTATGTTGAGCTCCCAACATTTTTCAAGCACTTGCTTGACTGTGGAAAATTGGCCGATCTACCTGCTCTAAAATAGTATGATTCCATTTTTTTTCTTAATGTTTTTGAAAATATTTTGTACACCGTACAAAGTACTGATAGGACTCTATAATTTGCACACTGTAACTTGTCACCTTTTTTATGGATAGGGAATATAAGTGATGGGCTCCACTCTTTTGGCATATGCACTTGTTGCCAAATGCGCTGGATGACTTTGCGAATGGCTTCATGAACACTACTGCCACCATATTTGATGAGCTCCACTGGAACAAACTTCATCCAGAGTTGGTGGGGCCAATGGAAGTTCTCCGCAGACATCTATTGGCTCCTATATTCTGTGCGGAAGACTTAGGAGGTTCTTAAAACATGATGCCCATCTTTCCTTAATCTTGGTTTTATCAGCGATAATATTGCCGATGCCGTCACGATAGAGGGTTGTGTTGGGCTAATAACCACGTTTCAGGCTTTTCACTACTTTGTATGCTTGGCTAGTGTTGTTGCTCGCTAGACTTACATCTATACTTCTAAGTTGGTCGTCATTGTATTTTCTTTTCTTAGTTCTAAATGTTTCTTCTTCATCCTGGATTTCCTACCAATGTTTTCTTTGTACGCCTGATTCTTTTTATCTAACGTATTTTGGCACTCATCCCCGAACCAAAAATTTCTCTTTCGACTGGCTTGATACCCGATTGTATGTTCTGCCACGTTGTTAATAGTCGCTTTCACTTCCATCCAGAGCTCTATGCTTGTTTTCAGGATGCGTCTGGAAGATCTCCTTGAAGTTTTGGGCCACAGACACCGTTCGGAGCCTTTTAATGTCAAATTTTTGTAGCGGGCTGGTCTTTGCCAATTACGCTTTGACATACGACATCGATTGGTTAATTTGATCAAGTAATGATCTGTGTGACAATTGGCCCCTCGGTATGTACGGACGACAAGTATGCTCGAGGCTCAACGTTGTTGAATCAGAACATGGTCGATCTGGTTTTGTGTGTTGTCATCCGGTGATATCCAAGTCATTTTATGAATGCGTTGAGGTGGGAAGCAAGTCGAACGTACGACTAGATTTCTGTTACCTTAAAAGTCAATCAGGCACTGGTCGTTGTCATTTGTTTCATCGTGAAGGCTGTATCCTTCAGTCGATCCCCCATGAGATAGCTCATTGCCAAGAATTATTTTTCTGTCGTTAGTAGGCAATGACTTGACTACAGGCGAAGCCAATCCAGCCGAGCACTGATCATTTGCTCGCCAAGGCAGTAGACCATCGCTGCAGTCCTTAACGGACAATTTAAAATCCATGCAAACACTACAAAGTTTTAATTTCTAGATTTTCGAACTCCACACAGTAGTACGATTAAACTTCATAAAAGAAATTTGAACGAGAGGCAAAAGAATTTGTTGGAAGAATATTTCCAAAATAATATTTAATTCAAACTTAAACTACCTTAAAAAGTTTGGAAAAAAGAGTATAACAAAAAAATACATATTTAACATAATTGATATCATATGTTGAAAGCCATATAGAACTGCCCTTTTACCACAAATTGAAAATTTGTTTTTCCCGCATCGACAAGCTGAGCCCAAACAACCGACGAAGTGTTTTCATGACTACGGCTTTGCATAAAATACAAGTTTTGCATTGTGAATATTTTACATAAGCTTAGCAGTATTGGAGTGTTTTTCAGTTTTTGGCTTAAAAATAATTTTTGCAAATCTGCGACTAGCGTGGAACAAGTAAGGATTGAACACATTTACAGTCCCCATACAAGTGCTTTGGATCATGCTATATGCCCACATGCGTTTTTACGTTTGCTGGTTATTATTTGATGCCAGCTAATCACTGATGCATAAAAATCTAAAAATATATTGGGGAAAACCCGGATATAACCGTGTACCCCTGGGGATCCACGGACTTTTAAAGTAAAATTACCATGTACCCTTAGCGTGTACCACAGACTCATGAGTGTGTCAGTAAAAAACTTTAGTTTATTGGTCACAGACAATGAATACAGAATCATAAATGAAGACTGTGGTAAGGATTGCCAACTTATTTTGAGAAGAATAAAGTATAACATGCATCAGAGCGGAAAAAAATAAAGTATTTGGAGAAAATAAAGTATTTTCCAATTATAATGTCACTCAACTCTAGTTATTGATATAAGGACTATTAGCTACTACTGGAATAGACCATACTTTATTATAGGGGTTAGCAACGTTAATTGCAGTAGAAAAATATCGACGGTGCTCAACTATAAAAAATGTTAATCCTGTAGGAACGGTAAGATGATGACATTGAGTAACAATTTTTTTAGTTTGTGTTTTGTTTTCCGTTTTTAGGGTTTTGTAAAATAATTTTACAAGACCCTACTAGTTTCGCGACCAGTCTGTCCGTCTGTCCGTCCGTCCGTCCGTCCGTCCGTGTGTCACAGCAGTTTTTCTCGGAAACTACTGAAGCTAGAAACATCAAATTTTGTATGTAGGTGTAAAGTGGTGATTTCTTCAAAGTTCAACTACAAAAAAATTTTATAAGGTACTTAAGGGGGGTCTCCCCATACAGGAGAGTGACCCCCCGAAAAAAAAATTTCATTGAAGATAGCCGATATGGGTATCAAATGAAAGGTCTTGATGAGAACTTTTCAAAACAGGTCTTAGTTTGGCAAAGTTTGCTTCGAGGGGCGCACAGGGAGGGGAAATACACGAAAAATTTGTGTCCCCCCCCCTCGCGATTGGACACCTGTGATCCGAAAAATCTGAAAAAAATCAAGAATGTAGGCCTTGGTGAGTACAACAACAACAAATACGTGAGAAGTCGCAATTCACTCAACTTTGTTAATAATAGTATGATTTATCGATTTTATGTTTTCTTGAATAAAATCTTAATGGTACCCTTAAATTCAATGAAATTCAGTACGTGGATGTCTATTTATAAGGTTGATCTATCCTGAAAGTTTCGTAAAGATTGAATCATATTTAGCGATGTTACAGCGGTTTGAATTTTCCTGTATTACTATGGAACAATATGCGCTGCATTTATTACTATGGCAACATACTCGTATGGCTATGGAACAACATGCGCTTTTTACCGACTCAGACATTACAGTTTTGCTAGGATTTGCATGAAAATTTCAGGAATGGTAGGTATCATGAATATCTTTGAGAATCGGTTCAGCTAGTGGTATCAGTAATCGTAAAACAAAATAGTGGCTGTTTTAAATGCGAAGATTGAATAATTTTGAGTTATTTTTTCCCAACTTCAAGGTTTAAGGTGCATGCTTTGAACACTTGATTCAATTTAATGAATAACTGAAGATGAGTACCTACAATTAATGCTCATAAGTGAAACAAGTCAAGGAGGTGGGAGAGAGCTCCTAGCAAAAGGGTTTTGTAACCATTCTAGGATTCGAAAAAAATGGCCATTAATCGATGATAACAGTACAGGAGAGTGGCCCCTGAAAAAAAAAATTCATCAAACGTAGCCGAAATGAGTATGAAATAAAAGTTTTCATGGGAGCTTTTCAAAACAGTTGTTAAACTGTCAGTTTTTGCTTCAGTGGGGGCACAGGGGGGAAATACATGAAAAATGTGTTTCCTCCGTCGCGGATGGACATCTGAAATAATTATCAAGGGAGATATTTATGAGTATAACAATTCTAAAAACCTCAGAAGTCGAAATTTTTTCCACTTTGTTAATAATAGTATGATCTTCATATTTCATATTTTCTCCAATAAAATCGTCTTTGACATGTTTCTTGATTTGATTCGATCTGGTGACTACATTTTGTAAATTGAATACAAAACCCTTCTGACATGAGCGTAGGTCTGTTTACCCAACTTGCTTATTGTTATGAAGTGTTGAAATGGCAAAACTTAGTGACGAAGATATAAGAAGACTCTTGGAAGATTCTGATCGTAAAGATGCAATCATGGAGTTATTGGATCAGGAAGGTGATCAAGACGACGGAGATGATGGAGATATGGAACGATTATAGAAGTTAGGCTGGATATTGAGGAACCCATAAAAATGATCACAGGTGAAGTGAAGCTTGGGACTGATGCAGATGAGTGTTCCGGCGCTAGTGCTCTTGAGCTCTCTATTCAACTTCCCGTGCGCAATTTTCCTTCTCGCGCACCGGAACCAAGAAGATAAAGACAATCAAACGCTCCTGTAGATGTCGATTCCCAGTGGAGATTTGAAGTCAAAGAATTATCGCGGAAACAGTTCATAGATCATAACGAAATACCTCGTCAACATGTATTATTTGATTCTGACACTAGTGTGTGTACAATTTTCCGTAAAATTGTTGATGATGACGTAATACATATGATAGGCCTACAAACCGATTTTTATGCTCAACGGTTGTTACAAGAACCTGTCCATCCACATAGTCACAAATTACGTTGGTCAGATGTAGATGAACCCAAAATTTTGAAATTTTTTTGCGTTGTATTTCTTACAGGTGTAATAGTTTTCGCAACGCTTGAAAGCTATTGGAAGAAAGATCATATTTACTATCACCCATTGGACTGTAAGATGTGTTACAACACATTTCGGTTGATCCTGAGGTGCTTACGTTTTTGTGATAACAATGCACCCAGAGATGAGAATGACCGCCTGTACAAAGTCAGTCCCTTGAGAGACCTGGTTGATTTATAAGCCCGGCCAAATTATTGTAGTTGACGAGACAATAGTTCACTTCCATGGTAAACTACTGTTCCAGCAATAACATATGTACATACCCTCGAAGACACATAAATATGGCATAAAAGTCTATAAGCTGTGCTCTTCAGAAGGTTACACGTGAGGATACTAAACTTACAGTGGACCAAGTGTACAGGTTTTTGGCTTGGATACCTCTAGCAGTATAGTTGTAACATTGGCAGAAAGTCTCCTTGATGAAGGTCGCTACAGAATAACTGACAGTTATTACACGAGCATCCCTCCGGCAGAGTTTTTACTTTCCTGCAATACGGATCTTTATGGCACAGTGAACAAAAAAGAAGAAGTTTTCGCAAAGATGTGATGCTAAACTAGCGACAGGTGAGATTGCACTGAAACAAAAGAATGAAAACGTGACTGTGCTAAAATGGAGAGACAAAAGGGATGTTTATGCATTGTTGACTTAGCATGGTAAAGAAATGTCTCCTACATCTGGAAGTATTTCAAAACTCAAGCCCAACATGATCCTGAAATACAACAAAGGATAAAAAGGTATAGACGCGGCTGAGCAAATGGCTAACTATAACTTTCCTATTAAAAAAACTATAACATAGTATAAAAAGGTTGCAATAGATTTACAATCAATAGCCGTAGTAAACTCTATGGTTATATATAATGAGTTGCATCCTTGAAGGAGAGAAAAACTAAGTATTCTAGCAGCGTGTGAAGCTATTTTGAAAAATTTTTTACGACCTGAACTTTCACAATTGTCACGGGAACTCAACTCTGCAAACATAGTCAAAATGCCACTATCACAGAGTCAGAGTCATTAGGATGAGTCAGAGTCATTAGGATCAGCGGGGCCATGAGGACTACAAGGACCAACATCAGAAAGACTGTCTTCTTCAAGCACACGTATGTACCTCACTGGGAAACGCATATTTTTTAGAATCTTTGGGCAAGAAAGGATTTCATGTCATCCGCCGAAGATGCGTAGGCTGCTATCAAAATTTCCTCAAGGAAGGATGACTTGCTCCATATGCACGTGCTAAGGCTAAACGAGTGTCAATGAAATTCAACATTTGTAAAAATGCAGATTATATAGATTGTTCTTCGAAAGTTCAAGTTCACCAATAAAGCTGTTTATTTTCTATTAGGTTGTTTTATTTTGTGCTATTATAGCGAAACTTAAAAAATATCGTCGTTTTTTGATTTTTTATGTATATCATAGCTTTGGCCATAAGCCCACGAATAAAAAGCTATCAAATTTGACGAGTCTGTCGTGTTAGAGTCTATAGAAAATCACAAGCCCCGTGTACCATATTGGGTACATGGAGTGGGCGGAACCGCTTCGCGTGTACTACATACGGCGCATTGGACTGTTAGCGTGTTAAATACGAAAGTTAAATGTTGGAATTTAAATATGAAATTTAAATCCTGGAAGTTGTTAGAATAAAATATTCAACCTATTTTAAGGCGGTTTTTTTCGCTTTAAACATAAGTGATTAATTAACTTTGTGTTTGATTAAACAATTTTGTCGAGTGAGTTAAAGGGTTAACCATTGGCACTCAAGAAATACCCGACAGTTACACAACTCTGCTAAACGAGTTCACCACCAATGTAGTATTTCGTCAAACAAGGAGGGCAGCAGGACACAAAATTAAGTACTGAAGTTTATAGGTACCTACATGTTACGCCATTTGATTGAATCAGAGCTTTCACCTTGCACATTTTCGCTAAATATGGTATAACTTAACACGTGCCTGGAAAGAAAGTTTTAATTATCCAAATTTACCTGAATGTATGTGCATAAAATTGCTGACATCGTGTCTGCAACATTTCCTCGAAATCGAAAGCACAGGTAGCTAACGCAGCAATAATTATTAGCCATATTAAGTTTGAATTCAGTTTGTTAATTACTGTCGAAAAATAAAGATCAGGGTTCATTCCGGAATTGATATTGTTTTTAAGTAACTGACTCGTGTTATTATTAACTATCGCAACATCGGCCAAACGGGAGTTGTATTCTTTAAGGTAGTGAAAGTAACAATCTTTACGAACCCGTTTCTTTTTCGAAAGTTGTGATTCGCATATTAACACCCGATTCGGGATCCCGGAAAGAAGCGGAACGGGAAATACAACAATAAAGAACTTTCTTTTGAAAGGTACGAAGAATACATAGCCCAAGCAAACGAAGAACGTGAACAGACCTTAAATAACTATATAGACTTTAACGAAAATCTTCAACTTGATCAATTTGACGATGACAACCGACTTTAACGAAACCCAGTCCACCGACATTGAAGAAGTTGAAGATATTTTTTTTTTTTGAATAAAACACTCCTCGCTTCCGTATTTTGAATACTCCTCGACACATTATAAATCCACTTCCTAATAATGAAAAATTTTTTGTTGATTCCGTAGAAGGTAGCGTGCAGATAACGCATCATGCACTTACTCCTATATTTGGACATGGAACCGAAAAGCTCTAATTTTTCATGTTGCCTTTCCTTGTACCGCTTGATGAGATAATTGGAAACGACACCCCCAAATAGCTGAACACGGTCATCTATACGAGCGGAAACTATATGACTATCCACACAAATATACGCATACCTTTGAAGCAACATCTATACGAAGTAATCAATAAAATCAGCATAAGAACAAGCCACCTAATCCGCGAGCAGTCGTCTAAGCTCATGAGCATAATCCATACTGTCCCAAATTTGTTCTCAGGGGCCAATGAAAATCTGACTTACACGACGACAGTCAAAGGCGAAATTCGCACCACTAACAGTGACCCGGTTTACTCCAAATCCTATCCTTACCGCATGGCCCTAAAAAGTGACAACAACAACAACAAGTTGGGTAGACAGACCTATGCTCATGTCAGAAGGGTTTTGTACTCAACTTACAAAATGCAGTAACCAGCAACGAATAAAATCAAGAAACATGTCAAAGACGATTTAATTGGAGAAAATGTGAAATTCGAGGATCATACTATTATTAACAAAGTTGAACGAATTTTGACTTCTGAGGTATTTGTTATAGTTATACCCATAAATATCTCCTTTGATATTTTTTTCAGATTTTTCAGATCACTGGTGTCCATTCGCGAGGGAGGAAACACATTTTTTATGTATTTCCCCCCCCCCCCCCCCTGTGCTCCCACTGAAGCAAAAACTGTCAGTTTAAGAACTGTTTTGAAAAGCTCTCATAGAGAACTTTCAGTTGATACTCATATCGGCTACCTTTCATGAAATTTTTTTTCAGGGGCCACTCCTCTGTACTGTAATCATCGATTCATGGCCTATTTTTTCGAATCCTAGAATGGTTACAAAGCCCTTTTGCTAGGAGCTCTCTCCTGCCTCTTCGACTTGTTTCAATTGTATGTACTCATCTTCATGATACCTATCACTCCTGAAATTTTCATGCAAATTCTAGCAAAGCTGTAGTGTCTAAGTCGGTAAAAAGCGCATATGGCTCCATAGCAATATGTTTCCATAGTAATACAGGGCATATTGCTCCATAGTAATACACGAAAATTCAAATCGCTATAACTTCGGTAAATACTATTCGATCTTTATGAAACTTTCAGAAAAGATCAATCTTATAAATAGTCATCTCTTTGCTAAATTTTATTGAGTTTAAGGGTACCGTTTAGATTTTATTCAAGAAAACACAAAATCGATAAATCATACTATTACTAACAAAGTTGAGTGAATTTCGACTTCTCATGTATTTGTTGTTGTTGTACTCATGAAGGCCTACATTCATGAGTTTTTTCAGGTTTTTCGGACGGAAGGTGTCCAATCGCGAGGGGGGTACGCGAAAAGTTCGTACATTCCCCCTTCCCCTGCCCCCCTCAGTACTTATAAGACAATTTTAAGACTTGTTTTGAAAAGATCTCATTGAGACCTTTCCAATGACAGCCTACTCGACTACCAATGGTGAAAATTTTTTTTTGAGGGGTCACCCCCTTATATGGGGAGACCCCCCTTAAACGCCTTTGAAAAAATTTCCCACCCTTGAACTTTCAAGAGGTCACCACTTCTGACCTTTCCACAAAGTTTCATGGCTGTAGCTTCTATAGTTTCGGAGAAAAAGTGCTGTGACATACAGACGGACGGACGGACGGACGGACAGACGGACAGACGGACACAGGTCGTGATTGCAATAGGGTTTTGTATTTTAGTACAAAACCCTAAAAAGAAAGGTTCGAAATTAACACTAAAATATAAGCAGGAAATAATCAATACCTGTATCGTCCAGAATCCGGCAAAGTATTGCATAAAAGTAACATCAGGAATTAAACTCTTTTTCAGATCTGCAATCTACATCAGCGAGAGTAGGGTTCAAATATTGTACTATTCCAGTTCCCAAATTATGAGCTTCCATACAGGCCAAGCAAAGATTTAGGACGGAAATTTTAAACTTATACATGTGATAGACATAGATCATTATGAACGTCTTATTTCCCCTTATTTGTCACACGAAGTCCAACAGACCCAAACCCTCGCCGAAAACTTGAAACCACGTAGAATGCGGTAGTCACTCAATTTTATCAGAACCGCTTGGAAATGGATGGCTGGGAATCCTGACCACGATGATTTCAGAACAATCAAAGAAATAACCTCCGATGTCCTCGCAAACAACAACAAGCAAGTCGTCATTAACCGGTTACAAAACGAACGATCAATAAAACGACGAAAGTTACCAATGAAATACAAAAATTACTTAAGGAAAATAATCAAATAAATAACGACATGATACTGGATGTACAATTTAGAATAAGACTACTTAAGGAAGAATTAGAAAATATCAATACTGCAATGCACTGGGCTAAGCTAGGAATCGTAAATTCTTTGATCGTTTCAAATTCTGAAATTAAAATTGTAACTAAAATTTTAAATAGAGAAGTTTTACCATATTCCACAGTCAAGAAAGTATTAGATATTGCTGAAGCCAAAATTTTGACAAATAATTCATCTATTGTCGACATCGCAAATACACCTTTGACAACAAATACAGTTTACCAAACATTATTTGTTCGGGCGAGACCGAGGACGTGAATCCTCACCTTATCATGATGCAACACACGTCCCTTTTTCTTCTTTTAATTTTATCAATAATAATCGCCATGATTCATTTTCCAATTTAGTTTAAATGGCTTTGTCGTGCTCGACAATAGATATCACTTGTACTCAACGCCTTCTTTACAACTTTTAATTTGCCGGAAGTGATCTGACTTCTTCCAATGTTGTTCGGCACTTGTCAGAACACGGTAAAAAGAAAAGTGCGAGTTCAACGTGAATCCAAAAAGTTTCCGCCTAACCGAAAAAGTAATTCCGCCAAATCGCTCGCCTAGTAAAAAAGGGAAAAGAATTTGTGTAGAATCTCGTGAGTTGGTTTCGGGAATCGCGCGAGACAGAGGAACCACCAGACATCCTCATATGAACCAATTCTGCTTCGATGCTCATCAATTTTTCACGAAGGAACGCATCATCAAAGCCAGGCATCCGCGGCACCACATATGCATCCTTCCTTTTACCATTCTCTCCTTATTCTCCCGCTAGTTGGCTGCGTCGCCTGGAGGAATCGTGAGTTTACCGACAATCCATCGGGGAAGTCAAATCAATTCTAGGTCGCCGATTATCTCGCGGTTCCGTCGTTCGAATTTCATCGCGGTGAATAGCGGATTGTGAAATTCCGATTGGATTTGAGCCTTCCGCTATTCATTCTTACTAAAGCCAGTAAAAAGGAACAATTTTATCAGTGAAATTGCTTACAGTTAAATCATTAAATATGAAGACGAAATTTATGGTATTACGGGAAATTGTTAAGTGCTTAATAATCTGTCAATATGTTAATCAGCCGCTTTGATTGATATACGAAACGATAATTGTATTCCCAAATCAGTAATAAGTCTAGATGCATCCTGTGCGCAGATCGATAATCAACACATACTCGTACCATCAGTAGAAGAGATATTAACAGGTGTAATCATGCTGAACCAATTCCGAGGTTTCCTTACAGCAGAAGAAACATCACGCATCCACAATGCGACATTTTTGATCAAATTCTGAAACATAAGCGTAACAGTAGACGGGAAAACCCTCATCTCAAGGGAGACAACACCGGTCCTAGCATTACCAGCAATATTCGTACCATCGCCTATAAGCATCTCATATCGCGAATTATTATCTCTCGAAATGATGCAGGAGGTTCACATACATAATACAAACAAAATCAACTCTTTGCAAGCTGAAACAACTGTACACATCTTTACTTCCTATGGACTCATTTCATTCATCGGATTGCTTTTCATTGGTACAATAGTCCGAAACTTCTGGGGTGGAAAATCAAGCCAAAACAAGATCGTTATACAAACTCCAGCATCAAAACCAGAACCAACCAACCAACCAACAATAGAACTCCAAATCGAGCTTGCAATACTTCCCTAGCAATCTGAAGTCACAAGTAGAGTTGCCACGAATAGTCATTTGGCCGAATACCGAATATTCTGCAACGCTGTCAGCCGAAGCGCCGAATATTCGACCGCCGAATATTCGGCACAAAGTAAGTACATGATTGTCGAGCGCGTAAAGAAATAATAATACGACAAGACGCGTCGCGACCTGTCTCACTCGTGTGCGGGCGAGCGTGCGGCCATTTGACTGTTTGTTTCATTTGCGAGTAAATCACGTCACAGCACGCTTTGTCAGAACAATAAAAAAAATTAAATCAAACATTACCTACGATTTTGTAGAAAAGTTCATTCGTTAGTTCTTTTTCAATTGTTTGTTTGTCAAAAAATGACATCAGTTAATAAAAAATCGCCCATATGGCAATATTATGAGATTGATAGTGGAAATAATAAATTGGCCAAATGTTTGTTGCGTAGCAGCAAGATCTCAAGAGGCGGAGAAGGAAAGAAAGCAAGTAAGTTAAAACTTAAGTTAATTTAATGCCTTGTTTACACGGGATATCTAGATCTACGTCATTGACGATTCGTCAAAAAACACGATAACGATACGTCATGACAGTTGGTTGTTCACATTGCGTACGAAATCGTTGTTTTTCACGATTCATCAAAATGTGAACATTTTCTGAATTTTGTTTCGACGTTTCTCGTTACAAAAAAATAATGATTCGTGTTTTTAGACGAAACTTGAAACGTGATTTGAGACCTGTCCGTCATTTTCCACGATTCGATATTGTGTGAACACTCTGCTTAAGGCTACTAATAAGTGTACACGTAGCAATTAATTCTTTCTAGTAATAAAGTTATTCTTATTTAACTCTCTTATTTAACTAAATCGTAGTTAATAAACTTAACAGCTTCGGTTTTTGTAGCAGATAGAAAATGTTGGTGCATAACTCATTAATTGTAATTCATTTTAGTTTTCTTTTATTTACAGCTACAACTTCTTTAAAAACCCATCTTAGAACCAAACATGCTGAGCAGTACGCTACTTTAACTGATGTTCCCTCGACAAATGGCAGCAATAAGGGCGGTGTAATGAATCATGCGACGCCGCTGGCTACCACTACTAACACACTTTGCTGCCAGGTGGCTTGTCATTTCAAGTTGGTTGTGACGAGCGCACATCCCACGTCAATTTTGTCGTGGAATGTCAAGAAGATTTGACAGCCACATGGGAGGAAAGTGTAGAAGTAGTGGCCGTCACACAGGAAGAAGAACTCTCCCACAAATAGGTCATCACTGATATCCATTGACTATTCCAAAAGTAGTAAAGATATCAGAAATTGGAATTGGTAAGTCGGTGAATGCAAAGTTTTTTTTTCCGCTTCGAGTAAAATAACGTTCTGTGATGTTTAGGTTAACCGCGGACATCATCAATCAATCCATGCAGAGATGCGCAAATGCGATGGATGTCCGTATTTGCCTAGATTAAAGTGCCGCATTAAACAACAACCGAACAATACGAATGGGCGATTGCCTGCCGGAATGTATCCCCAATTTGGAGTCAGTAGTTCTTACTGGGAACAATATTCAAGAGTTGGGCGATTTGGAACCACTCACGCACCTCAAAAAGCTGGAAACATCGTGCTTGCTTGTAAACCCCGTATCTACAAAGCATATTACAGTGAGTATGTTGCATATAAGTTAAATCCGATCCAATCTGAAGGACTTATGAAGTAAACTTGCCACTAATGTAAAGAACGATAACATGTCGGAAGTCCCGCGGAAGAGTTCTTTAGTTGATATCGCGAAAAAACATGAATTTATTGTTGCGTTTTCAACGAAATTCGAGCGTTTCCATAATCCTAGTCCTATGAAAATATGATCAACATAGACGGTGCAAGTGAAACATCTTGATCGAAAGAAAAATGTTTACGATGATATCCATAGTGTGTGTAGAAGTGATATATTCCGTGGAACGTACAAACGGGGTAAAGAACAATGAGAACAGTTTCAATTTAGTAATCAAGGACATCCGGTTTATATTATTAGTACCGCAATTTTTAAATAAAACTTTTATAACCGTCAAATTATATTTAATATCATGCAATTACTATTCAACAAAACATAAGCAAATTACAATAATGAGAAAAATGGTGGTGCGAGTGATGACCAAAGGAAAAAAACAAGATATCATGTATTAAGAGGAGTAGAGATTTACTTAAATTCCCGGTCCAACGATATTCAGTAAGGACTATTCCATTTTTTTTAAATGTATGAAATATTGGATGATCTTGCCTACTTACTTTTAAGATCTGAATCAGCACGATAATTTTACCCAATGCAATATTATTTATACTTACGATGAAAGAAAGAAAATATCTTTGTATTTGTAAATTTTTCCAATTAGGAGGCGAAATTGAATTTAATTAAATTCTAAGATATAGCTAGGGAAATCAATTAAATTTGAATCAATTTGGAAGCTTTTCGAGATTGAAAACGATGCGCATAAATTAATATTACCTTTTTATTAATATATCAAAGAAAAAAAGGAATGAAGAGAAAGACAAAACACCCCAATAACATAATTATATAAAGCTGTATTAGATTTACACTATGGAAATACTGGCATTAATATATAATCATCCATTGATATGTGAATCAATAACTGGTAAATTTTTAGAAATTTTAATGAAATTAAGAATTTATGACTGTCATATTTGTAATGTTGAAGCTTAATAATAAATAACTCATAAGATAAATAATAATGCAAAATAATTTGAACGCTATAATATCTAACAAATAATACTGAGAAATCATACGAACAATCATAATAAATAACCAATAATAATAAGACCTAATACTAAGCATGTTAATGAATACCAAATAATACAAACAATAATAAGGCATAATAGATATCATAATAATAGATAGCAACCAATGATACAAATAACAATACTTGAGATATTGATGAAAGTCAAATTCAGTATTTTTGCGAGTCTTTTTTCTTCTCTTCATACTACAAAACAAAGTACAATAGTGTGTAAACCAACTACCGAGGAAAATTTGTAACCTTTAAAATTGAGAATTTAAACAAAACTATTGAAAATAATTTTTGGGCCGCCACTTAGGTGCAAGAAAGTTAACACTTGTTAACTTTGATTCTTCCAGCTTTTTCTAATTGAAAACTTCCAGTCAATGGCCCATTAAATTTATACCTTTGTACCTTTGTATAAATTTCAATTTGTACCTTTGTATAAATTTCAAAAGGAAAGTGTCCTTACGCGAAAATTATCTTCAAAGTAATTTTTAAAAGAGAAATTGAATGTTTATATCGGAGGTATATGAACGTACATGAATTGATTTCCTACATTACTTGCAGTGAACGAGGCGGTTCAATGAACGTAGTTGCTAAATAGTACAATCTTTTTAAGAATTAACAAAAAGTTTTATATTATATCCCTAAAACATTGATAATTATACCCTATTATTGTTTACATAAGGTTGTAAATAATTTTTGTTAGAAACCAGTAAGGAATTTGTTCGATTAACTATAAATTGAACAGGTCACGAATTAAATATTGACATGCAAGAAATAAAAATAACAAAATGAATTGTTAAACCAAAATAACGACTTTCCTTTCCAGTGGTTCTTCCTTTCAGCGGGAAATAAGGTGCAGGGTAGGTATGCCGTCGCGAGGGTAGGGTTTGAGAAAATCCGCTGAGGTCGGTTTCGCGTCGCGCGCGGTACGCGGCACCTTTGTTGTTTTGCCTTTTTATTAGAGTAGCTTTTGTCGGGTTGAGTTAACGTAGTATACTTTTCGGTACCGCGTCGGAAATTCGGGAACGCGAAGTAAAAATTAGATTTTGTTCTTTGACTGATTGATGAAGAAATACGGAGTAACGTAAAATAGGTTTCCTCTCCGTATGGTTTTGTTTTGTGACGCGTTTGAAAACGGGCATGTATTGGTGGCTGAATATTGTAAATGAGCGTAACCCATTCGGAGACCCGCGACCGAAATCCTCTCCGATCTAGCTGGCCGACAAGCAGCCGCCGCGTGAATGGGTTACGGTGCACGGGTTGGTTGACCGAATGGTACCATCCGTTGGCACTACTCAGACTTGACGTCTAGAACCGATGAGAGGTCGGTTCCGCGTTTGCACTTAGACGTAAAATCATTACAGCGGAACTTCTACTTCCACCGATTCCAAGATACCAGCAGTGCTTGGAACGTCCAAATCAAGAGAACGACAGCTAACCCTGAAAGAAACATCAGATAGGAAATTGCTATGGGACATTAATGATCCGAAATCAATAAAATATCATTACTTGATTAGTGAAATGATTTGTTTAGACAACGAACCATTATCACTTGTTGAAAGGGTCGGCTTTCAGAGGCTTATGGCAACCGCTGTGCCCCATTATAGAGTACCTGGTCGCACTTACATGAGCGAGAAAGTTGTTCCTGATATATACAACAGAATTAGGCCTGAAATAGAAGCCAGTATTTTGCAGGCGACAGCAGCATCAGTGACATCTGATATATGGACATGTCAGCACAATAACGAGAGCTTTTTGAGTTTCACTGCGCACTGGATATCTCCAGAGTTCGTTTTGAAACATGCGGTTTTAGCTATGAAATCGTTTCCCGGCTCACATTCTGGTACCAATATTGCTAAAGAACTCGAGGCTATTACAGAAAGATGGAATATACCTAAAAGCAAGATCCATTTACTTGTCCATGATAGTGGGGCTAATATGATAAAAGGTGTGCGAGATGCAGGATATGATTCAGGCAGGTGCTTTATTCATTCATTGCAACGAGCTATAGAAGAGTCACTGAAATCTCAACCAGAAGTACTACAGATGGTAGCAGCTGCGAGACGAATCGGTACTCATTTTAACCACTCAGGCTTAGCAGAGCAGAAACTTAAATCCATTCAACAAGAACTTAACTTGCCCAACCACCAACTAGTACAAGATGTGAGCACACGCTGGAATGTGACGTATTATTTAAAGGAGCAATTATTAGAACAAAAGCGAGCAGTATCCTTGTACATAACAGATCATGATACTTTAAATAATTTAACACATGCTCAATGGGAACTAATGGATCAATGTATCAAACCTCTCAAACCATTCGAAGAGATTACCAAAATAACCAGCTCAGGTATCTCCTGCATCTCTGAAGTGATTCCACATGCAGTTACTTTATTAAAATATTTGGGAAAGGCAGAGACAGCTGAGAAATTACCAAATTTAGTGATAATGAGATCTTCACTGCAAGCCGAGCTTGAAAAGCGATTTAACTTTGATGAAAACAACAAATATCTGGTTGCTACGTTTCTCGATCCACGCTTCAAAACAAGTTTCCTAGGACTGGTTCAAGCAGAAAGAGCAAGACAAAAAATTCTTCTAGAAGCTCTAAAACTAAGTTGTAATGATGAATCTAGTAGTACCGATGACGATTCTTCTCCACTTCGTAAGAAAAGAAACTTGAATGAAAATGATAAGATATTTGAAATACACGATAGTTTCTGGAAATGCTTTGAGGAAGTCGCTACAGATAATATGCGAAATAGTAATAATAATGATGAGGAGAACGTAGAGAAGAATATTGTGGCAAATGAGATGGATTTTTATTAGCTAAACTTTTTAATTGGATCATTTCACCCTTTTCACATCAATTTAATGTAAATCTATACGACAAATTTGCTCTACATTTGAAGCTTTATCTAACGTCGCGCGGATATCGATCACTCTTTCGGATGGCTCCGATAGCTTTTTAAATTACTTTTTATGGAATTGTTTGCAGCTACATATAAATGAGTTGCATATTTTGGATAATAATTTTTCTGAAAAATTATTAGAGAAGAAAAATGTTAGAAGAAGGGGGTTCGACGTGTGCACTAATTCTCCTCAGGCCATCACACTTAGATACACACCGGTGATGGCGACCACCATGCTCAGAGGTGAGGGAGTTAATTTTTAATTTTTCTACTTATGCAAACTCAATATGTTTTTGTATCTGTAAGATACAAAGAGTGATCGATATCCGCGCGACGTTAGATAAAGCTTCAAATGTAGAGCAAATTTGTCGTATAGATTTACATTAAATTGATGTGAAAAGGGTGAAATGATCCAATTAAAAAGTTTAGCTAATACAAGTACTTACAAGAGAAATTTACCTTGAATATAACTTGCAGATACAAAAACGTATTGAGTTTGCATAAGTAGAAAAATTAAAAATTAACTCCCTCACCTCTGAGCATGGTGGTCGCCATCACCGGTGTGTATCTAAGTGTGATGGCCTGAGGAGAATTAGTGCACACGTCGAAACCACCTTCTTCTAACATTTTTCTTCTCTAATAATTTTTCAGAAAAATTATTATTCAAAATATGCAACTCATTTATATGTAGCTGCAAACAATTCCATAAAAAGTAATGGATTTTTATTTGAAAACAATTCGCCTAGATAGGAAAGCTGATCCTTACAAGTGGTGGTCAGCAAACGAAACACAATACCCAAACCTCTCGAAATTTGCTAAAGTTTATCTTTCTTCTCCCGGGAGTAGCGTGTATAGTGAGAGGTTGTTTTCTGAACCTGGTATCATTTACGACAAAAAGCGTAATCGTTTGCTACCATCAAATGCTGAAAAACTTGTTTTTATCCATCACAACTTACCGCTGACTAATTTTACTTATTCAAGTATTGTAATTTGGTAATAAATACAAATCTTGGCTAATATGATGTGTCTTTATTGTCCATGATTTGGTATTCGGCCGAATAGTACGTGTTATTCGGCCGCATACCGAATGCCAAAAAAAGTGGCCGAATAGGCCGAATACCGAATAGTAGCCGAATATTCGTGGCAATTCTAGTCACAAGCAGGAAAACAATCATGTTCAATGATCTCCCCTACTTTTAAGCGATCGAGGACAATCGCACTTGAAGGGGGAGGACTTAACACGTGCCCGGAAATAAAGTTTTAAGTATCAAAATTTACCTGAATGTATGTGCATAAAATTGCTGACATCGTGTCTGCAACATTTCCTCGAAATCGAAAGCACAGGTAGCTAACGAAGCAATAATTATTAGCCATATTCAGTTTGAATTCAGGTTGTTTATAACTGTCGAAAAATAAAGATCAGGGGTCATCCTGGAACTGATATTTTTTTAAGTAACTGACTCGTGTTAATATTAACTTATACTTTCACCACCGCAATAACCTTTACTATAAAACAAATTGAAGCATGACAAAATACTAGTATTTATTCTTACCGGGACACTACTCGCGATCTAATTAGTTACAAGCAACCTCCACTAATTGTAGATCAGAATCGCGGGAAAATCATTCGCGATGCCGAACTTGCACAGAATAATGTCAAAACGATAGTCACGGCAGCATTTTGCTCATCACGCCATCATTACCACAGCGGCAGAGATTCTCATTACTTGCTTACTTGGCCCTTAAGGAACTAGCATAAATAAGAAACTCAAGGTTTGTGTCTAAGATCTTTTGTTAAGACAAAATTCGGTGGGAAACGCGGTTTGCACAAGAGAATAAATGTTAGGCCACCTGGGAGTTCCTGCGGGAACAAATGAATTTGATCCCGAATCAGGACAATAATCTTCATCGAACTGTTCGAAAATAGATAACACGCTTGAATTACATTTGTCAAATGTAAAGTCATCTTGGACATCATCCCTCCACTTCAATTACTCACAGATGCAGTAAATCCTACACAATCCACCCATCGCTTAATGCCAGTAATGCCCATAAGGGCGCCACAATGTCTCATCGCGTCGACATCAATCTGGACAAGTTCGTCGTCGCGATCGTCCGCCCTGCAGACGTCGTAGTAACGTGATTTTTTTTAAATTGTAAATTATTCAGGTTGTAATTATTTCGCGAGTAGTGTACCGATTTGTGGATAGTATTCAGTGATAAGTTGGTTTCAATATTTTAAAATAGAACTTGATCGATGCATTTGTGAAAATCGCGACCGTGGAAAGACTAGTGCGTTGCGGAATGATGAAGAGCATTGCACGGGCTGCCGGTAAGTATTGCCTTCTGCATTAGATATTTATGATCTTCACGTGAAAATGTACCAAGGTCGTTCTCCAAGCGGTGGTATAGCGAAATCAGGATATTTGTCGAGATTCTTTAATGGATTGTGTGGACAGTATCTAAATTCGAGCGTATGCAACATTGTTGATTGCAGCGCATGCCATTCGGCATCCGAATGCAAATTGGTACATACGGTTTTCCGCGAATGTGTCGCGACATTTTTCACTACACTTGCTCTACATATATTCCTGCACACAATGAACTGTACTTGGCTTTACTCACGTTGGGCTTCTGGGTCCAAAGGGGAATTTGATTATTGGTGTGAGCATGATGCAAGCTACAAATATTTTTATTCGATAACAAAAAAAACGAACCTTATTTCCTTAGTATTTTCCGTAGCACTTCAGCCTCTTTCGGGCCTTCGCTTAGAGATAGTTAGAGTATCTCATTGTCATTATCGAATTTATCGGCACTCCGCAAGGTGATATGATCATTATCACGCTTTCGCCGCGAGTTCCCCCACCCACCTGCGATACGTTCTGATTTTAAACCAGGACGTATCATAACTGAACAGGCTTATAGTCCGTCCGAAGAATCACTCGAACTGAATCTCGTTGACGCCAACGAAACTCGAACCAGAGACCTTCGGCTTACGGGCTTAGTGCTATTTCCTTAGCTACAATTTATAATTTGATTTTAACATCCGATGTCGTTAAATGCGCGATTTAAACTAAAATTTAGAATTGCGATTGGCTTTATGTTACTTTTTGCTTACATTAGCAGTTCCATATTTCAATAAACCAAAAATGTTTAAACAGCAAATTAATTGAAAGAGACCACAGGTAAAATGATATGATTTAAATTTAAAAGTAATTTACGCGGATGTTGCATGCATTGCAATTGTGGATTACTGGGATTGATTGATTGACACGTATTGCATAGTTGGCAATTGTAGCGTATACGATGTTGGTAACTCCTCTCCTCTAAAATATCTGTAGGATACCAAACCTTCTACTGTAAAGAAGAACACGTCTAACATCTTCTAAATTCAAATCGAATATATATTTCTTCTTTTAAAATCGCACGCAGAAGAAGTATCCTAAAATATCTTATTCTTTAAACGAAAATACATTTAGGACGCAATAACACCAACAGTGCAATTTAACTTTTAACGACGAGACTCTTTTAACTCTATGACATTGCTACACAAACAAAGCAAAGTACCGAGACTTGACATCCTAGAAAGGCTTGAAATATATAAACACGGAAAAACATACAATGACATTATCAACGAAGAACTTATAATAAATTCTGTCAGTACTAGACCACACTCTTCGGCGAAAAAGGTGAAGTGAAGAAGCAATGTCTTATAAATTAAGTTAAAAGAGTTTATTAATTAAAATATGCACAATCATTAATTTAACACTTTCACAAATTTTACTTTTCACTTTGTCTATAAAGTTTTACTTCAAGTGTCTACCACTTCACAATCAATATCGCTTTTCATTCGCCCTCCTCACTATCGCAGTTTTACTATATCGCGGTTCTAATGATTTCCCCCATTCATTTAGCTCGCCTTAATAAAAGGTCTCTCGTCATTCAATCCATTTCTCGTACATTGGTGAACTCCTGGAATATTCGAGCAGCTTAATGAATGGAGCAGTGACGTCACTTTCAGATGTTGATCATGCTTGGTGGGTTTTCGAGTACATTCATTTTGTTGATCATGAGGTTCTTAATGGTAGTGAAAACAATTGCAACAGTAGCTCGAAGAATTATTTGTACATGTAACACGGCCCCCACCTCAGTGCTTTTCGCCCCGAAAAATGTGTCGCCCGTTGTAGTCAATTCCCCCTGGATGTAATATGGGGCAAGACGGTCCAGGTGCACGATTTCTTACGGTATTCCTGTATGCGATATACGACGTCGTTAATTCGCTTTGTGACTCGGTATGGTCCCTCCCAATTATGCTGCAACTTTGGAGGCCTACCCTTTCGCCGTTGTGGGTTATATAGCCACACCAAGTCATCTTGCTGGAAGCCAGTAGAATTTGCCTTTAGATCATACATGGTCTCCATGCGGTCCCTTTGGTTCTCGTCAATCATCTTGGCTAGATGTTTATTGAGCGTGCCGTTGAAACGTTCGACCATTCCGTCGGGTTGGGGATGCAGCGGTGTTGTCCTCGTTTTCTGTATTCCCAGTAGCTCGCACATTTCGCCAAAAACTAGTGACTCAAAGTTTCGGCCTTGATCCGAATGTAGTTCACAAGGTACGCCGTACCTACTGACCCAATTTGACCCTAGCTGTTCGGCTACAGTGGTTGCTTCCTGGTTGGGAATGGGGTAGACCTCGGGCCACTTGCTTGAATAATCGTCCACAACCAGCGTGTATCGATATCCCCATTCGGATTCAGGAAAGGGTCCTGCGATGTCAACAGCAATCCTTTCAAATAGCACGCCCACGTTATAGGTTTGCATTCGTACTCTCAGTCGTCGCTTTAGACCTTTGACGGAAGCGAAAATCGTGCATCGACGGCACCAGTCCTCTACGTCTTCTCAAGTGTGGAGCCAGTAAAACCTTTCCCGCAATTTCGCTAAGGTCTTGTTAACACCAAGGTGGCCTCCGGAGGATCCTTCATGCATCTCCTTAACCACATCATGGATTCGGTTTTTGGGAAGCATAGTTTGCATCATATAGGAGCTGCCATCCGCCGCTTGCCATTTTCGCTTGAGTACGTCACTCCCCACCTGAAGAGAGTTCCATTGTGCCCAATAACTTTTCAGGGTGGCGCCGTGCATCAAAACGTCCTTTCACTCAGATCGCCCAATTGTTTCCTTCCATACGAGCAATGGTCCGATGTCTTCTTCGGCTAACTGGGCATTTCGAATCCCCCCCGACGACCAGCCTTCATCGAATTCGGCCGTTTTCAATCGCAGATCAACGGGCAGTTCCTTTTCCTCTCCGTCGGCAATGCTTGCAGTTAGCTGGACATGAACGACGAGATAGGGTGTCAGTATTCCCATGAACTCCACCCTTTCGATGAACAATTTTGTAGTCATATGGCTGCAATCTTTCGATCCATCTCGCAACTTGTCTTTCGGGGTTGTTGAAGTTAAGCAGCCATCTCAGCGATGCATGGTCTGTTCGAAGAACAAATTTCTGGCCATATAGGTACTTGTGGAACTGCTTGGTGGCCTCTATTATAGCCAATGGCTCCTTCCTGATCACGCAATAGTTCCTCTCACTTTTTGAGAGAGCTCGACTGTAATATGAGAAGACTTTTTCTTCGCCATCGATCTACTGGGAGAGTACAGCTCCAATACCGCCGTTATCGCATCAGTGTCGACTACAAACATTTTTCCGGGTTTTGGATATGCCAGCACGGGTGATTCACACAGCTTCTCCTTCAAGGTCTCAAAGGCTACCTGACATTGTTCATTCCAGACACATGGACGATTTTTCTCGGTTAGCTGATGGAGACACTTAGCTATTTTGGCAAAGTCTTTGACGAATCTTCGATAGTAGGTAGCCAGACCCAGAAAACTTCGTAGTTGGCGCTTGTTGTTTGGTGCTGGCCAGCTTTTCACGGGTTCAATTTTCTCAGGGTCAGTTTTGACCCCTTCTGCTGATACGACGTGTCCCAGGTATTTTCCTTCAGATGCGAAAAGGGTACACTTGTTGGGACAAAGTTTCAAATTCACCAGTCGCAATCGGGAGAAAACCTCTTTTAAATTCTGCACATGCTCTTCGAACGTTCTCCCGATAACAATGATGTCATCTAGGTACACCAAGTAGGCTTTCCAGGTTAGGCTACGTAGGACGTATTCCATTAGGCGTTCGAAAGTGGCTGGAGCATTGCAAAGCCCAAATGGCATCACCACAAATTGCCACAATCCGGTTCCAACTGAAAATGCGGTTTTCTCTCGGTCCTTCTTGTCGGTTTCTACCTGCCAGTAATAAGTCTTGAGAACGAGTGTAGAAAACCATTTTGCGTCGACTAAAGTGTCCATGATGTCATCGATGCGTGGGAGCGGATAACTATCTTTCTTAGTGACGTCGTTAAGCTGCCTATAGTCGACACAAAAACGAGTGCAACCGTCCTTTTTCTTTACTAGAACTACTGGCGCGGCCCATTGACTGACAGAAGGTTCGATAACACCTTGTTTTTCCATGTCAGTGCGCTCACTTCTCCTTTTTTTTGCTATAGGAAGAGGTCTTGGTGCTTGTCGGATTAGCTTGGCTCCCTGTGTATCTTTGACGTGATTTGCCAGACTCGTTCGCCCTTGGTCATCTGGGCTCGTTGAGAAGATGTCACTGTACTTGGTGACCAGTTCCGAGGCTTGCTTGAATAGCTGCACTGGCAATTTGACCTGCTTCAATATTGCAGACAAGGATTTCCGGGCTTTGTCTGCGTCTCGCCTCCTTTTCCAATGGTGGTCGTGAGTGGCTTCCAAAGAGGTGATGGTGGAGACAGGCTGGCAGCTGCCGATGACTTCCCCCGCTTTGATGCTCGTGATGGAGTCTGCAGTGTTAAGGACTCTAACCGGCACATATCCGTTCCTTATAGATCTGACAAGGCTTCGTCCTACAATCAATCTGCGCAATGCGGACGTCTTCGTTGACTCTATCAGATAAGACCGGTGGTCTCCAGAATCACCATTAAGCTTGACCCATACAATGCTCTCGGAAGAGGTCGGTACATCAGTGTTGGTACCTACTACGACATTCATCCTAGGAATTTGGACGCTGGGATCCTCCAACAATACTTCGAAATTCTGCCATTTCAAAACCCGTTTGCCCAAACCCAACGTGAATCCATGTGGTCGCAGAAAATCCATTCCGAGAATGCAGTCATCCATAATGTTCGCGACCAGCAAATTATGTCGGAACTCAAGGTCTCCCAACTGTACCTGGAGGTTAACCTCTCCATGAACAGGTGCATTTTCTCGCGTAGCTATCCGTTGTGAGAAAATCCTGCCCTTGGGAAGTAGTTGTTTCCTCACATGGTCTGGTCGAATAATCGATCGGGTTGCACCAGTATCGATTGTTATGGTGCAATGTTCTCCGTCAACTTGACCCGGAAGGCATAAGTCCGCTTCTCCACAATGTAGTCTTAAAACTGTGGTGGTGGTGCTGGGGATGACGATCCTCCTAGCCAACGTCCGCCCCACGAAGTTGGCCCCTTCAGTTTGATGAGCTTCCATTCTAAGCTCCTGACAGGGTCTGGATCTCCACCATCCTGAATAATAGCTCGGTTTTCTTCGCATCTTGCAGTCTCTTTGCAGGTGCCCCTTCTCACTGCAATCCCAGCATCTAGGCGCACCATTTACCTGCAGCTCTCGTTCATTTTCCACGCGCTCACACCTGCACTCATTCACCACTACCTTGCGAACCCGGGCAGTGGTACGAATCACATTTTTTGCTGCCTCAAAGTTCAGACTATAAGCCAATGCATCCTTAACCGTTTGCTTTTGAGCTAAACGCACGGCTTGTTGCAATTCCTGGTCCTTTAACGCACTGATGAATGTTTCTGTTGCTGCATCATCTCGATGTTCTGGGTCATAAGCTGGGTAAGCCAAAAGTGCCAGTCGCTAAATGTCTTGGGCTAGCTGCTGTAAGGTTTCGCCAGACTTCTGCATCCGATGCCGTAGCTGTGCCCGATAAATCTGCTTCAGATGATCGTCTCCATAATGCATGTCGAGCGCATTCATTATAGCAGCCGGGTTTGAGTGCAACTCCACGGGGATCGTCTGCAAAAGCTCGGCAGCTGGGCCTCTTAGAGCAAGAATCAGTGCAGTTGTTCGTTGCTGCTCATTCCAGTGATTTACCCTTGCGGCAGCTTCAAACTGGGTTTGGTAAATACTCCACACCGTTTGCCCGTCGAATATTGGTGCTTTCACATTTCTGGATGAGCTTTGCGCTGCGGTTGTAGGCAGGGCTGGTGAGGTGGTTACTACTGCCTTCGCTGCTTCCAATTCCTTTCTCATGTTTTCCATCTCGTGGTTGATTCTCTCCTCGACCTGGCTGACCTTTTCCTCGACCCGGTAAACCTTTTCCTCGACCTGGTCAACCTTTTCCTCTACGCCTTTATTTTGTTTGTTCGGACTACCGAGCTCCGGTTTTATTTCGCTTGACTGTTTTTCCAGCTTCTGTGTGATGTCTACCTTGATTTCGTTCGCTTGTTGGTCCAGCTTCTGCGCCTTTTTTCGCATCTGAGGGCTCATTCGCCATGATAAATTCATTAATGTTAGCTTCGTGGTATTTTTATGTTTCGGCTATTTTTCCACCAATTTCCACGTTAATTTTCACTATTGTGCACTTTAAAAATGTTTAAACGTTTTCACTTCCAAAATTTTACTTCTCACTTCTTGACACCACCGTCGCGTGTTATGATTCGCGGCCAATAATTTTCATGTTCCTGGGAAGTGAAAACGCAATGTCTTTTAAATAAAGTTAAAAGAGTTTATTAATTAAAAAATGCACAATCATTAATTTAATACTTTCAATAAATTTTCACTACTTTTCACTTTGTCTCTTAATTTTTACTTCAAGTGTTTATCACTTCACAATCAATATCGCTTTTGATTCGCACTCCTCACTATCGCAGTTTTATTATATCGCGGTTGTAATGGTTCCCCCATTCATTCTGCTCGCCTTAATATAGGGTCTCTAGTCATTCAATCCATTTCTCGTACATTGGCGAACTACCTGGAATATTCGAGCAGCTTAATGAATGGAGCAGTCACGTCACTTTCAGATGTTGATCATGCTTGGTGGGTTTCCGAGTACATTCATTTTGTTGATCATGAGGTTCTTAATGATCGTGAAAACAATTGCGACAGTAGCTTGCAGAATTATTTGTACATGTAACAATATATACGTGTATATATATATATATATATATATATATATATATATATATATATATATATATATATATATATATATATACACTACCGACAAAAAGTTTGGAAGCACTTGAAATAACATTGGTATTTGAAAAATAATAAAAGACAGAGAATTATTTTAACAGTAATGATTATGTTTTTAATTAATTCATAAAGCAAACTATAAAAAAAAACAAAAGCCTTCTTTATCAAACACTAACATAATCTATAATTGATTTTCGTCTATGTGACTACCCTTTGCCTTAATAACAGCTTGGTAGATGCTAGGCATTCTTGCTAGTAATTTATTTAAATATTCGGCGTCAATTTGTTCCCAAGCTACCTGCAGATATTGCCACAGCTGATTAGTACTCTGCG